>JAWNLW010000321.1:62500-662500 GCA_035042075.1 Drosophila macrospina | reverse complement strand
AAGGCCGACAACGAGAAGCAGCCGCAGTGTAACCTACTTTTGAGTCACTTTGAGAGCTGCCTCAACATTTGCTACCCCCTCCCCTTCTCCTTCTCCTCCTCCTCCTCCGCCAGCACTCCTCTCCTTCCGCTGTCACTGCTCTGTGTCAATCTGTGTATCTCGCCAATTACGAGTGACCCAAATTTATAAGTACTTTGCTTAGGCCCCAAAATCAACTGTCAATGCATGAGAATCGAAGAATCTGTTCTCAGGGTCATCTCGTAAACCACAAATCTGGCATGGGACACAACTGTTGCTCAATTATGCAAATTATTGGACAGTAAAAAGATATCCCCTATTCTCATTTCATGTAACTCCACGTTGAATCATTCTGATTCCATTTACAATCCCAATAAACGCTTTTATAGGCATATACTTACTGTGCACTCTGCGGTTGCTGTACTTGAAAACATATGTCAACTGCTTTGACAGCTTGCGATCCAAATGGTCGATTGGCAACACTGAAATAAAGCTTAAGAAGAACACAATCAAATTATACACTTTAACATTTAACAACTCTATGCACTCGAAAGGAAAAAGCTGAAACACAAATATGTTATAATTAACAGCTATTATTTGACTTCAATATTCCAACAATATTATATATCAATCTTTATGTAATTGTTTTTTAAATACATCGTTCATTTAAATGCTTGTTTTTTACTTTAATTTAAAACATTGACTTTGTAAACATTTTATTAAATATCTTGCACAATTTCTGAATGAATTGCTGAGTGATTAATTTATGAAAACCACACTATTATCTCTATATATAAAGCGTATTAAATTGCCTAATGATATTATAGGAAATGTCATTAGCTCAATGCCCATTAAGTTGTTGAATAGAAATGTAGTTTGATCATAAAATCAACTGCAGTTTATTAAATTACATTCTATTGAAAGCGTTTGATATATTTTCATAACGATCAAATTGCAATGTATTTACATATGTAGTACATCATATGATGCACTTTAAAATGATTCTACTTAAAAACAAACACATAAAATAAACAAATTTATTGATACATCCAAAGGGGAATCTCCCTATGATCAGCTTGTCGTTTAACTGAATGCTTAACGGAGCTACTCAAGATCAAAACAAATGAATGTCTGACAATTATAACACCTCCACAATAGGAACAGCGGATTGTACACCTGTTAATGGGTTCATTCCCATACCGCTGCGCATTCTCATTCTCATGCATTCGCATTATCATTCTGATTCCTATTCCCAGGATGTGGATGGGACAATAGAAGCAGTTCTAAAAACTGTAAAATGCACAACAATAGCGATGCGAAATGTACGAAATTTTAGCAAAAAGGTAAAACGGTAAAGATTTTGGTTCATCGTTCTCTCTCTTTCTCTTTCTCTCTTTAAATATATATATATATATGGGTACATGGGATGAATGAGAGCGGATGTTGTGCACGCTTCGTGCATGCGAGTGGCGGAAATCAATGCAGGACGAAGGAGCAGCAAAGGAACGGGCAAAGGGGAACTGATATATACCGCTATGGGACAAAAATTCCCAATCTACTATTGTTCGACTGTTGTGGCGAAAAAAAAACGGAAGTAAAGCCCAAAAGTTTTGTGTCCGGGTTGAGGTTCCCTTTCTTGAACGTGTGACCACACACATACACACACACACACACGCAGACACCTCAAGAGGCGCCTCTACAATGCAGCAAGAAATTCACGTTTGAGTTCGGTTCCAATGCAAACAATCGCCCCTCGGAGATGTGTCAATTTTAACAAGTGCTTATTTACAGACTCACAAGATAATTTACGATCAAGGCGCAATTTTATCAATTTCTATAATTCCCACAAGTGTTATATAAACTAACTGATAAATATTTCAAGCCACACGATCTAATTTCTTTGTTTGTAAATAAAGCAAAATAAGAAGTAAAAATAAAAATGTGGGAAATCATAAAATGTACGCTATGCAAGTGCGCCCTTATCTAGTGACATTGACGAGGGGGGAAGCTGAAAACGCGCAATGCAAACGAGCCATGAGCCAAAACAAGCAAACAAACAAACCTATAAAAATCACTTCCCGTTGCCGAATGGAAAAATGTCAAATGTCAACTGGAAAGAGAGAGAGAGAGAGAGAGGGGAGGCCACAACACGAGTTCTGAGCTCGTATGTAAGTCGAAGCCAAAGAAATTGTGCCCGGAAATTTCAAATAAAACGAAGCGCAGGCGCAGCCGCAGCCGTTACCGTCTCCGTCAGCGTCAGCGGTTGCGTCGCAGTCGACGCTCACATCGAGGCGTTCTCTCAGTGTTTGGTCAATTGGCTGCTCTTTAGCTCTCCGCGTCACGTAAATATGTCAAGCGTTGCGATCGTGTGGGTGAGCGTGCGTCGCTGCCATCTCTCTTTTAAACTGTGCTCATGTGAGTATGCTTGTGTGAGAGTGTGAGAGTTCTGCGGCTGCCGGCTTATTAGAAGAACGGTCAACATTTGTTTTTGATTTCAGTCGTCGTTCTGCGCAGTTTAACGTGCAAGAATGTAGCTCAAGACTGCAGACAGACAGCGCTACAGGGTGTCCAGCCCATGTGTGGGACATATGTGTTGCAAAACAGGGTGTACAACGCATATGCCGTCCAGTCGAAGCCAAGTTCTCTTAAAATGCTCTCATTTCAGCTGATAAGCCCAGCAAGTACTAACCCCACCAACGGTTCTTTCAATGTGTTTGTGTGTGTATGTATGTTACCTACATATCTCGCTCTTCATAAGTATTTGAGTCATCGTCCTAAAAACAACTCAGCAATAACAAAAAACGCCAAACTCCACAGCGGTGTTGTAGTTGTTGCCGTTGCGTTCATTGATCGCCAGCAATTGCCGCTTAAGTGCTGCGTCAACGTTGTTGACTTACATACACACTCACAGATGCATATGTACAAAATGTGTACATGTACATACATGCATATGTGTGTACATACTGAACGCCTCCGCAAGCCCCGCCGACAACTCCTTGTCTATCTTGCAACTCTCGCACTCTCGCTCCATGTTTCATGTCTTTCACTGCTGGCTTTTCTTTTTACGCTTTATACGGCATTAATTGAGTGCCTTTCAATTGGGTTATGGATTAATTTTTATGCATAAATTAAATACCCATACGTTTGGGGCTCCGTTTTGCCTGGTGTGCCCCAGCCGAGCATTTAGAAAGCAATTTCAAGTGGGCCCGTCTGCCATATAATATCATTTCCATGCATTGCCATATAGCATATATAGGGTGTGGCAGACGGTTTGAAATTGCATGCGGCCTTCTATTATAATATTGTAAGCAGCGGAGAGCAGAGACGCAATGTGATAAGTTGCTCTATTTGCGCGTCTTATTTTAAATGTAATATAATTGGCAAACAAGTATCTAAGAATATACAACAGTAAACTCCAGCTAAGGCAGATCTTGACATATGCGCACAACCATAAATATTTGTTTATCAGAATTCTTTTGATAACAACAAAATTCCACCTGGATCAGCAGAAATATCTTTTGTTGAAGATATCAATTACCTCATAATAAAGCTTGACTGTGCCATTTGTATGTATGTAGATGACTGTGTCCGAGTCGAAGACATTCAATCAAGCATTAGTAATTCAAAAACTCAATGTCATAATCTACAGATATTTAGCTTAGTCGATTGTGTTTCCATTCCCAAGCTGCGTCATTCGGCTTTAAACAATGAATGTATTCGAAATCAACAGAAACATTCAGACAGACTCAATATATACATAAGAAATTAGTCAGCGTTTGATGAGAGAGTGCAACATTGTTGGGCATTTCGAAACGAAGCGTTACGGTGCTAATTCCAGTTCTCCAGCAAGTGGCCAAGACGCGGCGCGTCGCGTGCCAGAGACAAAGACACCCTGTATAATGTACTTGTACAATAGTATATATAGATATATGTACTTACTTCATATTGAGTGCGCCTTGCAGTTGAATAAACAACAACACCAAATGGCGTTTTTTTTATGTAGTTAAACTAAAAAGAAGACTTTATTTTGTAAAATGCAAGAGTATATTTTGTTGTTGTTGTTGCTGCTGCTTCTGCGGTTGCTGCTTTGTTTTTTATGACTTTTTTGCATAATAAGTAAATACAATACACATTATACGATACGTACGTTATACATGCAATTAATATTAGGATAATTCGGTCTCTGATTTTTTTGTTTTATTTATTGTTAATTAAGCGATATTTAAGTATTTTGTAAATACAATTTATGTTTATTTTCAATTCATTTATGCTAGTCGAAATTTGCGTCAAGTTTTTTATATTCTTTTTATATGTGTTTCTATATATTTCGGTATTTTGATGCGCTTTTCGTTAAATAGTTTGGTAAAATACTGCATTAATAATAACTGTTTAATAAGTATGCATGTAAAAAACAAATGCGCGATTGCTGTGCGAAAGCCAGTGTCTGTGTGTGAGCATGTGAGCATGTGTGTGTGTGTGTGTGTTTGTGTGTGTCCTAGACTGGAACCCAAACAATACATATGCATTTATGGAGGTCCGATAAGGTTCTCCAAGTTCTCCAAGTATTGCAAATTCGCCAGCTTCCATAAAGCAAGAGTAGATGAAATCTTTTGAATTGAATACATATGTAATTGATATATGTATGTATGTGTATTTATGTATTTTATAGTATGGTATGCACCGCAATACATATATGTACTATATATATATTTATATATATAATTCGTTATGTTATTTTGTTTGTTTGTTCTCGAGATTGTTTGCCCTTAATGTGTAATATGTAAATCTTTTTGTTTTGTTTCGCTTTTATTTAATTAGGAGGAGGATTTCTTTCTCTGACTTAGAACAGACCCTTCTTCTTCTTCTCTTTCTTACCATCGACATTGTCGGAGCTGCTATTTGCACCGAGACTGCGCCGTTTCAGCTCCTCCAACGTCACATGATTCAGATCCTCCCATTCCTTTTTCTCACGCTCAAATTCACGCCGCTTCTCATCCAGCTCGTGTATCTGCAGCTCGAGCGCCTTCTTACGCTCCTCGTGACGGCGTGCCATCTCCAGTTCAGAGTCCTTGAGCTTTTGCATTTTCTCCTTGACCTTCATGTCAAAGACCTGCTCCATTTCGGCTTCCATTTTCTTCATCTTCTGCTCGTGCTCACGCTTCTCCTCCTCCATTTGGGTGAGTGGGTTCTTGTTGGACAGGCGAGCCTTACCATCGACCAGACCCAGTTCCGATAGCTTGCGACATCGATAATTCTCGTAGTGCACATTATTCGTCACATCCTTCAGATCCTGTAGATGTGTGCGTATAACCATATTCCGTAGAGCAATAAAATCGCAATGTGTCAAGTTCTCAACTTCTACAAGACCCCAAGGATAGCGACGTCCTCGCACCTTCTTGCCATCTATCTCAATGATGGTATTTGCACCGACAACGGCGAAGGGTACACGACTGCGTAGGTTTTGTGTGGCCTTGGTCTCCTCGGCGGCATCTTCGAGTGTGGCGGGAAAATCATAAATCTTAATCTTATGTTGAGCAATCTCATTAAGTATCTGCTTCTTAAACAGATGCACCTCATCTGGCGTCATGGTATCCGCTTTGGCAATAACCGGCACCAGATTAACCTTATCCGACAGGCTCTGCATGCAGGCAATGTCCAATGGCAGCAAACCATGACCCGATGGTGCTATAAAGTACAAGCAACAATGGACTCGATTATCCGAAATTGTCTTGCGATAGACACGCGATTCGGCGGTCAAGTATTCCTCATATTTGCTATCCACATACTCCAGTATGGGCACCCAGCAATTGCTGTTATCCACGGCATCTCCAAAGCCTGGCGTATCCACCACAGTCAACGTTAGATTGACGCCATTCTCCTTGAGCATTACCTTGGTGGCCTCCACGGCGACAGTTTTCTTTTTGCGAAGAGATGGGCCTGGATACTGTTCCGCATTGTAGATGTCCGAAAGGAACATGGAATTGATCAGCGTTGACTTGCCCAGTCCACTGCCGCCCACCACCATTAGCGTGAATTCGAAGCCGCGTTTCACCGCCTTGCGATATACCTGATTGGGTAGGTTGGCAAAGCCCACGTAACCGGCGATTTCCATGGGTTTTTGGCGCACTGGCAGCGGCGGTTTCTGTGGCTTCTGCTGCTGCTGTGCTTCCTTCTCCTGCAAATCGTGCGTCAGCTTGTTCGAATCACCATTTGAACTGGTCACACTGGCAGAAGAATCCCCTAACTGCAATTTATTCACGGCTGCTGTTGCTGCTGGCACACTGGGCGGCTGCGTTTGTGGACGCTGCGTCGCTGCTGAGGAATCACTGCCATTTGATACCGACGCCGACGCTGATGCCGCCTGCTGCTTGTCGCGCAGCGCCAATTGTGCCAATGTGCTGGGCAGCGCTGATATGGCGCCGTTTGTGCGAGGACTATTCATTTGCTGTTGTTTTATTAGCTGCTCTTCTTTTTGAATTTCACTTTCGTCTATACACACTTGAAAGCCTTAACTTTGCACGCTTTTGTGTCGTCACGCCTAGTTTTCAACTTTTGCTCTTGTTGTTCTCTGTATGTTTTAGGGTTTTTTTTCTTTTTGGTGTCAACAAAAGTTCTGCACTGCTTCTGCTGCTGCTTCTTCTTTGCAAAAAAATAATAAGTACGCCAACAACGCGCTATGGCCGTGCTATTGAGTGAGCGAAAAACAAGCGACTGCTGCAGCGGTGAGAGCGCTTGCTGCCCACAGGCATGAAAGAGACGAAAGAGCAAAACACACGCACACACACTCATATGGCACACAAGGGCTCAGCGCATGAGTAATACACAAACACACAAGCATATGGCACGCTGCAGGCAAAAGCGGTGCTGCCAACGCGACACAGACAAAAGTGTGTCAGCAGTGAAAAACCAATAAAATAATACATCTGCAAAATTATATGCTGTAAACACAAGCATAAAATTAAGCAATGGTAAATAATATATTTGCATAAAATAAGTGTTCGTATATTAATAATAATATGTGCAATTGTAGTGGCATTTAAAAGTACCGCATGCGTTGGCAGCTCTCTGTTGGTGCGCGCTTCACTCGCAGCATTGCCAGCATTAAATTTTGAACTCTGTTCATAGGCTAAGCCAAGTGCAGCCGCCCAACAACTTTGCTGCTGACAATGCTGTCACATATTCCGCTGCCTGCTCAAATTATCAATGTACAACAAAATATTCTTATCATTTTGTCTGTGCGTTTAAAAATAGCAGCAAATGCATTTACTGTTGCATATGTGTATGCATGAGCATATGTACATATGTGTCCGTGTGTGTGGGCATGCCGTTAGTTAGTACAATTTTGTAATTTATCCACACAAGCAATTGCATTTTGTAAATCAACGCTTTTACTTTCTTGTTGTTTTTGATTTTGCAAACCGCTGTTGTTGCGCATGAGCGTGAGCACAGAGAGTGAGAGCGCTGTTCAGAGAGAGGTTGCTTGGCCAATTTAGTTGAGCCAGTATTAGTGAGCAGCTCTCTCTCTCTGTCTCACCGATTCACTACATTCATATGAGTCGGGCGTGTGGGTGCCTCGTTTCAACTTAATTTTGAAAAATTATTAAGTCACTCCGTCAAAGTCTTTGACTACAGATTAACAAATGTGGGAATGTGGCACATTAGCGTGTAGTTAACCTGGACTCAAACTCTGTAATTGCCCGCCCCGGCAGCGATGCAGCCCGCTTCATGCTCGAGTGTGTCCCTGTCAAAGTTCCCACACCATCATCTGTTGTCCTGCGCCCCGATCTAGTCCCTGGCCCGTGGTCCCTACATGCCAATACACACAAACAAAGGACGTGGATTGTGCGCGCTGTTTATTTGTAATTTAAATTCTCATGCACTCGCGACGACTAGGCGAGGGGGTCGTCAGCACCAAGCAGCAACCACCACCATCACATATCAATGCCTTGCATGTCCTGCGTCCTACTCCGCCTGCGTGGCCGTGCCTTTGCTATTGCTTCCTTCCGCAGTTGTCGCCAGTTGTTGAGGGCAGCGCTGGTGGTGGTTGTGGTGGTTCCTTCCCCCTTTTGCACGTGGATTTCTATGCGTCAGTCCAAAAGGTGATCGTGAGAAACTTTTTTTCTCACATTCGACTTTCAGTTTAATTTTAGCCTCTGTGTCGGAATTATTATGCTTATAAATTGATATCGCTGAACATTTGTTGTTGTTCTTGTAGTTTTTGGTCGCAGTTGCAAGATTTGACTGTACTTCTGTTAATAAATATGAGGGACAATTTGAGGGATTTTTTAGAATTTGGTTTATATTGAATTGATATTTGAGTCTTAAGATATTACTTGATGATATTGGCTAGATAGTATAGAGTGGAAACCTCTAAATGAAAGATCTGTTATCTATGCTAATATTACAGCATATTTATAACTAAGACTAACTATAGATAATAAAGTGATCAGGAACTATGATTATATTAATAGATATACAAAAAACAATCTGAAATATATAAAAGATAGTAATATTCACTTTCGCCTCACATAAATATTGTCGTTTTATGAGATGAAGAAATGTTGAAACTAGAAACTTAACGGAGCAACTCTCAATGATTTGTGTGATCCTCTGGATGATGCAGTTGAAGCTAGTACTGACCGCAAATCCTTTAGGTAGACTGAACGCACTGCCGCTAATCCCTCTCCCCAGCTAGACGTTGTAGGCAACCCTTCAACAGATTCTCGATCTCGCCTCGGCAGCTGTCTCGCATCAGGCACGCTTCATCCAAATACATTTGTTTTCTTACTTGGGCGCGCATCTTCTTTGATTATGTAAGATGCTGTGGTAGCCATGGGCAACAATTAAGGCGCATACAATCCACACACGTCCCCTAAAGTCAGTTAAGGTCTTAGCGCCGTTTTGCTATCCCAACTCCGGACCCAATACCATAGCCATTGTTATCTCAGCCAAGCGGCCACAGCAGCTGTGCCAACTTTTGGCACATGCCATCAAAAGGCAAAGACGACGTCGTTGACATTTTGTTATAGAATAGAAGCAGCTGACCAATAGACGTTACATAGCCAAGACACTCAATTGATATTGAGATAATTTACGTTATGAAGATCTATAAAAGAGACGAATCTTATGATACAAGAAAAAATTGTGAAGTATCTAAGCTTATCTAGTGTCTTCAATTGTTTAACCAAGTTAATAGCTATAAATGTAAAATTTATACATTCAATTTAATCGATCCTAGGCATATCTATGTTTATAATTTGAAGTGAGAAAATGTAATTTATTGCATAAATAATATTTATATTTGTAATAATATCCATACTATTCGTTCCCATGAGAACGTATTTTTAATCGATCTGTAAATGATCCCCAGGTATACTCACTGCAGTCTTCCTCTTTCTGCCCACATCTGTCATACAAGTTTCCAGTTATTAGTCCAACTACCGGGGGCCATTTATCAAATTCATAAAAATAAAATAAAGAGGCCCCAGAAAAACTCGACGCCTGTCATGACTTCTAATGCCACCCGACGCACACTTCACTCAAATTTCTCCCCACTTCAAAGTGTAGCTAAGGTGGCGCACCCCGTAACAAAGCGCCATAAAAATCAACAAAAAATTCATTTAAATCAACATATATCTTCCCTAAGCATCCCAGTTTCTTGCCAGTTTCTCAGTTTCTTAGTTTCTCAGTCGCAGGACTTACTTCACTTCACACATTTGCTACTGTTTCATATTTTTCATGCTCATTATTCTGTTTTCATCATTTTATGGGAAGGGAGGGAGGGGAGTGTGCTTTGGGGGTTTAATGCTGTGGGTGTGGGTGTAGCACACCCCATAATAACTGCAGTTCCCACAGTAGAACTCAGCTAAAAATAATATGTGCCCCAGCATCTAACCGCATGCACTAATTTGAGGTTGCAAAAGGTCTCACATATGCTACCTTGCTGGGGAATTGATTAAGAAAAGAGGGAAAAAAAAGGGAAGCAATCGCCCGATACAATAAAAATTAAAGTGTTTTAATGTGTAAATCGTGCGTTCGGGCATAAAAAAACGACAGACGAAAGCGAAAAGCGAAAACTGAAACGCAACTAAAAATAAAATGCAAGGAAGCCCCAGCAGAGATATGTACATATGTGCTACGTACATGGATGTATGTGGCACAGACAGCTACCGATCAACGATCGTGCCACACTAAACGGCATTTACCTTGATCCCGAGATCGAACCCAAAAACCATATGAAAAGAAGCCAAAGCAACTCGGACTGTCCAACTGACTGGACTGGGGCTGATATTGAACTTTGATTTTTATTCTTTTTTTTTTAATTTTCTGTTACTCAGCTTTTGTTATAGAATTTCATTCTCTGTTTTTCATTATTTTCTCAAGAAGCGACTCAAGCAGCGACTGTGTGACCGGTGATCGAACCGATCGTCACGTTTGGGCCAGACGAAATGATCCACATTCGCAAATGCAACTACTACGAGTATGAGTATGAGTGTGAGTATCAGTACGAGTGTTACTGCCGCCCATATGTGTGATGAGTCTGCGGCACACTCAGATGTTTTGGTTTTTTGCCAGCTCATGATTTTTATTGAGTTTTCTCGTGGGAAAAAGATTGCCAAATTTGCAACTAAATGCAGCTTATTAACAGCAACCTAACAGCAACGATCATTAACAGAACTAACTGTTGATCTGGACAGCGGTTAACCGCAACATATCAAAGCACATGAACATTGTTACATACATTTATTTATGCATGTTCATATGCAAATACATGAAATTATAAATTATATATTTCCATAGTAATCATATGTAAATGGAACGCTTATTCAATTTATGAAAATGTCGCCATATTTACTAGTCTAGCGGAGGGATTTACACTCAGAACACTCAGAAAGCCAGCAGCTGAGAGTGCTTTGCACAACCAGAGTTGCCAGGCGGCGCAACAATTTTATGAGTGCACTAAATCTGGCTAACCGAAGGGTCCGCTAACATCTGTCAGCTGGCGCATGTCCCAACATCGGGTTATTGACAATTTTGCAATGTCGACCTTTAATCCTGCCAACATTGTAAAGTAATAAATTTTTTAAGCCACTACGGTTTTGGGGTGTTGCAAGCAAAATGCAAGAAATCCAGGCGCATGACAAGTCAGGTAAGCTTCAGCTAATGATTGACCCGTGACCAGGCAGAGAATTGCAACCCCCTAGATTGTACTATCTTAAAGGTCTTACGGGGGTTGCTTTGCATCTATCAAGACAGCTGGCCCGTCTTGCCTGGCGCAAGACAACCCTAACTATTCTAAAGAAAATTTTAATGAATTGCACCCAATGATCGGCATTGATTAAGTTTCCAGTTGTTAAGGGTGTTTATGCGAAATGCATTTTGCAAGAGGGCCAGAACACAAAGATCAGAACTTAGGTGTATCGTACATATTTCAAAAAAAAACTATTTAAGAAAATTGTATGGAATTGATATTAAAACTCAATTCACTTAATATTATTTTTAAAATTGTGAGATAAAAAATAATAAGATCGAGCTCAAGCTTGATTTCGTTTAAATTGCAAGCTGCCACGCTCTGACAACTCTACTGAGTAGTAAACTTAACCCAACAACTCACTCAATATTTGAGCGCAAAGGTTTTTGAGTGCAAGTTGCCTGCGCTGGAATTTCTGATGTTCGCGTGCACAACCACCCCAAATGCGCTGCAGAGCAAACGGTCGCTCTCACGGCTACCTGCGCCTGCGTCGTCGCATCGCTGCCGTCGTTGCTGCTGCTGCTCAGGTAAACGAGTCGATTTGGACTCGTTTTGCCTTCGTTGCGCATCGTTTTTAGTCAGCGCGTTTGCCTCAACGAGGATCAGTATCCTTTTGGCGTTCCGTGTGCGCGGTTGTGTGCCGCTCGTCCTGAAACGCAGCTACAAATCGAAATCAACTCGCAAATGAACTAATTCAAAATCGCGTAAAATTTGTTAAGTTTTTATCTGTTTGAACATTCGCAAAAAGTACGTGCAATAATTGTTATATCGTACTACAGCCAAAGTTTTCGTGTTGTGAACAAATCTGTGTTGTGTTTCAAATAAAAACTCGACGATCGATTGGATAAAATTACCTCAACTTACTCAACTTTTGGATTATCAAATAAACACTCAAATTAAAATGGATTACAAGCACGATCTGAACTCGGATGACGACTTCGACTGCTCCAACGGCTATAGCGATAGCTACAGCAGCAATGGACGTATGTCCAATCCCAATGGCATGTCTAAGGCGGAGCTTCGTAAGGTAAGTTGCAATTGATAAGAAATAGAGCAATAGAAATTGTAGATCATTTCATTGTAAATTTAAATTTAAAAAAATGATCAAAAAGTAAATAAATTCTATAAAAGTTAATGCCAAATAAGTACTTCAATGTATAACGAATTGTTAAAACAATTCCGAAGCAATATTTAAGTTTCTGTATATTCAATAATAATTTTAATTAACTTTCTTATCACTTTTCAACAGACTAACAAACCTATAATGGAAAAACGACGTCGCGCTCGCATCAATCATTGCCTAAACGAGCTCAAATCGCTTATCCTGGAGGCCATGAAAAAAGACGTAAGTATTCTTTAGAAAACATAAAAAAAATAATAGAACCAAAGCAGAAACCAAAAATATGGCCAATGATTTAGAAACTCGGTGCAGGATCAGTTAATTTTCCTTATAAATGGTGTCACAAACCACATAAATTTCATAAACTCGAAAATTTCAAGTGTACGAAGTCGGCAAAACTACAAAAGGTTGAAAGACTCCTACGACAGACAGACGAACAGACACGAAAAAACGAAGAATAAAAGAATCAAGTCAACGGTTTAATTGAGTATTAAATTTTATTGATGATCATTACAAGAGAGCGCCGACGGTGACGATGACGACAACGATGACGACGGCGAGTCCGTCAGACTAAAAGTGTTAACAAGTCGAGAAATTACGCAGAAATCTCAGACAGCCAGACAGTAAACCTGTTTCCACAGGAGCCAATAGTGGATCCTGCTGTGAGAAAACATAAAAAAAAACACATAAAACAAAAAATATAGTATGCCATAGAAGTAAAGCGAAGACGCCGACTCCGACGCCGACGCTGTTGTCGATGCTGACGCCGACGCCAGTTTAGCAGAATTTCTGCATGCAACGACCAAAAATCAAATAAGAAAGACATTGAAGAAAAAGCAAAAGTAAACAAAAGATGCAGACGTGAGAATAAGCAGTAGATAGGGACGCCAAAGGACGGAGCAGGGCAAAACGAAGCGGGCGACCTGCGTGGGAAACTTTTGCGAAATATGCAGCCAACGGCAGCAGAAGCGAAGCGTACGCAGAAGAAGTGCCAAACAGAATCTCTCGCGCTCTCTGTCTCTCGCTCGCTCACCTTTTGCCAGCTTGAGACAGAGCTTAGTGACCGCGCGGCTTTGGGGCGTGTGATATTTGCTGGACTGAACTGAGCAGAACAACAACAACAACAACAACAGCAACAACTGAAGATAAAAACAGAAACAGAACAGAGCAGAAACAGAGGCAGATTACAAATAGTTGGACATATGAAGCAAGAAACGTGCTCAGGCGTCTGCATCATTCACTTTTCTCTGCCTTTTAGATGGGAGTTCAGCAACATGGGGTATATAGGTTGAGGTTGTGGGTGCGATAAATGCTATTAGTCTAAAATTAAAGTATGAATTAATTATGATCCTCTACAAAGGTAAATGAGTATTCTGAGGAATTATCATACTGCTTATATCTTTGATCGCTATCAATGAACTGCAATTCCTTTCATTGCTGCAAAACTCTGCAGCTTAACAGGGTATTCCCTAGTCTATTAATCACTTTCATTGAATTCTTACGGGTTTCACTTGTTTCCCATGCATTGAACTTGTTATAGGGGCCTTGTTACCGGCCCTCTGACGGTGCCTGGTCTCTCTGGTCTCCTCAGTCTCTGATCCTGCAATGGTCAATGCACGAAAACAATTAGCCAGGCGGCTTCTGCTTTAGTTGTGTGTAGTTTAAGTAGTTTAACCAAACCAAAAACGACACCCAAAGAGTAAGCGACAAGGAGCTCATCATTATCTGTTTGTTCTTCTACCGTTTTTAGCCGGCGCGACATACCAAACTGGAGAAGGCCGACATACTCGAGATGACGGTGAAGCATTTGCAGTCCGTGCAGCGCCAACAGCTTAACATGGCCATCCAAAGCGATCCCACAGTGGTGCACAAATTCAAGACGGGCTTTGTCGAATGCGCCGAGGAGGTGAATCGTTATGTCAGTCAAATGGAGGGCGTCGATGCCGGCGTTCGTCAGCGTCTCAGCGCCCATCTCAACAACTGCGCCAACAGTCTCGAGCAGATTGGCTCCATGAGCAACTTTAATAATGGTTATCGCGGCCAATTGCCACCGACCATGTTTCCTGGCTCGGCAGCTTCGCTCTTTCCACCATTACCACAGGATCTGAACAACAACAACAACAGCAACAGTGGTGGCAGCAACAACAACAGCCGGGAGAGTGCACCCGCCATACAAATGGGTGGACTGCAGCTAATACCTTCCCGTCTGCCCTCGGGCGAGTTTGCATTGATTATGCCCAACTCAACGACCACGACGGCCCCTGCGCCTGCGCCCTTTGCCTGGCCAGGATCGGCTATGAATGCAGCCAGCGCGGCACTCGCCAGCATTGCGAACCCAACACATCTGAGCGATTACACCCAAAGCTTCAGGCTGAGCGCATTCAACAAGCCCACACCTACTGTCCAGACGCAACTCCCGGCAGCCGGAGCGCCAGCCACAATAACTGCTAAGAACACCACAAGCAGTCCACCGCTGAGCCCCATCTCATCCATTTCCAGCCAGAGCCAAGGCGAGGAGTCACGTGCTGCCTCCCCAGCAAGTGCAGCGCAGGCGGAACTTCTGCTCGCCAAGCAGCACAGCTTTGCCGGCGTCTTCTCCACGCCACCACCGACAAGTGCTGAAACCTCCTTCAACACCAGCGGCTCTCTGAATCTGAGTGGAGGCAGTCATGACAGCAGCACCTCTGCCTGCAACACGTCGCATTCTCTGGTTGCACACTTGCAACAGCAGCAAGTGAGCTCCACCAGTGGCCAGGAGAGCTCTGCTCGCAAGCGGGAGAGAGAGGCTGAACTGGAGCAGGAGCAGGAGCAGGCCGACTCTAGCGATTGTTCGTTAATGGACGAACCATCGTCTAAGAAGTTCCTGGCCGCCGCCATTGAGAAGTCCAGCTCCGCCTGGCGGCCCTGGTAAAGCAGCAGCATCCAATATTATGTCTATGTGTTAAGTTTTATTCATCTTCTTTAAAAGTTAAACAATTTGTTAATTTATTTTCTTATTGGAATTGTCATTTAACGTTTTCTTCTCGCTTTCTTCAATTTTAAGTTCAGCTGTGATTTTTTACGTGTGTATATTTTGTGTAATTTTTTGTATAATTTTGTATTAATTTGTTTAAGCAATTATCTATTACATACTATTAATATTATTATGTATTTTAGCAATTTACAACTTTTATTGCATTATTATTATATTACAACTCCATGAACTTCTAACTAAGTTATGCAGATTTTAGTCTAATGTCTTAAGTTTAATGTTTCATGTTTAATATTATATTTTATTATATATTTTTATAAATATATATGTTTATATATATATATAAAGATGTTCTTGCTGCGATTCATCAGAGTGAAAGATTGAACAAATAATAAAATATTGCTTTAAAACAAGCAGAAAATAGTTGTTGATTTCTACTTTGGGAAAGTCTGGGAATATCTGGGTTTTCTAGGAATATTCAATAGTTTTTGTAAGTTCATTAATTAATTTATTATTTATTAATTGATCTAATACTAAAATCTCAGATTTTTGATTTTAGTTAATGCTATAGAATCTAACAATTTTCACAAAATTAAATGGTCTAATTGATACACATTTAATACACAAAAAATAGTTATTGTTTTCTACTTTGGGGAAGTCTGGGAATATCTGGGCTTTCTAGGAATATTCAAAAGCTTTTGTAAGTTCATTAATTAATTAATTAATTTATTATTTATTAATTGATCTAATACTAAAATCTCAGAATTTTGATTTTAGTTAATGCTTTAGAACATAACAATTTTCACAAAATTAAAAGGTCTATTTGATACACATTTAATACACAAAAAATTATGAAATCCAAAAAGTAAATATAGCTTGTTTTATTAGGATCATAGAGCAAATGACTTAACAATTATAATACCTTTTAAATTATAGTTTAAAGTTGTTGTTCCTTGAGTAAAGATTCAGCAAATTTTCAGACCAATATGAAGCTCACTTCAAAATCCTTTTCAACTTTAGTTACTTCAACAAATCAAGAATTTTAAAAGTTACTTTAACGTCGTGTCAATTGCATTTAACTAAACTTGACCCAGAGAGCTTGAACCGTGTGTGAGAACGGAAAATGATAATATAATCAAAGTATTGTACGGAAGTGACCTTGTTGTACGTTATAAATACAATCTTTTTTTTGCAACAATTTGCTGAATTGATAACTCAATTAGAGCTGTCCGCCTGGCTATATAAACAGTCGCTTTTTGATTTGCCAAGCACAAGTTCCGAGCTCGCACAAAAGTTATTGCAACTGAGCACGCAGTGATCTTCAGCGGAATCAGCTGGACAGGCGTGTCTTGATCTTTCAACGAAAGTGATTGCTAAATAACAAGCCATGGAGATGAAGCTAGTTTTATGTCAGTTTTCGTTGTTATTGTTAGTACTTTTACCGCTGATTAATGCTAACGATCGGCTGCTGAAATATAAAGCCTCTCCGAAGCTCACAGGACCTGCTAAGCTGATGCACGATCCTAAGGATGATATGCTGAACTCACTGGACGAGGCATTGCAAAAGATCTCCAACGTCTATATGCAAGCTGTTATATCGGGAACACATTCACCGGAGTTGGAGATCTCTTTGCGTGGCCTGGAGATGGAGCTATTCGATCTGCTCGATCGACTGTACAAGCAGCATCGCCTGAAGGACTATATGAACTATGAGGCGGAAGTGACGCGGCAAATGATCATCTATAATATGCTCAAGAGATTATTTGGCTATACGCAGGATAACGCGAGACCAGAATAAACGTAGTGATCAATAAATTGATTTGCATCCTTTAGCTCTGTGTACGAGATTCACTTCCGTAATCACTTCCGCATAGGACCCAATGTCCTGCGGCTGCCATGCGTGTGGCTGTCGAGCGACACGACATCACCTTGGTAGACGCCCTCAGCTCTTTCAACTTCCCACACTCAATCATATCGAGGCGGTGGCTGCTTCTGCTGCTGCCGATCTGTTACTCGATCTCCTGTGAGAAAGAACAGAATTATCATAATTTTCATTTCCTTTTAGCGCTATTATCCTTTGGTAGTCTCCAAATACCGTTGCACTTGTTCGTCGTGCGCGTTCCCACACACTCTCAAGATCCTTTATCTTTGCTCGCTTCGTTGTTTGCTTTTGTGGTTGTTGTTGTTGTTCTTGGTTCACAGATCCTGCGTCTGTTTGCATTGCACTTGTTCTTCTGTGGATCCTTTCTCGTATTCTTGTTCTTTGTCTCAAATGTTTGCTGTGATTTGATGCTGCCCTCACTCGCCAGACCCATTCCAATGTCGGCATCTTGGGATCTCTACACATGTGTGTGTGCGTGTGTGTGTGTGTGTGTGAAATTCCTGTGCACTTCGCTACGGTTTATCACTTTTGTTTTTACTTTTGCTTTCGTTTTTCTGATTTCTTATACACTTTGTGGCCATGGGAATGGGAATGGAAATCTTTTGAGGCTGACATTGAAATTCGTTTGGCATTATTAATAGTCGTAGTGTGGCCCCCAAGTGGGTTGCCATCCGCAGCCCAGCTGGATCAAATGCGCAGTTCCACAAAACTGGTTATTTACCCTAAAAAATGTGTATAAAATAGGATACCCTATTGTCAACAGACTCGCTGAATTACTGGTTTCAGTTGCGCATTAAAAGCACAAAATGCCGCACAGGATACTCAAGTTTTTTAAATTTCTTTTCTTGGTGATAAACTCGATTTCTATTCCTATTTCTAAACTAATTTTCTTGGTGATAGACTCGATTCCTATTCCTATTTCTAAACTCTTTTCCTTGCTGATAGACCCGATTCCTATTCCCATTTTTAAGCTCCTTTTCTTGGTGATAAACTCGATTCCTATTCCTATTTCTAAACTCTTTTCCTTGGTGATAGACCCGATTCCTATTCCTATTTTTAAGCTCCTTTCCTTGGTGATAAACTCGATTCCTATTCCTATTTCTAAGCTCCTTTCCTTGGTGATAAACTCGATTCCTATTCCTATTTCTAAGCTCCTTTTCTTGGTGATAAACTCGATTCCTATTCCTATTTCTAAACTCTTTTCCTTAGTGATAGACTCGATTCCTATTTATATTTCTAAACTCTTTTCCTATTTGAAACAACGTTTGTTGGAATAACATTTTCGCTCAGTTTGTTATTGTTTAAAGAATTATTAACTTTTCTATATTTTATGTTTTTTGAAGAACAGTTTCAGTTTGAATTTATCAGTGCTTCGGTTAGCTGGCATTGTTAGGCAATTCACAGCTATTTAATTGTCATTAAATTAACTTGGAAGACATTGTTACAAATGATTTTTCCCACAGACTAAGATCGGTTTAAACCCAAAAACCTTGTTTGGCTTATAATAGAGATATTCTTGCAAACAAACAAACAACAAAGTCATGTCGTGTTTTAGCAGGAATTCTCCCACACCCACACACACACACACACACATACACGGACATTTTGAATAAGTAGGCGATCCTTTTTGGCAGAGCAAAGGATAAAATTAAATGAAATCTACACGCCAGCTACCTGTGCCCGGGCACATTCAAATCGCTTGCATTTTTCACACGACCCAATGGCTCGACTCGACTGTGAATGAGCCCTGTTGGTTGTGGCCAACAAGTGCATCGTCAGGAAGGCCTATAGATATTGCTATCAATAACCCACAGTAAATATGCGTGAGACAGCGGCAAGGATGCAGCTTTGCGTAATAACCAAATGCAAGAAATCAGTGCAACGATACAATGATCAAATGTTCCCAGGCGAGAGGCTCCAACGGGTCAAAAGAATCCTGCAGGTAGACGCCCCTTAAAGTGTAAACGGAAGTGCCCACGCGTCGCACACTTGAGCTGCGTTGCGTGTAAAGAGAGAGAGAGTGAAAGAGAGGGGGAGAGGGATAGGGAAATCAACAAATTCAATTTTGAGTGCATACAAATTCATATATCATGCATATCCTTTTGTGGCACATAATAGACAACAAATTGCTGTCGATTTTCCAGTCTCGTTTCCCCCTTTTCACGCAACTTGTAAAAGGAAAAAAGTGAAAAAGGTTAAGCGTTGAAAATTGAAAGTTACTTCCGCTTCGTGCTGAGATTGAGTTGGTTGACTTGAAGGGAAAGAAAATAGAGAAAACGAAGGAACCAACATAATATGCCATATGGTAACATTTGTTGCGCAATAGGAAACACAGAATGCCTCATCTATTTGCCACTTTACTAACTGAAAATATCAGATATAGTACAACTTATATTTTTTACCAGTAAAGCATTGATTAAAGTGATAATCAAGCTTGCAATATTATGCAGTAATTTGATTAAACTTTCTTGCAAATATGCTACACTTTTCTCTGAAAGAAAGTAGATCTCTTGTCGAAGTTTCCCAGAGGAGTGCGGGAATAAATTAGACCCTCTCACATATTCCAACTTATTGCAACAGACACAGAGCTTGATTGCAAGTACTCCACGCTGTGCTTCAAAACAAAACGCTCCTTTGAATAAAAATGCTCTTTGGTAGAGTAATAGTTAATAATAATAACATAATAATATAAGCATGAATATGTTATATTCACCCAACCCATAAATATAATAAAAATGCATTTAATTATTTTTAGTACATATTTGTATTTTTACAATTGCTTTTGAATGTATTATGTATTTAGTGCATATACATATTTAATTATATATTTAATAGGTATTTTGTTTTAACGCTTGCACTCTGCTTTACATACATTATTCATATTGTTAATTCAATTTTTACATAGTATTGTTTTTTATTAAAATTTGGCTTTTGTCTGAGCATTAGTTTTATACAGGAAATCGCATTTGTTCGATTGCTTTAAAATGTTGACAAACTAAATAAATTGTATATAATATATGTATATAATATATGTATACTTAATGTTATTAAGACTATGCAATTTGTTCGTTACGTGTTGTTTGTCTTGCGTTTGTTCGGTCTCAGTGTGTCATGAGTTTTCTTAGCGTTTTGTGCGTTACATTTATATTTATATTTATATTTATGTTTTTAGTGTGCTCATTTATTTAATTTATTTAAATGCAATTCTCTTTGTTGTCCAATTAAAAGAGACAAGTTTCACTTTAACAATTGCTTGCTAATTGTTTTTCAGTAATTTCGTTATTATATTAAGACTTTTCACTAATTGGCAAAAAGGTTTAGTGCTTGTTTTAAATGTTAACTAGGCTGCCAGTGGGCGTTAAATTTATAAAATATTTACAAAATTTCCATTAGCGGCACGTGAACTTCAACTAAGTCTACGAACTACAAAAATTTACAAATGCACAAAAGTCTTGTCTCATAAGATCTAATTCATACATAAAAACAATTATAACTTATCCTCAACAAAACTATTTCGAGTTCATAATCAGAAATCCAAAAGGGGGACAGCAGTTGCATGTGGTATTATCATTTCTACTGAAGCTAGCAGAAGCAATGAGTTGTGATGCTTTCATTGGCTATGATTGTACTCATCCAAGCAGTAATATCACTAAATTATCTTTAACAAGGATGGGAAAAGGCTTTAACATCCTCCCCGATATAACAACAGAAAAAAAAGAGTATTTAGAGTAGTACAGCTCTGAAATATTAGCAGTGTAGTCATGAATAGCTGCTTGGTTGAACAATAGACACACATTTTAGTCTGGTGACAGATAATTGACCTTAAGTGGCCAATCTTCATCCCACACAACATTGTCTCTTGCTAAGCTATTAATAATAGCACTTGTTGAATCAGTGAAGTCGTTCGGGAATCACCTAAAGCTTCTTTTGCATTGACTCCTGATGTTATGTGATCAAGTTTTATCAAAGAAGAAATAGGGAGACTAGAATAATGGACCTCAAACACTTTAAATATGATAACAACATTAGGGTCATTGACTGCAGGACTCTGGATCACTTGAATTTAATGAATGTTAATATTCTAATAGCCACACGTAGACCCACAAAGGATTTCATTTTCAAACCAGAATAATTAAAGAAAATAGGTTTTTTGTTATAAAATTAAAATCATTACGTAAGGAAGGCAAATTGTTGTAAACCTGGCGACAATTGCCAAAGTTGGCGCCGTACAAACTATGAGTACAAGGACATAACATAAGAAGCACAAGGAGCTGCCTAAGTTGCTAGTGATAGGCATAGCGCTCTTTGGATGGGTGGCCCCCTCCCCCTAGCACCTAGCCGCAACTACAACAAAAATTAAAAAGGGAACAAAATGTATACATAAAGTTTACAAAATTCGTAATATGGCTACGCTATCAGTCCATTGTTCGTGTTGAAGTCGATTTGGATTTGGGTTTCAATTTGGATATAGATTTCAATTTTGGAGCATGTCCAGGTGTTCAATCAGTGAGTTGCGCTTAGCACAGCTCGCAGTCTGATTGGCTGACACAGTCCAATCATCAGAGTATGTCCGGTGTGTGTGTCTCATCATGCGTATGCTGCAGCAGACCTTTCCGCTCATCTGGCGCTGTGCTGAGCGTTATTTCCACACTGGCCGGCTCCGCAATGGCATCGGCGTACATTGATTCGTACACGGGATTGGCAAAGTTTCCCTGAGAATAAACAAATAATATTTAATCAAGTGTTATCAGCAGAGAGGCAAGTGCATTACCTTATCATCTTCGTGGGCAAATGGCGGCGCTTCATCTGCATCGCCACGGTACATGGGATTGGTGAGCATAATCTCCACATTGTCCGTGAGCCGAGCATGTGAGAAAGGCTGCGCAATGCGGTGTTTTCTGTAAGATTGCAAGAGATAAGAAGGATTAGTCTAAGGAACCGACTTGATATGCATTTGCCAACTCACTTAAGTAGGTAAACAGCACCGCCAACCAAGGCTAGCAGTAGCGAGGTGACTGCCAAGATGATTGCCATCACAGATAGGAAGCTGCTCGACTCCTGTTCGCCACTCAATGCATCAGCGCTTTCGCCCAAGCAGGTCACAACGCGTTTGTTATCACATAGGCACTCATTGATGGAGCTGCCGGTGCGACAGACGCTGCACTTGCCAACGCAGTGGGGTGGCAGATCACAGTACTCGCCCTGCCACTCGCCAATGCAGCTGCAACGGGGCATCACATACTCATTGAGGTGGCAGACAGCGCCATTGGCACAGTGACCCACACAGGGATTGTCGCCGCCCACAGGCATCGTGCAGAACTCGCCGTTCCATTGATCCGTACAGTTGCACATGGCGATGCCCTTGATGACGTGACAGGTGCCCGAGTTCTGGCAAATGATGCCCGTGCAGGGATCGCGCGGCGGTAGCTGAGACATATCACAGAACCGCGGTGGCATTGAAGTCTTACACAGATCCGACTCACAGCGATCGCCAATATAACGAGTCGGGCAGGTGCAGCTCAATCGATGTCCACGATCGATGCAGGTTCCTCCATTCTGGCAAAAGTCACTGCACGAGTTCGCCTCGCAATGCTCGCCATAGTAGCCACTGGGGCACTTGCACTGGCGCTGGCCCTTGCCACCAATGCTGCAGGTGCCTCCATTTTTACAGAAGTCGGCGCATTCGTTGAACTCACAGCGTTTGCCAGTGAAGCCATCGGGACACTCACACTGTGGCGCACCAGTGAGGGTCTCGCGGCAAATGCCACCATTCTCACAGGTGAGATTGAGGCAATGCTCGCACTGATCGCCCACATACATTTTGGGGCAGCTGCACTTCATGCCCTCCGTTTCGGAGACCAGACACGAGCCGCCATTGTGGCAACGGCTCTGGCAATCGGACACAGAAGTCTCACAACGTGGTCCCGACCAGTTGGGCGGACAGGTGCACTTCAACGGCGGTGGCTCCTGCAATCCGGGCAGCTGTGGCGCCACCGTGCAGAGACCATAGTTCATACAGTAGCCGGAGCAGCGATAATGCTCACACAGTTCGCCTTCAAATTGGGGCTGACAAACGCACTTGGGCACATGATTCACCAGCTGGCATGTGCCCAGATTGCACAAGAGTGGGCAGTAGTTGGGTATTTCGGTGTGTGCCTTGCAAATGCCCTCCTGGGTCATCACATACTCGTTGGGGCACTTGCAGGTATAGCCACTGGCCGATTCCGTCGAGAGTATGCAAAGAGCGGGCGATCCCTTGCAGGGTTCCTTAGCACAAGGATTGCTAACTGCAAGAGTTGAAGCGGGCATTAGAAAAGGGAGAAGCAATCGAACGAAATGAGTTTCACTTACTGTTGCGATTCTGTTTCATCGGATGCAGTATACCAATGTCCGAGGAGCGGTAGCCCTTCAGCAAATAGGTGCCATTGTCATTGCCAAACTTGTTCATCTTAATGATGCTCTGATCATACAGCTTGATATACAGATAATCCTCGAAGACATCAATCTTTTGAGGCTTCTCGCGAGTGCCAAAGCGACGCACCACATTGCGATCCTTGCCATTCAGACGGCACGTTTCAATGGTGCCCTTGCGATAGTCCGCCCAATATAATCGGCCCGTTGGATTATCAATCGATAGACTGATTGGCCAGCCGACGTCCCGCTCCACGAGGCTCTTCTTGTTGCTGCCGTCCAGGGAGGCAACCAATATGCCGTTCTCCAGCGTGGACCAAATCATAACACGTGACTCCGGCTCCAGGACAATATCAGTGGGATTCATGCCCGTGGAGACTAGAGAGATGTACTTCTTGCCCTCAATATCAGTGGCAATAATTTGATTGTGACGCGAATCAATGATATAAACCATTTGTGTAATCCAATCCACAGCCAGTGACTTGGGATCGTCCAGATCGGGTATCTTAATAAAGCCAAGTGAATCATTATTAGAGGGAATCTTGTGAAAGCTCTGAAAACTTACATTGAATTCAGTTAACTCCTTGAGATCTCGACGCACTCGTACGCCAACGCCCTCCACTTGGGGAGTGGCAATTTTCATGGTATGCACCTTGCCATGATGCGAGTCAATCCAGAAGAGCAGCGTATCCTTTGGCCGAATAAGTATGTCAAAGACATCAATCTTCAAGCTATCCGTTTGAAAGAAGCCCAAAACAGAGGTACCCTCCTGCTTGGCGGGCAGAATGAAACGGAATTCCTGCTCCGAGGCCAGCAACAGTATTTGATCCGGTCCCGATGCCAAGCACGTTGCATTCTTAGCCACACCCTTCTGATAGCCCGCCGTACACTTGCAGTTGTAGTGACCAGCCTTCTTCTCAATGCAGATCTGTGAACATGTGCCAAAGCCACAGACCGGCGGCTGACAGTTCGTCTCATCGGAGCCATCGACACAATTGTATTGGCCATCGCAGCGGAAGTTCTTCGAGATGCAGTCATTGTTCTCACATTGGAACTGATCATGCCGGCACTTGGGTAACGCCGCACACACCTGATCCGACTCATCCTCATTGTTGCCACAATCATTGACCCCATCACAAAGAGCCGACTTGCGTATGCAAAGCAGATTGGTGCACTTGAAGGCATTGTAATGGCAATGCACATGGGCACAGGTGCCAAAGCTCTCATCACTTCCATCCAGACAATCATCCCAGCCATCACATTTCCAGCGCGACATTATGCACTTACCATTCCCGCAGCTGAAATGATCCGGCGGACAGGTGCAGTTCACCTCATCGGACCCATCGGGGCAGTCGTCATCGCCATCGCATTGATATTGTCTGTTAATTAATAGAAATGAAATGGATAGATTTGAAATATAATATATCTGAAATATAATATATCTAAGTGAGACAGGGAACGGCTCAATGGCTATAGCAACTCTATAAGTATCTATCTATATATGCAAGTATTTCGTTAATAATTGCGCTCTACTCCCAAAATCGCTATCGTGTCCATGAATTCTTAGCGACAACCTATGCGGAAGTTTGATAAGCCAGCTTATTACCCATTATTGAACTGATATATATTATAAATAATATAATAAACAAACAACAAAGTAGCATATAATATATAAAAGAATTTCTATTTAGCTTTATTTGTTTGTAATAAAGATATTATATCATTGCAAAAACAACAAGAACAATAAAGAAATATAAAATATAGAAAAAAGGGTGCTAAATCAGACGGCGAGTGAAACTCATACTTGTCATCTATCGCAAGCTTCGCTTTCCAGCTCTTTCTGGCGTTAGCTACTTATTTCAATTACAACAAACACTAGATGGCGCCAGGGCGTCCTATGGTTACGATTATATTATGATAAATAGTTGCTGAAATAGCTTCTGGATTTATAAGCAGATCGGAATAATATTTTCAGTGCGGATAAAAACATGCTAGAGTTTTCCAAATATAATATATCTAAATGAGACATTGAAAGGCTCAAGGGCTATGGTAACTATAAATAACTATTTCATTAATTGGTGCGCTCAACTCCTGAAATCGCTATCGTGTCAATGAATTCTTAGCGGCAGCATAAACCAACAACAAAGTAGCAAATAATATATAAAAGACCTTCCATTAAGCTTTATTTTCTTGTAATAGAGATATTATATCATTGCAAAAACAACAGTAATCATGATCATTGTGTTTCTCGAATGTAACTCATACTTGGCGCCTATCGCAAGCTTCGCTTTCCAGCTCTTTCTGGCGTTAGCTACTTATTTCAATTACGACAAACGCTAGATGGCGCCAGTGCGTCCAATGGTTACGATTATGTTATGGTAAATAGTAGCTGAAATAACTTCTGGGTTTATAAGCAGATCGGAATAATATTTTCAGTGGGAATAAAAAACATGCTAGAGTTTCGACAGGGCGTAAAAGGGGTGTATGTTAACTACCAGCAGAAGGCAGCTGAGCAGGTCTATTGGTCTGCTCAACTCGCTGCCTGCCTGTACAAAAGCAAAACTCTACGATCCTCGATTTTTGCTACTCTAGAAAGTGTTTCGACCTGAACATAGCTTTTCACATTTACATATATTAGTTTTGGGTATTTCGCTTAAAATTTTAAGAGTATTTAATGCGTTTTCCCAGTTGATCTAAATTTAATATCACTCACTTGTTAATACAGGTGTTAAATGCGGCGCATTTGAATTGATTGGCCTTGCAGGTAATGTTACAGTTGATCTCATCGCTGCTGTCATCGCAATGCATCTCACCGTCGCAGCGGAAGTCGTGTTTGATGCACTTTCCGGTTCCACAACGGAATTCGCTCTCGGAACAGTTGCGCATTTGGCAGTTGAGCTCATCGCTGCCATCGCCGCAATCGTTCTCATAATCACAGCGCCAGCGTCCGGGAATGCATTTGGAATTATTGCACTTAAAGTACGTGGGATCACAGGTGACCTTGGAGGTACGACAGCTAGGGGGCTCATCCTCGCCATTGGGGCAATCCTCCTCGTCATCACAGCGCCAGGCAAGCGGAATGCAGCGACCTGATTTACATCTATAAAATGAAATGGAAGAATAAGTCTAAGGCAAGGCAAGGCAAGGATTTGCGTATGACTCACTGGAAGTCGTGGGGTCCACAGGATACATGATCACAGTTGGCTTCATCGGATTTGTCGGCGCAATCGCTGTCGCCATCACAGACCCAGACATACGGCATGCAGCGATTGTTGCTGCATTGGAATTGATCCTTCTTGCAGACAAGTGGAGTGCAACCAGCCTCATCCTCGCCACCAGGACAATCTCGTACGCCATCGCAACGCTTCACACTGTCCACACAGAAGGCCGAACTGTTGCCAGTTGCCTCGCATTTTAGATGATTCTCAAAGCACGTGAACTTGTCGCAGTTCAACTCATCCGTGCTGTCACCACACTGATTCACGCCATCACAAATGGCCGAGGGATGAATGCACTTCTTGTTTCCGCATTGATATTGTCCCGGTTCGCAGTGGAATGGCGGACAAGACTCCGGTTCATCGCTGCCATCGCCGCAATCATCCTGCGTGTCACAGCGCCAATAGAACGGGATACATTTGTACGTATTGACGCACTCAAAGTGGGCCGCAGTGCAATTGGCGCGACAGGTGCGTCCATCGTCGGCGAGCACAAAGTTGTTGGGACAGGCGCACTTGAAGAACGGCTCCTCCGGCGACAGCAGGCACAGTGTAGAGCAATTGGCCTGCAGGCAAGGATTGCCACTGATTGGCTGCTGCTGGCGATATGGATGAAAGACGCGTAGGTCCATGGGTCTATGTATGGTTGTGATCAACGTGGAGCACTTCTGGCCATCGTATTTGTTGCAATACTCTATGGATTTGGTCTCCCAGTCGGACCAATAGATGCGATCCTCCCACACGGCAATCGCAAAGATGTGATGCAGATTCAAATGCGGATTAATGCTGCGAGCGAGCAAGATTCGTGTACGATTGCCATCGAGATCGCTGACTGAAATCGTATCCTCTCTGGCATCACCCCAGAATATCTGCTGCGTCTCAAAGCTAATGGTCAGGGCATTGGGCCAGCCCAGATTCTCGCGAATAATCATGCGTGGCTGGGATCCATCCATGCCTGCCTTGCCAATGTGCGGATTATCGCCCCAATCGGACCAGTAAATGTGACGTTGATAGGGATCCAAGGCAATGCCACGTGGCTCACGCAGATGCTCATTGATTAGCACACGCCTGTACTTGCCGTCAAGTTGGGATACCTCAATCGTATCCAATCCCTTGTCGCACCAGTACAAATTCTTGGCCACCCAATCAACAGCCAGGCCATCGGGATTCTTGAGCATTGCCTGGTGCAGCGTTTGCGTCTTGTTTTCCGCCGGACAATGGCGCTTAATGGTGCCCACTGTGCTGGTTACATCTGACCAATATAGACACTGGCTGTCCCAGTCGAAATCCAAGGCCACCGCATTGGAGAGTGAGTGGATCAATATGGATCCGTTGCCCGTATGATTCACCTGCCTGATGTAATAGCGATTGGAGAATATCAACTTCATTGTCACATTGCTGATTGATTTGCAGGTGTGATGATCCCGCAGCTCGTATCCCTTGGCGCACAGGCACTTGTACGATCCATGTGTGTTGATGCAGGTCTGCGAGCACGGCTGATGTTCTTCACACTCATTAATATCCGTACATAGATGCGTACTCCCTGCGAGCAGCCTGAATCCGGGCAGACAGCGACATTCATAGCCCACGACCTTGTCGATACATTCATGCTCACAGATATCGGGAATAAGGCACTCATTCATATTGCATAGCGCCTCGTCCGAAAAGTCGGCACAATCATTCCGCCTGTCGCACAACAAATCCGCACTGATGCAGGCGCCGTTCTTGCAACGAAAATCGTTGGTGCCATTGCAGGCCCGAGTGTGTGCGCAGAGGGAATCCAACTCATCGGATCCATCGGCACAGTCGGGTTTACCATTGCACGTTTGATTCTTAAAGATGCATATGCCATCCTGGCATTCGTGCATTTGTGCGCCGCCTGGACAGGCGTGAGGTGGATACGCGGGCTCACAGCCATCGTATTCATCGTCTCCGCCCGGGCAGTCCTCGTCGCCATCGCACACATAATGCGAATCGATGCAGAGTCCTGGAATTGAAAGCGATTAGTACAGTGAAATATAAGCTATAATCAATTCAACACGCAGCTTCGCTCGCTTTCTTTAGATAATTTAAATAATCAAAAACCACTTAAAGAAAAGATTTACTTGCAACACTTTAGTATTCCATTATTCAGTATTCTGTTGTGGCTTCTTTTTATTAGAATCTACTTGCTTTCTCCTACACCCAATAATGCAATGAAGCGCACCCCCTTATTTTACGCACTTTGCTTTTCCCTTCTTCGCAGGCGGCGAGTACAACAACAACAACAGCAAATCTGCACAGCTGCCGCTGCAGGCATTCGCGAAGCAAAGCAACCACAAAACACAAGAAAGTGTTGTTGCTGTACTGTTCTAAAATGTTTTAGTACTTTAGCACAAAACTAACTTAACTCTGTTATTCAATTGCAATAAGAAGAAAAAGAAATAGCATTTCAGTGATTAGTTGTTGTAACTTAACTCTGTTATTCAATTGCAATCAGAAGAAGAAGAAATAACATTTAAATTTAAAAATCAAAATGATAATCGAACGCTAGACTCTCTGCAAGCTGAATGAGAGAGTGCAAGAAAGCCAGCTAGTAGATCCATAGTTAAGCTGTTGATTATTGCGATTAGTTTGCAGCGAAACAGACGGACCTGGCTATAAAGAATCAACTGCTTACGCTGATCAAGAATATATGTATGTCCATAATTTCGGATTCGGATTTCGCATTATTTCGGATTCTATTGTGGCTTCTTTTTATTAGAATCTACTTTATACTTGCTTTCTCCTACACCCAATAATGCAATGAAGCGCACCCCCTTATTTTACGCACTTTGCTTTTCCCTTCTTCGCAGGCGGCGAGTACAATAACAACAACAACAACAACAACAGCAAATCTGCAGAGCTGCAGCTGCACGCATTCGCGGAGCAAAGCAACAACAAAACGCAAGAAAGTGTTGTTGCTCAACTGTTCTAAATTGTTTTAGTATTTTAGCACATAAACAAGAATTGAAAATGTTGCAGCTTAACTCTGTTATTCAATTGCAATAAGAAGAAGAAGAAATAGCATTTCAATTTAAAAATCAAAATGATAATCGAGCCCTAGACTCTCTGCCAGGAGAATGAGAGAGTGCAAGAAAGCAACGTAGTAGATCAATAGTTAAGCGATTAGTTTGCATCGAAACAGGCGAACCTGGCTATAAAGACTCGACTGCTGACGCTGATCAAGAATATATGTATGTCCATAAATATGTATTAAATAGTTATTACTCTCTTGTATGCCTTGGGTATTGGTTATAAGAAGCACTTACCACTCGAACAGAGGAAGGCAGGCGGTTGACAATCGGGAATATGAGCAACGCCGCCACATTGTGGTCCCTCGTCCTCAGCACCCTCGTCCCCACTGCCGGGGCAATCCTGTTCGCCATCACACACCCACTTCTGGGGTATGCAACGACCCGAGCTCTTGCACTGGAACAAATGAGCACGACATGGACGATTGGGGCACTGCGGACCCTCGTCAGTGCCGTCCGCACAATCGCTTTTGCCATCACACTGCCAGCTGCTGGGAATGCAGCCGTTGTCGCAGCCAAACTGATTCACCGCGCAGCTCAGGCGACAGTTTAACTCATCGCTGCCATTGTCGCCAGCCTCATCCATGCAATCATTCTCGCCGTCACAGCGCCAGGTACTGGGAATGCATCGTCCATTCGAACAACGGAATTGAGTCGCAGTGCAGGTGGTGCTATTGAAGTTGTTACAGCCAAGCTCATCGGTGCCATCGGGACAATCGCGTTCGCCATCACAACGCCAGCTGGGCATTATGCAAATGGTGCTATTCGCACAGTGCTCAAAGAGGGCATCGCCATGCTCGCATGTCCTCTGGGCACAATGCTTCTCATCGCTGAAGTCTCCACAATCCCGCATGTTATCACAGAGGTAATTGCGGGCGATGCATTCACCGCTGCCGCAACGGAATTGATCGGATTTGCAGTTGCAGAGCAATGGGGATTCATCGCTGCCATCGCCACACTGCTGCAGTCCATCACAGGTTTGCTCATGGGCAATGCAGCGATGATTCTGGCACATGAAATGACTATCCGGGCACTGTCGGATCACGCAATAATTGCGCAGCTCATCGGATCCATCCAAGCAGTGGGTCACATTATCGCAGGTCAGCTCCAGGGGTATACACTCGCCCGAGTGGCAATTGTACTGCGACTTGCCGCAAGTCGTGTGCACCGCGGCAATGCAACGTCGTCCGTCAGCCGCGAGGACGCCTTGGGTGCAGTGGCACTTGGCCAAGCCGTCCTTGTTGAGAATGCACACATCCTCGCAGAGTCCATTCAGTATCTTGCACTGATTTGAGTCACAGTTGATGCTATTATTCTGCACCGCAATGATGCCCATGGGCTGCGCCACATGCTCGCGCAGGAAGAGCACATCCGTGCCGGTGTATTTATTGGCACGCACCACAGCATGCAGCACCCAATCTGTCCAGAACAATAGATCCCCATACACAGCCATGGCAAAGGCATGCTTGGGTGTTGTGTGTGCCAATACCACGCGATTGGTGCCATCATAGTTGGCATGCTCGATCTTATCCAGACGTGCGTCGGCCCAATACAGTTGCTGCTGCTCCAGGTCGAGCGTCAGAGCATTGGGCATTTTGATATCCGTGTGTATGATGCGCTCCACGCCATAGCCTGTCAGATAAGCACGCTGTATGCTGGGAGATTGCTCGTTCCAGTTGGTCCAGTAGATCATGCCCAGGCATGGCTCAACTGCAATGCCACGTGGCTTGTCCTTGCTCTGCAAACTCAATACATGAGTCACATGATCCAAATTCTTCTCCGGCTGTGGCCGTATATGCAACAGCTCCAGACTACGTATAGCTGCATCGTTATTCGAGGTCCAGAAGAGCTGCTCATTGACCATATCATAGGCCAGACCCTCGACGCGCTTCTGTTGCGTGACCAACACCCGTTGCCCTGTGCCATTGAAGTGCACCTGATTGATGGTGCTCTGCAGCACATCCGAGTAGTAAACCAGCTGCTCCTCATAGTTATAAGTGATGGCAATCACATTGCGCATCATTGTGGCATTTGAAATGATCTGCAATGGCCAATTCTTATTGGCGTGCTCCGTCATGTGGATGCTTTCAATGTTGCTGCGATAGCTGAACAGCAGGAAGTTTTCGTATGGCTCACAGCTAACGGCATCCGCGGCGAGGCGACTGTGGGAGCAGGCACAAATGGCGGTGGTGCCGTTAAATAGACACAATTGCTCGCAACCGCCATTGTTTTGGGCACAAGGATTCGTGCCGTGTTGGACACGTTTCGAATATATTTTGAGATCATTTATGGCATCCTGCTTCGTCTTGAGTATGAGCTGTGAGTTCGACAGATTGGTCAGAGGTGCCACTTTGATGGAGCCCTCACTGTATTTATTTTCCGCCCAGAAAAGGTAATCTCCCAGCTTGGCCAAGGAGACGGGCTTGTTTAGCGTATCATTCAATAGCAGTTCACGCAAGTTTCCATCGTAATCAACCTTCATGATTGCATCGGGATACCTTTCACACCAATAGACCTTTGTGGCATCCATGTCGACGATCAGACTGTTCACAGCCCAATTGGGACGCGTTTGATTGACCAGCACAAATGGTTGACTGCCATCGAGACCGATGCGTCCAATATACTGTTGGGTTACATAAAACAACAGTCCCTGCAATGGATCCACAGCCAAAACGCTGGGCTTCTCCACATTGGCGACAACCACATAACGATGGCTACCATCCAGACGCGACACCTCAATGACATTGCGCTTGGTATCGCTCCAGTAAATGTTGCCTGCAATCCAATCGATCGCCATGCCGCCCAACCAATCCTGTTGCTTATGCCCAGCTAGATTGATGGAATGTAGTATTGTTTCCCGTTGGGTGCCATCCCGGCGCACTCGCGAAATGGTGCCCAAATCATTGTCGCCCCAATAGAGCATGTCCGTGGCAGCATGGTATTCAATAAAGCTTGCCAAGCCGACGCGAGAGATGGGCACAAGAGCCTACGGAAAGAGGAATAGTTTAATAAGCAGTTCAATCTCTTCAGAAGGATTAACACTAACCGGTTTGGGTGGCTCAAATTGTTCACTGGGATCAATCATTTCCACGCCTTGCATCACATCAATCGAATAGAATATAAACTCAGCACGAGGTATGCAACGAGTGGGATTATTGGGCTCCACATCATAGCCCAGAGCGCAACGGCACACATGATCTGTGGCCGAGATGGCCAAACAAAGTTGCTCGCAACCGCCGCGCAATGGTCCAGCACAAGTATTGTTGCCCGTCTGGGCATCCGCATAGAACATCTTCATGCTCTGAATGCTCTCTGCAGAGAGTGAAGAAGAAAGAGTTTAATAATTGGGAACTAGAGATTGATAGTTGATTGACTGTACTTGTATTGACGCGCAAGTAGGACATATTCAGACACTGTTCCTTCTCGCAGTGCATGATGGCGCTCTGGATGTTCTCGGGAAAGTAGAGAGTGCCATTGTAAACGGTAAGCGAGCTGATTGAAGTGATTTGGCTGGCCACCAGCACCAGATGGGTCTCATTCTTGGGTATATCATAGTAGGCAATGCCCGAGTTATCGTATGCGTAGTACAAGCGTTGCGAATCAAAGTCCATTGTCAGACTTTGCATTTTATTGTTATGCTGGTGGATGACCAGCCGTCCGGATCCATCCAGATTCGATTGCTCCAGCTGCCACAGTGTGTTGTCCTGTGTCGAGTGTATCCAATACATTTTACCGCTGCAACGAACAAAAGTTAATTGCGAATTTAATTGATTGTAAATAATAAATTACTTTGCCGGATCCAATGCAATGCTGTCCACCATATTGAGGTTCTCATGTATGTGGGTCGTGTACTCTCCCTGCAGATTGCTCACAAGGATTGTGCATACCGTTTGACCTGAGGAGAAATACATGTGCTTGGCAATCCAATCGATGGCAAAGCCATAGGGCTTCTCAATATTTGTATTAATAATGGGCTCAATGAGGCCGCTGGATATGCCAGCTCTCGAGATCTCGTTCTGTTGCACATCCGACCAGTAGATGTGACTATCCTCCACCAGATAATCAATGCGCTGCGGCGACACAAGCTTTAATAGAGTTCATAAATTAGTTTTGCCACCGGGCATTGGTAATGATGTGCTTGCAACATACCCTGGGAGACTGTCTGATGGTGGGTATGGTATGATGATTGGGCTGTTGCAGATCAATTCCCCGTATTTCATCGCCAATGACAAAGAGCAGCACTTGCTCGTTGGGCACACAGCTGCGCTCATCGGCGGGATCCAAGCGCATAACATGCGGACATTCGCATTTGAATGTTCCTCTGCCGCTCAAGAGGCAAAGATGGGAGCAGCCGCCGTTGTTGTCGCCACAGGGATTGCGATCCCAGGGCTGGCGACTCGAGTGCAGCACCTGTATGCCAAATGGTTGCGTCTGTGTCCGTTGCAACACCTGGACATCGCTGCCATTCCATTTGTTGGCACGAAACACAGACGTTGTCCGCCAATCCGTCCAGTACACATAATTCTCAAAGACAGAGATGGCAAATGGATGGGAGAGTATCTCGCTGTTGCGCAGCACAACATGATGCTCGGAGCCATCGTATTTGGTGCTGCTTATCGAATCCGATTTGGCATCCACCCAATAGACACGCTTCTGGGTATAGTCGAGTGTCAGGCCATTCGGCCAGCCAGCACTTAGCTGCCAATTGGTGGATATAAAGCGTCTACCCTCTCCGGCCATGCTGCAGCGTTCAATTCGCGGCGAATTGTCATCCCAGTCGGTCCAGAAGAGTAGACCCTCGCGTGGATCCAATGCAATTGCTCGAGGGCTTTCCATGTTGCCGGCAATCAGAGTTCTTCTAAAGCTACCATTCAGCTTGGCCACCTCAATTTGATCCAGATTCGAGTCAATCCAATAGAGATTCTTGCCAATCCAATCGACAGCTAACCCCTCAGTGGTAGATAGACCTGAATGCACAACAGCCTCAACATTACGCAGACTTTCGCCCACCAATTGGCCACGATAGATCTTATCGTCTATCACGTCTGTCCAGAAAATCTCCACGCTCGACTCGTTGTTGTACAGAAAGTCCAGAGCAATGATGTTGCGCAGCGAACTGTAGAAGCTGCTGGCACTGAGAGTCTTCAAATTGATGCCCCGGATGTCCTGGCGATTGGTGAATATGACGTAGGGTTCATCGGGAGCGGTGCTCTTGCACGTGAACCTATCGTAGGCCAAGTCGAAGCCCTCAAGGCATTGGCAAGCATAAGTCTTGCCGTTGCTCTCGCAAACCTGAGCACATGTATCCCAATGCTCGCAGGCGTGCAACATGCTGCAACGTTTGCCATTCGGTTGCAGGAACAAATGTGCTGGACACGAGCAAATATAACCCTCGGGCGTATTATGGCAATTATGGGAGCATTCATGGGCCTGCTCGCAGAGTTTGTCAGCGCAAAGGAATCCCTCATCCGTGGTATCCTCACAATCGTTGTGGCCATCACAGAGTTGATTAACCGTAATGCATTTGTTGCTGAAGCCGCACAAGCGATCTGGATGCTCACATATGACCGTCTCATTGAGATCGAACTTGGTGGCATGAAACTGCGTGCAGTTCACCTCATCCGTCTTGTCGAAACAATGATTGATGCCATCGCAGCGCAGCGTCTTTGGTATACACTCAAACGGATCGGAGCAGGCAAATTCCAAGGATGCACACTCATTAATCTCTTTCCATTCTGTGAGCGGATGATTGTCGCTCTTTGTCTGATTACAGTTGGCCTCGTCGCCGAAGTCCTCGCAGTCATTGATCCCATCACAGATGTGCAAATCGCCATAGCAGCCAATGGGTCGACAATACCGCTCTCCATGGCCACACTCATGCTCGCAAGCAAACTCATCCGCATTGTTGCTAAGAATGGAGACAGATTAGACAGTTTACAGAGTGTATATCGTGGTTATATGTATATCTTACCCGCAATTGTCCAGACCGTCACAGATATCGGCAAATTGCCGACATCGTCCATTGCCGCAGTCAAATTCGGGACACTTGCTGTCAAAATAAAGATCCGATGATTCGTCGGAGGCATCATCGGGTCCACAATCGACGACGCCATCGTTGACCCAAGTGAGTTGAATGCAGCGTCCGCTCTTCTCGCATGTGAACTCATTGCTATTGCAGGTGTTGTGCTCACAGTTCAACTGATCCAATCCATCCGAGCAGTAGCTAATGGAGCTGCACAGCAGGGCACGCTGATAGCAGCGTTCATTGCACACAAAGTGCAATTTCTTATCACAGGAGCGGGGATTACATGGACCTAGGGCATCGCTGCTCTCATCGGTGCCATCCTCACAGTCCTCAAAGCCATCACAGAGATCCTTGCCATCGATGCACTGCTGCGTGCTGCGGCATTCATGGCCCGAAGTGCAATTGGAACGGGTCGGTGCTGTCGCCGTTGATGGTGTTAATTGTGGTATGCAGTGAGTGCCAGTGCCATTGAGTGTATATCGATCTGGGCAACGGCAAATAGCGCCTTTCGGCGAGTTCAGACACATGCCCGGACACTTGGACATGGCACATTCACTGGGCGTTTGCGGCAGTGGCTGAATGGCCACATCAAAGATGCGCAAATCAATGGCATTGCCATTTGGTTGTAGATGCACCGTCGAGCTGAATGTGTTGTTGGGATTTGCTTGATCCACATGAAAACGCCAAATGGTCGCGTTTATGTTGTCCACCCAGTAGACAACGCCATTGTGCTGAACCATTGCAAAGGGATGAAACTGTTCCAACTTGAAGAGCAATTCTCTCCCCGTGCCATCCAGTTTCATGCGCTCAATCGTGCCCAGCTTTAAGTCACACCAATAGATGCGCTTGCTGCGCCTATCCACATCCAAGCTACGCGGCCAACGCATGGGCAGCTCATAGGTTGACTTCGCCAGCAGCTCCTTGTGTGTGCCATCCATCCAAGCGCTGTAGATGCCCGCTTCGCAGGATTGAAACGTCCATTGTGTCCAGTAGAGAAGACCAGTTGTCGGATCGACCTTCAAAGACCTGCAAGAGCATTAGAATTATATTTATAGTCGATAATTTTACTAAGTTTTAAAAGATTAATATTTGCAACTGAAAGATTACTACAAAATTATATTTTCTTCATATAGAATTAACATCTAATTGTTGAATATTTAATAGATATTTGAAGAATCGAGAGTTGGGAAACGAGTGAAATTAATCCGAACACGAATAACGGAAGATGCATTACGAAAATGTTTAAATATTAATTTCAGAAATGAGAGAAAGTCAATTAATCATTTTAGTATCATTTCACCTATACATATACAGTGTTGTTCATTAGCAACTTGTGTAAATGCATTTAAACAACCCTGTACATGTATAGAAAAAGCAAGTTGTGTAAATGCATTTAAACAACCCTGTGAATGTATAGGAAAAGTAAGTTGCATTTAAACAACCCCGTTCATGTCTAAATTGAATTGATCAGTTCACGCAAGTTTCACTAAATAAAGCAATGATTGCTTGGATTGATGCAAAAGAAAGTGTTGCTGTCTCATAGTTTCAATGATGGACAAGCGAATGAAAGAATAATTGGAAAAGATAACGGTAAGTGATGTACATATATCAATTGTGAAAAGTATTACTTCTACGCGCTCGCGCTTGCAATTTAGTTTATCTGGGTATGTATGCAAATATTTGGACATTTTATATAAACATATACATACATATATATGTATATATGTATATATATTTATCTACATATGCATGCAGGCGCTGGCGATATTCACTCTGTCTCGCTCGCTCTTCTGTTGGCACAGCAAAGCAATTAAATGAAAAATTCTATTTTCTTTCTTCTTTTGATTCTGAATAACTTTTCTATTTGTAAACAGATCTTAATGAAACTTTTATGATTGGTTTAAAAAGAAGAGAAAACCTAAGATAGACGCGCAACGTGCACTCATACGTATGATAAATATGAATGGATATGCTAAGGAATAAATCAAAATTTATGGTATTTTAAATAGTTGAATCTACTTACATGGCATCACAGTCCAGATTGAAGGTAAGGACTTTGCTCATATTACGCAGGGGAGCGACACGAAGTTTCCGATAACCCGTCCAGTACAAATGCTCGTTAATCCAATCGTAGGCAATGGCATGCACCTGGCGCCAACCTGTGGACAGGGTGCGCGATACGCTGCCATTGAGGGACTGGCTCTTGAGGGTATAAACGGACTCATCGGAGCTGAAGGGGGATGCCTCATGGTCGGGTATGACATACAAAATGGATTTGCCACGCACATTTACATCGATGGCCTTCGGACCGGAGACATTGTAAATGGGCACCATTACATCGGGCAGCTCGCCAAGCTGTTCCAGCTGCTGCACCTGCTCGGTGCCCAGCGGCACGCCCGTGATGCGAACCAAACGCTTGTCGGTGTACACCAGGAATTTATCGTACGCGGAAAGTAAACAGGTCGTCTGATTGTACAATTTATAGCCGGCTGTGCAAAGGCACTTGGCGCTCGCAAATCCTCGTATCCAAAGAGGCACACAAATCTGGTTGCAATTGCCGTTGTTCTCCCGGCACGGATGCGCCACCTCTGGCTGCTTCTGGCGATGGAAAATGCGAAAATTTGTGCCACGCGTCACATTCGCCAATAGCACGCGCGCCTTCAGCGTAAATTTGTCCAGGCCAACGACGGCCCTGTCCGTCCAGGGTGCCAAATAAATTGTGTTTTCGAATATCTCCACCGACTGGATGGCCTTCAATGGCACTGGCGACTGTGAACGACAAAAACGACAGCGGAAATTGTGTTTTACACAACAACAATTGCAAATAACGTTGCTCTCTCATGGTTTTTGTCTTTTTGCGGCTTTTCGTGTTTTATTTAAAAGGTTTACTCTTTATAGGTCAACGAGCTATTTCAATTGCCGCTTAAGGCTTTTGGCATTTCATTAAACTGATACGCATCTATGGTTTCGAACGCTTTTTCGATCAGCAACTCGAAGTGTAAGCTGCACATCAAATCTTTTTCAAAAAGGCTTATCAAAAACATATTCGACAACTTCTAAGAGAAAGATCGAAAAGCAATTCTGTTTTTAAACCCTCTCCGAATCACCAAAAGAATACTTTAAGTAAGCTTTCTATGAGTCTCCCGCTTCTAAAAAGTTTTCTAAATTCTATTTAATATGTGAAAATATTATAATCAGAAGTAGGCGAACTCCATACATTCGAAAGTGACTATAAATTTCATTATTTATGTTAATTACATATAAATATTATTAACTTTTTAAACTATCAGTTTCAAGTTAACAACCAACAAATATTATTGAAATGATTATCACTAATAATAATAAATAAATAAACTGTATAAACTATTAAAGCTATAAAAACTATACAAGACTCCACTTCAAATCGCTATTTTCCATCTGGCTTAAACGTTGAATTAGATGAAAGAGTATTTAGAAAAAGAAAATGCAATCCTTCTAGAGTCACCGTTTTCTGTTTCAAATTGTTACTTTTACTACTGCCTAAGACCTACACACCCTAACATTCTAGCAGATTAAAGAGTATCTTAAAGTAAGAACCACAATTCGCAGAATAATTATTCATAAATCAAGCGATTCCCAACTCACATTTGGGGTCTTCTTCAATGTCCAGCGTTGCAGTCCATTGTAGTTGACTCGCTCAATGACATCCTTGTATAGATCAACCCAATAGACATGTTCGCTGGCCAAATCCAATGTGACGCTGCTGGGATGATAAATCTGCGTGCTAACGAGTGTTGTCCGATTGCTGCCATCGAGCAGAGCACGGGACAAGCTGGGCAACCAATCCGTATAGAAGAGATAGCCCTTGGTTGGGTCAAGTACCAGCGAGGATGGATGATCCACTTGATGTAGTATGAGGCGGCAAAAGGTTACCGCATTGGTGCACAGATACACCATGCCATCGTCCTCGTTTAGGAAATACCAATTGCCTGACAGCCAGTCTAACCGTAGTTCGACGAAAACTGCAAACAAGGCCGCAACGAGCCAAAAAAAAAAAACAACAACAAAAACAAACAACAACATCAGTAAACAATGCACAAATTATGGCCTCACACACACAGAGAGAGATTCGAATCGGGACTCACATTGCTGGGGAGACATGAACGCGGAGACGGGCAGCGTCCAATTGACATTGGCATCCTCGATGCGCTGGCAATGCATGGTTAGCTCTGACCACATCTTCTGCAGGGTGCACAGCGTTCGATTGCGATGCCACACCTCGAAGGCAAGCACATATTGATCCGCCTGTGTGGACATCAATGGCATCTCACCGTTCCCAGGAGCAGTGCTGATGCGGCGAATACCGCCACCCGATAGCAGTGTCAGGCTTGCTGCCTCTGATGGTGGCACTGTAGCGATAGAGAGGGTAGGGTGATTGAGTTGTTTAGTAGACAATAAACCATGTCCAAGTTGGCATACTCACCATTTATGGCCAGGCAGCGCTTGCCCAGCTTTGTGTAGCCGGAGACACAGGTACACTCATAGGAGCCGGGTGTATTGCGGCACAGTTGATCACATGTCCCGGCCACTGTGCACTCATCGTAGTCCATGCAACGTGTCGAGTTGACAGATTCGGGCACTTGTCCGGCCGGACAATAACAGCGTGCACCCTGCGGCGTCAATTTGCAATTGTAGCTGCAGTTGAGGGCACCACAAGCGGCATTTTGCTTATCTGCAATTATCGATAGTTAAGTGAGTGAATGACCTTTGAATTTGATGATGATGATGATGCTGATGCCAGCTTACCACAATGCAGCTCATCGTTATCACAATCCCAGTGGCCGTCACAGAAGCGCGACAGTTCAAGGCAGGCGCCGTTGTGGCATTCGCCTTCAAAGGCGCGACAGTTGGGCGCAACGGCATCGTGGCCTGCCAAACGGAACAGAGAGAGAGAGAGAGAGAGGGAGGGATTAAAGGAGCACTGTAATAAGTATAGTGCACACATTTTTGCTACTTACAGTTGGTCTCATCGGATATGTCGCCTTTCCCGCAATCGTATTCCCCATCGCAGAGCCATGCCATGGGTATGCATTTCAAGCTTTGGCCACAGTGAAATTGCCCCTCGTTGCATTTGGGTGACTTGGCTGTAAGAACGCAAACAGAAACCACAATAACAATAACGTAAATGAAGATTTATGAACGGTTTGTTAGCGGTTTCGTTGGTTTTCGGGTTTCAACAGTGCTACGCGGGGTGGAGGAGGTGAATGCTTTTGTTGGTTACTGTTGTCTGTGTCCTTGTGCAAATCACTGAATTATTTTGGTAAAATTCAAAATAAGTAAACGGCAAGCAACATTTGCCGAAGGCAACTGTGGCAAGGGTAGGACAACTACAAGTATGTAAGTATTTGTGGCATGATAAAGTTTCAAGTGGTCGACTTTAAATTACAAGACTATTTGAAGTTTTGCTAAAAGCTGGCATATTACGAAATACATTTTCTTATTGTATTTCAATTCAATAAAACCAAAATGCTGCATACTTTTGGGCGCATGCAAGAATTCATTCTGATGGAGTGTAGTTTGAAAAGTAATTTATAATCGCAATAAAATGAGGCAAACCAAGGATTTGGATTTAAATATTAAAATATTTCAATAAATATCATGTTCTGTAAGTTAAAAAACCCCAGAAAAACCATAATGAAAGGGTAATGTTGAATATATGATTTGATTTTCATTTGATAAATAATTTTTTACAAAATGTAGAATTTGCCTGCAACTAAATCGAAATACTTATAAAGAACATATATTATAAATTGTTAACTTGTAGATTAAGTTAGTTAAATCACTTGTTCAATAAATCTTCGAGTTGATTACTTATCTAAATTGTTAATTTCTATATACATTCGCAGTTGTTAGCATTATTATTTGTACTTTTAAAACTCAACCATTTATTTTAATTATATGTAATATAGCAATACCAAACTATAAAATATTTATTATTGTATATTATATATTAGAATACAGTGTAGATATTGCATAGGCAAACAAATAAAGCGCTGTGGATTCTGTTCGGATCACAGCACTCACTGCGGACGCTAAGTTAGACGACCTGTCCATGAACACGCATGCTTTACGCAATCTCTGCTCCTGTTCACACCCTAACTTGCTTGCCTAACGGATTCCACAAACATACCCTGCCTCCGCCTCCTACTGAAGCGCTCATCTGCTCGCACGTGCGTTAACTCTAACCGCGGAGATCACGCACACACAGAAATGGCTATGTGTATGCTTACTGCAGCTGGCTCGCTCCCACTTATAGCGAAAGCTCGTGGCAGGCAATAGAAAACAAAATCACAACGGCAGCTCTCTGCAGCGCTTTCTCTGTCTCGCTCTTTCTCATTTAGAACTCGCTTTTAAAATGTTGTTTACTGTTCTCACCACTCAAATATTATTTTATTCGTACCGATAAATATAGCGCTTTGATATATTCTTTAACTGTTATGAACTTCACATTTACAGGCAATAAATATAATATGTTTTCAATATTTTTCAGACTTGAGCGGTTGCAAAGTAAGGGAGCTTTCCAAGAATACACAGATGAGCGAAATTTAATGTCGTTCCTAAGTCGTTGGCAGGTAATTGCTTAATTGGATTGTGTCGCGGCCAACGGCATATTCCGGGAATTTGGAATTGTTTGTTATAGACTGTGCCAGGTATACATTTTTTTATTTCTATTTATATACATATGTTATATTATATATTATTTGTTCGCCTCGATATTTTAAAATATACTAATTAAATTTTATTATGAAAACCCTTTTATATTTATAGAGATATTGTTACGTGCGCTTGACTGATTCGATTGTTTTTAAACTTTAAAAAATATGGACAGTAGAATTGCTATGAAATTGCCCATTCAGAACAAACTTCAAGTGTGACTTTTGCAGCACATTTTCAACACATTTGGTTTCATTGTAGCGAAAATATTAAAAAAAGAAAAAAAATGCAAATTGTCACGCCAAAATAATCAAAAAAAAAAAAAATTGTGAAAAGTGAAGAGAATTCAAATAACGCGCAGCTCCCGAGTTGGTTGTCCAAATCAAAGGCGACGACAATGGCAACGGCTTCGGAAACAACGGCAATGACATCGTGGGAGTTGAGGGGGGGCATCCACGCGCGCCCATAACCATAAAAGCCACGTCGGCGACACATGGGACGTCCGAAAGGAATGTTTTGGCTGCCAAGAGGTTAAGCTCCAGAGAACCCACCAAACCAGCCCACTGGCCGTTTCTATTGTTTTAGCCCAACGAATGGGCGGAGCGGAGTACTTAATAAGCCCAAGGGTATGCAGATGTTTCGGTATAAATTTTAAATTTTCATTTTATTTGATGCGACAGAATGGTTAGGCAAATCTTGGGACACGTTAACTGCATGCTGGCAGTTATTAAATCAACTTGGCTAACACAAAATGGTCGAAAACAAAACGATGTCGTAAAGCAATTGTTAAGCACTCTTTTATTATCTACTCTCCGAAAACAACGAAATTTATCGGACAACTCAAGCCGAATCATTCAAACAGATGGAACGAATGGAAAAAAAGCACTCGGAATTGACAAATTGTTGAACGAAATTGTCAATTAGTCAACTCATATTTCGTTCTCATAATTGTCATTTCCAGCATAATAACTGAGCTTTCCGCTTAGTTTTAGACATTAAAAAGTTAAAAACAAAAAAAAAATGAGGGAGAAACGAGCATATAAATTAAATGAAATTTATTTCGAGGGAGTGCTAAATCCCTCGGAAAAGTTTTCTGCGTCGCAGGCAGTTTAAATGCAATATATCAAGAGAGAGATATGTACTGTCTATAGTGCGAGTGTGCGTGTGTGTGTGTGTGTGAGTTTGCATCTGCAGTCTGTTGCCACTAATGGTACAATTGTACCAAAACGGGTACAATTTTTAATTTGTTGGTACATTGCATTACTGTTATACAAAGTTCTGCTCTTTTTTTTTGTAAAAAGGAATTCAGTAATATTATGTTTATATAATTAGCACACAAATGGAACTGTTTCCTCTAAAAAGTATTACAAAATTTATGATAAAATGTATACATAAAAATAATCAAACATTTTTAAATTCACCAAATGAACCATATTTAGAAGCAAAATCAATTAGACAAATCTATGAAAATTAACACTTTTTGAGGAGAAAATGAGTGCGAATGTGAATATATACCAAGAAAACATATTCATTTATTATTCATGTGCAAATTTGCTACCTTTTTTTCAAATATTTCAAGGTTTTTTATAAAAAGAAAGTAACAGAAGAGATACATATGTTCCAGCGTTGCCTAATTGGTACACTGGTGCATTTCCCATTGAAATGTGGTACAAAATATATATATATCAGATGGCAACCTTGTTTGCAAGTCAGTGAGCTTTAATTGAAATTGCGTGAATGAAAGGCTGATGAAGAGCGAGAGAGAAAGAGAGAGAGAGAGAGAGTGAGAGTGGGAGCGATGGGTTTGTCATGAGCTTGGCAAATGTAGATGAGGATGCAGCAGTGGCTGCCACATTTATTATAATCTGTTGCATTAATATTTGCCGACAATTTGTCGTCAGAGCTGTTGCCTGTTCACTGCACTTGTTGTTGTTGTTGTGTTGTCACCATAAAAATGCTATAATATAAAATGAAATTAAAAATGCCAACAGAAAGACAGTCCAAGCTTGTGTCCAATACGTTGGCCTCCGGCGCAGTTGCTATATCTGCACTGTTTGTGCTTTGTTGTTGTCAACGTTGCCATTTCTCAGTTCTCCGCTCGTCGTTGCTTTCGTTTTCCTTCTTTTATTTTTATTGGCATGCAGCGAAACTGTCTACACATTAATTTAGTGGGGGCTGAAGTGGACGTTCCACCGACCGACCGATCGACCGACCAACTGACTGGTTGGTTGACTGTCTGCCTGACAAAGCCATGTGGGTTATATGGATGTCAACTTAAAGCACAACAACTACAGCGGCAACTGTAAATGCGAGTGCAACTGCAACTGCAACTGGAAATGCAAATGCAAATGCAATGCATTTGACAGAGTTCAGAGTTAAAGTGGCATCCCAAGCGGAAATTTGGAATGGCCACAATGGGCTAAGTGCACAGCAGGGCAACAACATGGGCCACTAATTGCATTTGGTGTTTTTGGGCAGAGGCTTTTACGCATTTTGTGGCGCGTTGACCAGCACCTGTCATTAGGCGCAGTCAGCCAAAAACGTTTACAGCCAAACAGTCAAACCAATAATATCGCAATCAACAGCAATGGCCATCAGCAGCAGCAGCTCTGAAAGCTGGCTAACATTGGTGGTTGAGTGGATCCATTGGTGGATCCATGGTAACGCGACTACTCACCGCATTCGCTGCTCTCATCCGAGCCATCCGTGCAGTCCGGCTTCGAATCACATTTCCAGCGCAATGGTATGCAAAAACCATCGTTGCATGTGAAATAGGACGCTGGACAGGGATCTGGAATGCAGAATGAGAAGAAGTTGAGAATGTTGTAACAATTGCATTTGCTTGAAAGTAATATTAAATAAGAGTATTTTGATATTGAAATTGTAAATGCCGCAGATTGAACACGAAAAGAAATAAATAAATGTTCATTATTTTAACGAATATTTAATGGAATTATTTAAACGTATTAAAGAGCGTAAATATTTGGCTCCATTATTATATTTATATAGTATATTTATATATTATACTTTATAAGTACAACTGAAAAGATGTAAGCTAAATCGTTAACTTCAATGAATTGTTGCTTCTGCAAGCATTTAATTAGAGATTAATAATTAATATTTATATATTATACTTCATAAGTAAAACTGAAAAGATGTAAGGTAAATTCTAAATTCGAAGCTTCTGCAAGCATTTAATTAGAGGTTAATAATTAATATTTATATAGTATATTTATATATTATATTTATATATTATATTTATATATTATTATTTATAAGTACAACTGAAAAGATGTAAGCTAAATCGTTAACTTCAATGAATTTGTTGTTTCTGCAAGCATTTAATTAGAGATTAAAAATTAATATTTATATAGTATATTTATATATTATATTTATATATTATACTTCATAAGTACAACTGAAAAGATGTAAGCTAAATTCTAAATTCGAAGCTTCTGCAAGCATTTAATTAGAGGTTAATAATTAATATTTATATAGTATATTTATATATTATATTTCATAATTATACTTAAGCTAAATTCTAAATTCGAAGCTTCTGCAAGCATTTAATCAGAGATAAATAATTAATATTTATATAGTATGTTTATATATTATATTTATATATTATAATTTATAAGTACAACTGAAAAGATGTAAGCTAAATCGTTAACTTCAATGAATTGTTGCTTCTGCAAGCATTTAATTAGAGATTAATAATTACTATTTATATAGTATATTTATATATTATATTTATATATTATACTTCATAAGTACAACTGAAAAGATGTAAGCTAAATTCTAAATTCGAAGCTTCTGCAAGCATTTAATTAGAGATTAATAATTAATATTTATATAGTTATATTATTTATATATTATACTTTATAAGTACAACTGAAAAGATGTAAGCTAAATCGTTAACTTCAATGAATTGTTGCTTCTGCAAGCATTTAATTATAGATTAATAATTAATATTTATATAGTATATTTATATAATATATTTCTATATTATACTTCATAAGTACAACTGAAAAGATGTCAGTTATATAGTATGTTTATATATTATATTTATATATTATACTTTATAAGTACAACTGAAAAGATGTAAGCTAAATCGTTAACTTCAATGAATTGTTGCTTCTGCAAGCATTTAATTAGAGATTAATAATTAATATTTATATAGTATATTTTTATATTATATTTATATATTATACTTTATAAGTACAACTGAAAAGATGTAAGCTAAATCGTTAACTTCAATGAATTGTTGCTTCTGCAAGCATTTAATTAGAGATTAATAAACCTCAATGAATGTTATATTTATTATGAAATTCAAATAAATATAAAAGCATTCCTTCAGCCATCGAATCTACAAGCATTCATAAGGTTTAGAAATCTATAAAATATCTCTATTATAAAAAGTATTCAACAAGATAAACGCACATAAGTTGGAGAATATTTATCGAGAAGTTGGCAATAAATGTATTTTATTGATTTTATTATTCATTCTGTCTGCAAGTTGTATATTCAATTCAAATGAATCTATTATGAATAAGAAAATGGCAAGCGGCAAATCCATTAAAAGCATTTGGTAAGGAAGCACTTGATATTTGTGCTTCATTTCGTCAATATTTATCACCTAAATCATTCTCTACATAACTAAATGCAAGTGGCTACAAATGTTACGGATATATATATATCTATATATATATATATAAATGTATAAAAATATAAATATATAAATAAATGTGTATAAAGTAAATGTATCTTCAGGCAGGCGGGTGTTAGATATATCAAATATATCTTCTAACTACTGCCAAAAACAAATATCATGTTTATGCAGTTTGTTGCCAGTTGTGCCCAGTAGCTGTCGCCTTTGTACGTGCCCACAATTAAAATTAACATAAAGAGCAAAAGTACAAACAACAAGAGCAACAACAACAACAGCAACAGCAAGAAAAGTTTATGCGTTGTTGTTGTTGTTTGATTGTGGCAGCAACTGGCGACGATGCTGCCAACGTTCGTGTACGTGACTTTGGAACATTGCATCATTAGTTTAGCTCCATTCTGGCCTGTCTTGGCCTGGGCCGGTCTGTCTGCGTTTGGTAAACAATAAAAACTAATTTAAATTTGCTTAACGCATAAATAAAAGGTGTCAAAATGTTGCGGGTTTTCTAATAACTTTCTGTGCAGCTCGAAAAGTCTGATAAGCTGTTGTTGCAACTGGGCCTACAATCGTTAAGCTGTCGCCAAGTAATGGGGGAGGAGAGAGAGAGAGGGAGTTTGGCTAAGCCAAACAAAGCCACACATAGTTGACACAGCCGCCTGCAGACAAACGAAGTAACTCACATAAAAGCACAACGAGTCAGCAACCAGAGCAACATATCGATCTGACATCCGACTTCTGACATGTCATTCAAGCACTTCACACTCTGCACATTCTCGCTTGTGCTGTTGATCGGCATTGAAGTCACCTGGGCGCAGCAGGCCAAGACTTTGCAGCCCCGACCGGACCAACAGCTTAGGGAGAGCAAGGATGTGCGTTATGGAAAATACGAGCTGTACAATCTGGATGATGAGGATGGTGATGACATTGTTGACGATCTCTACGACGAGAAGGAGGATGTAGACAAGCTCGACAATGCCAGCATTGAAGAGCTTAACAAGCTTCTGAAAGAACTGGAGTCACTGAACCGCATCGAATCGCGTGCCACACGTGGCAATCGTAGCGGCAAACGCACCACCATACGCCGCAACAGAAGCGGCACCAAGAACTGCGGAAATAGACGCGTCAACAGACGCGGCCCAGCCAATCGCGGTGGCAAAAGGCGCAATCGCAACGGCAAAAGAAGGAGAACCGGTGTGAAGAAAGTGGTTCAGGCTTAAAATCTAATCTCAACAACTTCTCATTGGTATTAAGATGAATGTGACGACAATGAATACAAATAAAATATGTCCACAAAAACTAACGAATTGTTTTATTATTGGTCCCGTTGTCATCGTTACAGTTCTCCAAGGATATTGTAATTAGACTCTGTACTAAAAGTACGTAGTCTTCTAAGTTTGACGAAAGCGAAATGAGCGCAACAGGCAGAGGGAGGCGTGGAAGACTCTATAAAGTATATATATTCTTTATCAGAATAAACAGCGGAGACGATACAGTCATGTCCGTCTGTCTGTATGTTTGTCTGTCCGTCTGTCTGTCTATATTTACGTCTGTCTGTCTGTTTGTCTGCCTGTCCGTTCGTCTGTATGTCCGTCTGTATGAACGCCTAGATCTCAGAGTCTATAAGAGCTACAGTTACCAAATTTGATGACAACACTCTTATGCTTATCCAAAGCTAGATGGTAATCTAGCCAATTATCTATATATTATAATGCATTATAATAAATAAATAATGCAAGCATAATGTAGACAGCAGAGAAAAACTCAGCAGAATTTATTTATTTAACTTAAAATTCTATTGAATATTAAACATTAACGTCACTTAAGAATAATGTTTTGTTCAAATTATGTAGGTTGTTTTATTTTAATTAAATTATATTACACGTATTTATTTTATTTGATATAGTCTACATATATACACATTCAAAATGATTTACCAAAATGAGGAAAATTAACAACGAAATCCGGTTCAAGCGATTGTACAGCACCAGCAGGACAATCGGCACGTAAAACACAAGCAGGTATACTATTATCTATAATATACCCGTTCTTGCATGCGCAAGGACCACCGCAATCTCTGGTGCACATCATTGAGTTAGTTAGGCATGTCTCTGGGCAGGAACCGGGACATCCATGGAAAGTTCCGTTAACGGTGCAATCGATAGTTGGATTGCTATAGCATTGGACAAGCAAAGTCAGGGACAGCAAAACTCCAAAGGAATACATATTGAAATGTCTTTAAATGTTCTTAAAAATAAAAAGTGTATTGAGTGTGATTGAAATAAAGCTGCACCTTTTTATACATTTTGTTGTGTAAGCCATGTAAAATCGTATTCGATATGGGGACTATTTATAAGATTATGCTGTTTCAAGAAATTTTCAACTGTGCTAAATTTGAATTAGCCCATAAATTGCATGGCTTAAATACTTTTGCTTTCAGCTTCGCAAAGGGTTTGAATGAATGAATGAATGAATATTTACCGCATCTGATCTGCATGGTTGCTGTAATTCCACATTCACTCTTTTGAAATATTACCGAGTGCATCCAATTATCGTACGCACTGAGAATTTACAATATTTGTAGCACACTTTTTGGCGCGATAGTTTCGCATGCGAGGCGCATAGGTGGCGCTTTTATTTTCATTGTTATTAACGCAGCGGTTTCAGTTTTATGGATGCCTTTTGAAACTGTGTGTATGTGTGTGTGTGTGTGTGAGTGTTTTGGGGGCGCCAGGTAAAAATATGAGAAGCAACAAAAATATAAAAAATGCCATCATAAATTTTGCGCTTTTGTCCGCAATGCGTGTTACTCTTATTGTTATTGTTGTTGTTGCTGCTGTTGTTGTTGTATATCTGCGCTTTTAGTAATTTATGAGTGCTGCAATTGCATTCTCACATTCAACGACTTGGCGCCATTGAAAATTAGTTTTATGCCCTTTGAATTTAGTTGGTAAGGCTTGAATGCACTTGCCCTGTTGGCCACCTTAAGTCCCATTAGTCAAAGAGTCAACTTGTCTGGAATATTAACAAACATTTGGCCACTTTAAACAATGGTTGTAATGGCATAGTTTCTGCCATTCTGTAATTCGGTGCACTCCAGCAGCCAAATATGGTCTTTGTGCTCTGAATACTTAAGCTTGCCCATGCCCTTGTGTTATGCACTCAATTTCAGTTTATTTTACTTTCAGCTCATCTTTTTCAATGGCCTGCCATTGAGTTCGTTTACCTGACGTCCTCACGCCAAACAGACAGGAGTGTTGCCATTATGCAAACTGATTTCTACACCTTTTCTCCTGTCGCTTTGCAGTATTTTATTTACTAAATAGTAAATCTATCTTTGAATATTTTTATTGATAAGGAACATCTTATTTCATGTGCATTTTACTATTTATTTACTTACAAATTTAATGTAATTTATTTCTATAATAATAATCAATTTACGAGAGAACAAATTTTCTAATAGTAAACATAAATATTAATGTTAACAAATTATTTTTTAACAGCTCTTTACATTGATTTTACAAGTACTAATTTTATAACAGAATTTATTTATTTATATTACTTAATTAGTAATACTTAATTTATAGTACTTAATTTCAAACTGAATATATTTATTTATATTACCAAATGAATGCAGCAAAGTTAATGCATAGTTAAGTGAACATTTTTTAATTATTATTTTATTATTTATTGTTGTTAAAATTGTCACTTTTTTATTATTATTTTATTATTTATTATTGTTTAAATTGTCACTTTTTTATTATTATTTTATTATTTATTGTTGTTAAAATTGTCACTTTTTTATTATTATTTTATTATTTATTTTTGTTAAAATTCTCACTTTTTTATTATTATTTTATTATTTATTTTTGTTAAAATTGTTACTTTTTTATTATTATTTTATTATTTATTGCTTTCACATTTGTCACTTAATTGGGAAATACTCAACTTTTTTCTTTCTACATTTCTACAGCACTTGGAGGTCTTGCTGCGAAATAGATTTGTGGAACACGTTTACTTGCCACTGTTTGCTTGCTACCTGTAGCCAATTTTCCACTCTTGTCTATCTACTGTTGGCATTTGGTCAGCACTGTGGGTGGCCATGCGGGAGTCTCGATTCTCGAAACTCCTCGAGTCTCGAGTCTGTCTCCGGTGTGCGACGAGTTTGCTTGTCGTTGTGTCCACTTGCCACTGACATTTGCCAAATCAAATAGAAATTTTAATTGACTCTTGCTGCTGCTACGTGCCGTAGCTTTGTCTGTTTGTTCGCAATTTTAATTTGATACGCTCCTGCTGGCTGTCACATTGTCGCCAAGTGTTTGCTACTATCCGACATCCTATTACTTGTAAGTTGTAGAATGGGACAGATTCTAACTGCTCTGTTGCTGTCTCGCTTTGAGTTTTTATGTAATTTTTTTCTGCATTTTTTTTTTGTGGTTCGCACTTTGATGTAACTTCAGCGTGGCACGAGGCAAACAAAAAAGTTGTTGCCTAAGCTGCGCTACGCTTGTTTTCCATCCACAGACCGACACCAACGAAAAGCGGGTTAAGCGCCTTTGGGCACGACTCCGGGAGTCGCGCATTTGCATTTGCATCTGCCACTGTTGCTGTTGTTGCAAATTATGTGGGCACACGGAAGATGGCTGTGTCAGGCGCCCAGAACCAGTAACCGATTCAGTAACAGAATCAGAACCAGAACAGCGACTGTTTGTTGTTTGTCAACAACTTGGCACGTTTTTTGGGTCAAAAAGATGCGACAGTGTGTGTCTCGCTCTCTCTCTCTCTCTCTGTCTCTGCACTTTTAACATAGTTTTTCACTTAATTAGCGCGCTGAGTGACGCGCTGACAGTTAACGTTACGTGCACCCGCCGTGGCATATGCAACGCTTTTCACACACTTGCCACAACTTTCGGAGCAAAGTGTGATCTTCGCAGCTCCTCAACAAACACTTAATTAGATAAGAAATAAGAAATAAGAAAAAAGGTGTGTCTATTATCATAACATATAATTTAATTGCACTGCATGTTATTGTCGAAATAATACGGAAATGTTTGCTTCAAATATTTAAGATACTTGCACTTAAAGCGTTACATTTTAATGGCCAGCGCAATGTGGAGATGCAACAGTGCCCACTTCTCGCTGTGGCAGGACGATGTGCAGCAGTGTGGTTGTCATGGTGCTGCATATCGTATACTTTAATGACCCACTGCTCGGAAAAATTCGCACACCATTTTCCAACAGCAGCTTTCACGGCGTAAATTTTACGAGCCGCTTTTAATGAGCGCTGTTAAAATCGAGACGATAAAAGTCGAAAAGAAGAGGAATGTTTATACGGCAAGTGTGGTGCACTGGAACTGATAGCCAAAAACCGACAACACAGTCTGCAATTTCAGCCAGCACACAGGCCCAATACTGTGTTGAAATTCATTTCATTGCATTCTCCTGTCCGCAACAGCAGCAACCACAAATACAACAACAAGCAGATGAGTCTAAACCAACAAAAAGAAAAGCAGACACCTCTTCTCTCTCTCTCGAAAGGTGACCAAAAATAGTGTTCTTGACAAGTCTAGCAGATTGCCGTTTCCTGTGGTCAATGCTAATGGGTTCACTCGATTACGACAAACAAACAAATCACAAAACTAGCCACATCCCCTTCTCCCACATCCCTTCTGCTCCAGCTCTCGTTTAAAATGCCAGACTGGATGGCTAGCAGTTCTGACTATCTTGAACTTGAACTGCAGAGTTACTCTTATATTATTCGAATAATGTGCTATAGTTTCAATCTAAACTAGACTACATTAGACTATAATAGGTAGGGTATAACGAAAGCTGCCTTAACTGAATGTACAAATATGGCGACTTCCGGTGGCGCTTCAACTTCCTTGTGCTCCTTACGCTTTTCAGTTACATTGATGGTCACCATTTTCCCTTGCTCATTCATCGCTTTTCTCCATCTCCAACTGCATCTCTCTCTCTCTGAATTCTCATCTCTCTCTCTCTCTCTCTCGGCAGGCACTCGATGTGTATAATTTAATGCAGTGATGTGCGCATAATGAGCGTGATTGACATAAATGTACTTTAAATGCACACGGGACGCAGCATTTCACTGACTGACAGCAATGCATACAAACAGACAGCAGTCGAACCTGGGGGATTGCCGCAATGAGGCGGCAAGGGGGCAGTGCAGGGGGCAGCAAGGCTTATGCTGGCTTATTCTGGTGCCGGCTGGACGACTGAGCCGCAGTTGTATCCGGTATTTGCTTGTTTGCTAGTCCCGTGCCCGGTTTGGTTAGCTCGGTTTGTTGTTTGGCCGTATGTTTTGTGCTCTTTAATCGAGTTTATAACGGGCTCTCACAATAGCGACAGCGTGGGGGCGTTCGTGGGCTGTAATGCCTTTGCTGCTGATGATGCTGCTCTTGTTGTTGTTGCTGCTGCTGCTGTTGTTGTTGTTGTTGTTGCTGGGCCCTTTTTTGTGCAAAAAAAGCCAAATCACTTTAAAAACTCTCGCCACAAAAGTTGCAACGCTTTTTGTTTATTAATTTTAATTGTTTTAATACAAAACAAGCTGCAGCAAAGCGGCAAACAACAAAAGGCTTGCTTTGGTTCTGCGTGGGGCGATTGGGGGCTACAGCAGAAACAAAGTTGTTAAATGTTTTTCTGAAGCATTATTTGCAGTTTTTACAAGAGCCCTAGACCGTTGGCAAATGTGGCTAAAATATATGTTGGTCAGCGCATATACATATTTGAGTGAGCTGCAAATGCAACGAAAGCTGTCCGACCACAGCACAAAACCATCTAAATTTCCCCGTGTGTGTGAAGTTGAGTTGTACATTTTTAAAATCTTTGCATAGATATTTTCCATAATTCATTTGATACATAACCCCTTTAGTCGAAGCCATTTACGAAATGAATAATCAAACAGACATGCAGGCATTTAGAGTATGAGTGAATACAATGTGATTGCTGGATGGAAATAGCTGAGAGTTGTGCTCGTAAAGGAAATGAAGGATGGCAGGAAATACGAAGTTGATAGGAAATAATATAGAATTTATTGGCAAAAGTGCAAGGAATATATACATATATATATATATAGTAAAAGATATTAAAATGAAGTTTTCAGTCGCAAATGCCTGCGGAAATGACAAACAGGCAAAAATAAACGAATATAATTATTTAAGAAATGAGAGAAGATTTATTGACTAAACAGAGAGAGAGAGTAACAGTAAGAATAAATATAAAGTACATAAATTCAATGCTTAAGTAAAAGACATAAACAAATTGAATAGCTGTTAACTGTAAATACAAATACAATTCAAGTGAACATGGAGAACATGTGGGCCAACTGTTTGCCTCCTGCTAAGAGGCTTATGATCAAATTGAGTAACTGATGTGAAGGCAAATGTGAGTTGAAAAGTTTGTATTTTATTTGTATTTGTTTTACCTGTTTTTCTTATATATTTGTATATCGATTTGTCAATATTTCAATGATCGTCTTATGGCTTCTTTATTGGCCACGTTAGTTATTATCTAATAGCAAAATATCATACTATAATTTCAGTTTATTTTTATGATATTTGACAAAACTTTTCTCTTTTGCCTTACAGTAGACACACCTCATTCTCTCTCACACACACACACACACACACGCACACACACATGGGGTCCTCAAAATTGAGATGTTGTTTTGCGCCTTGGATGGGCCATAAAAAGTTGCAGCATCATCAGTGTTGCTTGTTGTTGTTTTTGTTGTTGTTCTTCTTGTTGTTGTTTGGCCCAGTGAAAAAGTTTTTCTATGCATTTTGCTGGCAACTTTATGGCAAATATTTAAGTGCGTTCGCAGTGTTTTTGCTCTGTTTGCTGCTTTTGGCAAATACGAAAAGTTGCATTAATGACACGCCACACAACGATGCTCAACACCTTCTGGCTACTTAAACTTTCAGTGCTCGTCCAAGAAATATATAAAATTTTAATAATCCTAATCGTGTATAAAGAAGACGACTGACAGCCGACAACTGCCAGAGAATTATCTGGTATGCCAAGAAAATTTGCCATTGTTGTAATTGTTGTTGTTGTTGTTGTTGTTGTTACTTTGCTGAGTTGCTTGCCACTTGACACAGCAGACATTGGAGGCAGGAAGATGATGCTACACTTCGTCTGCTGCTGCCGCTTCAATAGCCAGGCCAAGAGACCATAAAAGGCCGTCAGGGCATGCAACTTTAATCTGCATATATACTCGCATATGATGGCTTTTCCGAGGGGGTAGAGAGTGAGCGAGAGAGAGCAGGATGTAGCTAAATGAGAGGGCGGAGGTTGTAGGCAGAAAAAACTTTTATTCACAGCATAATTTTGCAGTCTGCAAACTTTAGCCTTCGTTTGCCGTCGGTTGTTGCTGAGTTTTGGTTTGAGTTTTGCCTGTCAATAACTTAAAGCACTTGCAAGAGAGAGAGAGAGAGAGAGCGAGTGAGCGAGTGAGAGGCAGCGATAGAGAAGAAGTCGCAACATCCTGGCCCAGGGGTATCCTGCGAAAATTTCCTTCATAAATGTTTATAAATACAATTTTTAGCCAGTTATCGTTGTTGCTACTGTTGATGCAACTGCATTTGTGGCAAGTTTTGACGCAATGCGAGGGCCGCTTCATCAGTTTTGCTGGACGCAACATAAAAGTTAAATGTTATTTCAGTTGCCGGCCAGTTGAGAACATTCAAAGTTAACCCAATTGCTTTTATTTTTAATTTTTTGTTGCCATATCCAACACGTTTTGGTCTCATCAATCTTTCGGAGCTGACAATTTTTGTGGCTGCTGCTGCTGCCACATGACTGAGCTCAAACACAAGCAACAAGGCTTAAATGCTTTTTGCATTGATTTCCACAGCAACAGCAATAACAACAAAAGATAGAGAACGAGAGAGAGAGAGAGAGTGAGAGAGCAGAAGACAATGTTGAAATCTAAGCAGCAAATTCATTTCGCTTCCATTTATTTCGTGATGGTTTAAGAGTGCATGTCTGCATAAGGAATTCTTCTCTTTTTTTGGGCGAGGGGTAGGTGCAGAGCTGGGCGTGTGCTGCATGTTATTGTCATGTCGTACAATGCATTTGCGGCATTTACAAAACAATCAATCGATGATTTTCAGTCAATAGCTTAGTTTCTGTGTTCTTGCCACCAAGAACTCGTACATATCTGGCTTGACATGCTGAATAAATATCTCATGCGGACGACATATGTCACTGTTAAGGTGCCTGACATTTTTTAGATGCAGGCGGAGTCTCTTCATTGGCTTGTTTTACAATCATCAGGTAAGTTTGTGTATGTGGTTAACCAGTGCGTATACACAACAATGTGTTCTTGTCACACATACGCCATGTAGTACAACATAAAGTACGTGTACCTCGCACATATATATATATATGTGTGTGTGTGCGTACAGACAACTGTACATTAAATACACACCACATACACGCACAGTAAGCTGTCAATTTAAGCAGTTCACAGCTTAGCAGACAGTCAGGCAGCTGTTGCTCTAACCGCCCCCTTAGACACGCCTTCTTTGTGGCCCGTTTGCATGCTATCGCGCGCTGGCATCTTTCAGAATTCATTTCCTACTCGCTAACTGTTTTATATGCGCAAAAATAATCCCGTTTGAAGCAGCTAGCTCAGCTCATTGTTGCCCTGACTTGACTTGACTTTGGCTATGGCTTTGCCATCAGCTTTGGCATCAACTTTGGCTTAATGCCGTCATCAACCCCTTACAAAAAAGCCACCCCCAAAAATCCGAATTCCTCATAATTCTTGGGGGTACTTAAGTGGCTTAAATGCCATGGAGCATATCTGGCGCAACTCTTTCACACACTTAAATGGATTTACATGTTGCTCGCTTTATTGATCGACTTTTCCAAAATTGTCTCGTCAATCGCAAGATGCATTCATCTATCCAAATTCTTCCATCAAGCAATAGCATACTTTTGTGCGCTACAAAAACGCTTCAAATTATTGCGAAACAAAAAATAGAAAGCGACAAGGAGGAGCACGAGATGGTGAATGACAGAGAGTTGAAAAAACTTTGGACTCTCGAACGCATATTTTAAGTGCCAAGTTTTGAATTGTGGGCGTCGAGTGTGCAAAAATGTAAGGAAATTGTTGCAACTACTGCTATTTGCCATTTGCCATTCGCCATTCGCCATTTTCCTGCAGCTACTTCAAGCAATAAAACGATCCAGGAGCTCGGAGTCCAGAGTCCGGGCAACTAGACACCAGACAACAGACGTTAGACGGCATTCAGCATTCCAAAGAGCAGCAACAGCGTACCAAGTAAATAAAAAATTATTGCAAAAGTTTGCGCAATAAACGAAAAAGTAAGACATTCTCCAGAGTTGGCGTCGAAGTCGGTGGCGAAGCATGAAAAACGCAGTAAAATAGTTACAGTCACAGCAACAGCAACAACAGAAACAGTAACAGCAACAGCAACACAAACATTATGATCTTATGAGAGTCTTACATGAGTACAGCTAGTTGGTAGCACAGCATTGCTAGTTGCCACATACATTGTGTTATGTAATCAACGCAGGTACCAGAGTATGCCAGAGTGAGAGTACCAGGCAGAACGAACGTCAATAAGCCTCCATTTGGATTTAAGGCGCAGTTAAGCGGCCTTCGCACTCAGTGTGTGTGTGAGCTAACAGTCCAACCCACCACAGCCCATAGGTTCAACTGACAACAGACAACACTTCCGTTTCCGTATTACGCACACACAGTTACAGCGACAGCAGCAGCAGGCACGTGACAACAATGCCGAGCGACAATGGCACTAAACATCTTTCCTGACTCCGGCAAATTGCGAACGAAGACCTGAATATTGAATCAGTAAAAGTGCACATTTGCTGAACCGGTTCATAAGCGATTTGAACTGAAGTTCAGATCTAATTGAACAGTCTTTATAAGTTATTAAAATCAGTTCACTTTATAAAGCAGCTTCAAATTATGAGAAAACAGTTTAGAGTCTCCAAAAAACAAAGCGTTTGCTCACAAAAGCGAATTTTGTTAGTGCTTGAACCGGTTGAAAAGAGGTTTGCACTAAGTATATGATCAAAAATTAATGTTTAAAGCGAACAAACGAGTTTAGGGCCTGCTAAATTATTATTTATAAATATTTGAGACATTCTCGTTGCCTTAAAACGCTTTTCACGTGATATTGTGCCAACCAAAGTGCTGTATTAATAGTACAATGCACATTTTTGTAGTTATAACTAAGAATAATCGATAAAAAAAAGACAAGGAAACTAACTGCAACTAGCTCAGATTCGAATCAAAGCTCTACTGATCTACTAGGCGGCATTTCTTGCTCACTCCTAGCAGATAATCTATTCTAAATGTTATTTCTTAATCTTTTTGAAATAAATAGCAACGGTAGAAAGGAACATCTAGCAGATTTGAGTTACAACAACAGCATTTGCAATATTTGCTTTTGTAATTGCTGCGAAGAATGTTCGAAAACCAATGCAAAATGCAACAACAATTTTGAACAGTTATTTTCATCTCTTTTTCATCTCTCGAGCTTAACAACAACAGTTACATACGCTTTGTTGTTGCATTGCTCCGAGAATGCGTGCAGCTGCAGCTGCAGTTCGTACGACTACGAAGAAGGTAGAAGCAAATTGCGCAAAATAACGGAGTGTGTTTTGTGAGCTACTAAGTGCCGCTCGCTGAATAAGAGATTGCCAAAAAAAAGGAGAGCAAATGTAAATGATATTATTGAAATAAAGGATTCAAATTTTCTTAATATTTATTTTATATTGCCTAATATACAAATATACCAAAAAAGATACCAGCAAAGCAAGCGAAGCTACGGATTATATTTTGAGCGCATAATGAGCATCTTATGCCCATCGTAGTTAATAAAGCTGGAAGTTATTAGCAGACAGCGGTGCAGCTATCAAATCGTCATAAAAGTGAATGCCAAAGCTAAGTCGCAATTTAGGTGTACGGTCATGTCCCGAATTGGTTGAGAGTTGCGAAATGTCAGTCAGTTGTCAGTCAGTGCCTGGCTCAATTAGCCATCTACACTGCGACCGTTAGTAAGAGGGAGCGTTTAGAAGGTTATGGGGTCAGATTAGATTAGCCAAATGGAAAGTTTGACTCTTTGCGTATTGGTTACACTTAACCCTGCCGCATCTGTGTGTGCATCTGCTAAGTGGCATTGAACTGTCTAGAAATTGTTCCCTAATTTGGAATCATTTGGACTCTATTTGAATTATTCAATATAATTTCTTTGCTCTCTTAAGTTTAACATTCCAATTTCCCCCACAATTTCGGGCTTCTGGTTACATTAAGTGCTTTACTGTACTTCAAGTGGCATAAATCACACGCACGCTCAACGACTGACACAATGGGATAATTGGACGGAATTGAAATGAGCTGTTTGAAGATGTTATATAGAAGTCTGAGTAGATGTACATACACTCACTCTCTCTCTCTCTCTCTCTCTATCTCTTTCTCTCTCCCTCTCAATTGTATGTGCACATATGTATATGTCTTCATAATGGCATTTGCGGCTGCTGTTTGAAGAGCCGTCTGCATCATCATAATGGCTTATGGGCCTCAACTAATGACGTCAGATGTACGTCAAGGAAATGCAATTGAGATGCAAAATGTAGCAGAGTGTACACTCGTTAACAAGTTTGCGGGCGTTCAAACATTTATCATTTGTGGCATACAAATTGTCAGCATATCACAGGACGCGCGACGCACAGGACCTTGGGGCCAGTTGGCATCATTATAAGAATATTACCACAGAGCGAGCAAACGGAGCAAACAACAGAACACTGAGAGCGATGAACAGCTGTGGAATAATGGAAAAACGTGACCACAAGAGGCGCCAAGGCATTGAATGATGACGACGACTTGAAGCGACGCCAAGTTCTGGCCAATTGTGACCCAAAAGTTTTGGCGCCTTACAAAGGATTGAGTTGAGGTGTTTGCCGTTTAGCTGTAAAGAGATACTATGAGTACCTCTCGTTGGGAATGGAATGGAATGGAAGAGGGGAAGAATGGCGGGTTTAGTTAGGGGTCCTGTCAAACACAAAAGCGCTTTGCTGTTTGCCTGGTAAACCGCAAAGTTACCACAGCTGCACTTGACAGGCCGCACTCATTGGTAACCGATTCCCTTTGCCTCTCGAAATGTCCATCTGCCCGACTGGCCGACTGTTATGTCTCTCTGTCCCAGTGTCTATCTGCAAGAATAAAACACGCAGCCGATTTAAAGCTCAGCCAATGTTGCTCATTAAAAACAACAGTCCGTTGACTCGTTCACCTGCCTGCCTGCCTGCCTGGCCTGGAGTGGACTGCACTGCACTGGAATGGACTGACTTACTACCTCAGAGAGCTGCTCCCATGTTTGCTTAGTGGCAGCAGCAGCAGGAGCAGGCAAAAAAAAAGAGCACACACAGTCCACGTAATTGAATCACCCTCGAGAACATATTAAAACCATCTGAACAGACAGCGCGCTCACATGGTGGAGCATTGTCTGACTCGGACTCCAACTCTGACTCTGAGTCGACTGCGGTTTGTCCTTCAAACAAAATGACCGATACCAGGGCTTAAACGTCTCCCTCTTCGTTTGTTTTTATATACACTAACGACTTGATGAAATAAGCTGAGTCATGGCGTTTGCGACTAAGCCTTCTGAACTTTAGTGATGATTAAAGCAGCTTTGCGGAAAGATTAACGCTAAATTATTGCTAAGATGGAATTAAAACAAATTTAGGTATTCAGTTTCAATAATAAATTCAATAAATAATTCACATATAATAATAATAGTAAAAAATAATAAATAGTAATAACACATTTTGAAGGACTTCAATTACTAAATAAAAAGAATAAATTGATTTCTATTTGGAGACAAAACAACGAGTTAATTAAATAAATATAAATAATAAATAGTAATAAAAAGAATAAATTGATTTCTATTTGCAGACAGTTAATTAAATAAATATAAACAAATCTTTCCTAAGCCTTAAACCAATTTATTTCATTGGTTTCCTCTTGGGTATACATAATATTATAATTATGTTATACTGTCAGCTTGGCTCTCAGTTCAGACACCTGTAAGTGTATTAATTGTTCGGTGCGGATGTACACCTGCTGATGTTCTTGTTTTCTTGCTTGTTTTGTAATTCAACAACATGTCGTTTGCCATTGTCGTTGTCCACGTTCGCCAACTGGCTGGAGCTGCAGTCGAACAGGTTCAGAGCGCCAGCAAGAACAACAAAGCCAAAGAAATCACGTCTGATACACATATGTATTTATATATATATATATATAAATATGTATATAAATATATAACTAAACGAGACATAGCTAACCGTATATATATATATATATATATATATGTCTGTCTGTTTCTATGTACACATACATATATATTTTTATGTGCTTATGTCTTTTCTTGATTCCTGCACTTGGCGCTCTTATCATTTGTGTGCGGAGTCTACCACGTAAACTGAATGCATAGAAGCCTTGCCCTGGACATGTGTTGCGCAGTGCTGAATGCTGAGAGTGAAGAGTGAAGGTGTGTTGGCGACTGCGAGCTGCAGAGATGTGGGAGATGGGAAATATGGCCGAAAGGGTTAACCATGGACTAGCACATTAAGCAAACTACCAACTACTACTACCAACTACCAACTAGCTGCATCGTTTGCCGACTCTCAGTCTGTTCGCCTTTGTCATTTTCAAATCCAAATGCAAGAAATTTGATGCCAGCTGCTTGTTAAGCCTTTTGCCTTTGGTTTTTCCTTTCGCCAATGCTGTTGCACGTTGCAACGTTGCCCCCCTGCGCCACTGATTTCTTCACGTTCCCCCTGCTGTCGCTACGATCTGGCTCTCTTCTTGGCCGGGTCTTAAGCTGGACCGCGTTCTGCAGTTGATTGCAGCCGTCTCTTGCAATTTTGTTGCTGCCGCTTTGTCTTTTTTCTTAGTTTTTTTTTATTTCTTTCTTCAAATCGTTCCCACATTAAGATTTCCTCTTCAATTGTTGTATACTTTTTTCACTCGCTGGGCAAATGCAAAACTCATCGAGGCGATGTTTTGAAGAAGCTAAAGTTCAATGAAGCGCAACATTTGTGCAACTGTTGTGCAAATCATTGAAGCCAGAGCTACTAGAACACAGACAGTTGGTTAATTACATTGGCCCAGCAGACGAATCTAAAAGACTGGAAGATACCCTTCACAAATTGCAAGCACTTGATGTTAATCCAATTAAAGAGATTCAACAATTGTGTTTTTATTTTTAGCATAATGATTGAGTGAATTTAGCAGTTGCTATGCTTTGTTTGCCCTTTGGTCAGTTTCAAGGCGTTTAATACCCGAAGTCCGCTTACAGACAGCTTCTTGTGTTATTTATGAACTCTCAACGCGTTCGCCGCCCCCAAGGCACAAGTTTCAACTTACGATAAATACATACAAGCACACACACACAGACTCGTATATCAAATGCCCACAAGGGCAAATCAACACCTGCCAGGGGGCAAAAACTCTGAACCTGAACTCCAACTCGAACTCGTAGCTGAAACTGAATTCGAATCTGAGCATTATAACACGGACAGCACTGAAGCACTCGCTGTAAACTAATCTGCTGAACTAATCTCATTGGAAATCAATCTAAAAACAGCTTAAATCGAACGATTGGACAAACATGCTCTACGTGCTGGACAAACCTGTGACTGCTCACATTATAATGTGATTTCAGCTGTAAATGTGCAATAATTTATTCAAATTCCCAAAAGTGTTGTGACCGCGCGCTGCTCCCCTGCACCCAGCAGACAACAAGCACATGCTATTAATATTCACACACACACACGCACACACATGTATATTTGTTGCTATACCATTAACTTTTGAGTAGTCGTTTCTTCTTTGGCCTGCAGTCTTTATGTCTCAGACTGCGTGGGTTGCTTTTGGGTCTTTTTGGAACTTTGAAAGTCGTTAACCGGCAGCAGAACTGTTTCAGTATCCCCACTGCTACCTTCCCCATCCCCATCTCCTTCCTTTCATCTTGGCTATCAACTGTGAAACTAGTTTAGACACATTTCTCGGCCGTCGTTTACCTGCCTCGTTGAGCATCAAAAAGAACACAGTATAAATATATACACACACATAGACACACACATCTATAAAATACCTCCGCCCATCGACAACTGTAACACAAATGCCAAGTGACAAGTTTTGTGACTCTCCGAAATGCATATTCAAAATTCAGCATATTGGGTGTGACACTTAATTTGGCTACTGAACTGGGCTAACCAGCAAACCAAATAAAAATTATATATACAAAATCAAATTGGAATGGCTATTAAAGTGCTAAAGTTATTTGCAGAGCTTCTGAGTTCGTTTTCGATTGAATTTCAAGCACTTGGGGAACGTTTTTCTTTTCTTATTTTTTTTTCGGGGGTAAATATATAAACATCTTGAGGGTGGAGGAGCGATATCAGGAACAAAGCCATTTACTGTTCTCGATGGGCATTTTCTGATTATTTTTCTTTTGGCTGTTTGCTCGGATGAGCGCAAATTAACCTTGACAGATTAGATGGAAACGATAGACGGCCCAATGCAAAATGTTTACAAACAAATGTTAATTTTTGTTCTTTTGCTGTCAGAGAATGAGGGTATACTCGACTAGTTATTACACACAGTGGAATGTTTGCTTTCAAGTCTGTTTATAGCTCTTTTTCTAGAGAATCAATGAGTATCTAATAAACGTTTATCAAAGGGAATATTATTATTTCTTGTATCTATTAATCATTTACCAATTTCTTGTGCTTGCTCCAAGAAACCTCCAAGAAAATGCCTTCGCATTTTTTAGATATATTCCTAAAATTTACTGCGTATCTAGGAGTTTAATAAATAATATCTACAAAGCACATTTAAACTAAATGAATCGAATCTCTTGCTGCAGACAGAACTACTTCAGTGTGCAAGTAAATTTATGAGCTGAATGCCTAGACAAGTTTGTGAAAGGGTCACGGGGTATCTGTGAGTCGTACATCAATCTCTGTACGCGAAGAAACTATATAGTTTTTATAACATCATTCAACCTCTGGCCCACTGATTGACTCGTCTCTGGGCTTGTTTTTCATGCTCATGCCTTTTGATTACACGCATTTAATTGGTGCCATGATACTCAGCTGTCTTGACTCATTTCAACTGCAGTTCTCCGAGCTTTAGGCACGTTCTTCAACTGGGAGTTTTATGACGCATGGAAATTGACTGTACGCGTTGCGGACAATCAAATTTCCTACAAATTTGAAGATGTTGTTCTGCTTGACGGCCAGTATATGATTTATTTCTATGTTGTTTCTATTTACCCGAAATGCTTATAGAGAGTTATGTAAAAAGGCAAATAATGATCCAAAAAAAACTTTATGCAGCTTACAATTTTGTGTATATAATTTGGCGCAAACTCTCGCAATGTTTTACTTTGTTAAAATTGCATTTTATTCATTTGAGGAAATTCTACAAATGTTTGCTGTTCTTTGAGCTTTTATTGTTTCTCTTGGACGCAAATATATTCATTTCTTAAAGTTACAATTTTCATTTACTTCATGAAACTTCTCAGAAGTTTTCTTATGGTTTCGCAACTATTTTTTCAACTAGTTAACAAATTCTTCAACTGCAACAATCCAATTGAATATTATCAAGTTATCAGTGTGGCATATCAAAAGTAATTATCTCAATGTAAAATAATAAGAGCTTATTAGGAATACTACAATCAACGAGTCAGCTAATCTTAAGCTGATAGTTTGGCAGTTACTTTAGCATTTACATTGCTTTTGCTAACAACTATCATAAATATTTACGTAGCAATTTGAGTTCTTCTTCCCATTGAACACATGTTCATGTCTGTGTCACTTGTGTCATTCCCTCAGCTCTAGAACAACTTGGAAACATCGATTTCATATTGAGCAGATAAATGTCTTCTCTGGAGATACTAACTGCAGACTCTGGAACTAAGTCGGTTTCTCTGTCAGGAAAGTGGCACAGCTGCCGGAGATTCTTGTTGTTCGCTATGTTTTTTCAATTGTTGCTTGATACCTATCAGGAATATTAACATCAATGGGAACAACAGATGCCAGGCAACCACATTTAAGCCGCTCAGCTGGTGGTGGCACATCACAAACTCAATCAATGAATAAAACACGGTAGCAGCTACTTCTTCTCACTTGGGTTAGTATCTATCACAGTTGAGCGGATAGCCGTTAAGGGGGAAGGGGGGGGAGTGAGGTTGTGCCCTGAGCTGTATGTAGGCTCTTTCAACAATCTATTCAGAGTGCACTCATTCCAGCTCAATTAATGAATGCTTGCACTCAGCCTCAATTGAGTGCAAGTTTGTGGCATTCACATTTATGCAACAAATTGAATTGTTCAGTGCTCTACTCACTCGCAGTTGCTGCTGTAATTGACATGAGGTTGTTTTTGTCTATGTTGTTGTTATTATTGTTGTTGTTCTGATTGTTCTTGTTGTTGCTGTTACTGTTGCGTTTTCAGATTCATTCGTTTATTGCTTAAAATTTGAGCATCTTGAAGATTTGCAGCTTGAGGGATTTTTGCGTTTAGCAAATGATTTAGCAGCATTCGACGAGACTCTGGCACAAGAGGCTATTAAACTGCCAAAGTGTTCCATCACTCAACAGCAACAGCAGCAGCAGCAGCAACAATAACAATAGCTTTATTGCTGGAAAAGCGTTTTTCCTTCCTTTGACTTTGACCCCCCAATGGCCGCCTGTTTACTTAAGCTTCAAATTGCGCTTAAATTGTTTTTACGCCGCTTTCTCAGCCACTGAGTGAAGATCTATAAAAATAAAATAAAACTTTGACGAAATCAACTCAATATAAAGTTTCCAATTCTCGTCGAATGCCAAATGCGCTACACGAAATCTAAGTAGCGAAAGTAGAGGAAGTCTATTGTTGCAGTTGTTGTACTTGTAGTCAAGCAACTCGAGCGCTATCTTATGACAACTACAATTTTAGCACATCATTTACTTAAACAGTTCAGAGAGCTCAACCGCCGAAATCAGAACCAAGTGGCACCCTCGCTTCCTTCCGCTCAAAAAACAACCAATTGCCAGGCCGTGTCCGAGTTACTCCCTCTCTCGCTCTCGCTCTGCCTCCCCAAACTCAAACTTAACTGCCGCATTGTCTGGGCTGCCATCAATAATTTATGCATTCAACCATCAATCACTTCGTGCTGCTTAACGTTAAGAGAACTGTGAACTGTGAGTGCTGAGAATACTTCGACGCCAGCATCATAGAGGCAAAACAAACCGAACTTCATTGGTCCACGGGTCCATTGGTCCGCAGTTCACACACAGCCGCTAGTCGCTAGTCGCCAGTCTACGGTCTACCGTCTACAGTCTTCACTCGACAAGAGGCAAAGGCAAGGCAACGGCAAAACTAACTAAATTCAGTGAACTGTGGATGCGCAAAGAGTCTGAGGCAAAGCGTAAATTGGTTTGCATTGGGGGATTTGGCAATGTTGCTGCTGCTGCTGCCAGACCAGGCAATCCCAGTTCTGGCAAAGCAAGGCCAGACCAAGGAACACAACCAAGCAGACATTTCATTTCAATTGCCAGGCGCTGTGAAAATAATACGCCAAACTTTGTGGCACCAACCGAGCGGAGGGGACAGACACAAAACCAACTGACGCACTGGTCGCATATTTTATGTATTTTACTTCATTATACACTTGCACTGGTTATTACGACTTCCTCATCAAGTTTACACAATGCAAATGAAAAGCCCAAAGAGATAACTCATCATACTACGATGTCAAGCTGAAGGCAATGAGTGTAATTTGACTTCAACATTTAAGCTGAATTTCTTAAAGGTTAACGGAAGATTATAATATTATAATATATACAAGTTAATTCGAAATAATTGTAGAATTTAAGTAAAACAAGAGCTTTATAAGATCATTTAAATAGAGTTGATTCACGAGTAAAATGAATAGTATTATACAATAATTAACACTAGAACACTATACTAGAAAAAGACAAGTGATGTAATGAAACTTCAAGCCTAATGAAAATATAGTAGTTAATACTGAGACTAGATTAAAAGCACAAGATATTAAGAGATATTTAAGTTCAAAATTTGAATAAATTATAAATAAATATAATAGAATCACAATTGTAATATTAGAAGTAAGATATTTATATAACATAAGGATTTGTTTGCTTCCCAAGAAATGTCCATAACATAAGGATCTAGTTGCTTTCCAATAGTTATAAATTTTAATAGAAGTGTATCTACAAAGTAAGAAAGATATACATAACATAAGCATCTATTTGCTTTCCAATAGTTATAAATTTATAGAAGTATTTCTACAAAGTAAGAGATAGATTTATATAACATAAGCATCTATTTGCTGCCCAATAGTTACAAATTTATAGAAGTATCTCTACAAAGAAGTAAGAGAGAGATTTTCATAACATAAGTATCTATTTGCTTTCCAATAGTTACAAATTTATAGAAGTGTATCTGCAAAGTGTATTAGATACTTCTATGCGAAACTAACGCATTTGCCGCACTTCTTCAACTTTGTAGATACTTTTGGATGCTTTGTCGCTGCTTTGGCTCGATTTCTTAGATCGCAGTTGCTCAATCCCCAAGTTCTGAGTGTCATTTCTTTCCTTCTTTTTTTTTGGGTTGATGCGGCAATTTGCCTGCCTGTCTTGGGTCGTTGTTGTTGTTGCTGTTGTTCTTATTATTGTTGCTGGCAAATGTGTGTGTAAAGAAAAAGTAACTTTTTTTTTTGTTCTTGGTCTACTTGTAAATTTGCAAAATTGCTTCCTTATTTCATTTGGCAAATAAACCGAAGCCGGCATATGCCACGTGACTCTTTATATAAAGAAATATATATATATTTATGTGTTGTGTGTAAGTACCAATTGCTTGAAGGCCGTTCGCCACGACATTTGGGCCAAATGTGTTTTGCTTATTTGATTTATGCGTATGCCTCACAAATTGATTTGCAATTGCCAAGCCTCGATTCATAAGCACAAACAAAAACTGCTGCTTCAACTGCGGCGGCGGCTGTCATGACAGCCCAATATTGTGCTCATTGTATGGGAAAGAAAGAGCTGGAAACCAACGATGTTAACTGGAGAAGCTGAAGCAGCTCATTGCTCAGCAAGTGCCTTGGCGAGCCATGCAAATGTGCGCGCTGTGCGTCTCTACCGCCCTTCTCTTCCCTCTGCGCTACAAAAGTTTCTAATACTTTTGTGAAAGCCAAACAAGACGAAGGCAAAGTTCACGCCCGATGTGTAACCAGAGCAACAACAACAACGACAACAATAATAATAACAAGAACAACATAAACATCGAGCTAACAACAAAAAACCATTTAAATTATATTGAGTTTCTTTTCGTGTAATATTTTGCTCTTGCTTCTGAGTTCGCTCCATGCTCATCCAGTTCTTTTGGGGAGGGGAAGAAACTCATTTACATATGTACTTAACACGTGTCGTTCCTTTTCTTTTTTTGGCTCTCACATTATTTATTTTATATATATTTCGACTGCTGTTACCAAAAGGGAGAAGGAAGCTGGGACAATTAGTTAATGAGAGACGGGCCAAATGTTTCAAGCCAAATGTAAATACATAAAATGGGTAACTGAGTGTCGCTGATGCTGCAGTTAATATACGAGACTACGAGGCTACGAGCTTCGAGTTTAGGTATTTATATGACTGTGGAAGACACTCGGTTCGTTCTTAATCAAATTACAGCACTAATTAATTTCAATTGTTGGGGAGTCGGAATCTGGCACAAAATTAACTTTGCCAAGCTGACACAGTGGTGCTGCTGCGACCAAAAAGATGATACAAATTTCAGCATAGGAAAAACATGTAAGAGAAATTATTAAATTTGTTACAAATTTAATTAAAAACATAAAAAATATAACACTCAACTCAAATAGAATTTGATATTCAACATATGAATAAGTTAATCTGATTTAACAAGCGAGGCAGTCGAGCGCACATGACAGTATAATACTCTGCAGCAGTATAATGAGTATACAAGTGTTGTAATAATAGAATTTCATTAAGTATTTGATTATTATGATCATTGTGATTATTATGATCAATTATCATAGATGCACAAATAAAAGGTTCTTCAAACGAGTGCAACTTCTACAAATAATAATAGAATTTCATTAAGTATTTAATTATTATGATCATTGTGATTATTATGATCAATTATCATAGATGCACAAATAAAAGGTTCTTCAAACGAGTGCAACTTCCACAAATAATAATAAAATGGCATTAAGTATTTGATTATTAGGATCATTGTGATTATAAAAGGTACTTCAAACGAGTGCAACTTCCACAAATAATAATAGAATTTTATTAAGTACTTGATTATTATGATCAATGTGATTATTATGATCAATATGCAGAGATACATAAATAAAAGGTTCTTCAAACGACTGCAACTTCCACCAAATAAGCTAATCAATGTTCTTCTTTGCAGTTAGAAGCAACAACAAGTGTTGCTGTCTCATAGTTTGGACTATGCAAAAGCGAATGAAAGAAGAATTGGAAAATATAACGGTTATTATGCTAAAAATAGACGCTTGCCAACTGATGCATATCAATCGATTACATCTGTGCACATACGTAAGCAAATACTAGCTCATCGTTCGCTCTGTCTCGCTCTCGCACCTGTAAAGTAATTTAATGCAAAATTTGTTTTGCTCTTTTCTTTTGCTTCTGAATAGTTTTCTCTTATCTTAAGCGATCTTTGTGAAACTTTCAGGACTGTTTTATAAGAGTATTCTTTGAACAACTGTTAAGTTGGAAGTGTGTGTGTTTATAAATAAATATAAATAAGAAATAAATAAGCTATAAGCTATAAACATATACCTAGATTTTGACAATGAGTTTAATTTGCTTATAATTATAATTTATATATTTAATAATAATTAAATTAAGTAAAATGCCCAATTGAGATACTTATTTAAGTTCGTTACATTCGATAGCACAATAAGTGCATTAAAGAACAATCAATAACTTTACTTAGAAGGGAATTACATTATATATATTTTTCTATATATTTAAAATTAAATAATTAAAATAATTTGGCTAATTGAGATACTTATTTAATTTCGTTACATTCGATAGCACAATAAGTTCATTAAAGAACAATCGATAACTTTGCTTAGAACGGTACAACATTATATATATTTTTTCTGCTAAAATATGAAAATTTGTATTTAATGTAAAACTCTATAGCTGCTATGTTTCAACTCACAGCCTACTAAGAAATAATATACTTAAATAATAATACATTTTAGTCTCATTCTGTGGCATACCCATTCCACTGTACGTGCCACAAGCAACGTCAGTCGCAAGTTCATTACAAACAATTGATTTGGCAGAACGGCGTAAAACTTGGCACAGGTAAGACAAAAGATGGCGAGACATAAGAATGAAAAGGAAAAGCGATAAAGGGAGAGAGAGAGAGAGGGAGGGAGAGAGAGACCGCAGTTCGTCCGCGTAGACGAGCGGAGGCGTCGTCATTGCCGTCGTCGTAGTGACGCCAACTTGCAGGGCAACCACATCGACGTCGACATCGATGTCGACGTCAGCGTCTGCCCATGACCAGCGCAATGTGGTTGCAACTCTAGACAAAAAGCCAAGTCAGCAAAATGCGGCTACCTAGCGCAACCAGGCAACAGTGGCAGGCGAGTACAGGGTAAGAGCTCCGACTGCTTCACTGCTTGCTTGCTTGGTCTGGCTGACTGGCTTGTGGGTGTTGCGGTGCCTGCAATGGCTGCAATGGCTGCCGTGGGGCATTAATAATGAAAATATGCAAGCTGCTGCTGCCGCTGCTGCTGCTGCTGCTGATTGAAACTGAAAGGCAGAGTCAGCCAGTTGAGGCAGCAGAGTGTAGAAGGCAAGGTACATGGGAAATCTTTTGAAAAAGGATTAACATTAAAATGTATTTGTGTGTCTCTGTCTCTGTCTCTCTCTTTCTTCCTCCCTCTCTCTGTGTGTGTGTTTGTGTGTGCGTGACTGAAAAGTTGGCTACTGGTTTGAGTAATGTGCGCACATAATGAGTAACAAAGCGCGCTAATGAAGTACTCAAGCTTCAGGCAATATTCTATGGCCAACTCGAAGAGTTCTACCGTCCATAATGCGGCGCAAAAGTTTCATCCAAACTCACAGCCAACCTGGGCGCAGCCCGTTGGACACAGGACTGGAAATTTAAAACGTAGGCAACGTAGGCAACTCGCTACTGCGTTTAAGCACAAGCATAAACAAACAAAACGGGCCAATTGCCAAAACGGAAGTACAACAGACGCCAAAAAAAAAAAAAATGAAAATACAGCAAAACACGCCGTAAACAAAGCGCAATTCAATGAATCGAAGGAGGCCACGGAAAAGAACAAACAATTTCTTTTTTTATTTAACAAAATAAAATAAAAAAAAAGAAGAAATCGTCGTTGTCATAAACAAATATTTACTCGGTTATACTTCTATGTTTACACACACGTATGTGTCTCGCTGCTCCCATTTCCTAGAATAAGTATCTAAGTGCTCCACAAAAATTGAGCATTATAAGTATAATTTGTTGAGGAAGCAATCAAATTCGCATATTATATCAGCAGCAATTGGTAGTGTCTATACCCTGTGCTCATTCTTAACAGTGTCCAGACAGAATGAGGAGTGGCAGACCCTATAAGGCATATAGATTTCTCATCAAAATCAACAGGAGTCCCTCTGCTTGTAGGTATATATTATAGGATCCAGGTGTCTAGCTGTACAGAGGATCCATTATACCACACAGCTGTATTTATCAAAGTAGGGAATTCAAACTTAACAGCTGCTTAAAGAATAGCATTGCAAAGCAAACCTAAATGTTTGATAAAGATTGATTGATTGAGATTGAGAAAGATAACGAGAAAAGAAAATAGAAAAGAGAATAGATATATGCATGTGTGCGAGCGAGACAACGATACGGCAATACATTAGTCAGAATGTATGTGCAAAAATATACAAATGGAAGTTATGCAAATGCATATATATAATACGTGTACTGCACATAGCCATGTAATGAGATACCAATGAGAATATCAATATCATAACCGCGATTCGATCACTTCACACAAACATCAACTACAATCGTTATACCCCGAAGTGGCACAAATCCCTTGCTCAAGTCCAAGTACTCTCAACTCTTCTTCTCAAGAGAGAGCAACATTTGTTGATCTTCGCTCAAAGGTTTTGCCTTTTGCCCACAGCAGCAGTTAGCAGTTATAGTTAATCGCAAATAGTTTTAAGATTTAGTCTAGATTTCGCTATTCGAAAATCTACTCATGTTGAGCAATGAATAACATGTTTTATTTAACAACATTTAGATATAGTATTAATATATTTATATTTATATATATAGCATCATTAAAGATACTAGTAACCTGCATTCTAAAATGGGTTTTGAAAGTTCCATATTCCTCACTCTGACACAGTCTTTATAAATAGAACTTTTTGTGAATAGAACTCTTGTAAATTGTAATACAATGTGACTTAACTAATCTCCTGCTGAGTTTGGTTATTATCCTCATTTAAGCTTGATATTGGCGTTGATTTAATTTACTTGTAGTGCTCATAGAGTTGTGTTTATATATGTATTATTGCTGATATAGTTATGTCTGGTTGACTGACTGTTCATGGCACTTAAGTTGATTTGATTTGAGGCATTTGATGTTGTTTTTTTGTTTTGTTGTTATTGTTGCACACACACACACACACATATATATATACACATTTGTTGCGGCTGGTACTTGGCATGGTCCCGCGGCATCTGTGGCGTATACGTAATTTGTTAAATAAAACCCAAGCTTGCGGTTATTTTGCTTTTGTGCTGTCGTTAACTTTGTCTGCCTTTGGGTCGATGTTATTATATGAAGCAATGATAACAATAACAATAATAATAATAATAATAATAGCAACAATATTGAATGGCTAATAAATTTAATGTGCGCAAATTTAGCGCTCAATTAAGTCAGACATTCGTCTCTCTTTCTCTTTGTGTTTGGTTGATTTAATCACCGCAGGCGATGTGGGAAATTTACCGGAAAATACTCAAATAAGAGGTGTGTGTGTTGTTTACCTGCAAGAAGAAGAACAAACAGAACGAGAGTGAGATACAAAATGTAATAAAATAATTCGCATTTTTACACTTTAAATTGCCGCTTCAATTTCTATATTTAAAATATCAAAACCATAATGAAATGTTAAAAAAAAATAACAGCAAACATTTCGAAAATGCACTTTTAATCAATGGAACATTTGCACTTGTTTGTTTTAAGCTCATTCATGCTAGCCGGAGCCAAGGATACGATAGCGGCTACAAGTGGTGGGCAATGGAGGAGGACATTGAGTAACCTACTGACGACTTAACCCGCACGCACATAAATTCTCAAGCGACAGACGTTGGGCTTCTGAGATAGCGGCCAGATAGGAGCAGGCCAGCGAGGCAGCCAACCAATCTTAAGACTCTGCTTGGCCTGCGCAAAATTTATTATAAAATTCAATCTTTTTTTTCCCCCCACTGGCAGCTAAGTGAACTTTTGCCAACGTGTCGGACAAATCCGCAGGCGGCCAACAAGAGTTGCCAGTGGAAATGCAAGTTAAAAAGGAAGATATATATATATATATATATATATGTATATGGTATCTTTATAAAAGCAGGCAAGGTATTTAAATCGCTTTTAATGGAAAAATATGCAAAACAGCGGAAGCCTACGTAAGCTAGTGGTCCACTGCGAGATCCTAGTCTCCGGAGGCTGTTGCAACAAATCTGTGCGGACTATTGGGCAGGCCAGGTTCCAGGAAGCAGTTGAATACCAGGCAGACGCCCTTCATTAAAATTCCAAACATTTTCACTTTAGCAAGACGCACGCACGGAAATGCTGACACACTTTAAAACAATTTTCTGGCATTCTTGTCGTTTTCACTGTGTGTGGAGGCGACAAAGGCAACGGCAACGACAACGACAACGGCAAGGACATTCAGCAACGGGCATGGCAACGCAGGACGTATGACAAACTTGACGTAGCATGTCAAAAGATTTCAAGGCAATTTGGCACTGACAGACACTGGGATACTCACAGAGAGACAGTGAACAGCCGCCGCATCGCGTCGCTTCGTTGTATATGTCTATGCAAGACAAACAGTGCTGTGAAGTGCTCAAAACTTTCCCGATGCCTTCAAGTATGCAATGGTAATTTGCAACACCACAGACTCACACATGCATGCGCACAAAAAACTTCTAAAAAAGTGAAACTACATGAGTAATAAAATAGAAATTCAATTCGCAACTGAGCATCACAAATTAGTCAAATTAATGTGTCACTTGTGTGCAGGAAAATAAATAGAAAAGCATCACAGCAACGAATCAAATAAATATATTCAGAACACTATAAATATATAAAATATTACGAGCGCACGCGACAGCATAATACCCTGAATAAGGCTCTATAGTAAAAGAATTTGCATAATTATTACAACTAAACTGAAAATATGTCTATTACCAAAATTACAATACATTTTCGGTGGTAATTCCTCAAATCGAACGCAATTTAAGCTAAGCAATTAGTTCAAGTTTACCTAGGCTTCTTTGCGCGCCAAAGCTGAGTGCTACGTCACTCGCACACATGTGCTGGCCGCAACGCACAAAGCGCAAGCAGTTCAATTTGCCTTCGTTTCTGTTTATCCTTCTTATTTATAGACCGAACTTGATGAAACTTTCAGCATTACTTCTCTATGGTATTCAGTAAGCAACTGCTAAGTTAGAAGCATCTACTTTGAGGCGGAAGATATTCAAAATTTGAAATAAACTTGATCTGCGAACCTGACTACCAAATTTAGTATCTCTAGCTCTTCAAGTTGCTGAAAGCGACGCGTTTATACAGACAGACGGACACAGCACTAATATATACCTGTGCAGGATATAAAAATATATAATATGAATATAAAATATATAAATATATAAAAGATGTTGCATTTAAAATGATATATCAGTATATAAACTATGTAACGAATGTTTAAATAAAATTGAAATATTGCACAATGTTATGCCAAATAACAAGATTAAATAAAACATTCAACAAAAGCTGCAAAACTTAAAAGGATGCCCGATGAACAGGTGAAAAATGTAAATGAGTAAACAAAGATTTTTTGATTAAGGACTTAACATCTGCAGGATAAGAGCAATGCGTTGAAGGATGACAGGTAAAGATGAAAACTTAAAGAGAAAAGCATAAGCAATGCCAATTTAATTTGAGACATTAGAAAAACAAAACATTTACTAATACCATACAAGGATGTATGTAACTAAAGAAGAATACATTTTATGAAGGATAAATCTAAGTGTTCAACATAAAGACATTTAGTTTCAAAGACGCTGTTTGCACTCATCAACTGTGATTCCTATTCTCCGGCTGTTAGAGTAACTCAGTGAAGTCTGAACTCAACAGTTGCATCAGTTTGGAATGACATAAATCAGAGACTGTTTGCAATATTAGAAATGTATTTGATACATCAACGAACATACAATTGTACTTAATATGAATAATAAGCATGAATATGTGCGTCACATAAATAAATACATTTCGTTTGTAATTAGTTGTCAGCTGCAGTTGGGCCGACTAATCCGACTACAAATTATATAATTTACACATTTGTAAATAAAGGCACATTTTGCAATAATTTGACGTTTCTAATTGCAAAGCTATTTGCATTATGGCGACCGGGCAGGTCAGTGCAGGGCGAAAGGAATTGTTGATAAGCCGTATATATATATATATATATATTTAAACTGATTAAATTAACTCGGACAACAGCAAAAACAAATCATTAAGCTGCTTTTACAACTGCTGAAGTTGCATTAAAAAGTGTTAAGAGGTGAGTTCAACTCACTGAGGAGATACGAGAACAGTTTGTGCTCGCAATATGGGATTGCAACTCGAGCAGGGACACAACAGGATGATGCAGCACACCGATGGCAACAGTCTTCTACTATAAAATTAAGATTAAAAGCTAAAATGTGTGTGAGAAGCTGCTTCATGTAACCCAGTCTATTTGACTCCCTATCTGTCTTCCCGTCTCACTGTCTCTCTGTCTCACTGTCTCTCTGTCTATTTGTCTGAGCATTTGTGTATTTAAGGTGAGGCGAATGTAGTAGCACTTTGCTGTCCATGCTGCTGTTTGTTAATGGTCTCCTTTAGACGAGGCAAACAAACAGAATGCAGTTGAAAAGCGCTCGTTATACTCTGCGTCCTTTAAGAATGGTCCAAACAGGGTATAATCACTTTGTGCTCATGTATGTAACAGGCAGTATGGGGCGTGGCAGATCCTAACAAATATATATATGCTTGAACAGTCCATCTGTCTAGAGTACTTCCATCTCAGCAAGTATAGCAGCTAGAGACACCAAATTAGGTTTATTTTAAATATTATATACATTTCCCAAGCAATTCGTAAATAATAATTAATTATCACTATACATCTTCGCATAGATCCTTCCAATTTAACAGATGCTTAGAATAGCATATAGAATTATTGCTGAAATTTTCATAGAGATCGCTCTACAAATAAGAAAGATATTCAGAATAGAAAGTAAGGAAATTTTAGCATTGAATCACTTGAGCTGTGCTCCTTGCGGCCAATACATATGTGCGAGTGAGACAGCATGTATGTGTAGGGAATACGTATGTCTGTGTTTTAATCATATTTCCATAACATTCAAAATTATTTCAAATATTACAATTATTATAATAAATGCACAATATAATTCATACATAAGTTTAAGACTGGCAACATAATTGTCGGACAAGGGATATATGCCAGTGTTGGTAAACTCTTAAATAAAGGAAAGTAGCACTCAGTTTTCTATCAAGTATGTGTACATGTCTAATGTAAAATGTTAATCTAAAATGTTATTTTCTTTCAGCTTTCTTTGCTGAATACATTTCTTATTTCTGGAGCGATCTTTATGAAACTTTCAAATGTGTTTTAAGTTTTATAAGTACTTACTTACTTTCCACACAAAGTTAATATATCCCTGCACTGGTTGTTACTACTTATAAATGGATCAAATTGCAAAATTGGCCATATATCATGCAGCTTCAAAGTTATGGAAAATATGGTGATATATTTCCATATATATGTATAGGAAATTCTATTATAATCAAAGACTTAATTAAGCAGACTGGCACAGGGTATTATGGAGTCGCGTGCGCTCGACTGATCCGCTTATTTTCCTTGCTCTCGTGCCAGATTAGCTGCCAGACCGCCACAAAGGGCGAGGAAATTAAAAAATTCTCTAATACACAATGCAGAGAGCACAAGCGTAAAGTGAAACAAAGCAGCGTTTTAATTTACCAGCATGCGGCATAAAAAATAATAAAACAAAAACAAAAACGAACAACAACAACAAATAGAAGAAGAAGAGCAACAACAATAGAATAGCTTTAGAGCATCAACGCGAACTGACAACAAAGTGGAGCAACAAGGGGCATGCCAGCTGAAGAGCTGACAACGAAAATAAAACAAAACAACAACACCAAAAACAACAACAACAACAAAATACTATATACATACATATAAAACAAGAGCAACAACAAAATTGACGCCAGAAAATGTCAAAGGCCAAACAACAGCTATCAGCTTCTTTGCAATTTTCGTGCTTTATCAACGTGAGGGAAATGTTTGACATTCTCAATTTTAGTGGCGTAACAAAAGCAATTTGAATTGATTTTCGACACAGCAGCATTGCGAAAGTAAAAACAATTAAAACGCAATAACAATAAAATGTAAAAAAAAAAATTAAAAACAAAAGAATTACTTTAAGTAACAATAAACAATTTTGATGGATGTGAATGTTATTAAAGTCATAAATAACTACACGCATCGTTAATTGCTTTAATAGTAAGACAGGTGTGTGGACCATAAAACTATGAATAGCAATAATGGAAGTAAAATAAATTTAATTTTACAATTAATAAAATCAGACAAAGACTGAATAGTGAACAGAAGAATCATTTGTTGTTAACATTAATTCATTAACTGATCTGTAGATTAGCACTGCTAAGATAGATAATCATAAAGAAGTTGCTTTAGAAATAACTAAAAAAATATAAAAGTATAAACAATTTGTAGTTTCCAAATAGAGAATAGTAGAATCATTTGTTGTTAAAATTAATTCATTAAGATTCCTTTTAAACTCAAACTAATCTGTAGATAAGCAGTGCTAAGATAGTTAATCCTAAAGAAGTCGCTTTCAAAAAAGCAAAAAAATATAAACTAAAATAGCTAAAAAGTATAAACAATTTGTAATTTCTCAATAGGGAATAGAAGAATCATTTGTTGTTAAAATTAATTCATTAAAATTCCGTTTAAACTGAAACTGATCTGTAGATGAGCAATACTAAGATAGATAATCCTAAAGAAGTTACTTTCAAAATAGCTAGAAATTGTAGTTTCTCAAAAGGAAATAGACGAATTTATTATTAAAATTAATTCATTAAGATTCCTTTTAAACTCAAACTAATCAGTAGATGAGCACTGCAAAGATAATTAATCCTAAAGAAGTCGCTTTCAAAATAGCCAAAAAATAAACTAAATTATCTAAAAAGTATAAACAATTTGTAGTTTCTCAAAAGGGAATAGAAGAATCATTTGTTGTTAAAATGAATTCATTAAAATTCCGTTTAAACTGAAACTGCTCGGAAGATAAGCAATGCTAAGATAGTTAATTCTAAAGTGCCTTTCAAAATAACTGAAAATATAAAAGTATAAACAATTTGTAGTTTCTCAATTTCGTATTTCAATTTCAATGCGGCAAGCTGAAAAATGTGCCCATATATCTCTTCTCAGTATACAGTATATAAAGAGATATTCAGATATTTGTACAAATTTTCGGTTCATGTGGAGGAAAATGATTATCAAAGATTGATTAACGTGTGTACGCCTTTTGGGGTTGTACGCCGGAGTCGAGGTCAGAGCCCCGAACTGTGTGGACCAGTTCTCGTGGCATATTTTTATATTATTTTTTTTTTATACTGGTGGTGGCTTTGTGACTTTTTACGGGGGTTGGCAGTTGAGAGAAAGAGAGAGAGAGAGAGTGAGAGAGAGAGTTGAAACAAATGTAACTGTGTGAAAAGGGTATTTATATAGGATATTATTGCAACTGGGTTACCCGCATTTTGGGAGCCAAACTCAAAGCCTTGCATGTGCGTTAGACAAATGAAATATGACAAGAGTCAGACTGACAGACAATTTTTATGAGAAAGCGCCATGCTATTCAGATGACTGTAAGTAAGTTCAAGCCTTTTATCTAAATGAAATACATTAATTACGTTGCAAAAAAAAACAGCATGTGTATGTACGATAAGAATTTCGATTGCATATTATATATAGTTAGTTAGTTAATTATTTATAGCATTCACATCATGAACTTTTACAATAGGTAACAATCAACTGATTTAACGCTATCACTTGCAAATGAACTATTATATTTAGACTCTGTACTGTAGAAGTACATAGTATTTTAAGTTTGTCGACAGCGGTATGAGCGTAACAGGCAGAAGGAGGCAAGGCAGACCTTATAAAGTATATATATATTTTTTTGATCAGCATCAACAGCTGAGACAATATAGCCAAGTCTGTCTCAGATTCTGTCTGTCTGTCTATTAGAGCTGCAGTTACCAAATTTGCTGACTACACTCAAGTTTGTTTCAGATTTTCAACGTAGTTCTAGAGCTTCAGATATTTATTAATTATAAATTAATTACAAATTATAAATTGAAGTTTTTTTGCTTTTTCCGATTAGTACTCGATTGAGATCGACTGTAGCCTTACCCCGCTTTCAGTAATAAATACTGATACACGGTACTATACAGTCGCTGGCGCCCCGATTCACCGGCTTGTTTTTTACTGATATACATATATTTTCTTTGTTGCAGTTATTTGCTTTTGTTGCATAATTCCAATGTTGTCAATCATTTGTCAATTTGGCACTCAATCCAATGAATATAGTATAGTTTCGTTTCTATTTTTTTCCTCCTTTGTGTGTTTTCAATGTAGTATTCACTTACAACAGTATGTAGTATATATGTTTATAAGTATATATATTTTTTTGTATATATTTATTTATTAATTCGTGAATATTGAAATTCATACGCGTCCAGAGCCAACAATTTCATCTGTGAAATGTCTGGCAATGATATTATTGTTATTAATACCAATCGAGCGAGTCAATTTTTCATCTCCTTTCAGTAGCCATAAATCTGCATGTCGCACTTTTAAATACCTCGCAATCAGTAGACTGCTAAGCCGGGCCTGATGGCCTTTTTAAAATGTAAAACGAATGCATACTTTTATGTGGAATTATATGCATTATAGAACATCCCATCGTCGAGCAGACTGCGGACTGCGAATACATTCCTTTTATTTCTGTTTGCAGGCTCTTTGATTAAATTGAAAATTGTGAAAAATTGCGCGAATCGCGTAAATTACACAAATCAACGGCAGAAACAATATCAATAAAAAAAAGTGTATGAAAACTCAGCAAATGAATTGCAATTTTTTTTATTGTTTTATTACATTTTGCAATTTTTCTTTTGCTTTTTATTGTAATTTTAATAAATTAAGAAGCAAATATAAAATCGAATCAAACGTGTGAAAACTGGTGAAAGCATTTAATAAACACCATTAAATTCCCTAAAGCGGTTGACCTGCTCTGGTCATTGGTCATTGGCCATTGGTTATTGTGGTGGCGAATTGTTTAACTTGGCTAATTAGCGTCTAATGCACAACCCAACTCAAAGTGTTTGCGAAGAATGAAGAAGGTGTGGCATTTGCTACAAACAGTCAGGTGAAAAAGATGTTTGGTGTGGAAACTTGTATATATATATTCTATATTCAAAGAGATTAGCGCAAATTGAAATTGATTTTGTGTGCAGCAGAGACACGAAATGAAGAATTTAAATGAAAATTGATGTAGGAAAACGGGAAATGGCATGATGTGACGACGACCAGCGAACCGCAGTTCCATCAGCCCATTCGCTTAATCCGCTTAAGCCATCGATTTATTTACACAACGTTCATTATGTTATTAAAATCTATTGTTAAGTCGAGCAGACACATAATGGGATCATAGAAATGTTATGAATTAATTAAATTTCTAGCATAAATTGTTTCCAATTCATAGTTAAATAGAATATACATTTTTTCTTTTTAAGATCAACTTCAACTTGTTTGCTAAGCTTTTCCTATTGTTTTAGTAAAATGAAATACACAGTTCCGTGCTCCATCATAATTAAGTTGGTAACTCTACTTCGCGAACAACAGTTAAACATCATTTTAATTAAATTTCCATGTAAATACCATTCTCACCCCTCTCCATTTGGCAGTGCCACCCCAAAACTTGCAATGTTTTAATTTAACCCGCGGCGTTTACTAAAAACAATTGCACAAAAAACGGGGCAAAGGCCAGTACGCTGGTCCTTTGTACGCAGTCAGTCGGTGTTAGGCAGAAATTAAACTAATTAAAATATTTGAGCGTATAAATCAGCAACGAAGAGATTTCCATACGCACAATAAGCCACACTCCTGTCTTCTTGTGGGTAAATTATATTTGGCGGGGGACACCTTCCCCATTTTCTGACAAACTTTGTTAGTTTTAGCGCCAATTTTAATGTGCAAACTTTTATGGGGTAAAGAGTTTTGTTCGTTTTTTTGTCATCTGGCTCAGTTACGGGTTTGAAGTAGTTCTTGTTGGCAAAAGTCGCTTTGGGTTGAATGATTAGCAAAAGTTTTTAATTTTCTGTCAGTCTCACTTAAAAGCCAAGTAGGAAATTAAGTTTTTTTTTTTTAGCAACTTGGACATGCAGAAAAGAAACAGCTTTCTATTACACATTTTTGAGATTAAAAGCAGAAAGAATAACCTAGTATCTTTAGAGTGCGACTTGAAAGGAAGAACAAAAAAAAAGAAACATTTGATTGACAAAGGTCTCTACTGTGGCCTTACTCTCAGTGAATTGGAGTGTAAATTTCCAAGAACTTTATGTAGAAAATTGTTTCTAAAAGTGTAAGTCTTTCTTATTCATACCTTCGAGTTTGCAATGCTTGAAACATTTAAGACTACAAAAGAATTGCAAGAGCTTCGACATGATGATAAAAACAGACTGTGAACTGTGACACAGAAGCAATTCAGCCGACTTTCACGTATATTTGTTGCACAAATTGAAAAACGTATGCGAATAACTTTAAAGATGTTATATGTTACTTATTATAGCTTTAATCGCTGCTCTGCTCTGTTTATTAATAGCTTTATTTGAAATGTGCTTAAGTCCCCTAAGCAATACTTGCACTTATTAAGAGTTGACATTTTAACAGCTAATTATGTGTTCAAGATTTGATTTCAATGTGGAAACATCTCCGCTTCCAACTCTCGCCTTTTTGTCACATGACTTATTCTAATCAACTTGATTAGCTCAAAGTTCCAGCTGAGTTCACTCTCATACAACTCTGCTAAGAACACATATTCCATTGTCAATTGTCTGTTCTCATATTTCATGACTCGATTATTGTTTCGTTGATAAGCAGCCGCCATCAATGGAACTGCCCCAACCACCACAAACTGTAGCAGTTTGTGGAAGCCTTTGGGGCATGTTATTGTCTTGTAATGCAGTGAACGTGGACATGTCATAAATTAGGAAAAGCTCGACGCATCAACGATTATGTCAAACATTGTGACAGAAGCGGATCTTATTGATGATGCTTATCAAGAACAAATGTGAGTTGGATGTGACATGACAGAGGACGTTGATTAGACACAATGCAAAAGATGGATGCGCTTAAATCATTTCTATTTTCTCTCATTCTTTTTGCGTTCAAATTTACTGATGACCAGGCACTAAGCCCAAATGAATACGTGAAGTGCAAGAAAACCCATTTTCAAATAGTACAAGCCAGGCCAGCACAGGCAGGCAGGCAGGCAGGCAACAACGGCAAACAAAAGGCGTTGCGTACAAACGAGAAGTGGAAACAATTTGCCAAAGCGTCGAGCGCTTGGTTATAATAACAGCAACAGCAATAGAAGCAACAGCAGCAGCAGCATCTGAGAGTCATTGGGGAACGACAGCCTGGCAAACAAAAGGCGTCGCGCAAAAAACAAAAACGACAAAAAAAGCAGGAAAAAATTAGTGCACAAAAAGCTAAAAAAAAGAAACAACAGTAACGCAACAAAAACAACAACAAGGCAAGTACAGCAATGGTGACTGCATCAAGGTAGACAAATATGCAAAAAAAAAAAACAGACAAGAACAACAAAAAAGCTTATGCCAAGCAAACTCCTTTCATGCCCCTCTGCTGCCTCTGCCACTCTATAAAGCTGTCTGTCTCTTTCTAGTTGTCGGCACTGAAGCGTACTTCAAACAAAATGGCGCCCACATGGAAACGTGCGATTTGCCGCAATTGCGTATCATTAATTTGCGTTTTAGTTGCCGTCTCTTTGGCCATTTCCCTCATCCCACTTCTGCAGCCCCCATCCAACCATCCAACCACCCTCCGACACATCCTCGCGCTTGTGGGCTTGTCGTCGCTCGCTTAAATTACTTTGTAAAATGTTCGTGCCTGCAACGTGGCGTATGAGCAATAAATGTTGTACACACTCAAACCAAACGCCTCGAACCAAGTCAACAAGCAAACGCCAATGACTGCGGCCATGTGAGCCATGGACAGCGTTTATGCGTATAGCACATAATGCGAAAAACCAGATCGCAATAAACTCTATCAAAATATGTAATAAAACATTGTTCTATAGACAGATTTGATAAATTTATTATATTATATTTAACTTTAAATTCAACTTATTTTAGCAACAACAACAAATTCGTTGCATTCAAAACTGAATTAATAGTGACAATAAAAAGAAGTAAAAAGCAAAGAGCTAATCGATAGTATATCGCATAACATATCGATATTTGCAAGTATTTTGATCTTTACTCATCTTTAACTCATAGTTAAGAAAGTGCAATATGAAGCTCAAAAAAGATTTTGCATTTGCACAGCGAAAACTAATTTTATTTATTCATTAGTCATGTAAATAATGAAATTTACGAGTCTCCACAAAACCAAATGCACAAAATCAATATGCATAAACATAAATTATGTCTCTATACGGTTAACAGTTAAACTCAATGTGTGTGGGTGGAGAGGGGGTATGGGGATGGTTGGTCTTGCAACTGCGGCTTGTTGCTACATGACAAAAACATTTACTGCGACAAGCTCAATGCCTTAGTGCTCATCACTGTTCGCCGACTGTTCTCTTTCCACTTTCCTCTTTCGCCTCCCCGCATCCCTCGTGCCCTGGAATATCCTTCTGTAAGCAAATGCAAACAATGTAAAATGATTTTCAATATTAAAACCGGGCAGCGTTGACGACGACATCAGCACAAGTGTTGGACTTATGGAAAGAGGACTATGCCAATGTTGATGGTTGTTGATGGTTGTTGCTGCTGCTGTTGTTGTTATTGTTATTGTTGCTGTTGCTGTGTGCTGCTGGCGCCACTGTACTTTTTCTGTTACTGTTACTGTTACCGAGTAGTGGCTTTAATGCCGCTTACGCTTCAACATTATGGCCGCATTACGCTCATACAACGTTACAGCTTCATGCTGCCCATATGTTTTATAAGTCCACACACATGTTTGTCCGTTTGTCGTTTGTGCGTTATATTTTTATGTGCTTTATGGCTAAAAGAGGCGCCAAAGCGTTGGCTGAGTTCAGCTGTAAATTTAACAGCGCCTTGCCCTAGTATTTGTGGTGTCAGCTCTAAACATTCAGTCATTCATCATCACATTTTAGTGCATGTTTTAGGCTTCGCATTTGTTGATATGGAAACATGACAAACATTCCAAATTGTTGTGGTCTCATTGCAGAGATGGATTTTATAGGCATACGAAACCCTTTTTAACCCTTAACTAGAGCTAGAAAACTTGTGAAATAGCAAGAAATGGAAATTTACCTGAGCAATAGATTACCAATCTTGAATGATTGCTTTCAAATGCTTCAAACTCAAATGTTACTCATTTCCTTTTGCAGATTGCATTTGAATAACTTCTTTTATAGTTATTCTACTTCTAATATTGCTAAACGTTATCCTTGTAAATCCTTGAAACTGCGCTTGACCATTAACATTATTTTAATCGAGTGCAAAATGGCAGCGAAAAATGTGAAAAACAAATGCAAAGAAGAAAATTAAGAAATGACTTCAAGTAGAGTAAAGAACTCGGCCGCTTAATGGCCGGCCGGAGTCAAGGCAATTATAAAATATTTTCATTATGAGAATGGGGCAAAATAATTATGCCAAAAGTCTGCAAGCAGCAGGAGATGATGGCGGGGGGAGGGGTGCAGTGGGCCAGCAGGGAAGTGGAGAGAGGCTGGTAAGCCTCGACTGTGGTCCACTTGAGCTTCTCGTTGAGTTTGTAGCTTTTGGTTTGGTACAATTATTTCATGCTCATTGCTAATTAAAACTAAATTGAGTACATATACATACAAACAGAGAGCGAGCGAGCGAGAGAAAGAGAGAGAGAGAGAGAGACACACACACACACACAAACAGTCATATGCTTCCGTGTGTATGTGTCTGTGTCTGTGGTTTATAGAAAAAGCAAATGCATGTCGACTTCGTAGAGCTTAAATAATTTAAATGTCATAATGCTTGCCGCGACTTTGCCCCCCTCCACGAGAGTGTGACAAGTATGAGTGTATGTGTGTATGTGTGTGTGTGCATGTGTGTGTCAGCATGTGTATGCGTGAGCTCATTACAAGCTGTCACGTGGAAGACACTGGATGAGTCTTACAGTATTTTGCTTGTGGGCGGTCGTGTGTCAGCAGTGAGCAATGAATTTTTAATTGCCTTCTAATTATTTGCAGTTCCTTAATTGAAAACTTGAAAGAAACATATAACTGAATAGTATTCGTGGTTGAAAAGAATGAATGGCATAAATGCAACAGCGAGTGTTTGAATAGAGCAAAGCAAGTTCACAAAGCCAAAAGAGAATTGCCAAAGAGGAGCATCTTTTCTACATATTACTTAAATGTAAATCCTTTGCAATTCTAAAATAAACATATTTAAATCTTGTTATATATTTACATTGCTCAGAACTATTCAATATAATTAACAGCTTGTTGTTTCAATCATTTAAAACGTGTTTTACAGCTACTTCCTTATAAGTTTTTATACAATTTACATTAATTTCTACACAAAAAAAATAATTAAACTGAATCACACGTTGTATTTTATTATATCCTTTTAAGCATTTATATAATTTATATTACTAAACTATTAAATATATTTATTATTCATTCTTATTACCAAGCTGCTGCCTGAGTTCTTGTAGCCATATTGAGCGACGCAATCTAGACTGTGGACCCTGGCTTTGTCTTTGTTGCCCGAACCGGTCCGATCCCATCATCAGTTGTGCGTCATGCAGTCCCAGACAGACCATAAAAGTATTGCAACTATAACAAGAATGACGAGAGACCGACCGTCAATTGTTCAACTGCACAGCAACAATAAATTGTGTAATAAATCAATACACACAAGGAAATACAGAAAAATACAAATAATAATACTCATAATACACATTTCAAGCAGCTGGGCCGACATTTGCAACCTCCTGATCCTCTGGCCAAGCGACAGCTAAGCAAATACACGTAACTTGCAAGGCAAGACGACCAACAACGTCTGCTCTTAATTGTTTACAACTAATTATTTGCCTATGAGCTTTGCTGATGCATGTCCTTATCGCAGCACGAGCAGCTCTCCATTTCCATTTCACGGACTTCATTTGTAACCCACACGGACACGGGTTCATTTGGCTTAATGATGCAATTTGTGCAAATAATTTACTATACTTTGCTTCTTTCTTTGAGCTAAAGCTGAACCGGAACTACAAGATTAGTATTATTATTTTGATAAACAATGACTATTGCAAAAAATTATACATAATTTCTATTCTAATTAAAAGTCTAGAATAGCTCTAGTATTTTAAGACACATGGCCATCAAATATTGTCTATTATCTCGCTTGGAATTTGCTGCAGGGCATCTGAGTTGCGGCTCTCGGTTCTACACATTTCTTCGCATTTTCTACTTATTTAACTTGTTGTTGTAGTTGTTGCTAAAGACTTTAAGCCGGCCGTCTTGTCCAGTTGTTTAGTTTCTTCTTTTTTTTGTATTTTTTTGTTTTTTTTTTCTTTACATTGTTTGTTTGGACAAGCGACAGCAGATTTTTTTCTTGTCTGCCTCTCTGTTACTCTCTTTATTACCAGCTAACTCTGTTCCGCTCGCACGACCTCACGTTGCTTTTCATTTTGTGGGCATGTTTGCTTTGTTTTTGCTGAGCCTTAAGCAGGTGTGACTTATGTATGTGTGTGTGTGTAAGTGTGCGTGTGCTTCGGTGTGCGTTTGAGTCAGCTCATAGACTTGTTTGCGGCTGCTGCTGCTGTTGTTGTTGTTGCTGCTGCTGTTGTTGTTACTTAATCGCCTGTGCGCTGGCTATCGTTTGCTCTTGAACTTGAGGTGAGCGTCAGAGCAAACAAACAAATAAGAATAAAAAACAGAACATGAAACTCGGTCTGGTCAAAGATGTTTAATATTAGTTTTACTTTTGCATAAACTAATTGGCCAACTCTTTTTCTGTTCCGTTGTCTTCATTCATCTCAGTCTCTGTCTCTGTCTCTGTCTTTTTCACTCGCTCTCCTCTTCCTCTTTCGGCCTCTGCTTCTACGCTCTTTCGTCGGGATGGCAGCAATTATTAAAACGCAGCCATTGGCGACATGATAAACGATTTCCGCAATATTTCCGCCCGCGCGGACGAGGGTTGGCAAGGGCAATGGACCCAACAGCTGCCATCTCAGCTGGGGTTGCATACGCAGCGAGAGAATCATTCCCCATTTGTTAGCCCAACCCTCGTTCAGCCCCTTATGCCCACAATGGCCCGCTAGTGGTAAGCGGCCTGCGCCCGCGGCTGCAACGCTTTACTGTGGCCCACTTCACACGGCTTCATAATTTGAGCAGAGCACACAAATTGTCCTTGCTGACAAAACTGTTGAGCAGTGCCGCAGCGGCTTGTTTACAGTTTGTATTGCAGTCAGAGCGAGACAGGAGAACGAGACAGGCAGTTAAGAAGCACAACAACAACAATAGCATGAAGTTGAAAAGAGAAAAGGAGTGAATTGAGCAGAAGGCAAGTGTATTCCAAGAGAGCAAGAAGAGAAACGAAAAATTGTGCAGAAACCAGGAATATAACAAATAAATATTTAAACAAATACAAAAACAAATACAAAGGAAAGGTTAACATGTAAAATAGTACTATTCAAATCTGATCATTGCTGCCTTTGTTTTGATTTTAAATTCAATTCAGAATTAGTATCTGCACTTGGTACTTTGTACTTAATCAAAATCATTCAACAAATTGTTTGTAAATTCATCGCTATATTGAAGCCTCTTCACTGAAATTACTTTTAAAACGAAGCGTGTTTGTTAAATAAGTAAAACTGAAGTAAAAACACAATGAGCACCTACGTAAATATTTAATATGACAATTTTACTTAATCAAATGTTATTTTATTGTTGAATTTCTTGCCTTAGTTGTCTTATCTTGATTTCGGAACTGTTACATTTATTGTGTTAAATGATTTGCAGAATAAATGTTTAAGAAAACCAAAGCTCAAATTCTCAATTTGCATAAAAATCAGTTAAGTATCGAATGTCGTAAAAAAAAAAACAAAAGTAAATCTATGTAATCTATGTAATGTATATTTATGTAATTATCAAAATGGTGCTCTTCATTTAAATAAATATCAGATGACAACAGTGCCTAAGCCTATGTATGTACAAATTGTAACAATTTATATATTCCATATTTCAGTTATTCTAGCTGGTAGAAATCAGCTGTGAGCTACTGTATGAATAAATTCTGTTGTTTCCTTTCCCGAAATTGCCGTGTTGTTTGTTTGACATTATAAAATGAGGAAATGCTTACTTTAATATCGTATTTTTCTTTACGATTCTTTGGACTATCTTAACGAGCTCAACATTGTGATGACTCCCCCTTACCCGAGGCTACCCGGGTAACGCACTCAACGTCTCAACTTGATCGTCTTTTTGGCGTTGTGGAGCATGTACGTGCATAATGCGGATACAGGTCGCCAGGGGCTGTGTGACATTTAAGAAATTGCGTTGTACATACATAAATAAATGTTTATTTGCATATTTATTGAAATTTATTTGTTTCCATTGTCGTTTTGCGCTGCAATTCGTTAGAATTCTAATAGCCCTTGAGTGGTTTATGATAATGCAGTTGACCCGCTGCAGTTGGCGAGGAGGCGGGCGACAATGGGTTAAATCGGCTGCTATATCTTTTGTTGTCTTGCAAAAATTTGTCTGCGCTACATTTCACTTGCTGCGGCAATAAAATTCCAAGCAAATCCAGAAAAATAACAAAACAAATTGTGTGTGCTCTTTTTTGTGGGCATTTCTGAAACAAGGAAAAGAATTTGCATAACAAAAGCGATGGAGCGAGAGGTGGAGGGGGTTGTGAGGGCAGCTATGGTGCTGTTTGTTATTTTTGGCATAAGCGAGAGCGAAAGAACGAGAAGCAGCGCGAAAGCGAGAGCGCATTAAAATGTTTACTCAAGCGACGCCAGCCAGCAGCGACGTTGCTGCCGTCGGGTTAATGCACCGCAGCAGAGATTAACAACAAATTAAACCTTACCTTTCTCAGTCAAGGGTCTCAGCGTTGTTGTTTTTATAGGTGCGGAAGAGCCGACGCTGGACTCCTGTTGCTGCTTCAATTTGCTGCTGGCGGCGACTACGACGAAACACAGCAACAACAACAGACACAAATTCGCTGTCGCCGGCATTTTGCCGCTGCTGCGCTGCCTGCTGCTGTTGCGGCGGCTGCTGCTGCTGCTCTTGTTGTTGATGCTCTTGCTTTTCACGTAAAAATAAGACTAAAACAAAGAGCCACACTACACACACTCACGCACTCACACGGAAAGCAGATATTGCTTAAAATTTACTTTACTTTGTTTATATGTTTAACATTTTTGTGCCGCAAATTGTTGCAGACTTGTTTTCTTGTTTACTTTTGCTTGGTTTTGTTTTTTTTTCCTTTTGCCGCGCGAATAACAAATATGTGCACACACACATATACACTCAAATACACTTAACACCAACCCAAGCTAACTTTGAATTAGGCACAAGGCTCCATCAAATTGTAAACAGACCGTTGCATATACATATAAATATTTACTTTTTACATATTATTTTATAATTTAACATATGTATATATATTTATAAATTTTGCGTCGGCGTTGAGAACAAAATTCGCGCACCGTCGTCGCACCACACGCCAAGAAAAACGTAAGAAGACTGAGAAAAACAAAACGATTTATGCAGAAAGAGATGTACAAGGTAACAGAGAACGCAGGCATATTCTGAGAGAGAAACCACTAAATGAACATGACGTCATTATTTGTCAACCGCAATATTGGTAATAATTAGCAGTATTTATTATATAAATTGATTTTATTTAATAATAAATTAATTTTATTGCTTAAATTTTTCTCAAAAGATTTATTTTATTAAAACTATAAATATAAATATTTTAAAAGCAGTAATATATCGATATGTACATCCAGTAACACCGCTACTATTTTTCCATCCCTATCATTATATATTTTTCGTATCTTTCTCAAGCCCTGAACGATTGTAATTGTGCAGCCCTGGCTAAATGTTTTTTGTTTTTTAAATAACAGCAGGCGGCGCCAAAACCAACAATTGCTTTCGAATATTGCTATTTCGGCATTCGGTTTTGGAACACATTGCTGTGAATAACACAGAGAAAAATTTATCGTAAAATTTTTATTTTTAAAAACATTTAAATTCTTTAAAAAATGCTGCCCCAATTGCTTGTGAGTAAAATTTAAAACTTCCGAATGCATTTTGATTACGTAATGTGCAACTGCAATTTTCAAAATGCAGATATGTCGCAATATGGCTCGGACAGTGCTGTTGACCTGGAGTCGAGGAATCTCCAACTCTAGCAGTACAAAAGATGATGTTATTGTGGACTTCGATGATCCAGACCATCTGCCACTTCCCGAGTATCCCAAACGTCCCAACGAACCACTAGAGAAACGCAAGCAACGGTAAGAAATTAAATGTTTAATTATTTCCCGAATTTATGTGTTACATTAAACAGCTTGTTGTATCAGTCTCGCAAGCGAGGCATGCTTGAGAATGATTTGCTGTTAAGTACGTTTGCCGACAAATACCTTAAGGATTTCAATGCAGAGCAAACGGAAATCTACGATGATCTCATTAATGGTGTGAGCAACGATTGGGATATTTATTACTGGGCAACGGGAGTAAAGCCAACGCCCGTTCAATATGAGACGGAGATCATGAAGTTGCTGAAACAACATGTCAGCAATGCTGAGAAGGTCACACGCTTCCGGCAGCCAGAATTAAAATATTATCTGCAAAAATAATTGTTGGGAAAACGTAGACAAGGCGACAAGACTTGCGGTCGACCTTGGATATAGTTTTCCCCGTGGATTACTCCCCTACCACCCTTCTGTCTACCCTGCCTTTTTAGTCTAGATTTTACATTTAAAACATGAACAAAGCTTGCTGCAGAAATATGTGGATACAGACGATATACACACAGACACACAAATACAACCAAAGACACACTACTACATTTGCATAGACACACAGATACATACACTATTGCAGGGCTGGCCTGTGCGTGATTGTATTGCTTATTATATTGTTTAATAAATATATTATATGATATTAATCATTTGCCTTAATCTGATCTTTCATGCTCTGCTCCTAACTAACAACGTTCAAAGACTTTGTACAATGTGGGTAAATTGGTCAATTCGTAGAGCTGCTTCTTGAGTCGTGCAGGCGGCAGGAGATACTTTTTAAAGCCCGGAAATAATATATGCTCCATATGCCAGTGCTGGCCGCGCAAATCGCCGTCATCCTGCCAGTCGAGCTGTGCATAGTAACGCGCCGTCTCACGACAGAAGCTTTCAAAGCACTCCGCCTCCTGCTCCCACATCACCTCCGTGGCCAGACGAAGTAGATAAATGGGCAACTGGGCGCGGCTGGGTACATATTGTGGCAGCAGTGCTGGTAATGATTCCAAGAAGCCATCCTCCGAAATACGTAACGAGAAATACTCTCGCATAATGGGCGCCTTTTGTTGTAGAATGGACACAGCGTTTGCGGCCAGCTCTGATTTGTCACCATCCTCGGCTTCCCAACCGGCTGCCTTACTCTCCAGAGCGATGAGAAGTAGCTGCTGGAGCGGCAGAGGCGGCACCACGCTGATCTCAGTACAATTTTGGAATTCGTAGACCAATCGCTGATAATACAATTCTTCGCTAAATGCCACCGTGTTGCACATGTAGAGACGCGTCTCGTGCTGGAAAAGCGCATGACGCTCATCTACACAGCCCACATAGACAAGCTGCTTCAAGGTGCTTCGCAGCGATATGTGGCACTTACGCTCGATGCTCTGCTGCATGTCCAGAACGCTTGTTAGACGCACCTCTTTGGATTTGCGAGCCGCTGTTACCCGAAAGCTCTCTTCCTGCGATGCTGTCAACGTGTCGTTGCTGGAACTGGTGGACAGGGCAGACTCACTCTTTTCCAATGGCTTGAAGAACTTATCCAGTTTCTGCTCAGTAGAATCAGTACGCACCATTTCCTTCTCGGAGATGCGTTGGGTTTTATCCTGAATTTGTGTATCCTCTAGCTCTGAAGTGCCCGGCAACTTAAGCTGCTTATAGAAGCTTCTAGTGGCATTGCTGCCCAGCAGCTGAGCCTCCACTTGTTGCTTAATGCGCTCAATGATCTCGTCTTGATAGAGGAAATGCACCTCATGCTTTGTGGGATGCACATTGACGTCGAGGTTCTGTGGTGGCATCATCAGGCTCATGTAAACAAACGGATGTTGGCCACGTGGCAAGTACGTGGAATACACGGCATCGATTGCGGTTTTTAGTGCTGCAACAATATGATGATTGGCCCATTTCCAGGAGGCAGCTTTTAATATGCACAACTTACCTGGCGATTCGACTAATCGTTGATTGATAAACAGGAGAAGAGTCGACTTTTTAGCTGCATAGTTCACTTGAGTAAGTTGACACTCCAGATCAAACTTAAACATCTCATCCTTGTAGCTGAACTCCATCAACTCCTTGGCAATGGCAGCACCATAAATGGCGCGGATATTCTCTGTACGTGTGCTACTCGCTTGTGTCTTCAAAGCCGGCTGTTCACCCTGTTTACGTAGAACAAACCCCACGTGGGGATTGTGCACAGCGTACTTGGAGAGCACATCGGATATCTTCTGAAACTCCTCCGCCGGCGACTTAAGTGCTTGCCGGCGCTGAGGCATAGAATAGAATAAATCTTCGATGGTAATTATAGTGCCCTGATTGCCGGCACATGGCTTTGGTGCGCCCAGTAGCTTTCCATCCGAATAGTTGGCTTTATACCCGCAGCGTTCGCTGGCCGTTTTGGTTTGTATGGTCAGGTGGGCCACATGACTGATGCTTGCCAGAGCCTCTCCACGAAATCCAAAGGTTGCAATTTCCGTTAGATCCTCAAATTTGCTCAGCTTGGAAGTGGTGAAACGCTCGCAGACAATGGAAAGATCCTCCTTGCGTATGCCAGTGCCATTGTCCTGAATTTGCAGCAATTTGAGACCTCCAGATTTGATGTTCACCTGAATGTGACTGGATTTCGCATCCAAGCTGTTCTCCAGGAGTTCTTTTAGAGCATTGGCTGGACGTTGAATAATTTCGCCTGCAGCAATGCGATTGACAACCACCTCGTCTAGTTTCTTTATCACTCCCGGCTCCAGCATGGCGCCAAAACTCGTCGCCCATTAGCATTTGTTACCAGAAGAATCAATAAATATCGATATTTTTGGTAACTTATTTACCTTATCGATATTTAAATATGAATACTGGCAATCGATTAAACCAACCCAGACTATTATTAACAATTAAATTATTTAACTCATTTATTAACTCATTTTAAGTTAAACATAAACTCCATTTAACAATTCATAAAGTATTTTAACAACAACTATTTTGATTCGAGAACTTAAGGTGAATTTTCAAAATTCGAACATTAAGATTAATTGTACTGTGACATATTCAAACTTTTTGAAGCTTTAACAGAAATGCTTCTTAACTAATACTATATGTTGTCTGCTTGCTTGTGTAATATTAAAACATCCATTTGCATTTGAAGCAGATAAATACGGATATACCCAAAATGATAGTCGTATATTTGAAGTAACTGCGAACCTTACGCCGCTTGCGCTCGGCTATAATCTCGTTGTAATCAATATAAAGCGGACTTTGAGGTGGGCTGAAGGATCCAAGCTGAGAAAAAAAGTCGGTCGGTTGTATACATATGAGATATTAGAAATATTTTGAAAACACATTCTTACATATTTGACAGTCTTGGTGAGATCAGTTATGACGCCGCGATACGCCTTTAAGCTGCTCTGCAAGTTAGTTAACTGCATCTCCGTTGGATGACCGAGTTTACCCGCCAACTGATTCTGCATGACGAACCGCAACGATGCCTGTATGATAACCAAATGCTGAAGATGATTAGCAGTGATCATAAGAATATCGTAGAAACTGAAAAGAAGTTGAAGCAAAGATAAAAATATGCCTTATCAGTTTATTAAACTTGACTCACTTCTCCGATCCATTCCTTTTAACTCGCGCAATGGATTTCTTTGACCAATGATGCAAGTGAAAGCTGCAGCGATGAAGTAATATTACTTTCGTAACATAATTGTTCTCTGCTCACCAGTTAATACTTACTCCAGTATGCCCTTCATGATTTTGTTGCGAAAGATGGGCAACTTTATGCCAATCTCACGCAGTTTTGAATCATCCATATTGAGGAATTCACCAAGTGAGGTACGCGATTTTGCAAAATTTTCGAGCATATTGTCCATATTTAGGGAACTTAGAATGGAGTTGAGCTCCTGGAAATACTCTGGGCAGTCTGACTTCAGGAATATGCGTGGAACATGATCACGCAACGTATTATAAGATAGGAACGCTGATGGGACCAAATAATCGGTACGTTCTTGTGGCAGCAACTCCAACAAATCGTAAAACCCGTGAAACTCTGCAACCTGTTTAGGTGTGTAGCCCTTATTGTTAGCAATGTTTGCATTGACGCCTGCGTCCATTAACATTTTAACAATATCCGCATGATTATTCTCAATAGCAAAAAAATAGGGGTGCAGCCTTGGTTGTCCACTGCATCGAAGCTCACATCTTTAATTAAAAGGCGCACAATGTTAGTGAACCCGTTGCGGCAGGCAAACATGAACGGCGTCATGCCATATTTATCGGAGACGTTAATAACAGCTCCTTCATTCAGAAGCAGTCGCACCAGTTTCTCAGCCACATACGGGTCCTTCGCCTGGCAGTCACAGGCCCGCATAAGCGGAACCACAGAATCCAGTTGATGGTTGACATTTGCTTTATACTTGGTGACCAGTTGAACAGCCAGCTCATAAAAGCCATGCCGACAGGCGTGCATCAACATTGTTTCCCCGCCGCATACTGGCTGATCTACAGGGAACTGCAGCTCATCGATTTCTTCACATACCCGTTGCAAATCGCCGTCAATCAATGCATCATAGAGCTTTTGATCCCTTGGTACATGAACATTAAACTTTTCCCGTTTTAGCTATGTAAATGATAAATTAAACGCAATACACATAAAATACATTGAATATTTTACTTACTTTATCGGCAAAATAAAACCCGTCATAGCTGCTGTCGTCAGAATCATCCGAATCCGGCGGTGGGCCATAGGTAAGTTTGTCGGTCATTTTATTGCTTGAATTATACGAATTTAATGCAATGTATTAAAACATTTCGTCTTCAGCAATTAAAAAATTACGCAGCGAAAAGCAAAAAACCAAACAAAAATGGTAAAGCTTAAAACGAAGTGAGGCCATAGCATTTGAATGGAAGAATACGGCGGCTGCTAAATTAAAATCAGGTGATGGTCACACTGAGCAGCTTAGTTATTGTCTAGCAAAAGAAAACATCGATTTATACATACGTACATCTTTTATTTATATTACAAAATATTTTATAATATAATATATTTTATTATAAGTATTAAGACGTCTCAATTTTATTTCTTTTTATCCTTTTTGGCGAATCTTGGCCCTCCAAAGTTTTTGCCTTTGTTGAATTTGTTTTTGCCCGCCTTGTTCGTCAGCTTAACGTTACTGGTTTTCTTTTTTGCGGATATTTTGGTCATCTTCTTGTGTCGATTGGCTTCGGATCTGTTATGAATAGAATGTTAAACAATGTGCATGCTTCATTACTTGATTGCTACTTACCTCAAACGTAGTGCACCGCTGCGACTGACATCAGTTAGATCGTTGGTGAACGCGGATTGTCCACCACGTCGTTTGGCCTTGCCGCCGGAAGCACCAGATCCTGAATATTTTGAAGTCTCAGTTGCGGCACCCAGTTTGCCAGGGCGTTTGCGCAGTTTGGCCATCTTGGCACGCACAAGGGAAACTTTTTCAACTTCTTTCATGGCGCGTTCCTTCGCCAGTTGCTCAGGCGTTTTCTTCCTGGGTTCTTCCTTCTTCTTTTTCCGCTTGGCCTCAAAATCTTTGACAGGTGGTCCATCCTCCCCATCGCCACCGTATTCAGGCCGCTTTCGTTTCCCTGCCGCTTTGCCCTTCCCGGTTGCTGGTTTGGCTTCATCGCCATCTGTTAAAGCAAGTCGAGCCTTTTCATTCTCTCGCTGTTGCTTAGTTTGGAACCAGGTGCGCCTTTCGTTGGGTTGCCCCAGAAGCTTGCGTTCTGTTTTTGATAATTGCTGCTCCGTTTTGGCTAGTTGACGCTCCGCTTGCTCTTCATCAAGTATATTTTCTGCAACAATTTAGAAAATAATTCAATGAAAGCTCACTTTTTATTAGACAAGGAAAATTTCACTTACGTATTTCAGGCTCTAGAGCGGTCAGCTTATTGCGATACTTCTCAATGATTTCTGGTGGAATAATGCGATTCTTAACGCTGCTCTCCGCATTTTTAATGATGTCCTTGACGATCTTGCGCTCCTTCTCACCGGCCAACGAAACGGAGATACCTGCTCGCCCGGCACGAGCTGTACGTCCCACACGATGGATGTAATGCTCTGTGGTAATTGGCATCACAAAATTGATCACCGTTTTTACACCTACAATATCGAGACCACGAGCCGCCACATCGGTTGCAATCAGAACATCAATTTGTTCCTCCTTGAACTGTTTAAGCGACTCCAAACGCTGCTGTTGCGTTAGATTACCATGCAATTCGCCGGCTCTTACTCCGAGTAGACCGAGCAGAATATGCAGTCGATGTGCCTGCTTCTTTGTCTGGACAAAGACCATGCAATGGTCGTGGAAGGTACGACATATCAAGCTCGCCAAGATAGGCTCACGATCTCCTTCCTTATCTTCGCGTATGCGTATAAACTCTTGCCTTAAATTGTAGGCCACCTGTTGATTGTTGTTAACGAAGACTTTGACGGGTTTGTCCAACGATACGGCTGCCAGATCCTTGACCTGCTCGCTCATGGTGGCCGAGAAAAGCATTGTCTGGCGAGTCTTGCAGCACGAGTTGATAATCTCCTTCATTTGCTCAGCAAAATACTCGTCCAACATGCGGTCAGCTTCATCTAGAATAAGCACCTGCAATAATGCATTAGATTGAAGAGATTTTAGTTTCTATAGAGGACTCAATATTTAATATTCCAAAGGCAATATAATCAGCTTGCTTCTGCAGCGCAGTTGCAAGTACAAGAGTCTTATCCGCATTACTCCGAAAAGCTCAGAGCGCAAGGATGGAAGATCATCATATTTAGATATTTCAAAATGTACATTAACTGTTTATCTTTACTCACTTCAATGGAATCCAAGCTGAAACTAGGAGTGTTCTTAATGTGATCGATAAGACGACCCGGCGTAGCAATAACAATGTCTGGATTCTGACGCAGTACTGCCTCCTGAGCCTTTACATCGAGACCGCCAATTGCTAGACCCACATCAATAGTGGTAAACTGACAAAGCTGCTTGGTCACCTGGTAAACCTGGGCGCCTAACTCTCGTGTGGGTACTAATACAAGAACCCTAGTAATTGCCTTGTTGTTCAACGGCCGGTAAAGCAGACGTTCCAATGTGGGCAGCATATAGGCAGCCGTTTTACCTGTGCCAGTTGCCGCACATCCACAGACATCGCGTCCAAGCAATGCTATGGGTATAGTAGATGACTGAATGGGCGTGGGATAAATGTAGCCTAGGACACCGATGGCACGCATAAGCGGACGCGACAGATTCATTTGATAAAACGATGTTATAAGCTCATTGGCCTCGATAGTATCATCAAATTGCATTTTTTCGCCCTCCTCTTCTTCGTTGTCATCATCAGTAAGTTTCTTCTTCTTATTTTTGCTCTGTTTCTTTTCGCGTAGTCGCAAATTATCATGCTGCAGCTCATCATCGGATAGTGCTATCTCCTCATCACTCTGTTCAGCAGCAACCGCCTCGGCACCTCCGCGTTTCTGCAGTCGTGCAGCAATTTTATCATCTGTCTTTGTGCGCGCCTTGCGCTTAACGTACTTCATCAGATCATCCCATGTATCTTTATTGTATTCCTTGACCGAAGACACAAATTCAAAGCCCTTTTCGAATTCGGTTATCTTTTTGTGCCTTAGTTTAGTTGGTTGATACTACGAAGCGCCGGGTTAGAATGAGAAATATGTATATCAGTGATACTGAGTGACAATTTACTAGGTTGACTTACTTCTACTTCGGCATCTGAGTCCTCTGATAGATTCTCCACCTCAGCATCATCCTCTATAGTGCCTATCAAGTCCATATTTTTAGTTGCACCCATTTTTATGCGCTTAGTTGCAGCGCGTGTTTACAATTTACAGCCAACACGTGTGCGAGGTGAGCGAATAAGTGAATTGAGTTGACAGCTCTATTTTAGAGATGGGGAAATACATCGATATTTACATTTTCATTGGCTATTTTCAAATCATTTCATATATCGCTCAACCCTAATTTACATTGCCGGCATAGTTGATTGATATACTTAAGATGAATATCGATAAGTTTCGATAATCCTTGGCCGGCGAACAGCTGTTTACTCCGTTGTTATGAAATTTGGTTAGTTTACAGCAAAATGTTGCGTTTATTGACTCGTAATTTCAGGTAAATTTACTTAAATATATGCATTTGAAGTCAGTAAATAAATACATTTTACAGATCAGTGCTGCCTGCCTCGGGTATACGTTGCTATGCACAAAAAATTTCCAGCACCCACAGCATTAAGTCAAAGGATGAGGAACCAATAAGCAACGAGCCCATAAAGTTCTTTGGCAGCCAGGCTGCCTCATGGCGTGCCCGCGACACACGCAGCGGCGGCAGCGACGAAACATTATGGTATCAACCGTACGTAATCTCTGCTAGTTTGGCCATATTTCTAATCTACTTTTGCATACTGCGCGAGGAGAATGACATCGATCAGCGTCTTGAGGGTAATTTATATGATCATGTAAGCGGCTTGGAAGAGGTACAGCTAACAGTCAACTATAGATACAACAAAGAGCACGGACTAGACACTAAAGAGCAAGAAAAAAGATTAACCGAACTTGGCGTTGATCTGCGACAATTGGATACCCAATTGGCAACACAATAGAATGATTTTTCGTTAAGCGAAAAGTTAAATACACATATTAATAACAAGTTTAAAATATATTTAACTAATATATACTTAACAACTAGACCAGTAACTAGTTAAACATTCGAGTGGACTTCATCTAATTTAATCAACAAGCTATATTTTTGTCTGGTGTTTGGCCAACTGCCGTTTATGCTTGATGGTTTCACAATGTTTCCTATAGTTGGCATATTCCTTGATATGGCGACCGCAGGGCTCGCAATAGAGTATTGGTCCTTTTGGCACATGTTTTTGGACCACCGCATCGGCTGGCAGTTTACCTTGTAGCTTTGCCAACTTGGTTATCTGCTCCACATGACGAATGCTATCACAATGGCGCATGTAATTGCCCCGCTCTTTAATTGTCAGCCCACAAGGCTCACAATACACTGACTCCGTCTTAAGGTGTACTTTCTTGATATGCTCCAGGACTTCCTTTTTGCTGTAAAAAGCCTTGGCACACTGATCACAGATAAAGTCTGCCTGCTTCAAGTGGACTCTCTTCATGTGTATATTAAGTAAGAAGGAATTGCGATATTGCTTTTGGCACAAATTACATACGACCACTGTTGGGGACTTGCGTGCTGGCTGAGATGGACGACCTTGTTCTTGGCGACGTTGCTCAATGCGCTCTCGAATGGCCGCCCTGCACTCTTCTGGACTGTGTGCATCACAACAACGATTCTGTGTTGGTAACTTGCATATCAGGCAGCGAAAGCTACGCATATGTGTTTGGGCCACATGCTGTTTTAGCGCGTGCTCCAATTGAAAGCGCCACTTGCAGCTCGAGCATTTGAATCTACGAAGACGTAGGCGACACGCCTTGCGCACTCGCCGTAAATGTTGAAGATAAACTCGCCATGTTCTAAAGCTGCGGGAGCAACTGGCGCATCTCCAACGCCGGCAGCACTGCATTTTCGAGTGGTGTTGCTGCATATGCAGTTGATAGCTGAAACTGTGCAGATAAATGTGACCACAACGTTCACAAGAAGTGAGCGTGCAGCGCTGCCGGGACTTTGGCGCTATGCGTACCTCAGATTCAGCTTCATAATCCAAGTGATTGCGCTTGGGCAGTCGGACATCCAATTGCTCAACTCGCGCAGACTCTTTCTTCAGCTCCAGCTGCAGTTGTTGCTGCTGTTTCAGCATGAGCTGCTTATAGCTAACATTCTCCAATAACTGCCCAGACTCGTTCCTTTTTGTACGTCTGCTCAGGTGCGACAGCAACGTGTGCTGTATAAAGAAACGGCGATAGCATAAAGAACAGTGCCAGTTTTCACTGGGCTTGTGCATCCACTGATGCGTCTCCAGTTGCTGTAACTTTTCCCAAGGCAACATGGTGCAGTCTGCGCAGCTGCAGCGCAAGCCCGCATAGCTCTGAGCAATTGCCTTGGGCTTCAGAGCGCCATGCGCCTCATTTATACTTAATTTGGCCAACGCGCGGCGATATCCTGACGTTACAGTATCCATTATCTGTTCCAGCTGCGTTAGGTTAATTGTGTATTCATTAACCCCAAAGGCGGCACCAATTGCCTCGTAATCTAAACGCAAATCTACTTTGTAGTACTGATTATTCCAGAAGTTCTCTCGGGATTGGGCTATACGCATCAGCAGCATCAAATCACTGGTACTAAGACGCATTATCTTCTGCACTGCGCCCCCAGCTGTTGTTGCATCTGCATCAAAGTTTACAAACTTCTGGACTAAACCACGGCAACATTTGCATTTGCACTCACAGTCATTGGAGCAAGTGCTGCTGTTTGTTGCAAACGGTGTTGCTTGTGCGGAAAATCTAGGGCTGAAATTTTGCAGTGCAACGGCCGATTTGAAAGGCCAGGACATTTTAACGATATTTCAAATTCAAATAAAAGTATTTACACCATTTATATTAAAATAACAAAAACACTTTTAGAGAAAAATAGTTTTACCCACGGTTGGATCGTGTGAGCGCGGTCTACGTAAAAAACAACTCAAATGTGGCGCAAGCTTGCTTACCACTTCATGAAAAGACTCACAAACAGAAATAATTTGGAAATTAAAAACAAACTGACAGCTGACAAGTCATATGGACACCGCAGTGTTGCAATCCTGCTGCCCAGATGACTTCGATACGAGTGCAGTGTGACCACGGTTGCCACTTGGTACTTGGTAAATAAAGGCTGTCATGTATAAACCCGTTGATCTCAGCAACCTTAAAAGATAAAGATTATATTAGATTTGCGATAGCTCACCTCCTCCCTGGGAAAACGCAATAACAAAAAATCTAATTGTGGCCACATGGAAGCAAAACTTATAGTTTCAGTAAAATCGGTCCATAAATAAGAAAAAAAAGTGAAGAAACTTCCTCAACTTGTTTTTGTTTACCGTTTTTAATTTAGTTTTACTTGTTTACATTCATTTAGATTTTATATTCTCAATTACTTTAAAAGGACGATTTAAACGTAAAAAATATTCTAGACGGCAGCCAGGTTCTTAGAAAAAACGGCAAAATAAACAAAAAATATTTACAATTTAAATGCGCGCGTTTGTAATCGATTACAATCGAGATCGAGCATTTTTGGTATTTCTGAGCTTAGTATGTATAGACACATTGTGCCCGTTGTTCCCTCACAACAAAGGCACACTCGGCGGTGTTATTCATTATTCTTTTATTAGAAGCCAGACTGTGTTTATGTGTGTTTGGTAAAAGGTAAACAAAAGTGCAAGTGTCATATATTCATAAAGTGTAAGTGCGCATTGATTAGAACTCTTTTCTTCTTCATCAATCTGCATAGTGCATCCACCATTCGCAATCGCACACACTTGGAAACATTGTGTCTCGCACAAACATGCATATACATACATACATACATGCGTATCAATTTAATAAAAATTAAATTCGTCTGCAGTTGACGGGTTTGCTCAGGTCCGGTCCAAAGTTCACTTTTAGTGCAGCGCTTGCTTGTGTGTGCATCTATTTGCGTGTATTTGCGTATGCTCAGACACACTCTACATATTAATTATAATAAAAAATATTTCTCAATTGCCATTTCTTCTTTCCAAGTTCGTCACGGTTTTTAATACATACCTATAAACAATGGCTTCACATTTCTTTCGTACTGCATTTTACGCAACTGCAGCGAGAAAATCAATAAATCTACCGTTTGCCGCCGGTCGTACGGCCGCTACTCTTGCCGTAGGCCTCTCGTTTGGTGGTAAATGCTTAAAATTACTCTTAAGTGACATCCACACATATTGCAAATATGTACGTTTATTTATATATTGTATGTCTCGGTCCTATTCTCACCCACAACAATGGCAACGGTAACAACAAATAAACAACGTACAGCACAAAACAATCGCAGCGCTGCAGTGCCATATGAAAATGCCTATGTGGATAATTTCTTTAGAGCCCCCGCCACCGGAAAGGGCAAGGGTCTGCTGCAGGGGCAACTAGCTGATTACCGGGAATTGCAACGGCCGTTGTCGCGCAATTTCTCAAGCCTTCAAACTCAACTGGTGCAGAATGTAAGCATAAATATTAACATATTTGCCTATTTATTTACTTTTACATACATAGACTACATGTGCTATACTTTGTAGTCAATTGAATATACATGCATGCACATATATACAAAAGTGAATACATTTACTTTAGCATTTGAATTGAATAGCTTTTATTGATTGCCAATCAATGCTAATTTATGCGTTTTTTTGACTTTAAGTTTAATTCTTGATTCGTCTTACTCCTTTTAATGTGTTCTAGCATAACATGCAAATTTAAATTCACTGCATTAATAACATAACATTATTCATCTCTCCTACCTCAACATTAACTATGCACTTTACATTAACATTTCCATACAAATTTGTTTACCCAAGCAGCAACGACTCAAATAAGATTAACATCTGTTAACATACAGTGTGCTGTGCAATGAGCTGTGTTGATAAATAATTATGGTGAACTTTGTTCTTAAAAAATGATTTAAGTGTTCTCTTTGAGTGATTAGCTAGCAAATACATATATACATCTGTTTTTATAGCATGTAATTAGCTGACAGTCATTTGGCGCATGAATTAACCAAAAAATAATTGTAGTTAAAAATTCAAATACTATACTAAATAGAAGCTAAACCCTTAACCTAAGTTTAGCTTCGCATTCGCAAAGCGACCTCTACTGTCACGCTTTTGAACACACAATTAGGGCAGCTTTTATGATAGATCATAATGGCGCTCAATGTCAAGCTTTCGTCCCAAGCGCACAGTTCTCTTTGCAATTTTCCAAGCCCCACAGAGGTGGTCTCTTCCAATCCCACAATGTAATTCAATCCACCGCAATAGCAATTCAGATCCCTCAACTACTCATCCACACACACACAAATGTCGACTTTCCAGATTTATATTGTCTTCCATTGAAAGCTGGGCGCACTTGTCTCTATATTCTATGTTTTGCCATAAGACAGTCGATCAAAGCTTTGTATCTGCAGATACATGTTAGATAAATAGTTGTGCTCACATAACTATAATTATGGATTTTATAATTGAAATTGTTGTGCTACTCATAATTTTATATATGCTGCTCAAGATCTATCGGCGCATTAAACTTGTGAGTTTGTGAGTTTGGTTTGTCCAGTGGAACTCTATAATCTAACTTGACTTTGATTGCTGCTTATCTAAATTGCAAGCTTCTTATCGATAGATTTGCCTCCGTATCTATAAATACGAAGTACAAAACATTTGCTGGATTAAGACTTTAAAAGCTAAAATTTAGTTAACTGCAGTCGCGCGATATTGTCAGTCTAGAAACGCTGCGCATCGGCAGAAACTCCCTCGAATCGCTGCCGGATTCTATTAATATTATTTAACTAATTTCTAATCTTAATCTAAGTATATTCGGTAATTCTTTGACTTGGTTTTAAGTTTTTTTCCATTCGTATTAACCATGTGCTGTTACTGGGGCTTTTTATGCTTGCCTCTCTTATCTAATCTATAACAAATAGTTATCTTCACGTGCAGCTGCATTCAATTAATATATTGCTAATTATTAAAGGTCAAACTGGTTGTAAAACATTAACGAGAACATGGTCAATTTTATCAGCTCATTTAAATAATATAGATACAAAACAATGATGATTCACAATTTCTATATCTAATCGAATGGATTTCAATGGCTAGCAGTCAGACCATTTTAAAGCAGATTCGAATCTTATCAGTTAACAGATTAGACTAACACTCGACCTAACCAAACCATCCATTGTTGGGCATAATTTATATGAAGATTTGATAATGCCAAAATCCACGATAAGAATTGTATTAAATTCCTTAAGACTAAATCGAAAATAATAACGTGCCAAGTTATAAAAACTAATGACAATAATAATTATTATATTTATATTATGCAGAACGCAATGGCATCAATGAACAATCGTAGGTATTTATCCTCCAAGGATATAACCAAGAATATGACGTTCTATACGAATAACAAGGCGAATATCGAAGTGGATCCCAAGACTCTGGCCTTCAAGAAGCCCACGGGCAATCCGCTGGTCCTGATGATGGCCTGGCTAATGGCCAAGCAGAAGCATCTGAAGAAGTATGCCCAAATCTATACGGAAATGGGATTCGATGTTATGGTGGTGCACATCACACCCTGGCAGCTGCTTTGGCCGACCAAGGGCACACAGGTAGAAGCCCTTAAATTGTACCCGTAACCGTTTCATTTGCTGTTTATTAACTTGTCTCTTTTGCGTTGTTTTGCCAGGTGGTCGCTGCCGAGACACTAAAATTTCTGGAGAACAATAAATCGTTTGCACCAATTGTAATGCACGGCTTCTCGGTGGGTGCATATCAGATGGGCGAGATAATGTTGCAAATGTCGCGCGATATGGATCGTTATGGTAGCATACTGGATCGTTTCGCTTGTCAGATTTGGGATAGCGCGGCTGATATTACCGAAATCCCAGTGGGCCTACCCAAGTCTATTTTCCCAAAGAATGAGCGTATGCAGAGTGCTCTGCGCAATTACACGTTGTACCATATGAAAACATTCCATAATCAGGCGACCATACATTATATGCGCTCCAGTCAGATGTTCCACTCGACGTTGCTCAAAGCCCCGGCGCTCTTTTTCGTGTCCGAGAACGATCCGATAGGTCCGCCATCCTCCAACCTTGCGGTGCGGGACAACTGGGAACGTGCCAACATAAAGGTCACATTCAAATGCTGGCAACGATCGCAGCATGCCGCCCATTTGATCAAGCATCGTGATGAGTATTTGTCGATGCTGTTCCAGCATTTGGAGAGCTGCGGTGTCCTTGAGGCTGTTGGCGTGCCCAAACGCGCAAAGTTGTAAAATACCTCTCCAATTCATTTGGGTGATAATATTTTCGACAATTTCATGATTTTACATAGTATTTAAGAATTAAAGTTTAACCATTTTGTTCCCTATGTATGTGTATGTGTGTGTGCAAGAATCTTTAAATTATACAAACAACATTTCTGCAAACAATTCGCACACTCTTGGGAAAAGAGAGACAACTTTATATTTGAGATTATTCAGAAAATGTAACGAAATGTTTTGCAGTAGCCTGGAAGCCAGTACAATAAAACAAGGCATAACTGTTATTTTCCAGCAACATTCGATATTAATTCTCTTCTGCTGGTATATATATAAATATATGTCACGAACACTTCAAACAAGTAAACTCTCGTGACTCTTTTGTTAAAGGTTTGCGAATCTTCAAAAATAACGCCATGTGTGTCAATGTAAATGCTCTTTAATAAAGCAATGATATAAATACATATATATTCTTATATATTGAGACCAGCCCCGGCACCACAGTTAAATAAAGTAATTTGATTAAAACTAATCAAAGGCAATTGTTTGGGTGAAAGAAAATTTAAAATGATAAATATTAAAAAAGGTGTTTGCCCGCTGCGGACAGGATTCGAACCTGTGCGGGTAGAACCCAATGGATTTCAAGTCCATCTCCTTAACCACTCGGACACCGCAGCCTTGAGTTGAGCGCCGGCAAATTGCTCACAACTTAGCTCTGTGAGTTGACTGTTAATGTTATATGGGGTTGACATAGATGGCGCTACAAGTAGTTTTGCCCCTGTAATGGTAGATGGCGCTGTCTGAGTCTATTTTTAAATTGCTGTTTTGACACACGATGTTTATGTGCTGCGGTGTCCGAGTGGTTAAGGAGATGGACTTGAAATCCATTGGGTTCTACCCGCACAGGTTCGAATCCTGTCCGCAGCGAGATGAAACTTTTTTATTTTTTAATAAAATACATTTTAATTATTTTAAAAGGCATTTTAAATTTGCTTTATATTGTTTTATTTTAATTATTTGAACTACTCATCATATAAACACATTTTTTGTTTGTTTTTCTTGTTTTTTAATATTTTGTACGTCTGTTACAAAAAATAGTTTGCATTTTTTACGTATGTTACAACTATGGTTTGTTTGATTTATATATTTAAAAAGAAAACTTAATACAATACGACTGCATTAATAGAAGTATTATGTATATAGCCTAAAACCTATCCACTTTCGCCTCATCAGACTTTCACTGCTTTGGTGGTGGTCGGTAGACGCCCACAACAACAGCATGATCACGCTCGTATGGCTCCAACGTGAGCTGTTCCTGTGGTTTCAGTTTATCCGCCTGCATCTTTTTCACTTCGGCAGCAAAGACCGCCTCTGGTTGCGCTGTGGAGTCAATGCAGGATGCCTTAATGGAGATGACAAAGTGACCGCCATTCTTAAGGAAATGCTGTGCATTTAGTGCCACAATACGACCCTGATCCGGTTGCGCCACATCCGCAAAAATGGTGTCTACCATGCCAACCAGCATGCGGTACTTATGCGGATGACGCGCGTCTTCAATGATAGGTATAATGTTGGTGCGTTTCTTGGCTACATTTATCAAATCACGGCCTGAACGATGTGAGAACTCCACGGCATAGACGAGACCCTCAGGTCCGACAACATCGGAAACGTGGGACACAGTTGTGCCAGAAGCGCCACCCAAATACAACACTTTGGAACCAGGTGGCATGTGTATTTTCTCAACGCCACCAAGGATAGCAGCGGCCAGCTTAGAACGGAAGGGATTCCAAACACGATATTCAATCTTTTCACCGCCAGTCTGCAGGAAAATGTAAAATAATTTTGGAACTTAGTTAAATGTATTGACCAAGTTGCTGTTAAGCTGATGCGAGGAGTAGTTGCCTCAGTAGTGCTATAGTTCTAAGCGTCTCGTGGTCGCTATCCGCAACTGTTTAACATGCACCTGAAGTACACACAGGTGGACAGACGCCACGCACGCTCATGGCCACACCTTGCCATGTTCTGTACCCCTGCACAACATCATCATCAGCAGCACTGAAAAATATTAATAGACATCGTGGTGTATACACACCTCAACAGAAATACGCTTCTCGCCGTAGACTTCCGAGCCGGGAACAAAGTTGCGTGTGACTAGAGCATCCTCTTTGCCACGAGCAATGAAGACGCCTTCGTGACGATGTGGCTCAATAGTGACTGTTTTGCCGCCCTTGAAGCCACCAGCACCGCCGCCACGGCCTCCACCACCACGACCACCTCCTCCACGTCCGCCGCCACGACCACCTGCACCACGGCCTCCTCCGCCACCACGGCCACCGCCTCCGCGACCACCAAAACCACCGCCGCCGCCACCTCCGCGACTACCAAAGCCACCACCTCCTCCTCCACGGCCACCAAATCCACCGCCACCTCCGCGACCGCCGCCGCCCCCACCTCGTCCGGCACCGCCACGGAATCCACCACCGCCGCCACCGCCTCCTCTACCTCCACCGCCGCCACCACCACGAGGACTGAAACCTGTCAATAAAACAAACGATTAAGTTCCTTCAAACCTCATTGCGTTCATAGGTTAAGGTTTTGTTGTTTTGTTTTGGCGTTGAAAATAAACATTTATTGCCGAAACTGTGTGCAATGTGTTGTTTACAAACAACTCACCTGGTTTGCCCATTTTAAATGTCTGTACTTTTGTCTTTTAATACAAATGTATGATCCAAATCAAAAACGCACGCGGTATAAACGCTGTACGCATAAAAAGAAACCACGTGTGAGTTAAAGTTGTGTCGTTTGGTTCAGAACAAGTTCAATTGAACAGATCAAATGCCCTACTGAGCTTGTTCACAAATTGTTGAACGCAATTGAGCCCTCGCTCAGTGATCATAACATGAATGAATTCTGTTAGTGCTGCTTGCACGGTTCTTAAATATGAATGATTTAGTCTTTTTTCTACGCTTACCAAATAGATGCGTTTACGCTTTGTCCTTAACTTCATAATCTCTTAACTTTATGAAATCTTAAACTGATTTTCATATCAATTATCTCATTTAAATTTCAAAAAACAATCAAGTCAAAATGTAATAATGTATAGCATGTTACATAGTTCGGAAAAGTATCTAAATTTGAATTGGCATCCGCCAAATAGAAAATAATTTTATTAAACAATCTTTTGGCTTAGAAATATTTATTACAATAATCATAATCAACTCTTCATGATCTTTCCAATATAATCACTTAATATTTAAGTAAACGAATAAAATTAGATACTGAGTTTTAACATAAATTGAACTAAGAACTCCCTTGAGGGCGACTTAATGTATCTTAACATCAGCATGGGATCATTTTGCGCTTACTTGCTCTTTTTCGAGTTAACAGTTTCAATGTTAAGTAATTTTTCAATCACCAAATACGGTTACACTTAAAGTATGCGCAAATATGGCCGTCGCATGAAAATTATGTGAGAAAACTTGAGCGCCGTGTTTGCCATTTGTGTTAATTAAAACCAACAAATCTTGTACAAGCGTGCACGCAAAACGTATACAAATGTAAGCAAATTAGTTTAGTGCCTGTAACTACCGTTTTTATTAGCTTAACACATTAATTCCCGATTTCGGTTCGTGTTCGGTTTCGATTACTTGTCGCTGACAAAGCAAAATCGGAAAAAATATGCATACATACATACATATGTCTGTACGTGGGTGCTTGTGTGTGTGTGTGTCACTTTGCTTTTCGAGAGCACAACAAATATTTATGAGAAGCCGGTGCGCGTGTCATTTCTTCACGAATATATTTCTGAATTCGAAGATTCAGTCTGGTACTTTATATTTGGTTGGCCATGAAGGTCATAAGTGCCGCGATATGGGCTGAAAAAGTTGGAATTCCGTCTACGCTACGGTGACGCTACGTTCTTGTGGCAGCCGCGTCGCGCACGTAAGAGTCGCTTACGTTTCCCAGCTGTTTGTCGTGTCTTGCTCTTTCCCACTTACGTTAGTCGTAACGGGTGGTATTGGGTTGGTAACGTTACGTTATGTTAAGCTGCCTTGCGCGCGTGTTGCAATCCGTTTTTATTACGTTGGGACTGTTATTTATCTCTCTTTGTTGATATTGTTGTTGTTGTTATTGTACGCTATTTCTAATGCCTCTCTCTTTCTCTCATGTTTTTATAATCAATTGTAATATATTTGCAGCTTTTTGTGTATGTGTTTTTATGATATATATATATAAATATATATTTAATGAGATAGTGTTACGCGCGAGTTAAACAAATAGCAAAATAAACGTGCGCGAAAGAGAGCGCGATACGAATCGCGTGATGGCGTCGCGCAGGCGCCCCGATTTGAATCCAAAACTGCACATGGACAGACAGCCAACCGCTGCACGCATAACAGGTACCTAATAGGTATATCGATCTTATCGATATTTATGACGTCGGAATTTCAATTGATCTACGACTGATCGATGTACGCCAAATATCGATTTTCAAGGGGTTTAGAAATTGACGAACGACTAGAAAAACAAAGAATTGAATTTTATTTGACATTAAGGTCTGAGAACAGCTTAATAGCAATTTAAATAATTACTATTTGCGAAATATCCATATACTAGGCTCACCACTTTTTTTATATATATTGTCCATTATTTACAAATAGATTTAAGCAATATGGGTGTATCAGGGGTGTCAAAAGAATGAAAACAATGGTTAGGTTCCGTCAGTGAATATAAGAACATAGACCTTTTGCATTTAAAGGCTTTTGATCTTTGGGAGGATTGTGGTAAATAGTTCTATACAAGGAAAATGTTGCTAACACACAAACACATTCTAAATTTGCAGATCCATCTTTACCCGCTGGCAAGCGTCGCGAAATAGACAACGTTATGAAGAAGGCACGTGCCAATACCACAAACGATTACTGGGACAAGAAACTCATCGAGGCTGAAGAAAAAGATCCAAATCGTTGGCGACACACCGGCTACAAAAAAATGTACATTCAAGGCGAAAGCAGTTCTGGAGAAAGTGAACGCGACTCCGCTCAGGCCAGTTATTCCCGCTATCCGGGTGTGCCGGGGAACTCTGGACCGCCACCGTCGTCATCAGCTCGTTACGGCCGCTCACGGTCACCCCATTCGCGAAGTCGGTCACGTTTGCGTAAATCGCCGCCGTTGTCCCCGCCGCCGCCATCCCATGCACGTCGCCGTACACCACCTTCGCAGTTTATGGATCGCAGACCGGTTATGTCGCCTCCATCACCCCATCACAATGGTCCGCCGCCATTGCGTGGCCGCCCACGCTCGCCGCCCATGCCACCGCGCAGCATGCCTCGCTCACCCAACAACCATCATAACAATAATAGCGACATGCTACGTCGTCCGGGGAACGGGCACGGCAGACCGCGATCGCCGCCAGAACCAGCAACTGGTTCATCTTCATCACAGCTGCGTCGCAAGCCACCGAACGCGTCGCGATCACCGCTTGGACGGCGTCGTTCGCCGCCGCTGCCGGCTCCATCGTCGTCGTCGGGAATGGAGAAACGTGGCATGGGCCCTGCGCACATTCTACCGCGATCCAAGCGTCCACCGTCGCCACCACCCAGAGTAAGTAAAGAAATCAATATAATAATTAATTATAAAATAAATATATTTCTATGTTTCACACATTAATCAAGCATTCAATGCGATCGCGTTCGAATAGTTCTATGAGCAGCAGCTCAGATGATTCCTGTTCGCTGTGCTCGCCCAGTCATCGTCACAGATCTCGGTGAGTTGTTAACGACTATATGATAATGCCCAGTAATAATTTTAAATTCTTTTTGTTTTGCAGTTCTCGTGGTCCGCGTTCGCCGCCTCCAAAACCGCGTGGTCATTATCGCGGCGCCGGTGCGCAACCACCGTTACCACCGCCAGAGTCCCATGGTCGTATGCATGGTCGTCCGACAACTCCGCCGCCGGTGCGTGGTGGTGGCAGTGGTGGCATTGATAAATATCGGGAGGCCAAAATGCGTCATATAAGCCACGAGCGTGCCACATCATCGGATGTGCATATGAAAGTCGGTCGCGCGTCGCGTCATTCACCTCCCCCAGAGGATCCGCGACTAAAGCATCGGCCGCCAGAGCCACCAGAGCCGGCAGCACCAGCAACAGCAGCAGCACCGCAGGCTAAAAAGAAAAAGAAGGAGAAAGAGGTAAGATGATTATTGAAATGGCTGAAATGTCAAGTATACAGAGTCTAAATTCTTTTAATTCATTCATTTACAGCTGCGAGCGCGTGTCAAAATCGAAGGTGAGAAACGCAAGAAGCATACGAGTGCAACGGTAGCAACGAGTGGCAGTGGCAATAATGCCAATTCGTCATCTGATTCGGATGATTCGGGCGGCTCCGATAGCGACGAGGCGACCCCAGCATTGCCATCATTTTCGGCAACAACGCGACTAACGCTTTCCGAGCGTTTCGGCAAAATGGCTCAATGGAGCATCGATCGCAGCAATATGGAAAATATGCGCATCACTAAAGACTCGGCGGGTGGTGCGCTCAAAGTTATGATCGAAGAGGGTCTGGAATCGCCCCCGCGTCGTTATTCGTACTCACCGGCACCGGCTGGTCATTTTCCGGAGGAATTGGCCACCACAGCACCGTCGGGCATGCTGTCGTGGGATGATGTGCGCGTTCGTTACGAATACTACAAAAGTCGCGGTTATTTAAGGGATTTGGATCTTAAGGTGAGTGTGAAACTTCGTAAATCCGTTTAAATTTGCAAATCTGACCGTTTGCTTTCTCTGTCTTGGTAGGACTACATCAAATGGGAGGAATGGTGGTATAAATATCAGGAGTGGTTAAAACAGGAACGCTATTACGAGTATTGGGATCGCAGTCAGCAGTTGCGACGACGGCGTAAGAAGCTGCCAGTTGCTCAGCGTTTAAATTAATAGATTGCACTTTATTTCCCTAAGTCCTTTTGCTTTTCCCGTTTACTTCCCTTTCTCCTTCCATTCATTTTTTTAGTAGTTTCCTTTTATGTTTATTGATTATTTCAGACTCATTTTATCCTACTTTTTTGTACATTTAGAATGTATAAAAATGCATTTTGTCAGCTTTTGTATTTAATAACTAATTTATATATTTATGTATATGTGCATCAATCATCTGCAAATGTCTGCAAATGCACTGATCACTATATATTTATATATAAACACTGTTATATATATAAATATCAAAATTTAACACAGAACATTGTAATTGGTCAGTTATTATGTCTGTGTACGTGTTTTTTTTTCCAGGCAGCAAGAGACATTTGTAAACACATTAAATACCATACATACGAATAAATAAATATACAACTATAAATACCTGATTTTTATTTTGGGAGATACATCTACGAGATACGAAAGATACGAAACTATCTACAAGGTCTAAATTCTTCGTTGCCAAGTATATCGATAAGCTAGCTAGCTTCGATGAACGCTTAACAGAGTGCCAAAGCTATCATTTAAACTTTACATAGTTATGTATGTGGTTATGTAAAGTTCTACTATCATTAACAGCGAACCGACTATGCGTTTTATAGGTTGGTGCACAGGCTAAGTTCTGTTAAGCTCCTGGAGAGCTTTGCTGTGACATTTCAGAGTTGAGGTTTGATTCAAGGTCATAATTTGCATAATTTAAATAAATAAATAAACGACTACAACGCTTTTGACTTGGGTTTTATGGGTGTAGTGGGAATATGTCGTGGATGTCAATGTCGTGCCACGTCACAGGAAAATATGCGTGCAACGTTTGCCTGACGGCATATAAATTGAAAAATTCACATATAAAAATATGTAATTATTTGGCATGTTTTCAATTTGCACAAACCCAAGACGCTGAGTATGCCCGTACATGGGGGTGTAACTAGCAAGCGGAGGGTTAAGGGTGAAATATTATCCAGAGAGGAGAGTACTGTTCAGGGGACTGAGAAATGTCGGTTACATTTTGGAAGGCATGAGATTTCCGCCGTACGAATTAGCTGTTGTCGGGGTTGAACAGGTAACTGATAATTAGATTAAATGTTTGATATTAATGTTTGACGGGGAATGTCGATATGTCGCATAAGATGTTTGCTTTAACATTCCACATTACAATGTATGTGTATGTATGTGCTGTACATAATTTGTTAATGAGAATTATTGATTGCATACTAATCAGTATTATTACTAATGATATTGCGAATATAATGTTGCCTTAAATGGCTTTAGTTTAAGTATGACACTTAACATTATTATCTTTAAGTGCAGCGACATTATGCTGTTACATTTAACTCTGGACTCTATAATTGCCTTTGGCACTTGCTGTCTAACCTCAATCTGGATCCTCGTCATCAGCAACACCAAGAGCCATGCCCTAGTACAATTCAGGCGTGCCTATGTCTGACTAAAAAACAACAACAAAAGTGTTAAGAAGGCTTTAAGCCACACTGGCTTCCCCTCAAATCCTGCACACAAAAGGAGCTAGAAAAACTTGAGGAAAAGTCACGTCTAATTACACACATCTCAGAGCAGCATTTTGACCTGGTTTCCTGGAACAAGGGGGTGGGTGGTAGGAGAGATTGGGAGGTTTTGGCATAGGGTTACTTATATTTTCGCCAAATTGGTTTTAAAAGCCACAATGAGGCGTTCACGAGGAGGAGCGTGAGAACGTGAGCAATTATTACGGTTAAGTAGCAAAGTGAGTGTCAGGCCGAGCTCTACAGTGTGAACACACATACATTCTTGTGCATACATACATGTAAGCCTTGTATAATCCTCATAAAATTCTATTATATGCTAAAAATGACAAATAAGTGTCAAGGAATAAACAAAGCAACAAAAGCAGCAAAGCAGCCGCTGACAGCAGCTCCTGCTCCCACTGCCGCTGTGCCGCCCTCTGGCGGCAGTAAAACGTAAAACATCCGACGGCTGGAGCATGTCGACGAATGTGTGAAAATATCGTTGTGCTACACGCAAAAAATTAAAATAATTGAATTTGAGTGCAGAAATCAAGCGAGGCGCAAAAAGTGCCGACAATGGACTAAAAGAAAAAGACGAGTATTTCGAATACGAGTACAGTTAACGCTTGGGGCCGATAGTCATCATTAAGAAGCTCCATTTGAGCCGACCAATCACGCACAAAGAGAGGCACAGCGGCCCGAGACAGAGACTTGGGTGTGGCGAGCGGGAGGCAGGACTTGCGAATTAACAATTCCTTTCAATTAACTGCACAACCGACAAAAAGGCGTGCAAAAAAAATAGCCAGGCATCCAACGATATTCTCTTTCAATAAAAATCAGACAACTGCGACCAGGGATGCAAAGGATTCCTGGTTCATTTCTTGTTTAATCGCCACAGTTCTGAGATCCTTTTTCAATTAAATTTCACAGAAATGTGAAAGGAGTTACACTTCGTAATACTTGAACTCATAAGGAATAAGTCATCGTTAATTTGCAAAAGAACTGATCTAGTTCGCCAGGGGAGTCGAATTGCAGCCCTGGCATTTGCAGTTGTTGTTATTACAAAGTAAGAGTAATGAAAACGTTGCATACGTACGGGCGCAGAAGCGAAACTACATAAATAAACGCAGAAAGATAACGGGCATGCTGCAATGCAATTGGTATTCGGTTTGTGGATACAGACGGGGGGAAACTGGGTAGCTGTGCAGCTGTGGGTTTGGGTTTTGGGTTTGGGGCTCTAAAATCAGCAGCGACTGTAACAAGTTTCGTGTTTCTCTTTACAGTTCTTTGCTTTTTGTATTTCGTTACAGTCAATCAGTTTTGCATGAGCGATTTCTTTACTCGTTTGCGCCAACTGTACAATTTACTTATTGGAAGCTACACTCTCATCGGTGAACCAGGGGGTAGGCGGGAGTACGTTGTCGGGTTGCGGGTCGCTGGGCTTAGTCGCTGCAGTTGGAAACGAAGTTAAAGCGAATAGCTTCAGCTACTATTGGGTTTATTTCGATCTTGTTTGCGCAAAAGTTTCTGTGTCACAGTTTGCACAAACAACAAACATTATTTTCGATGATTTTAGCGCTAGTTGCCGAATAGTTAACAGTTTCTATTCACATGTATCTACAAAAAAACAGAAATGAAAATCTTTCAATATTATTCCAATTTGAAATCCCTTTCGATGTTTTTATGAGTCTGATGTTGAGTACCTGAATCGAATAGAACGAGATTATAGAAATGAAGATAGGGAGAAACATATATATATATATAGAGAGACAGTGAGGGTGAGAGAGTAAGAGAATAAGAAAGAAAATAGAGATAGACACAAAAATTTGAAGCCACAAGACCAATTCTAGTCAAAAGTACACGTTTTTGCATCTTTGTTTCTATGAATATCAGAGGAATTCGCATTTCGGAACATTTCAGCATAAATACATTGTATTAAATGCGATATTTATCAATTCCAATTTCCTTTCATGCTATTCATTCAAAAAATCAATAGACTGAAGCTCTTGTCAGCGTGTCAAAACCGTTTTAAAGTAGTGTCTTATCACACCTACGTTAAGTGAAAACTACTTCGATTTTGCTGAACAGCTCAAAGCAGAATCGTTTCCAAGATTAGCCACAATTTGTGCCAATTTCCAGCTTTGCCTTGTCTCCCCCACTCCTTCGCTCGATAGCTTCTCCAAATAACCACTTTCTGTAATTAAAACCTCAAACAATCAAACGATCCGATTCTCCCCGCTCCCTTATTTCCCCCAAATTACGTCCCCTACCCACGAAAAAAAGAAAAAAACAAAAACTGTAGGCACACACGTAGAGATTTTCACACGCACTTTGTGCAAGAATTTTGTTACGGGATTCGTTTGTATCCGAACTGAGCTCCATGGGGCTGCTTGTCTTTGATTTTCGTCGGCCATCGACGTGATATTTGCTTAATTTTTGCCCAGGGGTTTCGTTTCGTTTGGCTTGGATTGGTTTCGTTTGGTTTGGTTTGGTTTGCACGAATAATTATTTGCCCATTTGGGATAAAGTTTTCCTGTAGTTCAGGTAATTTTCGCATTGAGATTGGAGCTGGCAATATGTGGACGGGGTTGCACTTTGGGTAGACGAAAACAATTAGAATCGAAATCAAACGAAGCAAACCGGAAACAACAGACACAGTCACATTCACAGTCACAGTCACAGTCACACACATACATGTAGATGTAGACAAACAAACACAGAGACAGACAGCAACGGATATCAGGTAGTTGATTCAGTTGGAAATTAGTCGGAATTCAGGTTACACTTTTCCTACTCGATAGATAGACCCCAATGAGTGGCATTGTATTTAAGCAAAAATCTCTTGTTCGCTACATGATGAGTTTTCACTGTGCTTAATTGTTAGATAGCCAGAGCCAGTTGGTCTATCGCGTTGGCTGAATCGCTAACCAGTTCTGAAGTGGACAAAATGTGAATGGCCATCCGTACATAACTTTATCTCTTTCATTTACATAAATGTATCTATCTCTATTTTAGTTCACGGTTTGACTTTTTTGTTGCTCTTGTTGCGGTTTATTTATTCACACTCAAATTCTTATGTTTCATTTACAGTACATCTGTTGTTGTTATTGTTGGTTTTGGTTTTGGTCTAAAAATAGCTGCGATAACCCTACGTGCGATCGTTCTGTGCGGTCAGCTATAATTATGTATATTTAGCGCGCACGTTATTCAACGGTCCTGTGGCGCAATGGATAACGCGTCTGACTACGGATCAGAAGATTCCAGGTTCGACTCCTGGCAGGATCGATATTTTTACTGTTTTTTTTTTAAATTATTATTTCAGTTTTAAATTTTGTTTGTGTTTATTATACTGTTTGATGTGCAGTAAACTTATTCTGTTAATTTTTAATGTTCATCTCATAAAAAGAACTTACCTGCATATATACATGTATACATATACTAGATGTGTGTATTTAAAATTGTCTTGCTGTTTAAGTACTCACAAGTTGGTTTTTATTTGTGACAGAACATTTTAATGCTCTTTTCCCGTCCACATCTACAACTTCAGTTAGACAAGCGTTTTTATTTATTTTAAAACTGTTTTCATTTTATTTCATGCTTTAGCTCACAATATATTTTATGATGCCACACATAAAGCATAACAAATCTCTTGGCATAACCCAAAATTCATCTGCAACACACACATACAAAATTGTTGGTTGAGTATAATTTCATTATGCTGTACCCCCTCCCCTAAAAAGGAGATACACAACACACCCACAGCAGAAACTGTCAACACGACGTTTCCCCATTTCCCTTACTGTTAACATTGCCCAGAGCTACGTCAGATAACGGTTTACTTTCTTAATCTTTGTACATAATTTTTGCAACCTCATGTTACGTAATGTCTGTCCCCAACTTGGGGTGTAGTCGCAGTCAACGTGTGCTAATACTCTATAGGAATGGGTCACTCCAAATCGTTGTTTGCTTGGTTGCATACCGAATAATTTAACAATAAGATATATTTTCAAAATATTCTAACTTTTAAGGTAGTTTTATTATTATTTTTTATTATTATTTCAGATTTATTTTACAATGTTTGCTTGTCTTACAAAGCGTAGAGACTGTTTAAAGGCGACTTTGGTTAATTTTGTATGCTTCTTTTTATCTGCCTTTTGTTTTATGTCTGTGTGTGTGTGTGTGCGAGTGTGTGTGCTCTTTTCTTTTTGGTTTTGTTGTGCTTGTCTGGCCTTGGGCACTGTCCCATCCCCACAGCTCGTTCCGTTCGCCACATTTACACATGTGTCTTGGCAGGTGTTCTTGCTGAAACGTCTTGACATTTCCTGTTGATAGTAAGTAGCTACGAGGCAGCCGCATAATCCAAAACTGTGCCTTAAGCTGCTGTTGCACATCTTTGGAGAAAGTTTTCAATGAACTTCAGTTTGTTTTCTCTTCCACACTTCCACACTTCACTCGAATCCACTCTACTCCACTCTACTCTACTCAACTCCATTCTAGTCTGTGTGAGGACCAAGTCAAGTGTGGAGATGACGTCAACACCGACGCCGTCGCCGTCGCCGTCGCTCTTGACCGTAGTCAATAGACAAAAACCGCAAGTGGCTGAGGCACGAGTAGAGTTCAGAGCGCATCCAAAGCAACGCTTTCAATTACCAACTTAGCGCTGATTACTTATTCCTCAGCGCAAAATCCTGCTCCCCCCACACCCCTTCAGCTCATCACCAGGCATATTAGTCAAAGCGAATTGCGGCTGGCTCATAAGGAGTTCGTCTTGGCTTTCATCCTTGGCTTCGTCTTATCCTGTCGCACTTTCACTGGCCTGTCCGTTCGCCTTTGCCACTTAATCTCGCCTCTTTGGTATGCACGGACTGTATTCAAATGAATTCTGATTGAATTCATTGAAGCTCATCAGTGAGAAGCGATTTTTTCTGATCTAAGACAGACACAAACACACACAGACACAGCGAAAATACGAGTCAGTCAGTTGACTTGGCTGGTCCTGGCTGCGCACATCCCTCAGACATTTATTTTCAGTAATGGAAAAAATGTGTTCTGCAATTTCGCTCATTTTTATACATAAATTGTGCCACGCAGCTCTACTTGGAAATATATATATACACACACAAACACACACACATTTATATATATATATATATATATATATATATATATATACTGGTATAATGCTAAAAAGTAAAGTAAATAAAGGATAATGCAGCAAGGATATAAATTACATAAAGCAGCTAGAGAATGACTAACTGTGGCAGGCAGGCAACCGCTGGACGCGAACGTGGCCAGCATTGGGCTGGCTACTCAAACAAGCAGCTAGTACTGAACACCGAGCACCGAGCACCGAGCAGCAAAACGGAAGCCAAGCCGGCGCATTAGAAAATGGCGCACAGGAAACAGGAAGTATTTTTAACGATTGGCAAATTTTGACGTGCGCCTCGTAACCCCGCACTCCCTGGCCCGTCATATCACTTCACCTCACTCCATTGGACAACAACATTGTGCAATGCGTCGCGCTCTTTTCCCTGAACACATCGTCTAATATTCCTTTTGTTATTGATGGAAATGCAAATTGGATTTTGGAAAATTTGCCTCCTTGTTTGAATTACAGCCCCCTTTACTCGCTCTGTGCCTTGGGACTTGCGTGAAAATTTATAGAAAATTATTAACGGCAGCTGAGCGTTGCATTTATCATTCGCAACTTGTGTTTGCTTAGCATTTGTGGTCGACAGAATTCTAAAATATCAGTCGCCAATCATTAGTCACAAGTTAGCATAAAATTTTGGTATGTTTATTTAGCTATATTAGCTGTTAAATTGCTGTGTTGTAACTACTATACAAAAGAAAATACACTTTATCGAACTTTAAAATGTTCTCTAAAATTTCAACGTTGTTTCTAATTACTTAGGCATTTTATTCTAACAAGCGATATTTTTTCTTACATTGGTATTTCATTTGCAATTTTAACATTCATATTATTTCTATTTAATTTAACATTAAGCTTACCAAACTTTGCATAAAGCATGTCCAATTCAGATGCTTTAACTTTAATAATTTCAAATCATCAATGCAATTGTTGCCAGTGTCCCCACCAATCCCTGAAGTGCCCGCCCATTCATTCCGCTCGACGGAGTCGACGGGCAATGGACGCTTGCAGTTTACTTCAAAGTAATTAACGCCGATCCAAAACAGACGCCAATTTGCATAGCTTTGGCCCCACGCTACTCAATCTATACTTACTAACACTCACACACACACACAAACACACACACAGAGCCTCGCACATACAAATGCATATATATATATATATAGAAAAACTTGCAGCTCGAAAACAAAACCTCTTGAATTTTAATTAAACGTTTTTATGCAAGATTCCGAAACGCCTTGTGCTTCTCATTTTTCTTATTTTTCGGTTCAGTTCTGGTTCGTCGTCATCGGCTTCCTTGTTGTTATACTTGCTGTCGTTCCTCGTTTCTCGTTCCTCGTTCCTGGTTTCTCGTTCCTCGTGGTTGTTGTCGACTGCATTTGAATTTTTGCCTTTTGCGTTGTTGGTCTACTGTACGCGATTGCATTCTCTGCCTTATAACCGGGAATATTTTTCTGGCAGCTGCTCCAAGAACAAGCAAATGAAGAAAATGAAGAAAAGCAAAAGCAATAAGAATAAGAACGAGTTGGAAATGAAAATGGTAGTACGCTGGAGGGGAACGTTGGCGGCAGCGAACGGCGGGGCGGAGGCAAGGCAAAGGTTCTTGGGATCCATTGACTGCACTCTGTAATTCAATTATCGACTCTTGGCAGTAAAAAGTGTTAATTATTAGTTTCCTTTCTGCAGCGTTGAAGATGTCGCCGCTGTCGCCTCGGATGCTCCTGGGTTAAAATACTTGCTAATGAAGACGTTGTTGTAGAGCAGCGGCTGCTGTTGGATGAGCTGGTTGGGTGAAAAGAAAAATATGCATTATAATTAAGCACTTTGGCATTGATGACAGTCACAGAGCAGGCGAACCACTTGATCTAACGATGCAACTGAGTGTTGGGTCCTAAGAGAGTACAAGTTGATAATTGATATTAATTTTAATCATATTTTTGCTGAAATGCAGTTAATTGGCTTATATATAAACTCAACTGCAGGCAATGAGAATAGAATGAAGAAAAGAGAGAAGGGATTGGATAAAGAGAGAGAGAGAGAGACAGAGAGAATGAGAATAACAGCAAAACTGTCTCGAATTAATTTTAAATTCCTAAAGCATACTTTTAGGATCAGCTGAATATTAATTCTAAGTTGCGCACAAAAGTATGCCACAAATATTTACACATTATGCATGTGCTTACGAAATCTCTTAAGAGTAAATTATAATAGGATGGTCTTCTAATATACCCTAACCATGTCAAACCAATTGAAATTCTACACGCATTGACGCTCTTTCGGCCCCTTTCTCCACACCAAGCGAAAAGAAAAGGGCATAAAAAAAAGACAAACATTTGGGCAACATCACACTTCATTAGCGCAGGTTATCGCTGAATTGTGCCACTGCCCCAACAGTGAGAACCAGTTGCGGACTCGCAACCGTTCCACGTTATCCGAGAGCATTTGAATTTCGCATGCACATGGCGCAGACATTTGAAAAACGGCAATGCGAATGAACAACGCAAACTCCCAGGCACGAAAAAACTGCAAAGCTTGAAAACAGTCAGACAGACAGACAGACCGACAGGCAGACAGGCAGACAGACGGGCAAGCAGAAATGAAACATATGAGCGGAAAGGGAGTTGGGGAGAGGGAGAAGAGTTGTGCCACGTTGGCCGGTGTCAAAGGCAAAATACAAATTCGCAACGAAAAACAAGAAACGCAAAGTGAAAGGAGGGCAAACCGTTGGTTGCCATAAATTATGCAGCACGCGGTAGCTGCAATCTGATGCCCTCAACGAAATGTCGGCTGCATTCAATTTGTAGCACTCGAGCATTGCCTTACTATGCTCTACTCATTCTCGCTCACATACGGCAGCCTCAGTCGCTGTCCCTTTCGAATGTGTGCAAAAATAATGGCAGCTGCGGCTTCACGGCGAACTTGCCACGGAAGTTGCAGTTTCGCAGTTTGCATGCAACTGCCATCCACGGCTTAGCCATGAAATCTTCCACACACGCGTGTGCCAACAATGCCAACGCCAGGCGGCACAATCACCAACCGGAGGAGCTGGCGGGTGGTGAAGAGCTCCAGCGCCTTCCACAAAATAGGCGCAATGACAGAAGCAAATATGAATGAAGGAGTCGATGATCTGATACCCACTCTATGAAGTTCTCTAGATTCTGCTACATAATCTCTTACTGTAGTTTCACTTCTTTTGCAAAACAGAACTTGATTTGCTTGAATAGAATAATTATATATTGAGAAATCTACTTTATATGTGATTGTGCGATGTCTGCGTACATCACACTCTAAAACGAGTACTTTACAGGGCATCATAACCATCAATTTCATGGAGTCAGACATAGAGTATCCTTTTCTCTTTTTTGAAGCTTTTATGTGTCCAACATTGTCATGGCAACTGAGTTCTGTTGGCGGAACTTGTTGGCCAGTTAGTGGGGTTACTTAACAAAGGCTATCAAATTGTGCAGTTTGTGCAGCCTTTGATCAACCGGTTGCAGTTTAATATGAATCTCGTACAGATAATTATTCAATAGTATAATGAAAATACGAAAAGACAGCTGTTTGCTCTGTCTGTGTGTTGTAATATTGTAATATAATGATTTATGGGAGTTCATTTATTTGCATTTGGTTTTGATTAAATGTTTGGAATAAACTATGTCCAAATAAACTGCAACTGATAAACGAAATTGCCAAATCAAATGGTATATTTGTGTTCATTTATCGCAGTCACACATACGTCCCGTTGCCCAAATAGATAAGAGATCCATTTCAAATGCAAAGCGAAGCCCAACAAAAAGGAAAAATGTCAATAATTTATATTTTAACTTTAATACATTTTAAAAGTGCTGCACTTAAAACACAGTTAACCGTGCAGAACAAAAAAAGTCGCCTAAAAATCTTTTAATGCTTGTATTTTTTTCAATAACTCTGTATGCGTATTATGATCGATGGTTGTAGCTATTACACACACAGTGCTGGCCAGAAAAGCACAAACATTATGATGAAAGTATGTATTTATTTTATATATAATATTAAGAGTTGAAATAAAATTCTTCAATTCCCAGTAATAATTAAAATGTATATAGCTTACTAAAACATAAGACATTTTAAAATGCTAATTATCTCGACTCTTAATTTTTCATTTAAAATCTGTTCCTTTTTTTGAACAGCATGTATGAATGCTTGATAGCATATTTTTTGCAGACACTATAAGCGTGGTAGTAAAAAACGTTGAGCATTTTTTGCGGTGCCGCAAAATATTCTTCATAATTTGGTGTGCTTTCAAAGTGTAAATGTATCAATCATACGCCATGGATGCCAGCCAAGCGCCTCGCTTACACCACGTGCGAAGTGCATGTGCGTGCTGTGTGTGTGTGTGTGTGTGTGTGTGTGTTTATGTATGCAGACGCATAATAAACTGCTTTCAATGCACGCACGCCTGTCTTTATGCATTAATTTACCCCATGCCCGGCTTAACGTTGCGCAAAAAAAGAAAATATATTCTTTTTTTTTCTTTTTTTGTGTAAAATAACAATAATAAAATTTACAGCTAACGTTGTCGCTGTTGTTGCAATTATTATTATATTTATAGTTGTTGTTGCTGTTATTATTATTATATTTAAAACATGAACAGCAACTAAAAGTATTTTTCATACAAATTGAGTTTGCTGCACACAGCAAAAGCCGCTGTCGCACTTGCCGTCAATGTCGTCAATGCTGCTTTTGGCATTGCCAATTTTGCTGCCAGTCATCGGTCGCTGGCATTGACGACATGGTAAATTCACAGCCATTGCTACGTCACTCACAAAATACAGCATAAAAAAAGAACGAAAAAAAAACATAAAAAAATAAAATATAAAGGGAAGCTGAAAAAAAATAAGGAACATAAGACTAAAGACAAGCCATACGACGCTCAGCTGCCTGGCATAATTTAATAGAGTCGGTAATATCAATAAATTTTAAAAGCCTTTTAATGCGCATCGATAAAAATAACCACGGAGCATCTTTTAGCGACATAATTATGCCGAAGCGTTGACAGCATTGTTCCAATCGAGTTAGCCGAGTACAGCGAAACCACCAACATCAAAGTAATTTCATGTGTTGACGGAACGACTGTGAGCCCAGCAGAGCTTTGAGCCCGACATGAGTACGAGCTGAAATTCTAAATATTTAAGAAATTTTTAATAATTATTTGTTCATAATACCTTAAATTTACACTTGAAAGTAGTTATATATTGTGGAAATTATTCCTCTTCGAGTCCACACAGTGTAGTTGTTGCCATCAGTAGATTTGCAGTGTAAATTGAAAAGATATTCATTACGCGAGTGCTACAAACTTTTTAGAATTGGTGTAAAGTGTAATACGATGATGTTTGCACATGTAAAGCTAAAGTTCTGTCTAATGTGTAATGCACATAATACTTTAGCGAACCTCAACTTAATTATCAGAATTAAGTTCATAACTCAGCAAATCCAGCTGGCCACTTTAAATTTAGTATACGTCGAATAAGCCAAATCAGTTAAATGCCTTTTGCCATTGCGGTGGGGCAAGGACCCTTCAATATTTGTAGCATACTTTTGCGCACTCATGCACACTAAACCAATGCCCCAGCTTGTAAGCGCCACTCGCACGCTATCAAATCAACTCAACAACATGTTCAACTCTGGCTAAGCCCCCATGGAAATTTACTCTGAGCAATGGCAAAATGCAACAAAAAAACGAAGCGAATGCAACAACAAAAAAATTATAATAAGTAGCGGACGGGCGATGGAGAACGATAAAAAGTTGTTGAGCGTTGTCGTTCATATGCAATGGAAAACGAAAGAATGCAACAAACCGCAAACAGGCGCCACCCACTGCAGGGCCAGCCCCAGCTAACTGGGCATCTACTCAACAACCAGCAATGACACCACCAAAAACAACAGCTGCAGCGGCAGTGGCAGCGGCAGCGACAGATGCAGCTAAAGCCACCAAAGACAATGCCAGCGCATGCATCCCTTGTTGAAATGCAACCAACGAAAATTCATGGTATTAAGGGAATGCCAAGCGAGCTGGGCAACAAAACAGAATTAAATAAGAAATTAAGAGCACCAAATGATGGGCTATAAAATACCCTGCTTTTGTACATAAAGTGTAGAAATTATTAGAACAAATAATTGTGTGACACACAGAAGAACTAATATCAGTTTATTGTGATAAAGTGTTCACTTAACATAGTTAAAAAGATTGTCGACTAAGCGATGACCTGTAATTGATTTCAGCATTTGGATATATATTTTCTATTATATTGCAAATATATATGTGTGCAGCAAACTTTTCTAAGTGGACTAGCGAACGATTCATGTATATATCTTCGAATTAGATGCTGATGATTTGGTAAGTGCAGAAGTTAACTTGGCCTTTTCCACTGCAGTTGCTGTTGTGGTGTTGCAGTGCCGCTGCCGCTGTTGTTGGAGTTGAGGACATTGCAACTTCGGTTACGGTTTGTCGCTTTGCTGCGCACTGCCTGCAAATGCCTTTGGCTTATAAAATATTTAAACATTTTGTGGCAAAGTATTTGCACTGGGCCCAAGTCAGTGCTGCCTTAGCTGCTGCATATAAGGGGGCGATTGGGGGAGAAGTATTGCAGCTATTGCTAAAGTTCAAGTGGCGCTCCGCTGGCAGTGTATGCTATTAATATTGTGCGTCAGCTGTTGGACTGTTTAAATATTTATTCAATACGCAAAAAGTATGGCGTCGACTCAGCTTATCGGAGCAAGGATGACAAGGGCAAACGTTGTCATTGTCATCGGTTTTGTGCCGCAGTTGCCTTCGCCTGATATGCTAATATGGTTATGGTTACGGCTGCTGCTGCTCCTGCTCCTGCTGCTGCTGCTGCTTCTATTCTTTGCGGTTGTCCTTGTCGTTGGCTGAGAAAATTTCATTATGCCAATTACTTGCATCAAAGCTGCTGGGATAATTGACTTTGCTTAGCGGCAGGCAGCGTTAGAATCATTCCCTTTATCCCCATCCTGTTGAGTTTGAAGCGCTTGCATAAGATGCCTTTATTGCTTTCACTCGCCTTTCGCACATTGCACATTAGCTGCTGCTGTGTGTGTGTGTGTATGTGTGTGTTGGCCCCATTTGGGAGCATAAAATAATTAAACTTAATTGACAGTTTTTGGCACCACCTTTGTCCCAGTGTACATGTGACTAGCCTTTAATCTAATGAGCTTAACTTTGACAGCAAGTGGCTGCTTAGCTTTTAGTGCAGCTGTCCATTGAGTTAATCTCTTTTAAGCCACTCTTAACTGGGCCATTTCAATTTATATTCGCTCTAATATAATCAATTTTATTTAAATGTTTAATCAAAGTGGTCGTTAACTATAAAAACAATACAGAAATATGAATAATTTGAGTATGATAATTAAATGTTCAGCGTCATTATAATTATAATTAAATAATATTTAATTTACTGTATTTTAATTCGCTTTTTTCTTTTACTTTAATTTAAAGTCGATGGTATAAAACGAGTAAGTTCTAGTAGTCGTGATCAACCTTCCCGAATGTATTAAGTTAGCTTTGCTTTTTTATTTATTAAGTAATTTATATTTTTTAACTCCCTCGAAACTCAACTTTTTCAATTTCTTTTCTCTTTAAAAATTATTTTCTATAAATTTCTGGCAGACGAAATAGTTTGGTTTTCTTAGAATTTACTTTGTGCTTGGCCATCATGAGAATTTATCCGAATGCAGATGTTTGGTTTTACATCGACAAGCCCGGCTGCTGGGGTAGCTATCAAAAGTATGGACCGTATCATAGTTGGAAGCTGCCTAACAAGGAGTTTACACCTAAATATATGCATTATTGGCGTGATACTGAAGGGCACAAAATGCGTGATGTGAAACGCAAGGATCTTTATTTTGATAAGTGGCCTAAATCGAGAATCCGTCCACAAGCCTGTTTGGGCATGCTCTATGCAACTGGATATCGTTTCATTAAGCTATGCATGGCACCACCAGCTGGTTTCAAGTGTGCACCGCTTCCTGTTAATTTGGTTACGGCTCGCTACGTTAAAGGTAGGTCAACTGTTTCTCTTGTGTGTGTAAACTTGTTTAACATTTTCAATTCGTTTCCAATTGTAGCCAATTTAAAGAAAATTAAGAAACAAGCAAAGCAGGAAGCAAAAAAAGCCAAGAAGGAAGCGGCTGAAAAGAAAAAAGCCGCGTTAGCGCATAAGAATAGAGGAAAACCGCGAGGCAGAAATTAGAAAACTATGTCAAAGTATCTGATAAATTAATTTAAATAAATGTGGATTGCAAGTGGATAAATAAATGAGATGAACGTGAATTAAGATCGAGTATTCACAAACTATTTGCCATACATTTACTACATTTACAAACATTTACATACATTTACATTCATTTACATACATTTTCGAAAAGAATATGCACATATTTGTATAAAAAATATTTACTAGCGTCTCAAGTTTTTCGTAATTGCATGATTTTCGCTTTAACAGTAAAATTTATGGATCTATAACATGAGATTAACAGACTGTTAACCAGAATTTGTTTTCTGTTATTGTACAGAAAAGCGATACTTAAGCAATCGATTATTTTGATATGTTAACAGACTTCTTGACAGACTGTTGGTTGCTTTGCAATTTTGCATTTTTATACCATATTGTAGATTATTTTGGGGAAGCTTTTAATTAACAAACCTCGAGCAGGCTTAAAGCAATCTAATTTTAAAACTACATTTAATAAACTTTCACATGAAGAACAGTTATTTACTCGTATACTTTAAGCAAATTATGCATAACGACCACCACACAAAAGCCAACTTCGGTTCAGCTCATTAGACAACAATAATTCGGTTACACCAAACAAAAGTACAGACATATGAGACGATATATGTACGTACACATCTGTGTACGTAGATTTATCTGTGTGTACATACATATTTACTGATTTTCATCGGCCGCATAATTAGCGTAGCCAAGCGCACTGATTAACTTGCATTCAGCGATTTTCAATTGAATTTTGCAGTTCGTTGATTCGAGCCAAAAAAAAAGTTGAAAAGAAAAAAAAAACGAAAACACACATATGTATAAAGAGAACACCCAGCGAAAACCACGCAGCTGCATTGCAATTGCAATCAGCATAGGATCTGATGTGTGGGTGGAGCGAAGCGAGAAGAGAAATGGGTGATAGCGGGATAGGTTAATAAAAATACAAAGCAGGATAAGAACGAAGTGAAAAATATGCAGTCGAGTAAATGATGAATGTGAAATGTGCCATTAATTAATTCGATTAAATGCTGCTATTCAGGCAATCAGCAAAAATTATGGCGGGAGGCAGCAACACAGAACAACAGAGAACAGATAAACATAAAGACGGGACACATTTAAGAGTCAGTCAATCAATAAAATACCCACAATTGGTTGGAGAGAATTATGTAACTGGTTGCTCGCAATGATGCAAGTCGCAATTAGCAGCTAATTTATTAAAAATTTAATTATTTAATATGATTTGTTATCTGATATCAACATTATTTCATAGCAAGTTTGAGGATTGTTTTAATTAAATGAAATGGTAAAACAATAACTTTTTATTGAACTTATTATTGTTAAAAGTATATAAACTATTGTGAAGCAGCTTCTTTTATTTTATTCTTCGATAACAAGCTGTTAAACACAAATATTATATGATAACTTAATACCTTATCTTGCATATGCTTAAAACTACATTCTAATACTAGTACTGCACTATTATATTAGCATTTATTTATATTTCTACATTTAAACTTGACAGTTACTTAGACTTGGATTTACTGTTGTGTTTAGAACATAACTGAGCACAACTCAAAAAAATACAAATAATATTCGAACTTTTTATGCAAAACTTTAAAATTTCTAGCTCTTCACAAATATACACAGAGAGACAAGCAACATGAAGGAGAAAAAGACGTGCTCCGAAGAGCGGCAAAATTTCGTTGCTACTCGCATGACTTTGCCTCTATTTATGTTGTCACGTGAGTCTCCTTCTTCGCTGATTCCATTAGTTTATCTAACTAGTATGCTTTGCAGGTAATCGTATACGGGAGGATAATTTAGATAGCGTTCAGAAACAGTTTAAATTGGCAGGAACTCATTATAATCTCCACTGTCAAAAAGGTGAGTCTGTAGAGCTGATGACTAGAATAAGTTATATGAGATTGAAATGATCGAAATAGAAAATCGTGGAGAGGCATTCAGTGCTGCGACATATGCTCGTTATAAACATGATACGGGCTTTGAGAAGGTACCTGCTTATCCGTATCCGGTGAAACGTCCATTGAAATGTGATCGATCGCTGTCTACATGGCGTAGCTACCAACAGGCTCCCAATCGTTATGGCATCCTTCCGGTGCCATATAAGAATCGAATGGGATCCAAGGGATCAAAATTTGCTAAAATCCACACCAACAAGAGTCGGGTATCAATAAAGCCACCTCCACCACAATTCTATGAGGTGCCATCGGAAATTGAGCGATTTTTCAGGGCGGAGAATAAGCAGAAGGGCATCTTTCTATCCAGTAAGTCAATTAACATTTACAGTCAATGAAAAATGAAATATTTAAATTTGACTACCAGATGCTCGAGATCATCGTCCCAGCTCGCGTTCAATGGTGTCCAATTTATCCACTTGTTGGCACAATCCGAATGATCCAGGTCCCACCGATACCTATACCAGAATTCATGAGATTAATACCAGAATGTCGCCCATTGTGAAGACAACACCTGATAATCCCCACATGTTTTTGCCTCACTCTTGTGTGCCCACAAAGCGTACCGATTGGGTTAGACGTAACGTTAGCTTCGAGCCGGGTCCAGGACGTTATGACATACGATATCCGAATGTCTGTGCCTGCGAAAGGGGCAAGATCTCGATGCCGGGCCTAACGATGATGATAGAGAAACAAAAGGCCTTTAAGTTCCGACGTTTGCCCTACATGCGCATAAATTCTCGGAAATACTGTGAGCCAGACTGGCGACACGTTTTTGGCCATGGACACAAGCATATATTTCAGATGGGCAAGCATGATTTGCCCAAGCCGCAGATCAAGAAGCTAGCCGTCAAAGGCAAGAAGGCCGAGAAGCAGTTGAAAATGTTTGCGGATGGCAAATACCTCAATATGCTGGTCAATCCAAGACACCTTCCCATCTCATTGCGGGACTTCCCGGTGCCACCGTATGTGCCCCGCATTGTGTATAATTGTGTGGCTAAGCGTGTTACCCGCAAACAGTTGAGAAACAATAAGAAAATTGCCTTTTTAAGTGGTCAGGAGCGTTGGAAGGACGGAGCACGTCCTCTTCAGTTGACCGCCCGCCAGCTGGAGGCCATCAAGGAGCGTCTGCCGATTGAGCGACGCCTCTGCGATCATCCACTGGTACTCAGGGAATCGAAGATCATGAGCAGACTCCACCATGTGCCGAGACATATGAGGAACACCTATATGCCCAAGTTGCGTAAGCGTCTCTTCAAATTTCTGCCCATACCGGGAGCTCGGGTGCTGGTCACTGACAGTGATATTCGTCCCGACTTGTACTTCGATCGTGACAATCCGACGGGCATGTACAATCGTAAGCTGGATGAGACGCAGTTCTATCGTGACTCAGTGCTTCAGGAGATGCAACAGAGGGGTGTGGAGGGTAAAACGGAAAAAGCAGAAGAGAAAACCAACTTGGAGCCGTCCGTCAGTGCTACGGGCTCGGCATTCTCCCGGCAAAGCAATGCATCCATGATGAGGAAATCGGAAAGTAGAGCGTCTCTGAGACGCAGTATTAGCAAAGGTACCGTCATGCTGCTCAATCCCAGCGAGACACGTGCTAGAGAGCTTAAATCTGAGGCAGCTGCTGAATTGGCGGCTGTTGCAGCTGCTGAGGTGGCTGCCGAGGTGGCTGCTTCTTGAATCTTGGCCACAATTAAAAAAAAAATTCTAGAAAAAAAAAACACCGAATGAAATGAAATGAAAGAAAGAAAGATCACACACGAGCCACGTTTACATAGTTTATGATTTATGCACCATGCTCCAGTAAATTCTGAAGCCACCAAACTAGGAGCAGCAGAAAGTAACTTTTGACCATAAAATAAATAACTTTTCAGTCTCTGCTTCCGTACATTGCTATGTGTTTGAGTACATGTGTGTGTGTGTGTGTGTGTCCTAAAATGGCCAAAACTGGCAGCCAGCACGAAATAATTAAGTTTTCCAACGTTTTGCGGAATCTGTGCCGGGTCCTGGCTGCTTCTCCGACTGCTTCTCATCGAGCTGCTCCTGGTGCTTCTTCATCTTCTGTCTACGTGTGGTCCGCTACATGTAGCCATTAAAATTACGAGCATATCTCATATCTCCTTGCTTAGATTGTAAAACATAATCTGTTATCAATTATTTTAGCTGCGTGCCTTTGCCTGCTCCGGGTTGCAGGGAGTTGGCAAATAGGCGTGGCCAAGTTGAGAAAACCAGCAAAAAGCAAAAAGCAAAAAGCGCTCACGTTGCATTTGGCAAGGCTAAAAGAAAACTTTCCACATATTTATGACTTAGTTAAAATTTTGGCATGTAAGCAATTTCATTTGCTGCGCCTCAGTTTATGCTCCAAGCACATCAAAATGGGCATCCTAATCGATTTTACACTCTTTCGGCAAGTGCGTGTGTGAATGAGTGAATCAGTTGTGCGAGTTCTATACTTAATTGAGTTTTCTGATTTACGAAAGCGTTGATAGGCATCTGCCAATTCAGCAGAAAAGAGCAAATAACTAAGAATTGAACGGCGGGAATGAGATAAAATCTTGGAAATATCTTTCACCGAGTTGCCAATAATCTAATGCTCTTAAAGGGTATTATAAATTTAGGGATTTTATTAATTTTTCTCTTTAAAACTTGATCAATTTAAATTTGATATAATTCACATATTGTGAACAGCTGTGGTTAAATATTAAACTACTAACTTCTTGAATTAAACATAAATACTAACAATGAATTAAAATATATTTATTTTCTACAATTATTGACTTTTGTGTAACCAAAACAATTCCCTTTTATGAGCATGTAACTTAGACAATGAGCCCTTTTGAAGCAAGTTTTCTAATTGTGTAAATGCTTTGCAAAATAAATGCGAAATGCAATTTCAATATTACTCCAAGTTCATTATTAAGCAGCTTATGTCTCATTATATGAAAAGTTCTTCGATGTCTTATAGAACTCACCATGCCGTGCATCTTGTGGATGCATTCGCGTCTTGAATATGTTACCATTGTCTTCGGTTTGCTGCTAGGGTAAACAGAACTGAAATGGAAATAACAGGATTCAAGGCTCCATTCAATGCATTTTGTTTACCAGCAGCTGGCAGCTGATTAACAATGACAGGAACTCCACAACATGTCCTGGCTGCAACTTTTCGCAAAGAAAATTATTATGGTTAATGCTGTGCTCTATTGTCGTTGTCATTTGTTGTTGCTGCTGTCGTTGTTGTTATTATTGTCGTTGTCGTTGTCGCTGGCTGTGCAAATATTTTACACGCCACAAACGCAAACACAAAGCCAGCGCCAAAGCGCACAAGTAAAAGTAAATTATAAGCAAAAGGCAACAATGCGACGCAATGTTGAAATGCAGCTGATTGTGCGCGAAAAGTTTTTTGTTGCTGCCTTGCCCAAGAATGAGGAAGGACGAGAATCAGGTTGAACAGAATGAGAACCAGAACTAGTACCAGCATGAGAATGAGCACGAGGACAACGAAGGAGCAACAGCAGGAAAAGACACTGCACGGTTTTCGGTTAACATGAGTTATTATTGCGAAGTGGGCGGGTAACTGGCATAAGACGGCGACTTCTTTCTCTTCTTCTTCACTCCAACCATTCCAAATGAAGCTACTGTGGATGCGAACGAAGCTGATGCTTTTTGTGCTCTTATCTCCAATGTAACAGGAAGGTATTCCAACTGTATTATTACACTTGACACAGGGGCCAAAGCATTTCCATATTCGATATTCTATATTCTATATTCTATATTCTATATTCTATATTCTATATTCTATATTCTATATTCTATATTCTATATTCTATATTCTATATTCTATATTCTATATTCTATATTCTATATTCTATATTCTATATTCTATATTCTATATTCTATATTCTATATTCTATATTCTATATTCTATATTCTATATTCTATATTCTATATTCTATATTCTATATTCTATATTCTATATTCTATATTCTATATTCTATATTCTATATTCTATATTCTATATTCTATATTCTATATACTATATTCTATATTCTATATTCTATATTCTATATTCTATATTCTATATTCTATATTCTATATTCTATATTCTATATTCTATATTCTATATTCTATATTCTATATTCTATATTCTATATTCTATATTCTATATTCTATATTCTATATTCTATATTCTATATTCTATATTCTATATTCTATATTCTATATTCTATATTCTATATTCTATATTCTATATTCTATATTCTATATTCTATATTCTATATTCTATATTCTATATTCTATATTCTATATTCTATATTCTATATTCTATATTCTATATTCTATATTCTATATTCTATATTCTATATTCTATATTCTATATTCTATATTCTATATTCTATATTCTATATTCTATATTCTATATTCTACATTGACATTGTCAAAGAGTATCGCGACTTCAATACATTTGTCTTCATATCGCTTTGTGTAGCATACTTTTGTGCGTCCACAAAACAAATGAGCCAAGGAGTTGGCACAGCGTGCCACGCTGACTGCAGTCTATGAAAGTTGGCTTTGGCAGAGTCACAGTTACAGTATATCCTTTGTTTTCTTTTCTTGTTGCTGAGATTTCTCTCTATTTAGGTCATGGGGTCGTAGCGTGTGCAAATTGCAAGCAGCAGCAGTGGCAGAGGCAGCAACGGTGGCTGAACGAGAAGCTGCATTCTCGCTGTGCGTGAGTCGTGAGTTGAGACTCGACATGTCGACTCTACATTTTCAAATAATTTCTGATTAAGCGTGGGCTGTCAGGGCACAGGGCCCACCCCGTTGGCGGTGTTGCCAACTTGGCCGCCATGCTGTGTGACAAACGCAACGGGTGCACAGGCAACCCTGGCAGCACGCTGACATATTGCGGCGCATAATTTACCGTTGCTTATGCTTTTTTTCCGAGTGCAACTAATTTTTGTTTGTTGCTAGCAAAAGCCACAAAGATTTATGCTTGAGAAAATATGCTTTAAATGTAAGCGTATGCCGTCTAAAAAATACATTTAGTATCACATTTATAAAGAAAGAGTACCATTTTTGAATGTGTACCAATTGTATAAATATAATCTTTCGTGTATTTCTTTGTATATAACAGTGTTATTAATAATATAAACGAACATAACACATTATTCGATAGTTTGGAACTCTTGAAACAATTATAAACTCATTTTGATATACTGACAATAGTTGTTTGCTCATTAAGGTACTATAAATATTATATATATAGTTATAGAATATATATAAATATAGCAATAATAATATACCCTTCGTTTCACATTTAAAAAGATAATGTACCCTTTTCGATAATTGTTACCAACTATGTTAACATAGATCTAATGTACCAACTAATAGCTATGTACAATTTTCGGTACAATTGTACCGTAAATAGCAAACACGAGCGAATGTCTTCGCTGTTACATTTGCAGCTAATGTTGTTGTTGCTGCTGCATCCTTTGTGCTTAAGTAATTTAATACACTTTAATGTTAGCTTGCTCTCGCTGCTTGTTCCTCTCCCACTCTTTCTCGTTCACACACACAAACACGCATATATATATATAAGTATAATGCATATTAGTATATGCGCATATAAAAGACGTGTATTATGAGTGCGGGGGGAAAGGATGTTGCATGAGCAACAACGACAACAACAACAACAGCATCAACAACAACAACGACCAGCGAAATGTTCATAAAAATGTAAATGTGCAAAATGGCACGAGAAAGAGGGACAGCAAGTGAGAAATCATAATAAAAGCGCGTATGAGGCAAGCAGAAGAGAAAGCTCAGCCAGAGTGTAACAGCCGAAGGTTGCCAAATGTATTTATGTGTGTGTCTGTGTTTGTATGTGTGCAGATATGTGTGTGTGTGTACGTTTTTGCGCTGACATTTTAAGTGCATCTTGTGAATAATTTAAACAAAGAATAATTACACAAGGAATTATAAACTTAATGCAACGAAGTGCATGAATATGTCTACTTGTAAAAACTAGACGGCCTTCTTTTTATTCCTCCACCTCCCGCTTTTGCCATAATGGTGAATATATTGAAGAAACGGTTAAATTAAGCGGGCTTCAATTTTCATAAATAACATATTAATTTAATAGATTTATTCAATAATGTATTCAATTTAATACATTGAACTGGCTTTAGCTTTAAATTGCCAAACATCAGCTACTATAATAAATATTTTAATATTAATAATTACATTAAAAAAACATTATTAATATATATTGTTTAACGCAGCTGCAATTAACCATAAATATTGTACATTCTAACATTATATATGATTTAGAAGTTTTATTATATTTACATTGCCGTTCGTTTAATTTCAATAATTAAACATGCTTTCATGTTATCAATAAATTAATTATATTTTAATTATCGAGCATGTAAACTGTGCTAAACACAAATTAAACCAATTTCATTTATTTGGCCTCTTTTACTGTTCTGTATAAATTTTACGAGTGCACGTGCTCATTAATTTATATTTATTTTGTTTTTGTTTACACCTTTTAGGGATTAATCAACAAGTTACTTGCTCCACAAGCTACTTAGTATCTATATATGTGAGTACTTACTTTTATATAAACTCCGCTCAACTAAGCAAAAACAAAGACATAAACCAAACATGAGGTAATGCAAATGGCCTAAACTCCTTCGTGGATCCTGGCTGATGGGTTGGGTGGTGGCGAGGAGTGGCTGCTTCTGCTTGACGGCTTTCGCACACTTTCCGCTTTGTTATTATGCGTATTATGCAAACCACGCCCACCATTCCCACTCATCCCCTTGGCATTCTCCTTGCATGCCACTTACATTTTACTTTACGCGCTTTTGCCGCGTATTTTTATAGCCATTTGGCTGGCAAGAGCACAAAAAAGTAGACAGCACTCCGTTGGCAAAAAAGAAAGAAATAGCAAACTCTGCAGCTGGAGTCTAGACGACTATAAAACACACTACAGTCTCAATTCTAAGCCAGTTTGTTGGCAGAGTTTAAATACCCTAAACTTAGTGTAGGGCACACACAAAGGCAAGTACATATGCAGATACGGAAAAAATCATATAAACATGGTTTAGCTGGCAGTGTTCGACTGCCAGATACTCTGTAATGATGGTCTACTTTCTGTATACTAACTTTCTCGTTGAATGTTTTGAACAGTTAACTAAATTAATAGTTGATAAGCTTAAGAGGATTTTGTTGCTTAGTACAGGGTATAGAGAATGTCATGTCAAAGGCAAGGCAACGAATGTGTGACACAGAGAGAAGCAGCTAGGAATGTGTAATGTATGTGTGTGTGTGTGTGTGTGTGTATGCTGAAAAGCACTAAAAAGTATTATCTAAATGATAATTTGTTGCTGCCTGTCTGTTTGTTGAGTAATGTAATTTTATGTACAGCAATGGGAGCTGCCATGCATAAACCATTGGAGACAAAGGCTTCAGTTGGCTTTTCCCTTCTCTGAAATGGCATATACTCCACGAGTATTCCACCAGTTTTGCATGTATTATGTGCGTAAAGCATATTTCCGCTTCCGGTTGCTGGCCAAGTCACAAAGCCGCACAATTCGCTGGCTGCCGTAAATGAAACAAAGCAAAGTCACTTAGCCAGTCATTTGGAGAAAAGTCTTAAGTTCCACACAACTATTTAGATCAAGTTGGGCTAAGACAATTCAATTGAATTCCATTCCATTCAATTCATTTTATGTCCAAGAACAAGTTTTTCTCACAAACTGGAAAAGCATTCAAAGATTAGCTTCGGCTGGTTTACCTGCACAGATCCTCAAATCATTGCACATTTTGCGCAACTTTGGACAAATGCAATGCAATTAAATACGACAAAGTTCAAAATTGAATTGGTACAGAAATCGACGGACTTGTCCGTAACTCTATTGGCCAAAAATAGAACGCACAAGCCAAAAGGCAAAGGCACAGGCAAAGGCAAAGGCAAAGCATGGCAATGGCAATGGCATGAACAGGACCAGACCGGACAGGACAGTATAGGACTGGACTGGACAGGATTGAAATTCAATTCGGTTGCGCTCGATTGCGTTGCATTTCAATATAAATATTTATTTTATTTATACAGTAATACACCGACACAGACACGGACACAGACACAGACACAGATACAGACACAAATCCAGATGCACAAATGGACGGGGCGACAAGTTGCAGCTGACAGTAAAAGATGTTGTGGAACCCATTTGTTTTAGTCAATGGATGGCAGCGGTACAAAGTCACTCCACAGTTCACTTGAGTTCAGTTTCGACTTGTTCAGTTCGGTATGTTGCATTAGAATTCAATTTTCAAACTGATTTCGTATCTATGTATCTGTATTTGTATTTGTATCTGTATCTGAGTCTGTTCGCATCTGTATTTGTGTATTTGCCAGTTGTCTATTCGATTTTGGTTGAATGCCATGCCATAACTTTGGCTTAGCTAAGAGTTTCCTCAGACTCAGACTCAGCTCAGATTCAGTCTTGGCCTGGGCCTGGGTCTGAGCTGGTCGAGCTGTCATTACAGAGTGTGGAGTGGTTGAGAGGGGTAGGGCATCAGTTGTGCAAAAGCAAATTGCGTGTGGCGTTTTTGGTATGTAAGTAGTTGGCCCAATCAGCACTAAAATAACTGAAATCGTTGACTAAATAAAATGAATAGACTATGCACTTATGCAGCTAATAGAATCCAACAATCAAATAATTCTGAAAATTATCTTTTCAGTTGATGTGGATATAATAGAAACATAGATAAAGCTATTGAAAAGTAAATGTATCTTTAATTTATGAGATATTGATAGCTAGTTTGTTAAAGAGAAGTCATTGTTTATTTATGTTTGTTATACATTAACCATTTAAATAATTTGGAAAGAGATATTATTATAGAGATAATATGCTTATGTTAATTGGAAAGAGCTAAACATCAATTAGATGGAACTGAATTATTCTTGTTTAAATTCTTGTTTAATAAATCGTCAGTCTTTTGGATTGCTGAGTTTCTTTAAGGAAACAAATAGCATTTTATAGAACAGTTGCATTTTCATCAAGACAATATATAATATAGAGAACTGACTTCTATGATTTCAAAGGTGAAGAAGATCTTTGCTTTATCATTTGTATAATTGAAAAAATAATTATCTTCTCAATAACTAAACCAAGCAGAAATGCCAATAGAGCAAAGCTAGCTATCCTGACTCAACGCATTCTTCTGACAATGTGCTTCTATTTACTTTAACAAAGATATAAAAATATAGATATAAATATATAGAAACTCTTATCGTTAAGGCGCTTTTTAATACGATTTTGCATTTGGTTGCTAATTATTTGCATATTTCTTTGCCACCTGTGTGGGACGTGAGCTGCAGCTGTCGAGCAGGACTGAAGGAGTAGGGAGAGTAGGAAGTGTGGGGAGCAGGGAGTAGGGAAAAGAGCATCAGTTGGAATAGGAACATTGGAGCTGTCGCTAATTTGAAAGCTTTTTGCTGAAGACAAATGCAAATGTCAGCGCTGTGTGCACAGGGTTGCCAACTTTTTCATTTTGCATTTGGCTTGGCTTGCAGTTGTCATTTTACGTTGCGCAAATGTCAAACTTATCGACGCTAAGCCACGTGCCCGGACGAGCAGCTAGCACGAAGTACACTCTCTGACTGAAGGTGGTGCATTGTGTGGCCAGGATGGAATCCCGCACTTTACTTTGCGTGTTCCATGTTGTGTGGCACGCCAATGTTGCACGTTCAAATTAACTTTAATGAACTCAGTTTAGTTGCAAATGAGTTACAAAACTCGAAAACACATCGAGACGTGTTTAGTGCACAACGAGGGCCGTGCCTCCTGTGTGCCGCGTGTTGCAAGCAAAATTGGTGCACTGTGCAAACGAGACTGCATCAAGGGGAGAGGTGTTTCGGTGAAGGTGATGAGACTGCTTTAATTTGCTGTATTTTTTCATTCATCACAAAGTTGATTTGTCTATTGAAAGTTGACATTTTACATTGGAAATCACATAAAGTTAACTTTTCTTTTGGACATAGCTCATAATGAGAGTTTTTACACGAGCTGCTGATTGTAATTAGACAGTTTCCAGAGAGTAGTTCTATTCTATAATTTGAAAACAAAACTTGGCATATATTTAATTTCCATTCAACACTAAAGTATCTACACTTTTAAAATTGAAATGTCCTAAGGTTACGCATGTGAATTGCTTAAACAAATTATTAAAAAAAAAAATTCTAAACAAGTTTGCACATCGTGTCAAAAGTCAAATTTCATGTTTGTGACAGTTGGAAGATTGCGAAAAAAATATTCATGTTAGCAAAAGGTTAAGGCGCTCTCTGCAAACTTTAATGCAAAAGTTCACACGGCGTATACACAAAAATGCCAAATTGTCCCACTGACTGTCTGTATGCCACGCCCCCTGCTCCAGTGTTACGTTGTCAAAAGACGTGGAAATGTTTTGGCGAGTGGGTCGCAGTGGGAGGTATACAAATGTGCCAATATTTGGCATAGACTTTCACTGAATGTCGTCGTTGTTGTTGCTGTTGTTGGTTTAGGCCTTGGCAATTCAGTGTTGTTGTTATTCTGACAGTTATGCTTATTTATAGGCGTGTTATTTCGAAAGTATTTCAAGGCCCGCTGACGGCGGTCGATGGCATTTTTAATCCAAAGCAATTTATTGGCCTTCTGTGTGCCGATTAGCCAAATATTCCGATTATAGATGGATCGAAAGCCGTTTCAATTTGGGGCTTATTACGCGATGAGAAAGGCTTAGGCGCGTCTATCTAAATAATTGAGACTGTCAATTGCAGTTGCCACACAGCTAGCGCCTATGGTTGGGGTTCATTGAACCGCTTTCAGTTGCCTGCGGTATGCGGCATGGGGCTTGAGGCATGAAGCATGTGGCCTGGGGCATGTGGCATGTGGACTGCGGTGTTACGGGCGATCGGCCAAAATAAAGAATCGCTGCGAAAAGCAAACAAATTGAAATAACACCAGATAACTGCGAGTCCGTCTATCTCTCTTGCTCAATGTTTGGCCAAAAATGTGCGAGTTGCCAAAAAAGTGTGAAAACCACAGCAGCAGCAACGTTGGCCAATTGTAGCGGCTGTGTGGCCACTGAAAAACACTGGAAAAAATCACAAGGGACTAAATGACTGCCTGACTGACACACATAAATGGTTGGTTGACTTTACCTCTCGCTCTTTTTCTCTCTCTCTCCCTCTCTCGCTCTCTTGCTCTCTCTCTCTCTCTCTTTGATGGCAATGTTGCGGTTTTTGTGGCCGCAAATATGCGCACCAATTGATTTATTTAAACAATAAACAAGCTGCCAAAGAAGCCACTACAATTATGCGCACATCGGCGCCGGAAAGCATGCGCACAATATTTAACAAGCAACCAAACCTCAGAAATCATTATTAATTAATAATCATGAAGTATGTGAGCTGCTGTATAAATTTATTCTTCAATTTCGTATTTGGAAATAGGTTGTTAAATTATGTTAACTAGAGTATTTCTATTGACTTATTTAAACAACTTATGATATGTAATTTCCCTCATTTAATTGCCTTAAATACCATATTTATACATTAAACAAATTGTTGTCTTATATAATAAAGTATTAACATTGCTTTTACCTGTGTACAACCTTCAATTGTGGACAGGTGAAGGTTATTGGGTCAACGTCAGACAACAGACAGCTCAAGAAATGAGTAAACGCAAATAGTTATTGATAAGACGCTGAACTGAACTTGAATAAATTGGCAAACTGGTTTCGTTTCGTTAAACGAAGTGTGTTGACTCGCAGATAACGCAACTGATAAGAAATCATTATTTACGAGTATATATAAAAGTGATGAACTGATTTCTGGGTTCACACTGCTACGATTCTCTTCACCGCAATAGGATGACTTCACTGGCATTTGTGTGGACAAGTTTACTGCTCGCCGCAGTCAGCTGGGCCACGCCCCAATATGATGGACGCATTGTGGGCGGCCAGGTGACGGACATACGGAATTTTCCATACCAGGCATCCATACAGCTGAACGGTCAACATATTTGCGGTGGTGCCATTATCGGAGATTACTTCATATTAACCGCAGCCCACTGTTTCGAGGAGCCGTGGTCGGAGCTCGACTACAGCGTGCGTTTAGGCTCCACTGAGCATGCAACTGGCGGCGAGTTACTCAGCTTGCATCAGATCATACGCCATGGAGCCTACAACAGCCAGACACATGATAATGACCTGGCACTGCTGTTGCTCAATGCACGGCTCAACTACACGGAGGAGCTGCAGGCTGTGCCCTTGGCCACCGCACAGGATGCACTTACGCCTGATACACTGCTCTACGTTAGTGGTTGGGGCCTTCAGAGCGAGGAGGGGGACGAGGGTGTGTCGCCAGTGCTGCGCTTTGTGGATGTGGCCCATGTGGAGCCAGCTGTGTGTCGGCGTGCATATACCAAGGTGCTGCCGATTACACAGCGCATGCTGTGCGCCGCCAGGGATGGCCACGACAGTTGCCAAGGTGACTCCGGTGGTCCGCTGGTCGGCTATCAGCCGGGCAGCGCACAGGGTAAGCTCTACGGCATTGTTTCCTGGGGGCTCGGTTGTGCAAAGCGCGAATATCCGGGCGTTTATACGAGTGTGGTGTCATTCAGGAATTGGATTGATGCCCAAGTGGGCGCCTGGGGCTGGAATACGCTGCTCAAGGGTTGGAGTGGACTGCAAAGATTGCGTTAGAATTGCTGAGCCCAACTGTGCTATAACACGAGTATCTCAAACATATCAAGATTAATTAACAGATAAAATTTTTAAGAAATACGAGAAGGAAAAGCAACAAAATTATGCAATTAATTATGTATTATAATTTAATTTTAATGTAAAATATGAATGTGAAATGTATTTATAATCTAGTCTAACAATTCTTTGTATAATGAGAATTGAATGCACTTAATTAGTTTTGTTCCTTAAGCTGCATTTACAACTTGTCTATCAGCTTATTTTTATTTTGATTACAAAAACGTATAATGTTCGTTTTAACAATTATGGCAGTGGGGCTATTAGGTCAAGACCTGGAGGAGTAGATGGCTTCATAATTCAGAATGCATTTCTAAATATGGGAGAGCAGAGCTCAAAACTAATTCAGATTCAATGAATATGTTAACATCTTGCTTGCCACAGAGTCTGGCAAATAAATCGTTGCCTACATCCAGGCGCAAATATCAAAATGCAAGTCAAGCACACTCACACACACACACACACATAAATACATAAATACATAAATACACTGGTGTATACTATGTAGTATTTCATTATGAGATAAAACACAACCTGCTCTACAGCAACAGCAGCAACAACTTATTAGTTTAGACAAAAATAAATTGCATAAATATTTAAAGCAGGCAACATGGATTAAACTTGGCTTGTAGTATATATGACCAGAAGCTGAGTGTGTGCCTTGTGGTCAGCAGCAGTAGCAGCAGCAGCAGCAGCAGGAGGCATGCGAGTCACAGTGCATTGGGGTCAGCCAGTCAGTTGGTGAGTCGGTGAGAACAGTTCATCACACAGACACAAGCACATTTCACAGATTTTAATTTGTTTTGCCGTTAAGCAAACTGTGTAAGTGTCTGGCCTAGACGATAAGGCGCACACATCTTGCTAATTGTTTCATTTTACTTGGCAGTCAGCAAACATTTCAAACTATATTTCATTTAATTGCTTGCGTATTTTCTGAAATTTCAATTTGCTGCTTCTGCTGCTACTGCTGCTGCTGCTGCTGTCACATCAAACTTGATGTCTGCTTTCAGTATGCTAAGTGCAGCTCAGCAATTAATTTAACATGCCAGCTCAAAGCAGTCAGTTAATAACATCGGCGGCATTCAAAGCAGCAATATTACGATTGCCATAACAAAAACCATGAGTTCGTATATCAAACAAATCTTTTGCCTTTCGCAATATGCAAAATGCCAATGATATGTCATGCATTATGCACATAGAGCCACACAAATATGCATAAGAAAAAAAAGAGAAAACAACTTTCATATATTGTATTTGTCAACCAAAGGACTCGCTTCGTTCTTTTATTTCTGCTGTTGCTGAAGTTCCTCATATTGGCTGAAATTTGAATCAAATTCCTCTCAAGTTGTGGAAAAAATCCTGACGAATCTAATTTTCCAAACACAAATACGAGTAACATATTTCAAAGATTATTTTGCAAGGTTTTTTTAAGTTTAAATCAATTGAGTTTTGTAATTAAAACTAATGAGAAGAAATGATAAAGTCTGCATAGCTATTTTATAATAAAATACATATAATTTAATACATTTAATTTAATACATATCATTTATAATTTGACAGTTGAAAAGTAATGTTAAATATTACGTAAAAAGTTTGAAATCTTAAGTTAAATTTATGTATAATTAGTTTTATTTATATGGAATGAAATCTTAAAGATATTTATGAATACATTTGTTCTTAATAGAGAAAATATGTCAGCGACAGCGTTTATATATGAGTATAGGGTATCTGAGAGTGTGGCAACTGTAGTTATAGTATTTGCTACACCATTATGCTGGGAAATCTGATCAATATGCGCTGTAAGTAAGCGAAGCGTATAAAATATGTTTTATATATGTGATATACATTCCATTGGGGCGCATTTATTGTTGAAAAAAGCGGCAACAACAACTATAACTGCAACAACAACAGCAACAACAACAGCATGTGCAAATGTGCATGGTTTGACATGTGACAATGAAGGGACATTGACAGCAGCAACAAAATAAAATCAAGTAAAAGTGTAGATGCTTAAGGACACCCTAGAAGATATCATATAGCCTACAGGACTCTCCTTAATTTAGTAAAGTACGTTAAATATAGCTTCTATTATATACATATATAAAAGGACAACTTGTAATTCATTTAATGGCAAAAAACAAAGCCAATTGTTAATTTAATAAACTTGCAACAAGTAGACCACGATGATGCGTGACATGTTGAGGCAACCACATGCACGTAGACGCCGCACCACAGTCCATTTTGTGGTTGACTTTTATCGAGATTTTTCGAATTTATCGTGATTTGTATTCGCTTTTGCAAGAAGTATAGCAATGTTTAGATTGACAAGTGACAGGATTTCACCAATAATTACAAATCCAAAATTAGTTTTTCGCAATTTTTGGTGTTACAGTTCTGTGTGGTGCCTTGTTTTTAGGTGATCTTTAAAGTGCTGGAATTACTGTCAAGTAGACATTCAAGTGTTGATATACCACTCGAAGTTTTTAGTTGGCATTCCTATTGCTTTCTCGCTTTCATCGTTGCCTGGCAGCCAGACTCTCAGAATGGCACTTTGAATGGTTTTCATTTTCCCAAAATATCTTTAAGATGCTTAGTAATATTTGGGTTGCCTATTTGTTGTACATTTGGTAGACTTTGAAGTGGAAACTGCGTAATTGTGCTCGTCCTTTTATTGATTGATAATGTGAAAAACCGAAAAAATGTGGGCTGAAAATTCTATGAAATTTTTACGATTTCCAAGCAAAAGTATTAGTAGGAAAATTAAAAGTATTAAACTAATTTGTTTACATATATTTTGTTTACAAGATTTGAAGAGAATAAATACGAAAATAAGTAATATATAAATAAATATTTATATATTTTTATTTATGATCTAAAGTTCTAAAAAACAATATTCTTTAATTGAAAATGCTATTTAATTGCTGAAATTTAGCTTCGCATAGCGTATAAACTTAAAAGGTTTATGTTTATACGCACTTTGACCTTTTATTCTCTAGTTAAAACCATAATGCAAGTCAGCTTATTGTGTATAATTCAATGAATTTGATTGAAAAGGTTTCTCTTTTGTGTTGTTCATGCGATTCTCTATCCTTAATCAGAGTTTTATTCTTGCAGCGAGCAATAAAATGAAATTTACCAAGTGATTAATTGAGCGTAAATACAAAAGATGGCAAACCTGCAGTCACTTGACACGCTTCCTTTTCTTCTCATTGACTTGGCTAAGCTGTAATAACAGTTATTTCTATTTATGCCACATACGGCAATGCTGCGTATACGCAATGTTACATTATTTACAATTGCACGATGTTTAGCTTGGGGCAGTGTGCGTGTGTGTGCGTGTGTGTGTGTGTTTGTGTGTGTGTGTGTAATATATATATATTTGTCGCTGAGTCAACATGTCGTTTGTGTGATTTTGGTAAATATTTTTCCGGCTTTTGGCCGGTAATTGTTACAGTTAATTGCGTGTAATTGAGAACGCTTTTAGACAAGACGCCTCATAAAACACGCTGCTGGCAACCCCAGAGCATAAATCTTTGGCAGGCGGGAGTTAATTGCGGGGTGGCAACTTCAATTACCCCCAAAAAACGTAGCCACAAGCTCTTGACACATAAATTATGCAGTCATTTTTTTATGCTGCCTGTCGCTGGTCCTCGACAAACTACCAACTGCGACTTTGACATGCCAGCGACAGCAAACACACACACACACACATACACATACACAAGCATATAGCGTAAAATCAGCGAGACTTTGTTTTAAAATGTGTGTTTATTATGCCATAATAAAAGAGGAAAGTATATCAGGAGCGAGGCGCTCGAAAAAAGTATTGCATTAAGGGTAAAATTAATTACGAACGCTTATTTAAGTTAAATATTTGTGCAAAGCTTTTATGCGACACCCACACACACACTATCTATACACGGAAGTGTGTTTCTTCCCACGCCTCCGTCAAGGAGTTGCCGGCAAGTTAACTGACAAAGTCAAGTTTTCAACGCCTGCTCCTTTGGCTGGAAAGGTGTTGCCGGGTCTACTGGCTTCATTTTACATGCCCCATAGCGTGCTGCAGTAAGCCGAGGCACTTTGTCAGTGTTAAGGCAACGCGAAACTGAGAAACTCGCCCAAAAATAGAGTACGCTTCCCTCTTTTTATTCACCCCCTCCCACCACCACCCCCTTTTGTTGTTTTGTTGTTTGCGAGTCCCTTCATTTCAGTTTTGGTTTTTGGTTTTGTTTTGGTTTTTTTTGTTTTTGTTTTTGTTTTTGTTGCTTTAAGCGCAACTTGAACATTTCATTTGTCATGCTTTTTGCTTGGCTTGTGCTGTTACCTGGCAACTGCCACGCCCATGCAACGAGCTGCCCCTCTCTTTCGCACGCATATGTTGCGCGCCGCATTTTGACTGATTGCACAGGACAAGCAGCGCTGCAAGCGTCGGGCACTCAAGAAGTTGGAAACGAGGAAGCGGAGAGCGCAAAAAAAATATATGTACATATAGAATGGTACAGTGTCGAGTGACAGGCAGCGCTAACGCTTACGGCAACGGTACTATAATGCCAACGGTAAAGGCAACGACAACAGCAACGGCAACGGCAATGGTAACGCTAACGGTAAAGTGTTGCAAATAGCTTTTTTGCGTTTTTGAATAATTTATAAGATGTGTTTACTCTTGAAACCAAGTGACTAAGTGTTGCCACGCTTGGCCAGCTCCCCAGCCTCGTCGCGCCTGGTCAAAATGCTGGATGCCGAGCGCCAAGTGGTGCGTGGTGCGGCATTTGGGTGGCTGGCAAATGAAACACGATAATTTACTTAGGTGCAATGCGGTGAATGGATGGGTGCTTGGGTGGCTGCACAAGCACAAAGGTGCCACGAAAGACTTGCCCCACACAAACCCTATGCAAACATAAAATGTCAGACTGCTTCATTTAGCCGGACAACAGATGCCACATTGCAGCCGTAAAGCTGGCTATTCAAATATGTTGTGAATAATTTCAGATACTACACTCTATGACGCAACTGAAAGATAGAAAATTCAAATTCATTCACACAATCTGAGAATTGAAATTGTATATTTTCACCACAAAGTTTATTCTCATACACAGAATCTTTTCATTTTAAATGCTATAACTCCAACACTAAGTTTATATATTTATATGCAATTTAACACGCGTCTTAGCCAGCTTTTGGTTAAAATGATTTGATTTTTGGGTATATTAGAAAATTTATGTAAGAAGATTTATGTAATACTTGTACTATCTTCACACTTTCTTCCCTTTCTTTTTGTATTAGTTTAAGAAGAACCAACCAAAGGAGTTTCAGCATTGATATGTTTCTAATACCTATTAAGCTTAAGGTGTCTACTCTGAGAAATGCAGTTTTTTTTATTTTTGGAGCAGCGGAGAAGGGTAAGCACGATTCGGTGAGGGTACATAGGAACCTGGTAACTCATGTAATACATCTTGATCAGCAGACTATTTCAAATATTATAATAAGTTGATATTTTTTTTTTAAATTCTGTAAAAATTAAGTGTAGACTTGCAGCATAACTGTTGGCAAGTCTTTGATAGTATTAAGTGACATAACAGTCAGTTTTTTTTTCGCAAAAACTTGCTTCTATGAGGCAGCAAAGAACTCACATTTCCACATACTTTATATATGCTTGTGTGTACATGTGGATACAGCAAAGCGGTTTAATGCAAAATGTTCAATCATTTCTTTGTTGTTTTCTGAATATCTTTCTTATTTCAGGACCCATCTTTATATTTTCAGCATTTTTTTATAAGCAAACGGCACGTAAAACACATTCTGTTATTTTATGCAATATTCTTTTCGCTTTTCAGAGCAACAAAATATATGAAAATATGACTGCTGAGCTGGAAGCATAGGCAAAGAAGACTCAAGATCTTTTCGCAGCAATTTCAAAACAATTTTAACTTATGAGCTGAATTTGGGCGATTAAATGTAGCTTTTAAAGACAGTCTGTCTAGAAGAATTTAAGAGTTCAAGAAATACAATTTACTAGATCAGTAATTAAGCTGTTATTTCACAAAAACTTTGATTCCAAATTCAACCTATTAGCAGTTAGAATTTCGAAGAACGCAGTGCAATATGATTTGTTAATATCTATATTAAAATTTCAGTATTTTTGTAATATTTATCTCTTTCACATTTATAAATATGTTCTTAATTAATCATAATAATAATAAATGAATTTTTTAAATATTAATAAATATTTATTTCAATTGTTAGTGCTGTTATCATATCATAAAATAAATTCTGTAAATTTTAAAAGTTACCATTTAATATCAGATTAAATTTTAACTTGAAAAGAACGTTGCAGCAGTTGTGGCAGCTTAGCACATTCTTCACTGTTGTTGCATGCAAGATAGTCCGGCTACTAATTGTGCTCATTATCTGCTAAATGTTGGCAAATTTATGTAATGCACGCAGTTGGGCCACCAACTGATTTGATTACCCGTACGTGTGACGTCGAATGGCCCATGGGCGAGTCGGATGCGAAGTCGGATTCGGATTCGGATACAGATTCAGATTCAGTTGCGGTGTAGGGCAGGTGCCAGCTTAGTTACCTGCATTTTGGGGGGAGAGAAATAGACAAAAATGCTAAAGAAGAGAAACTCAACTCATAAAACATGTAAAATGTTAAAAAGCTCACATACAAGACCGGGAGTTGGCTCTCGTTAAGTCTGTGTGCGCCGTGTCAGTTTGGAGACTCATTAAAAATTCGTAGAGCGTTCCACTAAATGTTCATGTTTTGCATAAAAATTCAGTAAAAAGGACATGGCCACGTTGTGATGAACAGTTGCTACTTTTTTTTCCCGGTTGTGTGTGAGAAATATGTGTGTGGTCTGTGTGTGTGTGTATGCGTGTGTGGTATGCTTTTGTATATGCATGTGTGTGGTTGTAATTTCAATTGGTGGATCGAATGGAAGTAACATTATAATTAGCTCAACTAAGCCTAACGATGAGTCGCAAATTCAATTTACTTTTGCATATTTGATACTTACGCTCGCTTGAATTTTGATGGACAGTAAATTTGACTAACGGCACTTTTCAAATTAACTTTAATATGTTTTTATTTTTTTATAATAATGTTTTATAACAGATAAGCTAGCAGAGTCTGTGACAATTTATTTCTGTAAATATAAACAAGGTAGATTTAACAGCATTATAGAAGAGTTCCCCCATTTTGTGTGCTATAATGATTGTTATAAGTTAACAAAGAAAATATACCCTGCAAAAGTTTAAAAAGGGAATTTGAGTTGTTAAAGCTTTAGTCAATATATTTTGGAATACTGTTAAGTATCAAAATCTAGTTCTAATATAAAAAGAAATATATAATTCTTAAAATACTTTTATTGTACATAACTATACCGGGTATCCTACTACCGAGTGCGCTCGACTGTGACCCCTGTTTATTTTTAGAACCAAGTAATGTCTTGTCTGTGGTGAAAAATCGAATTTTGCTTAAAGTAATCAAATAATTCGTCAATATCAAGAACATAAATAGCAATATCAATATAAATCAAATCAGAATCCACAAAAATGTCCAATAATATTGGGGTTTTTGGTAGCTGAACGAGTGAGCAAACGACTAAGCAGGAAATGCTATTGAAAATCACGTAATCACACACATACACACATACACACATTGAAAAGCACACAGCCATGCGTTTAATACACACAATGCACACACGCTTGTTGTAGAAAACGTAAAATTTCATTTCAATGCTTATCATTTTTGCGGTTTTTATCTCCTTTTCAAAAATTTTTGTTCTTGAGTGTGAGTGAGTGTGTGTGTGTGTGTGTGTGTGTGAGCGGTGGTCAGTGCATACAAATGCAAAGCGGAAATAACATGAGGGATAAATCAGGAAATTGCTAAACATCAAATAAAGCTGATAACGTAACTTAGCTTAGCTATGACATACAACAACATATACATACTGTAGTACAATATATATAAAACGCTCCATTTCGTCGTGGACGTTTGCTGATGTCAACAATTCAAAATCATTGCAGTGATGACGAGGCAAACAGCTGGCGGAACAAAAGTGCTGTGCACCAAAAAAATTCAATTCTGCAATATGACATCCGGCGGGCACACTCACACACTCGCACACTCGAACACACGCACACTCGCACACACACGTTTGAGTGGCACACGGCGTATACTTAACGCCGCTGCGCTTGAGTCAACATCCAACGGCATTGACATGCCCAGCCATTGTTGCTGCTATTCTGTTAACTGTTTCTGTTTCTGGGTCTCACACATCAGCTGCTGCGGCCAGTGGCTATTGCAACGCTGCAGTTTTGGTGGCAGTTTTGTGGTCGCTGTGTAACCTTTGAAATGTTGTCAGAATTTTACTTGCGGCTAATTATAATTACTTCTTTCCGATGATGAGAAAGAGCATTTAAAGATATTATTATTATTGTGAGAGGACAAATAAATACAATATCGTTAATTAGCCTTATTAATTTTTAACTTAAATTATAAATTATTATATTTGAGTTGAATAATCGAAGCCATTGCCACTTGAGAATCTTAAATATTTTTAAATACATACTTCTCATCAATATGATTATAATGCTAATTAATATCGTTTCGCATATTTACAGCACACATATTCATAAATATCCACTCAAGATACGCGTTCTATTCAACTGACAAAAAGGGAACTTTTAGTTTCGTAAATGGCACTCGACTTGTGGCGCTTTGGCAACTTCAAGTGGCAAATCGTTGCATAAAACACGGCGCACATTTTAGGCACTTGCCGAGGTTGGCCTGCCTTCCACACACACACATATATTTATATATATATATACAAAAGCACATACATTCTCACATAGACCAAAAATAAGCGAGCTGGCAACGAAAATTTAATTACACTTAATTAAGTGCAAAAAATTTCTACAATGCTATTAAAATGTGCTTCAAAATGGCTTTGGTTTTTGGCCCTATGTAAGGGTATGTATCTGTGTATATGTGTGCGTGTGTGTGTGTGTGCGTGTGTGTCTGTGAGTACATAGTTTAGAAGTGCTGTGGTCCTAGTGTTTGACTGAGTGAGCTCCACAATGTACTTTGCATTTATTAGAACATTTTTGCGGCACTGCCATAAAAATGCTTTGTCCTACATTAGTTTTTGAGCAAAAGTTAGGGACACCCACACATACATACATACCTACACTCCTATTTATGTATAATCAACATTCTAAATTAGTTTTTAAATATAGAGTATATGTTAATTTTAAATATTTTGCAATTTTGCGTATCAATGTTTATGTTCAATTATTAAAAATCTAAAGAAGAGTTATTATTAGTTGTAACATGTAATTAAATGTGTATTTATTAAGAATTAATTATTTAGTTTTTGTTAGCCGTTTTTATGTGCAGTTTAGATTTGTTAAATTAAATTCTGAGTAATTTTGTCAGTCCTAAAAATGTACCAACTGTAATTTGGTGGCTTCCGTTTAGTGAATGCAAATGCGCAGCACATTACAAATGCCAAATTAAATTTGCGGTGGCAGCGTGTAATTTTCGTTCGTTTTGGTCAAGGAAATAGTAAATAAGTTTATGGCATCGCATCGTGAGCTGAATTACCTCTAAAATGCGTTAGATAACTTGCTCAAAACAATAAGGAACATTAAAATTTTTTTATTATTGCCACGAATGGAACTTTATGACTCTCCCATTCCCCGGCAGTCTTGTCTATTACACGTAATTCTCCCACTCAGTCGCTAACTATACCCAGTATTATAAGTTAACGAGGTATATACAATTTTTGTAAAATATGTTTTATAATATATGATAAAGTAAACAAGTAAAATTAATTTAAGATATGTAATTATAAATTTAATTAAAACTTTATTGCAGACTATTAAATATCTAAGAACAAATTGCAATAAATTAGAGTATTATTCTCTGTAGCTAAATTATATGGCATCTTATAGTCGAATACATCTTCTAGTTGGCATTAACTTATTTTTTGTTTATGAGCTGGCCGCTTTTGTTGTGCTTGGACTTGGCTGTCCATTTGCTTTTGTAGAACTTCACTGTGGTCCTCGGGCTTTGCGTTGACAGCATATGGCTGGAATTGCGGCTACTTAGCATCAGGCAGCTATGTTCTGACTTGGCAAGTTGTTGCTGCTGTTGTTGTTATTATTGGCAGAGTCGACTGTTGTTATAAGCCTCTTTTAACTTGGCGCTGACAATCCGCGGCTGCTGCTGCTACTTATTTTGATTAAATTTACATAATTTTTTTTCCTTCCCTAGGATGGCTTAATTTAATTTGCCCGTATTTTGGAATACGGCCGCCTTATCGGCAGCTTCGCCCTTCGTCCTTCGCCCTTCGCCCTTCTGTCATCTGCTGTCTGTTGCAGAAAAAAAAAAATAAGTATCAGCGTTCTTCCTGTCATTTTGGCTGTGATATTTGCCTGCCACTGTTAACTCGATTGCCAATATCGTGTGCAAATATTTCAACAGCAACGCAAGCCAAGCGGCAAACTTTGTAACTTTTTCGGCCAAGCAAATCAACGTCAGTGCCTGCCACGCCTCCATTTTGGGCTAACGCCCATTGCAAATCAAATACGTCGACCAACTCACTGAGTGTATAATTTGCGCTTTGTCTAACTGTCAACACTTTTAACCCATTTCTGTCGATTATAAGTTTGCTTTTGCATTGAAATGCATGTACTCCAGCACAGTAGACATACGCTATGGCAGCTCAATCTATTCATTTGTTATGTAGATAAATGATAATACTTTTAAAGGTATTATAAGTTAGACTATTGTAACTTAATTATTATAATTCTCAATAATCCTAAACATAATCATAAAATTTGTCATTCATAAATGATATTATTTTTAAAAATATTTTATATAATATTATTATAACTCAATTTTTACAAATAATATTAATTAACTAATTTTCGATAATCCTTAAAACTTAAAAACAATCCTGTTAGAGTATTTTCACTGTACGCACTACTATATAGTAATACTTTTACCCTGTAACTTGTCAAATGCAGCTGTAGATAGCCTTGAGAGAATATTTGATGAGAATAGCAGAGCTTAACATTAATTAATATCAACGGCAACTGTAAGTGGGTATTATTAAATTTGTTATGTGGTTTCTGAGTTGAAATTTGTATTAAGTTTTGTATATCATATTCCATTTTTGAATATCTGAATATCGCTAAAAGTCTATTAACTACAAATATTATTTTTAAAGATTTTATTACATTCAACAGGGTAGATTTTGGCTGAGCACAATGGATGAACAGAATTTCTATTGTTTTTTCTTATGCTATCGGACAGAGCATAGTTTTACATAGCTCTCTAGAAGCGCTCTCAGCTGAAGTGGCTGCAGCAGTTGCAGGAGCTGAGCATTTTCCAGGGACTCTCTGAATTTTGGCACATCCGACTTTTTGGGCCAAAGGCTGACTGAATGGCTGGCAGTTGAAATAATATTTGCGATCATAATGGATTTTGCCAATTTGAATATTATTACAAACATACAGACAAATACCCTTCAACACACACACACACATACACACACACACACACAGAGATTCGCACCAATACATATGTATAGAGAAATTTTCATTTTGCATTGTTGCTGCCTTCCCTCGAATGGCAAACAATTTTCTTAAGTAGTATAGTTTAGATTTTTGCATATGTAGATGAGATGGAACCGAAATTGTTCCATTTGTTCGAAGTCAGTGCGTCTGATGAGTTGATAATGAAGTGCGCAATACAAGCGAAATTGCTGCATTCTACGGAGTTGTATACATACATCTATGTACATGTATATAAATATATACACACACATATATATATATATGTATATGTATATGTATATGTGTGTATGGCTCACAATAATGCCAATGGGCAAACAGTGATGGAATATTAGCTGAGCTGCCCCTGCTGTTACTCCTATTTTCCATCCTGGTAAACAGTTTGCCATGACTTTGCCACAGTGCAAACATGAAGCACATTATCATTGCCGGCAAATGACGTACAAAGCTTAAATATTTGCCCAACTGTGTCTCTGTACAACAACAAGCAGCCAACAAACCAACAGGCAACAACAAGCAGAAGGCAGTAAGCAGAAGTCAGTCGGTAGTAAGCGGCCAAATGGCCAAAAGGATGGAAAGGAGTAGCTGCGTAGTTGCCAGTTGGCTAGCGTTGCGCATACGACATGTAGCCCTTGCACAAATATTAAAAAATAAGCAGCGCGACCGACTCCAGTCCCTGGCAACTATGTGGCGTAATATTCACAGCATTTTGCCTAAGGCCACACCACACCACACAACACACAACACCACACCACACACCACACAGAACAGCAGACAACCAGGCAACAAACCAACAACAAACATTGTTGACAGCAGCAAAAGTAATAAAACTTTAGGCGTTGACTCGTTGGCTGGTTGGCTGACTGACTGATGGAATGACTGAATGAATTATATGGCAATGAAATGTGTCGAGCCGCAGTAGCGTGCAGTTATTTTTTGATATTTACGCCTCTGGTCTGTCAACAAATGCTTTGATAAATAATATAAAATATTAATAAATTCGATGCTTTGAATGTGCGCCGTCCAAAATCAGATTAAATCGTTAATTTTTCGATTGGATAAAAAAAAAAGAAACGGATTAATCGATTGCACGCGATAGGAGAATACTCTGTACAGCTCTCTAGCATTTAAGTATTTTGTTAATTATTAATACTTAATTGCAATTAGTCCAGTTCGTAACATTTATATCACGATATAAGGTTTAAACTAAGCAATCTGGTCTGACATCAGCTAATACAACAAGAAGCGCCAATATTTAAATATATTGAAAATGTTAATATTATTACATGTAATGCTGTATAATTTATAATTCTAAATTCTTGCAAATAGTATAATAAATCTGGTGTCTCTGACTTCAATACATGCTGACATCGATGAACAAAGAGACAGACTGACGGATGGAAAGACACATTTCAATCGACTGAGCTGTTGTTAGAGATCAACAGTATATATACTTTATAGGGTGTACCACACCTCCTTCTGCCTGTTACCATATTTTTGTACGTAGTTAGCATAGCCCTGTACAGGGTATTATGTAATAATAACATTTTCAAATGTTAATTCAAAGAACTCGGCATATTGCTTCAAAACTACCCGTATATATATAATTATACATTTATTTTGTTGTTAATTCACTTTTGAGAGAAAACATCAAACATATTTAAATGAAAATATGCATTTTAATTGAATATTTACAACTCTGTGTATTATATTACATTCGCAATTTACATAGTAATGAAATTTAAGTATTTCAACGGGATTATTACGAGTTGATTTCAGCAAAATAAATAGTTGTCAATTAAATACCTCAACAAATATATGTATATATTTATATATACAATTTCTTTTTTCAAGTATTCTCTGTTGTAACTGTTGTAAAAATTATCCACAAATCAGCGAAAAGCCAATCAAAGCTAAGCCTTTTATTTCGCATCTTTTATTCTACTGGCACTTCGCACCGCCAATTTGGCTCGTTATACCGTACAAAAATGAAATACGGCTTTAACTTAGAGGTATCGACTAGAAGATACTCTGCGCCAAAAACAGAAAAGAAGTCTTCTTAAGCTTAGGTGTCTCTTGATTAAATTATTTCTAAGACAAACAAGTTGATAGCAGCTTTAAGCCAGTAACAAATGCATAACTGCATAAATATTTAAAATAAATATATTTTCTGGCTTTAACTATTGAGTTTGTAAAGGGTAACATGAGAAAAACAGAACAGATTCACCTAACGTCTTAACCCAAACTCGGAAATATTAGCCACAAAGTTTTGCCTCCATCCAGCGGCAATCTTCTTTGATTCCCGCTATGCCTCATCCCTCATCCCTCATCATTCGTGCTGTGGCTTTGGCTGCACAAAAATTGACATAAATAAAGCAAACGCAGGAAGCAAGAAAAACTGTAAAGGAAAATTTTGAAAAATAGATGGCATGTGGAAATGTTTTAGATGGCGTAGCGGACTGAGGAGGCGGAGGCCTTACTGTGAAAATGGACATGCTATGCATGCCGAGTGCTGTCGCATTTATTACCAGTTTCCACTTCTCGTTCCTCGCTCCTTCTTCCTCACTCATCATTCTTCATACCCCATACCCCATTCACCGTACATTCTCCTTCTCGCGCGGCCTGCCAATATGCGGGCGGTTGGGGTTGTTCCACAGAAAATATATAGAAACTCTGTATAACGATATATACTCGTACATAGATATCGCTGTGGCGCTGTCGTTGCGTATTGGTACGTGCCGAATGGCAACTGAAAACTTTTTTAATTTTAAAAAATTTTTGTTGTTCCGCTTGGCCCAAGACGCGAAGACGCAAAGACGCAGCGTCAGTCGTTGTCGATGAGGCGATGAGAGTTCGAAGCATGCGTTGCATTAGATATAGAAATAGAAGTCAAAGACAAAAAAATGATGGGAGAAAATCAAAACAAGAATGCTCTAGTCGAGAGTATTCACTTACAATATGCTCTTTATATATATGTTTAATACAATTGAAGTGCCAATCGCTGCTGTATTCGACTTTGTCTTTAGGTCAATAACTCTTAATGCTTTGTGCTGCCAAACGCGTTAGATTTCGATTCTCATTGTGTAGCTCACTTGATCAATTTGCACTTCTGCTTTTGATTCTTAAGCATTATAATTCTGCATTGCACAGCTGTAAGACACCCACTTTTCTCTTATTTTCATCGTCACAATCTGTTTTCCTTTAGTTCTGCAGCTCCTATATATTTCCCTCGACTTTGCTTAAGCTTCATGGTTCACTTTTGGTCACTTCTTAGTCAATCTGCCGCGACTCGTGTTAATACAAACGAAACGATCTGTGACTTCTGCTGCTAATTCCATATATGCGCCACGTTTGTGATCTTTTTTTAATACAGGGTATAAGAAAATAAATGTTAAAGTTCAAAATGTTAAGTGCCGCCAGCGGTAAAGTTAATTTAGAAGCGAAACATTAGAATTGGTCCCGGACAGCAAGCCCGACGACGGCTGCGGCATAATAAATGCGAGCATAACTCTGATTCAGATTCTGGATACTGCCCTACTCTGCTTTTTGTCATATTTGACCTTATTCAGCCGACACACAGACACACACACACACATGTTTGTATATATAGATAAAGAATGTGCGTGTATTGCATAGTGCCGACAACAGGCAGCTGAATGTTATTGAAAAGAGCTACTCATATTTCAAAGGGACAATCACGCGTATGACAGCCGCGGGCTGTCAATGGCCGACCATTGGTATCATTGACGATGCCATTGCTACCATGACGGCTGCTCTGCTGCTGCTGCTGCTTCTTCTACTGCTGCTGCTGCTGCAGGCCCTGCTGGCGTTTTTATTATTATAAGCCATGCTGTGCATATTATATTACCACACAAAAACTGTTAGCACATGCTTCGAGCTATGCAAGAGGGGAGAGCAGCAAGCAGACAGTAGACGTGAATGTGGTGGGAGGGGGGCGGAGGGTCAGTCTGTGCACCAGACTGTATCGAGTGCGTAGAGTGTGGCCCAATTGTCACTTATAAATTGACATTTAAAATGTTTGGTTTTGGGTTCTTCAATGTTGAATGGTTTGAGCCAGCGAAATCGGAAACTTTTTAAAGCAATCATTGAGTGTGATTTAGGAATAAGGCAACTACATAAAGCAAGTATTAATATCACTATGTAAGGGTAAATGAAAAGATGAAATAAAATGAATAATTTTCGAAAATTTGGGAATAAATTTAATACAAATTGAAACACCCTTTATAATTGTAATAAATGGGGAATTAAAGTTATTGCGTTAAGTAAATTCACACTGTTTTTAGATTATAGAGGTTTATTTATAATTAAGATTGGAAATAATAAGTAAGTTAGATATTCTTTTATAACTCTTTATGTCTTTGAAACTTAAGTCGTAAATCGTTTCGCAACTTCTTTTCTCGGGCTCTCGATCAGAACTCCTCTATTCACCTCGAGGTCAACAACTCTTCGTCGCTCAGTTGACTGTGGTAAGAAGGCTGAGTGGTAGATGCCAGACCCATTCCCACATAAACGTATTAGCTAAAGTTCTTCAAGGTTGTCTGTATATACATTAAGTTTCTTTTTCTCACTGTCTTATTTATTTATGATATTTCAATTTAATTATTTCAGATTTAAAGTTTAATCTTAACTTCTTTATCTTTTGCATTATGCATTTGTTGTTTTAACGTTGTAAAAATGTTCGGATATCATTAATAATATAACTTATTAAATAAATGTATACAATAAGCCTATTTGCATGCATTCCGTTCTGTCTTTACACACACTATGTATTCACAGATGTACATAAGTATTTATGTAAGTGCGTAAGTATGTATTTAGTAGGCATATTATCCACTTCACGCACGTGACTTTGGCACTTCAATTATTAATAATTGCATAATATTTACTTTGTTAAATGCGTCACTCGGTTTATGCTGTTGTTAATTTTAATTGAAACTTTTTAATTGCATTTAAATCAAACAAAAATACAACGATTCACAGACAGTCACATATGAATATCGTAAATGCTCTTGCATAATGCTCAGACACTTATGCAAAAAGCCAAAAAAAAAAAAAGAAGAAACAAAGTAATAATACTTTTGCCAACGACAGGTGACTATGAGATACCCTGTGTATATTTATAAACTCGAAAGTCTCTTTCTTCCCCCTGAAGTGCCATGAGAAAACTATTTTTGAATTGTTTAAATACTTAAACTTTTATATTAAATCTAAAGCATTTGATGGATTGATAGAAGAGTAAATGCTGATCAAGAACACATATCTCTCTTATTCTTTAAGAAGCATATTCATAAAGTGTGCATACCCATTACTACATATATTCAATGAGTACAGGATATTAAAACCTTTTTAATTCGCTTTGAACAGTGGACGGCAATTAAGAGGAATACAAAAAGCTAACTTTTTACTTATGTATGACAATGAAGTGCAATTCTATTTAGACAAGAAGCATTCACACACACACACACACACACACACACACTGACAGACATACATACTCTAGGATATGAAGAAACAAATAAATAAATTGTCGGTTTTGTTGCTGGACATTTACTTATTATGCAACAATTTGCTGAAAATGGTAAAATGGTGTAGAATGAAACAATATTTACCTTCGTTAGCACCAAAAATAGTTTTAAATTTTCTTATGCAGCCGGCAATGCAGCCAACGAACTGGAAGAATTACAATGAATGTACAACTTAAACTTAAATCTTAACAACATTTACAAATAGCAATGAAAAAACGTTGAAAAGTCGTTGCAAAAATATGGCAAAACTATATGCAAATTATGCTGCCAGGCAGCCAGTCAGCCAGTCAGCCAAGCAGCCACTCAACTTGCCAGTCAAATTTCCTTAACAAGCTTTTGGCCTAATCAAATAGCAGCGGCCCCAAAAGCAAAAGCTGAAAACCCTTTGGTGACTGCTCGCTCGACCCGAGAAACCGAGAAACCGAGAAACTGTCTTCTAACAAACGCTTGACAGGCAATTGTCTTATGTGGTATGCTAATTTTTTATGTGGCTCCCTCCCTCGTCCTTGTGGCCATGGCTCTGGCTCTGTCTGTCTTGGTGTGGGTCTGTCTCTAGCACTCAGTCTATATTTTCATATGCATGGGTGTGCTTGAGTGTGGGTGTCTTGCTATTTGAGTCTTGTGTGCCGCCAGCCAGCAAAATTGCCAAATTAAAACTATAAACTATCTCTTTTTGAAGCCCTGAGGGGCAATGTCGTTGGGTTATTGCCTTCATAATGGAACATGGAACTATGGAGCTGCATGCAATATGTACACTGATGTAAATATTTAAATATGTAACAGTGTATGTACGTCTGCGTACTGCTAGTGCACTTTGAAGAAGGCATGCCTTTGCCTTGCTTCATATGCTGACTCAAAGGGGATACTAAATCATGTTTAATTTGTTTAATGAGATATATTTTCAATAAATAGTATTATTTGCAAAACTGTTATAGTATTCATTTGATTTTTTAACAATTATTTAAGAGTTAATTAGCATACAAAATAATAGTCAGTAAATTGTTGATATAGCATTATCTAGTTGTATATATTTGTATAACATTCCCAACACATTTGACAAGCAATCGATGCAAAGACTGCGACTGTGTGAGAAATAGATTGACAGCAAATTGAAAATGTTGTATGGTATCTGAAAATTGGAAATAGTCAGCAGATCGCTGGCTCTTCAAATGCCTGGGGTAAGTATCAACTCGTACGCATTCCAAATTACGAATTGCCTTGTAAAGCAAAAGTTTTTCATAACTTTTCATAAGTTACTCTTATTTATACGAGACCACAATTTTGTACTTTACATTTTCTTTATTTGCAGCAACATTTCTGCTGCTCTGTGTTGAACGATTCGCTGCTCTTCGCTCACTCCGTCATCCATTCTTCCCATCCTATTTGATTTCATTCGTTTTCTACTTCCCTTTCCTTTTTGCATTTTCATTTGCTTTTTCTTTTACTTTTTATATAGTTTGTGCTGGCGAGGAAATTGAAACTTTGCTAGTATTTTGCATAATTTTCTGATGGCACAAATGCAAAAAGAGGAATAGAGCGACAGCAATGCTTAAGCAGTCGCAGTCGCAGTCGCAGTCGCGTTCACAGCCACAAAGTGCAGAGTACAATTGAAGTTGAGGCTGACAAGCAGGATGTCGACGCCTTGCCAAGAGGAAATGTCGCTGTGGTTGTGTGGCAAAGCCAACTAAATTTAGTATTTACTTACCACATCCTTTACGACTCGACTAGGCTTGTCTAGGCTCCGCTAGGCTCGTCTCGCCTCGTCTCGTCTCTGCTCTTCTGCTGACATTTGCATATGTATAAAATGTACACTTGTAATCATAGCTATAAGTGTGTTGTGTCAGCTTGTCGATGGACTCGTTTCTGTAGCAGTCACCGTATCGTTAACGCTCAAGCGTTTCCATTTAATGGCCACTTGTGTCATTCACCTTGCCAAATTGCAACAGCATTTGGCTTGCAACGGATGCAACGGAACCTACTACTGTAATTACATTAGCAGCTGCTTTTGGCGCCTCTTTTAAGTAGCTTGGTCATTTGTGTGGGGAGACAGTAAAACATTTGCAGTTCTGTTCGGCTCTTGTGGTCTGCAGAAAATGCATTGGCTGACTGTTTGCCAAAAATGCACTCACAGAGATGAGTTACTGGGATTCCCTTGTTCCCCTTTTCCTGTGCTCGGAAGATAAATGCTCTCTGGCAGCAGGAAGGTCGCAAAAAACTGGACATGAATTAATTACAAGCTCATAGTATAGAAAATCTGCTTACAAATCAGCGCTCATAAGTCAATATGCCAAATGCCAGAAATGTTGGAAATGCTGGAGATGTTGGAGATGTTGGAATGCCGAAATGCCAGAATGTCGAAGTGTCTGACAGTCGAGAGTCGACAGTCGCCAGTCGGCGATAAAGTATTTATAGAGTTGTTCTGAATCCTCAGAAGGTGGCTGGGGGTGTTGGAAGGGTGTGTTCTGGAATTAATTGAAAGGCTTTTGCCGGCTCCGAGTGATAAATTAATGTGTCGATTGTGTGTCGAGGATTAAAAGTAACTCGGTTATGTATGTGATTTTTATTTCGTTTGCTGGATGGCCCCAGCTTAACTGCCAGTTTGCTCAATACATTTGTTGTTTAGGACTTGTCGGATTATGCACATGTTTACAAGGTTTTAGTTATTTATTATTTTTTTTTTTTGGTATTTGTTTGTTCACTGCTGGCGGGGAAAGGAAGAACGTCTGTTTATTTGGCAGGTTTATTAGTTATGCAGTTTGGTGTACAAATTTGGTGAATTATTAATAAATAAATTGTTGTTTTCTATCTTGTGGCAGCAGCAAAACTGGGACTCCACACTGCGCCACGTGCCACAGAAATACATGGCCAGAGAAATTCAAGACTCTTAACTATATTCTTTACTAGAGTAACTCCCACTTTTCGCTATAAATTTTGTGTACTTTGCTCTTGATTTTTATATATTTGTTAATATTACTAAAAATTAAAATACATTGCAAATTGAAAGAGCAACAAAAGTACATATATTAATAATAAGATAGAAATATAAACGGAGAAAACTGCACCACAAACTTGTAGTGCAAGGCGAATACAATTCACCCACAATGTTGCTTAAGTTTCACTTCAACTTAACGACTTTACGAGCATTTCGTTGTCAAATTTTAATGGCAGCACATTTCTCGTGAAAAAAGCTGTAATTAGTATTGCCAAACATGCCGGCCCATTGACTTTGATGTACTTCCGTAAACTTACAAATTGTTTTTTCTGTTTGGGTCTACAACAACTTGGTCTATGCACATACTGTGATACTAATCACATTTCAAAAGAATTTTATTCTCTTGTTTGCCACGGACAAATTAAATAATTGGCATGACAATGAACATGACAATGCAATAGACATATACACATACCTCTGCGTAGTGTGGGGCATGCCACGAGGCAAGAACGGCAGTGTCCCTATGTTAGCTACGCACAAGCGCATAGTCAGCTCTCAGTGCCGCCCCAATGGTTGAGCATCGGTAGCAGGACAACAATTTCATTAGAACAGAAGCCTTGTGTCCATGTTCCAGTCATTGTCATTGTCATTGGCATCGACGTCGTCGTGGTCGTCGTCGTCGTTGTCATCGAGAGGCATTACAAACAAAACTACTTAAGTTACCACGATTACATGTTATCGTAAATTAATTGTCCGACATTTTGTTTTACTAACAACATTCTAAAGAGATGCGTCAAAGCTATCTGTGTGCTCTCTGCGTGTGTATTTGTGTGTTGACGTCAGTGTCGCATTCAATGAGATTCCTTACAGCGTCTTCCCGCATGTGATTTCACCTCCAACGTGAATAAGTTCCCCGCACACTCCATGAAGAAACAAACATTATCCTATTTATAGAACAACAAATTCTTTGCTTTAAATAAATTTACATAGAATGTTGAAACTAGAGCAGCGAAATAGAATACGGAAAACGCGTGGCAACTGAAACACTTCAAAATAATGCTGCAAATTTGGAGAATTCACGGCGAAAGCGTTTTTCGACAACGAATTGCAGAAAGATATGTAGCCAGAGTCTCAATGGGATGCACATTGATGTTTAGTTGGACTAGCAAATGCACTTGAATGTTTTCTTAATTGACCGCAAATTTGAACGGTTTCATTGTCCAACTGCCAAGAAGTTTTCATTTTGATTCTAATTGAAACGCGTGTCAAGTCAAACTAATTAAAATCTTATGCTAAGGTAGCGCCGTAAAGTATGCAGCATATTTTTCAACACTCTTTGTCTTGCATGTGTGTGTGTGTGTGTGTGTGTGTGCGAACGTATGTGGCAGGTAAACTGGCAAGCCGACTCGCTCTTCGCTTAATGCATAATTACACACACAATTTTCATTAAATAAACGTGCAACGGCACCAAATGTTTGTCGGCAGCAGGTGGCAGGCAGCTCAGGTTGCAGGCAGCTCAGGTTGCAGGCAGGCTCAGGTTGCAGGTTGCAGGTTGCAGGCTGCAGTACTGAGCCTGCATTCTTGCAACGCTGCCGCAGCCCCGCCGTGCATCTCCAGTGCCGCATTCCGGCGATGCTGAGTGCGTTTGATTTGCCGCTCGAGTTAGTTTGCACATGCCGCACTTGTTTATAAGTTCTCTAATTAATTTTTAAGTGCCACTGCTAACTGCCTGGAGGACATGCTTGGCAATAGCAGCAGTTAACACCAGCTAGACTCACACATGCATGTTCCTCTACGCTCTCTCTCTCTCTCTCTCTCTGTCTCTACATGTGCCCGAGTGTGTTTGAGCAACGCTCTTGAAGTCCCAAGGTGCTGCGGCAGTCAGATGTGGCTAAATGCTAAAAAATTATGCACATGTGATTTGCTGGCCATAATAAAATTAGACTCGTTTGCTGCACTTGTAATTGCAGTTGTTGTTTTCGATGTTGTTGTTGCCATTACCTGCTGCCTGCGGGTGCACTGAACAGTTAGCAGAGTGCATGCCTCATGCAACCAGCGAGCGAAGCTCAAGAATTGCATTGCGGTTGGGGGCTGTTCGCATAATGGTCTGCTGCATTATGTTTAGCGAGCTTTAATTGAAATTTATTAACACAAATTGCTAAAATTACTTGCCAACTCCATATTTACTTCCAGTCTGTATGCAAATAAGCTGCATATTTATTTATCGTTGCAATTAGCTAACGGAAATTGCTGAAATATCGCTTAGCATAATGCATTATGAAAATGCACAATTACTTAATACAAATGCTTTGGATTCAGCATTAATTAGAATTCACAAATTCACTTTGTAAGTAGTTGGAATAGTTGTAGTAATAAATAAATAAATGATATTATTTATGCAAAGAAATAAACTTAATAATAATAGTATAATTAATTGTGTCAATTGAGTAATTGTTATCTTAATTCATAGTCAATTCAATTGCAATCAATTATGTGCTAGAAACAACAATAATTTGCAAATTGTTTAATTGAATAAAATGAAATTAAGGCAAAAAAAAAGAAATACAAATTTTAAATTAATATCATTTGTAAAGATCTGAGCAGTTAGTGCTCTTGACATGGAGTACAAAAAGCATCTGTAGATGATGTATCTCCCATGTTGTTGTAGCTCTTATCGTGATGTGTGTGTGTGTGTGTGTGTTTGTGTGTTGTGCTGCTGTGTGTTACGCCCTCAGCGAACTGTGTTCTTGTTGATGTAGTTGTTTTTGTTATTAAGAAATAATCTACTTGTAAAATCTTAATTAAAGTTATTATAAATATGTATGTGAGTGTAAAATGCGACGGCAGCTGAGGCAGCCTTAATAGCAACAGTCACGTCAGTGATATCTCACAGATACACGCACACACACACACACACATGGGGCCCACATATATGATATTATTTGTAAGTATGTCTCGTTGTTTGTTTGCTTGTTTGTTTGTGTATTTGCCTTCGCTTTTGCCTTGTATGCCCTTGGCTCTACTTTCCCGACGTTAAATTGCGCAGCTGTTTGCATTCCACTTTATACATGTATGTACGAGCATGTACATGTACATGTATCCTCCCCTCCCCACACTACCACCGCTTTCCGCACTCTCTCTCTCTCTTCGTTCTGTGGGGCTGGGCAAAAAGAAGCTAAGTGCACAGCAAGTGGCATCAAAAGTATTTGCGCTTTATTATGACAACTGACATTAGTTTGTTTGATATTTGTGTTGGTTGGCTGACTCAACTCGAATGCGTGTCCCATTCCCCACTCCGTTTGATAAGATTTAATTGAGTTGACATTGGTGCGGTTAGTCGACAGTGGGTGGTGGGTTGAGTGGATAACGGGTCGCAATCCTGAGCACCGCCTGCGGGCATTTGTGGGAAAAGTCAAGTGTGTAGTTGCTGCTCTTTGGCTCCATTTGTTCGTTCGTTCGTTTGTTCGTTTGTTCGTTTGTTCGTTTGTTCGCTTGTTCGTTCATTCGCTCATTTGCTTGTTTATTTGTTTGTTTGTTTGCTTGTCTGTCTGCCACTCGCTCGATTTTCAATGAGTCTTTCTGAAGTCGTTAACCTTATCCGGGCCAGGCAAAGGGGTTAAGGTTAATGCGTGTTAATCCGACTTAATCAAGCCAAAATGCACAACTAATCAACTGCAGCAACTCATCGTAAACTCATTCCCTCCCCCATATCATTTGCACCCTCTCCCTATACCCAGCAACAAGAGCAGCCACAACTGAAGAACCTTCCGGAGGGGCCTTTGAAACGGAATCTGTCGCTTTGCATGCGAATTGAAAAAGTTTTGCGCGCAAATTTTTTAATGAAATAAATTAAAAAAGCTGTCAGCTGACTGTAAGTTTATATTAGAACTGATAAAAAAAAAATAAAAAGAAAAAACATCAGAAGCAACTCACCAACAGCAGCTCCGGGAAATATACTTAAGTGTTGAGTTACGCTAAATGGATTTTCAACTTGAGAGCGACTTCAACATAAAAAAAATAATGTAAACTACTGCCAACTAAACTGTCATGAGAGCTACAAAAATTAAAATAAAAAAAAAATAAAAAAAAAATACATAAAAAATAAAATAAAATTGAAATAAGGAAAAGTGGAGACGCCATGAAATTCGATTAGCAACATGCCATTAAAACGACTCCGCGGGTTCGGGACTCATTCAGGCTGCAGTTAAGTATTTTAAAATTTATAAGATGCCAAAAAGTTAGTCCGTAAGTTCTGTTGAATTAATTAGGCAGGACTGAGTGAGTTATCCGCTGAAACATAACAGAATGGCTAACAATAAGTGATTTATCGACTCTGTTTAGCTCAAGCTGGGGACTACATTAGCCAATGTATGCAAGTTGATTTATTAACTTATTATAATGTTAATCTTATGCTGTGAGATAGTGTCGCCAATAAACTAGTTTTCAATATATTTTGATATCTCGAATTACTTGGCTAAACTACAGAAATGGGGAGTCTGTCAATGGTTCTGACAACTTTTATAATTAAAGAGTAATGTGAATTAATTTAAATTATTAATTGGCAACTATCGCTGTTGCTAAGAGCTTGAAACTATTTAGTTGTTGTTAATTAGCAATATTGTACTATTGGCTTGAATGACCATTGATAATGAATGAAATAGTCTCGATGGTCTCATTCAAGACCACTTATTTCTATGACACTTTCAACAGTTTTGTATAATTAACACAAATTATTTATTATGTTAATAATCAGAATGTTTACACAAAGAAACCTTAAGCTGAATCAAAACTATTGAATGGTTTTACAATTAGTTAATAGAACACAATCAATTGATACAAATGCAATTCGTGCATTGTTTAATGTTTGTATTAAGATTAGTTGCGTTATTATTATTATCTAAATAAACAGCTTTTACTGTCTATTAATAAATATGCTTTATTCTGCAATTTTGTTAATCGGAACGTAAGACACGCAAATACCGAAATGCTTTTCCAAAGGCAAATCAGCTTAACAATAAAAAGTACACACAACTTGCCAACCATTGCTCAAAGCTATAAAACCACAACTGAACATGTAGAAGTTGATGTGTGTAGTTGTAGTAGTGCTATATAAGCATATAAAGCTACCTACAACAAGCGAATAACACAATAATAAAACATATTTTAGAGCATGCAACAAAAAACACTCACAAACGACTGTTGGCAAGGCAACAGCATCGAGGGGGGACAACTGTTCTAGGAGTAGAACGAGGGGATGGGTATGCAAGCACTTGAGCGAGCCCTTACAATGACAACACACATACAAGCAGGCAGACAGCTACACAGACAGAGAGACAGACAGACCCAGAGACAGAGAACACTTTCATATGCATGCAAAAAGAACTACTTATGGCAGTCAAGCTAAAGTGCAGGAAAAACTAACACATATATATATATATATATATACATATATATGTATATGCACATAAAAAATAAATTTATATATATATATATGCATATAGTATATATAAAACATTTATTTGTTTTTTGTCGGAAACATTTGGTGCGTATGATAATAAATACTTAATCCGCAACAAAAGAATATTAAAAACAACAACAAATGTAAATGCTAAAGAGCATAAAGAAATGCATAAAAACAAATGCTTGGACTGAACTCGAACTGGACCACAGAGGGGCTTGCTTGCTGGACCAGCGGGGGCAAGCAGGTGCACTACACTCATATGTATAGCATAACAAAAGGCGCTTTTGAAATGCAAAATGAACTAGCTTTTCAAGCAACTACATAAAACATGCATGCATACATGCATAAAATTATGGTACATAAAAGGCAAAACGCTGGGAGCGAAATAGTCAACTAGTCAAATATGTGTTCGACTGCGTGGTGTGGAGTGTTGTGCTCTTGTGCCATATGGCTCTGGTAAGTTTATCAAAAGCAAATAAAAGTTGGCTAGCAAATGTTAACGAACCACCATAAGCCAAAGCCGCAAAAGCAGTTTTCGTCAAATTCCAAAGAAAAGTCATTAAAAGCGGGCAAGACAGACTTATTCATAGCTCGTACAATTATTACAATAATAATCATACGCACAGTTGCACACAGAGAAGAAGAGAGTGAGAAAGAGAGAGAGAGAGCGAGAGAGAGTGAGAGAGCGAGAGAGAGAGAGAGTGAGAGAGAGAGATTGTAGATGGGCGCTGACAACAACTCTCGACCACACCCCAAAATACAACAAAATCTATTACAGATAATAGACAGTCAGTGTCTGGTTGTATATATATATAAATGTAGTATGTAGTAAGTATTTGCTGTAGTTTAGTTTTATAATTACCATTTTATGCGGCTTCTATTTACACACACAGTCTCCATACTGTTACAGCTCGTCCTGCTGCTCCTTCTCCTGCTGTTGCTGGTGATGTGAAATTTTCGTTTCAACAAATATTAACATTTTGCTGGAACGATAAGCGAAAACTTTACATCCTGTGCGTGTATGCTGCGTTTTTGGCCATGTATTTGAATTTGGAGCACAATTTCATGCTATCTATCTCTGTCTCTATCTCTATATGTATCTATCGTTCTGTTTCTGTTTCGCTTGTATGCGCCGGCGGCGCATTATTATAGAAATGTTTCCAAAAAAGTTTGCATTGCTATCAAGAGGCCATCTAAAGCGTGGCATAAGCATAGACCTAGACTCTTTTGCCACACCGTTCCTCTTTTGTTGTCGTCAATGCTGAAAAGTTGGCCGTGTTAAACTTTAATTACTGCCACAGTTCCCCCTCCTCTCTCAGTACTCTGCTCCATGCCAACAAACGCGCGATCCCAAAACTTTGCGTGGCTTAATGCGTATTTACATATGTAGTCATTAGATTATAACATATTAGCAGGCAGTCTGTTTCACAATCGGATACTCCGAGTGATGTACTCGTTGCGAACAAGTAATATTACTTTGAGCTTGGATGGCAAATAGTAGATTACGTTGAGTTAAACTAGATGACTTTTTGAAGTATTTTATTGAAGTTCTATAATTTAATTCTGTAATATTTAAACTGTTCCTCTCTTTCCGTAAGCAGCCACACTTATTTATTGGATTTCACATGCATATTTATAATACTATAAACAGATATGTATATCTATCAGATATTCACATAACTTGATGTTTATTATGCAATATTTTGGTGTGCACAGACTCGACTGCTATTAAATATCCACATTAATATATGTGTGCGTCTGCAACTATTAAAACTTATTTGTTGGATTGCATATTTCGCAACCGCAAGAACATATTGAATTTAATTATTAACTATTTATTGCTCATTACATAAAGCAAATTGACATAGACCAGCATCCGTGGCGGCCTATCAGCCGCAGCCGCAGCAGATGTCTGTGAGTGTGTGTTGCATTACAGTCAATTTGTTGCAGTTGCATTGACTGGAAATTGACTCGCTTGACACAAAGAATAATATTACGTATACGAGGTGATTGCACGCGACGTTGCAGTCGATGTCAGGCCAGCGAACGAGGCGGCGTTCAATGTATTGGAAAATTGCAAAAAATTTGTCATACACAAAAACAAACACATTAAGGCTACACTTTGTAGCCGATTGTTGTTGACTGTTGACTGCTCTTGGTTGTTGTCTGTTAGCTGTTGCCGTTGCTGTTGCTGTTTCTGTTGCTATTGCTGTTGCTGTTGTTGTTGCTGTTCATTGTTTGCGCCTGAGGGCGACAAAATAATTTTACAATGCTGACACATTTTATGTTTATTAAATCAGCAGCCAGACTGACAGACTGACAGACTGAACCGAGCCGGACAGGACACTCAGGCCCCAAAAATGAACCCCAATTTGTGCATGCTTCATTTGATTAAACATTTATGCTCAATGGCCGCCTCTTGTTGTTCTTTGCTTGATGTGTGTATATGTGTGTGTGTGTGCATAGATATATTTGTATGTAGAAAATCATTCCATATGATTTACTCGGCAGTTCATTGGTCAAGTCAGAGGCGCTGGTCCGTCCCATCTGGTTGCCTGGCTGCTCGACTGCTTGACTGCTCGGCTATTGCAGCTCCGGCGGTTGTTGTAAGCAAATCTAGTGACCCGAAAATTAATTGATTGGAAAATAATGTAACATGCATTTATTGATTCATGTTTGAGGCGGCTCTCGCCACATGTGACCAGGCAGAGGTCAATTCAGCTTGTATCGCAACCCAACACAGTTGTTCCCCGCCCTTAGATTGAGGTCAGTGAAAGGTTGCATGGCATACGTCTCTGTCTCTCCCTCTCACTTGTTCTCTCTCTCTCTCTCTCACTCCGTTTCTGTGATGTTTTCAATTTGGTTTCCGGTCAGTCCACTATAATATTTATCTACTTTCAGTACAAACTCGTACACACATATTCGTACATTTGGCTTTTTTGTTCATCATGATGATCAGGCTGGCCTGTGTGTGAATGTATTTTATGCAAAATCCATATTCAATTTGCCAGCTGAACATCTGTGCAAATATCAAATATTGACTACAAATACTTGCTTGCTTGGCAGCCCGAAGTCCATTCCCCACTTGATGTGCTCGAGTGCTGTTGCTTTTACATTAAATTGCAATTATGTGTATATGATTTTATTTACTCTGCATGCTGTTGCTTGCACACATATACAATATACACACACGCATGCAATAGTATACATATGTTTCTTTTGCTCACTACGAATATAACGAGAATTATTTAAATCTTCTGAACGCTGCATAATTGCTGACTTCAGAAGTGTTTGCCATGACGCCTGTTTATGAACTTTATTTTTACTTGATTGGGTGTTCAAGTGGCATGCCACAAGTAAACTTCAGTTGCAGTGTAATAATTGTAATTGGAGTGGGGACAACCAATTTCATTTATTGCATTTATTAATCGCTCGACGTTTGCACATGTGCAAACAAAAGTGTTGCCTACTTTTGTGCGCAGCAACTGTAAGTCGATTGGAAGCCATAACAGAGCCTGTTATGTGAGCTGTTATTCTCAATGTTGGATAACAGAGGCAGATAATAATGTTGTTTCGCGAAAGCTTTCTGTTAAAATTAAGCTATCTTTGCTCTTTATGCTCGAATTTCTCTTAATTTATATTTTGCGCAGTGCATTAGATGCTGACTAAGATTAAATTATATTGCGTTGGCAAAATATATGAAAATATTGAAATAAATATAATTTTTTCAAAACAGGAATTATAATTTCTCAATCAATATATAAAGTTGTCATAATGTGCCCTAGAAATATTAGCAATTTGCTCAGAAAGACCAAGCTTATGATATTAAAAATTGTAAGAAATGCGTTTATAATGGAAATTATCTATATTTATATTTTGTTTATTATTTATTTTATTTTATTTTAAATTTGTAGCATTTTCTTATGCTCGAAGATATGTTTGTTTTAAAGGTGTAACGATTATATCGATCCATTTCTTTTGTATTTGGTGACAATTTGCTATTATTTATTAATTGTTTTCTATTCGCATTATTATCCATGCATACTCACACTTTTTTTGGTGACACTTGAATGCTTCTCAGCAAATAATTCAATATTTATCGTTTCTCAAAATCTCACGCACGTACAAACAATGCGCACTTACAATCAACCATCCATCGACCCGTCCATTCATATATCTCCACTTTTAGCCATACCATGCCGACTTCAGCTCATAACTCAAAATGTATTTAGCAGCCAATCAAGCAGAATGACAGGCACAAGTTCAACAACAGCAACCACAACAACAACAACAAGAACAGCAACAACAACAAGAACAGCAACAACAAAAACAATGGCTACTATATTCAATGCTACAAGAGGAACAACAACAATAGCAACAAGAACATCAACAACAATTTCGATGTGATCCATAAATGAAAATTGATAAACCTGGACACACGTGTCCTGTTTCATCCACTCCCACCTACTTACTGCGAACCAAGAGGATTATATGGATTTATACATTTGTGTTTACGTTTACTGTGTATGTCTTGTTTTTCCCTGGTCATATTTGTGTGACTTAAGTAAAATTCGGAATTCATTCACAAAGATTAATGCGATATTTCTATGTATATTTATTAGTTATACCTCAAATTATGCAACATCATGTTTATTTAGCTTGCTGTGGCATTTACTTGGGTTACAGAGTATGGAGTTGTTCGGTTTCCAGGCACAACACCGTAACTTTTCATCGCAGACCCAATACAAATTATAATTTTCCATTATGTCAGGGCAAATTATTATTATTTTTTGTTTTTTTTTTTCGAGCCAGCAGCATAAATCCAAAAACAAGAAACCCTCAAGTTGGCACCATTGCTTATAATTAAATTAACTTGCCAATAGTACACAGAACTGGCCATCAGACAGGCGTCTCATAATTGAAACCATGCCGAGCAAAAGGGCTAAAAGGTTAGTTATACCCCGACCACTGTGCTAACTGATGAACCTCGACAGTTGCTAGCAAATATTTTTGGAGGGAAAACAACAAAAAAGGTCACCAATAAAGTAATTAGGCGCTCAGTGTCCGAGAAATTTGTTACATCAAAGGACAGTGTCTCCTACCAAAAACTCATTGGTGTCTTTTGTGTAAAGTTTGGAGCGGAAGGCCGGGGGAACGGGGCGACTGGGCGACTGGGCGACTGGGGCACAGTTCTGTTACCTTTTGTGTGCAGCTGTCGTCTGCTAACAATGTGAGATTCAATTATTGCAAATAGGCCAGAAAGTGTGCGGCAAAAGGCCTGTGAAATGAAGTTCTAGATGTAGATAACTAAATTGCCTTCTAAGTGATACACTCGACGCACTCAAAGTCCAAAAGGTTTGCAAATTGAGTGATTGCCTGTGGATAATGAAAAAGCAAATGAGAGTTGCTCTCGTTCTGTAGGTGAGGCTGAGTTATTCAGTGTGAATGCAATGCAATTCTTAAATACTTTAAATTCCTTTCAACCATTCGATTTCATTGATTAAGTAAACTTAAATTCAAAAGCACAGAGATTCCTTTAATGCAGTCCTTAGCTTCGATTTTTGCAAATGGCCTATCATTTGGGCAGCCCTGCCAGGACCTGCTCTTAAACTTAACATTGCCTTTTGGCCAAAACTGCGACTGCTGCGATCCCTGGCCGATAAAACAAAGACAGAGTGTCAGAGATTTTATGTCGATGTTTGTGTGAAAATCTGTCATAAAAAAGCTGAAGAAAACGGGCGAAAAACAATATGCTCTCCACCAAGAACTAACTTAGTTAAAATAGAAGAAAAAACTAGCAAAGCAAAACTCTTATCAGCTACAAAGTGACAAAAAAGCAGCTGAAAAAACTGTAGAGCGATATGCCCAATTGTAGCTTTAAAGTTCTCTTCTTTTTTTTCATTCAATTCATTGTTATTTTTTTCGTTTTTCCTGCTGATATTGGAGCGTCATACTGGCGACACTTTTATGGAGTAGATGGAGGTACATTGTCTAGGTGTTGGACGGTTTCAAAGATGGCACCCAAAACGCCACGCCCCGCCCCGTCCCGCCCCGCACACAACGCCGCAACAGACAACACCAGCGTACATGTCAAGTATGCGGCAACTGTCATAAATTCAAGTCGAAATTCTGGTCTTGTTTATGTTGGTCTGGCTCAACACAGATAAAATAAGTATATAGCCACACTTATTTGTACGTCTGTACATATGTACATATGTACAAAGATATAAGTACATTTTATCGAAGTTGGCTTGCTAAAAAAAATGGCTTTTTAAAAAATTACATTAAATGTGTGCGCTTCAGTGGGCAGGAATTTATTTTGTTGCATGGTCCTTGGCCAACGCTGGAGGACAATGCTGTCGCCCATGTGGCGGACTAAACAACGAGCACAACAACACACTATAAACCAACACCAAATGGCACTTCAACTGCCAGACAATCAATTGCGACAGAAACAGGCACAACAAATTGCCGCCTGTCCCATGCAATTGTCTTTTAGCGGGGAGGGTCCCTCCTTCGCCATTCTCCATCGGCAGCTCGAAGTAATGATACTTTGGAGGCACTGTGTTGGTTCTGCGACTGTCAAGGCATATATCATAGCAAATTATATCGCGCAACACATAATTATAAAACTAATTAGCTAAGAGATAACAAACAAAATGCCATAATTCCGAGGTCATGGCAATTGGCAATTGGCAACTGAAAGTTGGCAGGTCAGTCAAATCGGTCAACGAGTGCGCAAGCTTGTGCTTCTCATACCTACGCTGTATTATTTTTAATATATTAAATTGATTGGAATTCATGTATTTGCATATATTGTTGTTCTTCCCACTTTATTTTAAATTTATTACATTTTTACATTTGCGCATTTTCGTCTTGTATTGAAGTCACTTTCCGTGAAATCATATGTAACATCAATTTGTTTTTCTAACTTGACTTTCTTCCTGTTGCTGACATGTAAGGGTCCCCCGACTTTGGCTCATAGGCTCCTGGTGTCGATAACAAGGGGTGGGCCCAGAAAAGAGACATTGTCTCATTTTTGGATTGTATTTTCTATCGAGCGTTACACAAAAAGATCAAAGATAAATTTCCAATTTCTGTGCCACGCCTCATCAAACGCACCAAATACACTGACAAAATGCCAAACCGAAGTTGAATGGAGGAGGCTTTCCCCCTCCCGCTCTGAAGAGAAACTTGAACTCATATGAAAAGCTTTTGCTATTATACCACGCTCATTGTGGTGTTTGTTGCATTGTGGCTATTACTGTTGACTTTATTGTTATTGTAACGCCGCGCAGACGACACTTTAACAATGTTTTTTTTTCTCTCTTTTTATTTTTATACATTTTTTTTTTTGATAATTCGTCCCGCGTCAACAGCTTTTGTTGGCCAGTGCCAAACACTTCACATCACTTCACACAATGCGCTCGCCAAATGAACGTGGCCAGTCCGCTGTCAGACTTCCGAATATCCTTCCATACTCGGGACTCTGCTGCCAGCATTGCCAGCCACTCAATGGCGGCAGCAAAACCGTCAGCAAACGATATCCATCAACAACGACAACAACACAAACAAAGAGGACTGTGGCTGACGAAAGCGCCAACTGATGCAATTAAGTTAAATTTCAATGTACCAAAAATGATGACAATTTCAGCATTTACTTTGAAGTTCTTTCTTCTATCCAGCAATGCCAGTTTCATAATAATAAAGCTTTTTCTTGCCTTGCGGCTCAATTAAAAGCAAACTGCCTGAAGAGATGAAGAGAGTCAGTCTCAACTAATATCATATCTTATCATATATTTATTTGTTAAATTTATATGCGTCATGTGCTTTAATGTACTACCTAAAAAGTGTCTTTAAAGCCAGTTCAATGCCATTGACAGGCAGACTACAATTTATGTCCTCTGCGCACAACTCAAATTACTCGCATTATCTACGCACTTCGCCACGCATCACACACAAATCTATATGTCAACTGAATGTCCTCAGCCTTCCTACCCCACCCCCCAAATATTGGTGGGTTTATTGACCTAGACCCTCCTGGTGGCTGAACGACAAATTGTATGAAAAGCGTGAAATAAGTTGGGAGCATATGGAAAAGTTGACTGCTTGGGCAGATAAGAACATTTTGTGTCTTATTAATACATATATGTACATATTTGTATGAATGCATGCAGTGAGCACTGCTTACAGTTAACTAACTGACGCACACACACACACGCACACACACAGACTGTTTCTTGGCAGGATATCAGACTGTTTGTCTAAGTTGGGCACCCTCGACTCTGTCCAAGGAGATTTATTAGTTGGGCGTTAATCCCCTGCGGCCTAATACATCATTTCAATTTGTTGCAAGTCGTGTTTATTTGCTCAACTTTTCGCATCGGACTGGGAAATTCCAGTATACACCATATTAGATACGTTGGTTAAGGGGAGCAAGAGAGTGAGTGAGTGAGAGAGAGAGAGAGAGGGCGAGTGAGTGAGTGAGAGGGATGGCTATGTTTCAAAGAGATTGCCAGCCATCGGCTGAAACTATTTCACTTATTTACTTTCATAACTTGCAAATTGTCAACTTATTGTTGGCTCGCCATGGAACGAAGACAAAAAACTCCTCAGAGTAGTGCAAAAGTTTTCATGCTGCGGCAGTTGCTCGGGTAAGTGGCTTATTATGGGCCACTGGGCGTGCCACTGGGCGTGGCTTTTGCCCAGCACTCTTGCTACAGTTAAGCTCTTTTCCCTTTTCTTTTCCTGCCTGTCCTGCTTCATTGCTGATGTTGTTGCCTTATCTTATGCTCTGCTTACTTAGGTGTGTATATATAATTTAATTAGCTTAAAAGTCGCATTCCAAATGGCGAGTATGTGTCAGTGATTTATATTGACAGTTGGCTATAACTACTGCCTTACAACTGTATTAGCCAAGTGAGTTATCAGCAACCAAAAAAAGAGCGCGAGAGTCCCCGTACATATGGAAGGTGGATATAAATAGTTTCTTGTAGGAAATGTTGAGGGAAGTTAAGGAAGTTAATATTATATACAACACATAGGGGGATAGTTAATGTTTTTGTATCATGAGAAATGAAAATACATACATAAATACATGCAGGGAATTCTGAAGCATCGCTTTATTTCATTTTTGACTATATAATTTCATTTTTTGTTTTATTAGTTTATAAATAATGTCATTTTTAGTAATGATCTATTTTATATCAACAATTTCAGTATAATTATTTCACTACGCTCTTCCTATTTTCCTGTTTGCCTAATTTTACATACAAATATAGCGCAAGTCAATGAGCAAAAGCTCATTCTTCTGTCTCTGTCTCGCTCGTCAGCTGGTCACGTAGAGGCTCATGACTCATGAATCTCACACCGTTAATTTCCGCAATTCGCTTTATCTTTCTTCGTAGCCGGCATGACGACCGCAGCTGCACGCATTCTCGGAGCAATGCAACAACAAAAATACTAAAAATAGCAAAACATATGAAAGTGTTGTTGCAGAGCTCGAAACGTAGGCAAAGCAGACTAAAGATAAGGAAACATGTGTTCAAAATTGTTATTGTATTTTGCATTAGCTTTTGTGGTGCTTTTCGCAGCAATTACAAGAGCAAAAATAGCGAATGTTGTTGCTGTTATAACTTATAGGTTGCATTTGTCAATGAATTGATAGAATTTTGCCAAACGAAGTTAAAATATTGATGTTTACAGTAGCTCACAGCTTATTTCAGCCAGCACTGAAAGTAAAACACTAAATATCTATAACAACTAATCTAAAGTAGTTATCAAAATAATATTAATGCAGGTTTTTAGATTAGTGAATATGTAGACTTTCGGCTATTACTAAAGTAGTTATCAAAATAATATTAATGCATGTTATAAGATTAGTGTATGTAGACTTCCGGCTCTTATCGTTTTATATATGTACGTATAGATTAGAGAGTTTGCAAGGCAAAAAACTCTTTGCAATATCCCACAAATCCCACAATATATATTTACAACTATTGGATAAATTGTTTACACTTTGACACAGACACCCAAAATACTATACTATATACAATTGCGTCTCTCTCGTATGTTATTTACACAGATAAATAGTTAAATTGTTTAGAACATCTAATCCTGTCCACACCAATTGGCTCACTTAATAGACTCGTGGCTTGAGACCCAGATTAATGCCTGTTGTTGAACGTAAGATCAAATTCATGACCGGCTTCACGGGTTCACCCAGTGGCAACAGCTCAAAGTGCCTCAGCATTTTACTAATGGTGCTCTTCATCTCCAGCACGGCAAACTTCTGGCCAATGCAGTTTCGAGGACCCGCCGAGAAGGGAGCATAGGCAAAGACATCGATGTTGCCATTGTTTTGCGAACTGAAACGATCGGGATTGAATCGTTCTGGCTCTGGGAAATACTCAGGATCACGTTGCGCATGATAGGTGATCATAATAATGTTCGACTTGGCAGGAAATAGTTTGCCATCTGTGGAATAAAAGACTTCTCTAGAGACAAGCAAATAGGACAATAGGGTTAACTGTCACCTACCCAGGACAACATCTTCTGTTAGATAGCGACCTATCATAGGAACTGGTGGATACAAGCGCAGCGACTCCTTGATCACGCACTCCAGATATTTCAATTCGCCCAGATCCCGCATTGTTGTCGGCTTGGACTTGTCATCGCCAATTACGTCTCGTACTTCCTGAAAGGCGCGTGCCTGCACCTCGGGATTCCGAGCCAGTAGATAAAGGGTATACGAGATGGCACTTGTGGTGGTGTCATGACCCTCAAACATAAATGTATCCACCTCCTCTCTAATGTCCTCATTGCTCAACGGCTGCCCATCCACTGAGGATTGCAGCAACACATCCAGCAGCGCCATGCGACGCTTGCTGCCAACGTCATCCTCCTCAGCATCCGGGGAGCTGTCACTTGACTCATTCAGGGACTTCTGTAAGGTATCGCGACGCTCCGAGATGACCTTGTCCGTAAAGTCGTGCATGAGCTTGATGTTCTTCATCAGTTTGCGATGGAGAAATGGATGGAAGATGCGCATGGTGAAGTCGAAACGCTGCAGGGGATTTATAAATCGTTCAGCCATCATGTTGGACACACTGAAAATGCAAAGTAGAATTGAATTCGCAATTGAATGTGTGAATGCTTGAATGTGTGAATGACTTACACCTTCACAGACTGCACATAAGGAAAGTTCGGAGAGCGCTGCGCATTGATCTTCACGCCCATCGACGTCTCGGCAATAATGTCCAGGGCTGCCAGGCAGGCGACAGGGAACATATTGATGACAGTCTTGCCATCGGCCCGATCGTACAGCTGCTCGGCCATAATGGCGCTCTGCTGATCGAATATCTCCACAAACTGTTCGAGTATCTTAAAGTGGAACGTTGGTGTGATGATCCTGCGGCGTCTGAACCATTTCTTTCCCGTGCTCAGCAGCAGTCCTGTGCCCAGCCAACACTGTAGCAAACTGTAGAGGCGATTTTTCGTAATCGTCTGTTGACTACTTAAAATAGCCTCAATCATTCTCGCATCGGAAGTCAGAAATCCGAACTCTTGAAACATTGTTATGTGAATCAATTTGCCATGCTTATCAATTAGGCGCTTCTCCAAATCCAGTATAGCTACACAGCAAAACAAAATGTTTATAAACATTAGGCTTATCAGCAAGTTGATAATTCGATTGCTGCCTACTTTCAGCGGATTCACCCAGCATAAACAGTGGGGCATTGCCAAGCAGGGGCAACTGGAGGGGTCCACGTACGCCAGCTGCAGCCATCATCTTGTTCTGCCGCCTCATAACTAGGTGATTCCATACGAACAATGCCGTCACCAGCAGTGCAACAAGTTCTAACCACATGACGCAGTTTTCAATTCGAAAATAATTCACAATCAGACAAAAAATTGTTTATTAACAATACTGGCTAAGCTCCACTACAGTTTATGCTTGACTGTCTGCTCGGACCAAGCTGGCGAGCAACTTTTATACTTAGATTAGCCAGAACAATGCTGATAAGATAGGCCGGCTAGGCTTATCAGCAACTATTTGGGAAGCCCGCAATTTTGGTGGATTTTGGATTGAACTATGCAGCTGCAACAGCTAATCAGCTTGTAATAATTTACAGTGTTCCAGTTATTTATAAGTCAGATTACAATTAAGTGAACCCACGCAGTTCATTCATAATGAAGGCAACTATTTCAAGATAGTCTCTGGCATACATAGAGTAAGAAAAGTTTCACGAGAGATTAAAAATTTATTTGTAAATAGTTTAAATGTCAAATATCTAAACTTTTTCAATTCCTTGCAATTTTATCAAAGGCTTTTTCAATATCGCTGAGTCAGGCTGACTTGCTAGTATTGAATTAGTGCTTATAATCATGATGTAGCAAAAGACTTGAATTTGTGGTTGTAGAACAGCATGTCAATTCCCTACTCCGCGTTCTATATTCTCCAAAGATAAGAGCAAAGCGTGAGAGTAGCAGTAGAGTAGAGAGAGAGAGAGAGAGTAAGAGTAGAGTGAGAGAGAGTAGAAAGAGAGTAGAGAGTAGATTAGGCGATTAAAAGTTGCGCTCCATAATCTAGAGGTTCGTTATCACTTTTTATAATAATAATACATTTACTATTTGTTTATTAGAGAGCTTTAATACTTTGCTCCCAGTTTTGCTTGACACAGATAACATATTGTTTAATAGCGAAATTTATTGGGATAGGTCAAGGTAGTCCAATGTTTACATCACTGCAAGCTAATCTTAACTAATTACTTATCAATATTTGTATGAATGCTTAAATTAAATGTGTTGTGTGTGTGTGTTTAACAATGGCAAAAATAAAAAAGATAATCAATTTGTTGTCCTGTTTATTGTTGCTCCATTGCGTTTGCATTTGCTCAATTTCCTCTCTAATCAACTCAATTAGTTTAAATGTAATAATAACTGTTCAAAGCGAAACGAACCGCAAAACGTACAAAATGATTGTGTTACGAGGTCGTTAGTTGGTTGTCAGCGTCGTCATGGGAGTGGGGGTTGTGAAGGGTGGCGGGGTTCACACAGAGAGTAAATTTGCATAGCTACACTGAGTAACAGAAGTATTTGCATATTGTATGACAACCCAAAGATAATCACACGTGCCAGCGCCGTGTCCTGACCTCCATTCCTTTATTTCCGCTTGTTCCATTCGCTTCTTTTGTTTCGTTTTGTTGTTTTTCGTTTTCTTTTTCTTTTTCTCTTTCTTTTTTTCATCTTTGCTTGGTTTTATTTGCATGAGCTTGTTGTTGCTTTTAATTTCCTTCACGGTGTGCTGTTTATGATTGCCAAACTACCCGCAGCTATATTGTGGGGCAGGAGTGTAGTGGAGCGCAGAAGAGGAGCAGGGGAGCCATAAGCCAACAGGGACACAGGAAGCAAGAAGAAGCAGCATGAGCAAGAGCAGGAGGAGTAGTCGCAACGATGGCACTTTCGATCTCTGTCTGTGGCATTTGGATGATTAATGTGTTTACACAGCCAACGAGCGTTGCGGTCGAGTCTGATTTGAAAGGGTTAAAAGGCGTAAACACAAACATACACACACACACACACACACACACAGATACAGAGCACACACACACAGTTACAGATACAGATACAGAGCACACACATGCTCTGCTCGCTCCCTGCGTAATTTTATTTATTATTCTCTTCTTGGAATTGACTCTCATATGGGAGAAAGATATTAAAAATACTTTACCATCCTTTTGTTTGTTTGCCTTTGCCATTTTTGTTTTGTTTTTATTTGCAGCAGCGTCAACAATTTAATTAGTTAAAAGCCAGAGGCCTCAAGCCAATTCATACGACCAGTTAACCAGTTTCATATATATCTTCTCACTTTATATATATATATATATAAATATATATATATGTTTGTGTTTCATCTCGTTGAATTTCTTTTTGGCTGCCGCATCTGCTTTCATTTTGCTAAGGTGCTGTCGCATAATCTTTTTGTACCACGTTAAGTGGCTGGAATTGAAATTTACGATTGCATGAAAAGGTGCGCCAACTTGGCCAGCAACTGGCGAGTGGCCAGAGATTGTGCTGGAGATGAGTGCGTGAGTCACGAACTCATTTTGTTATACTAATTGCGATACTTAGATTAACAATGTATTTAATGCATATTTATATAATATGTAAACTAGTTATTATATGTTATATGGCGATAGTTGACGCCAGTGCGTGTCACGTTGCCACCTCTAGTGGGAGGCCTTAAATTATTTAAGTGGCCCAGACTCAACACACTTGCAAGTTGTGTTGCGGCCGAGACCAGCGTCAGGCAGGTGCCAATATTAAATAGTTTAACTGAGAGCCAGAACCGGTGCGGCATGGAATTGGAGCGGATAGTGGCTCAAGGGGGGGTGGAGGTAGGTTAGTTAGGTAGAAAACTGGCTTTATGACCATGATAAGCAGGTCAGACCCTTTTGATTTGGTTTAGGATTTGCGGTTGTCGCTGCCCCAGTTGTTGTTCCCCTGTTTGCCTTTTCAACTCGTTAGTTATGCGCCAAGCCGAAGGGATGAATCCTTACGCTCCCCCCTCTCGACAACCCCCTTAACAAAACGACTCAGGAGGGGGTGAGCGTGCAGTGGGCTTAAGGTTTATTTAAAAGGCCAATGCCACATGTTTGGGGTTTTGTGTGTGTTTTAATATGACACCTTTGCCGATGGTAATTTATCACCTCAGCACTGGGGACATATGCTTTGGGCAACCCCTGCTTGACTTCCCTCTCTCTCTCTCTCTCTCTCTGTGTATGTGTGTGTGTGATTGTGTGTTTTTCTAAGCACTGGAGGATTAGGCAAGCACTGACTTTAATGTGGGACCAACTGATGTTAGCTGGCAGATAATTAGTGAGCGTCCAGAAGATTTATGCATGCGTGTAAATCGCTTAAAGCAGCTCTACCAAATAAAACCGAAATAAATGTAAACAAACTAAGCGTCTAATTAAATCGCTGCAATAGCCTAATATGCAAAATGGTCTACCTAACTCAGTGCTGTCAGAAATGTGAAATGTGCCATCAATCTAGGCAAGCAGCTGGCAGCAGCTGGCAACTTGCATGGGTCAAGGCACAAGGGGCAAGGGGCATAGTGCAAGTCATAAAGCTGACATTTTGCCATAAGTAGCTCCCCGTCTCCCAAACTGTTAATTAAGTTTATCCAACTAAATGTCAACGTTCTGTGTGCACCTTTATCAACTGTAAAAGTGTCATTCTAAACTGGCTAAGCCTTCCTCAACAATGTGGTAGCGGCAAAGCTGCTTGGGCCTCGAGTCTTGGACAACGAACTGAGCCCACGTGACGTATGTGTAATGTGTGACAGCTAGAATTTGCACTTCACATGTATTTTTCAATTAAATTCTTTGTAACTTTTATCAAATATGTGCTTAATATTTATTTATGTTGCTCTCCAAACGATTATCTGGCATTTTGATTTACAATTCATTGGATTTGCCAGTTTATTTGCCCAACACTTGCGCCCAAAAAAGAAAAGAAGAAAAACAATTGCATATTCAAACGCAACTCGTTGCAAGTTTTTGCATTAATTTTTCCAAATCTCTGCAAATGCAATGCAAATTTCAATGGCACTCGTGTGGGCTTAGATTTTGTGTTTATTTTGCAATTGAATTGTTGGGCAACAGCATTTAAAGTGGCAAAAACTATGAGGCAGCATAAAAATAGAAATTGTTTGCCTGTCTTGGTGTCTTGGCAAATTATAAACCAATTTGTAGCTACTTTCTACTGCACACTCGTCGGCCAACTCAACTGCCAATGGAACTTATCTGTTCTATTCTTGAGTTCGGCGTTCTGCGCTCTAAGTTCTGAGATCTGACTTCTGACTTCTGAGTTCATTTGGTATGCGTGACATGTAGGAAGCTGCTTTGCTAGCGGTTGGTTAGTCGGGTTTTGGTTTTGGTTGTGGTTGCTTGGCTGCTCAGTATCTCTGCTTACCCTCATTGCCATCGCAATCAACATTAGCAGCATCATCAGCAGTGGTAGCAGTAATGGAAGCAACGCCAACAAGTACCGCAGATCAAAGAACTTTGACAAAAATTAAGCTCACCTATGAATTTGCCACGTCTGCGCTAATGAGCCATAAAAATGCTGTCTAAACGGCTGTTGCCTTCATCACTAAGGTGATAATACCAAGAAATACTCCATATCAACTCGAATTTGAGCACAGACAACCACAAGGTGTAGGTCTCACATGTAAAGTGTGCACAACTCAGTTGAATGAGTCAATAGAATGGATTGTATTTCAATTTCAGCTGAAAATTATCTATATATTTGTATGCTTTGACTTTTTATAACTTTTGCTAACTGAATTTAAAAAAAAAAAAGAAATACTTATGTATTTGTAGCTGATATCTGTTTGGTGTTTTGTTATATCTCTGCCGACTTGGCGGCGACAGGGCGACAATAAATCAAAGTTGATTATATTAATTTGGAATTCAAAATGGACGGTCAAAAGTTTTAAAGCGGCGATCCTGCAGCGGTCTCAAATTAAACAGAAACTTTGAGCCGAGCCACTGCTAAATATTTGGACAGTGGTTTCAGCAGCGACAACCCTAAAGTAACCCCAGCAACTGTTTTATTATTAACTTCATTTGCTGGCGCACCACAAAGCGGCAAAGTTTAACTTGCACTACACCAAAACGGAAAAAGAAATAACCAAAAAAAAAAAAAAAAAAAAAAGAACAGAAAAAATAAAGAAAAAAATGAAAGACATAACATAAAATAGCAGTTATAAAAAGCTCACGAAACTTGTTTGCAAAAGAGCAACAAGAGCAAAAGTAAAAAAAATTTTATTAGCCACTGCCGTTGCCTTTTGCGGCGCTCAAAGTTTCGCCAGCGTACAGAAAATACTTATAAGAAAATCAATCCCTACGGCCAAGTCAGGAATTCTGAGTATTTTATTTATCAACTCACGCAACGCACACCAAACCCACCGAAAAAAATAAAAATAAAAGAGCAGCGGACAGAGAGAGAGAGAGAGAGAGAGAGAGAGAGAAAAATGGAATAAAATATAAAAAAAAAACGAAGAAAAAATGCAACCTGAACAATTTCCAGAGTTTCAATTCAACTTATGAAACAGCTCGCGGCCATATCGATTTCACGCTTGACGCTAAGAAAATTAACTTTGGCAAAGTAACAGCGGCAACTCCAAAAACCAACAGCCGCCGGAGAAACAGCAGCAGCAGCTGGAGCAGGAGCAGCAGCAGCAGCAGGAGTATTAGCAGTGGGCTGGGGGAATGGGAAAGCGTCGCAGATACTTCGATGCGTATGACAGTGGGTGTTGCAGGAACGGGGAGCAATTCGTAAGCCCTGCACGTAGTGCGGGTCCCAAATATTGTAAGTGATTTGGTGAAGTTCGCTCCCCCTCCCCCTGCCGTTCTACTGCACCCCATCACACAACCAAAAAAAGGTACTCGCAAAAAAGTTTCGCAACGCGCTTCACACATGTGTGCGGCAAAGGTGTTCCCAGCGGCAGTAGGAGCAGCGACAGAGGCAGCAGGTTGTGGAGCAGGGAGCGAGGAGTTGAAGGCAACGTGCTTGCAATTCCACAGACGTTCTTCGCCTGGGATTCTGTGCGCCTAATTTGCTATATACTCAGCCATTGAAGCGGATGAGGGGAAAGGCATGCGAGATGCCGTGAGCTGTCGTGGGCTGTCGGAGGCTGTCGGGGACTGGCGAGGACTGGCGGGGACTGGCGGGCGGGAGGGCAATTTTCATAATTCACTGGCGCCCGCAGTCAGACTTTGAACTTCACTTTAAAACTGGTCATTAGCCGTACGCATTGCAAGCACTTTTCAAATGTCATTTACCATTTGGTGTGGCAACGATTTTGTGGCCTGCACCCATGCTTCAACTTCATTAGGCACATCAGTGGGCCAGCTGTGTGTGGCGTGTGCGTGTGTGTCGTCAGTGGGTGTGGCATCCCAATAACGCCCAATGCAATTACTGCAAAAGTTCGCGCAAACAACTTTTTGACTTTGGCGCGTGAAATTCAATGAAAATGCCATTATTTGGAGCATTGGACAATGAATGCAATACAGTGGCCCGCTGGACGGGCCAACTCCGCGCAGTGTTAGCCCAGGGCTAAGGGGAGGGAGGGGAGGTCTGCTAGGATACTAAAGGTATGGGGCAGAGGTCGCTTCGTATGACATACAAAATGTAGGCAGGCAACAATGAGCTATGTCAGAGACCGCAGCGAACTCGTTATGGACAGAGCGAAACAGCGCGATAAGCAAGGGAAGAGACGGAGAGTGAGAGATAAAGAGAGAGAGAGAGAGAGAGAGAAGAGAGAGAGAGAGAGAGAGAGAGAGAGAGAGAGAGAGATTGAGGCGCCAGTGGTTATTTGGCCAAAATTGCAAATGGAATATACGCGAATAATGCTTGTTGGCAGTGGGCTTTAGAAATGGGTGAGGGGGAAGACAGACAGAGAGAGAGAGGGGCAAAAAACCGCATCCGAATTGAGTTGCACGACATTATCACCAGAGTCCGATGTAATGTGAGCCGATGTGGCCCTCCAAAGGGACAACGCTTCACTCCCTTCACTACGCTTCACTCCCTTCACTCCGCTTCACTCTTCACTCCGCTTCACTCCGCTTCACTCCCTTCACAACAGCACAGTCTGTACCGCTGATTTATTGACAAAGATAGCGGGTAAAATGGCAGCAGGGCCAGAGGAAAATGTGTTAATGTGTTCTAAAAACATTAAATAAATACGTATTGCGTGATTGCAAGTGCAACACGATAATGCTAATAATAGTAGGCGAATTATGCAAAGATTTTTGGAGATGAAAGATACCTGAACAACAACAGCAGACAATTTTACGCTATTGATAAGACAGAGTAGAGTCCTAGTTGGATGTATATTTATTATATTTATATTACATAACATTTAAAGTATTTAAAATTGCCTGAAAACATTTCTTAAGTTTCACATATTTCAATGAAAATGTAGATATAAACAAGTAGTTCAAATGAGCAAATCTTTTACAGAGTTGTAATCGAGCCACGATTACGAAAGCCAATTAGATTTGCAGTTTTTAGTGTGTGGGGAGCAACGATAAAGAGTTAACTCGAAAAACGCAACTCGTAACTACAAAATTATACGAAATTGCATTTTGTTGGCTGCACAATGGCGCAAGTGGTTAGCGGTTTGTTGTGTGTGTGTGTGCGTGTGTGTGTGTGTCTGTGTGTCTGGGTGTGTGTGTGTGGCAGTGGCAAACAAATGAAGCAATCAGAATCAATGCGCATTACACATACGCAGCGTGGCATAGAAAACTGTGTTAATCTAATATATGTTCATGTTTATAAGCACGTACTTGCATATGAATGAGGGGTATTCGTTTAAGCCAAATGCTCGGAGTTTCTTTCAGCGGCAGCTTCACCTTGTCATTGAAAATGCACAATGAACTAATTGTCTTAATTGGTTTTGTCTGCTCTAAATTACAACAATTAACTTGCGCACTTGATTAGTTTAGTTGTGCGCAGTCAACGACTATATATATATATATATAGTGCACTCAGGTGAAGCTCGCTTCCAAAGTGTTAATTGCATTAGTTGTCGTTGTTGCCTGTTGTTGTCTGTTGTCTGCTGTGTGCTGTGTGTTGCATGTTGGTAGTTGCATCCTGAATGTTGCTCTGCCACTTGCGCTCGCTGCTTATTAAAATCAAATCGATAAGTTACGTGGCGCTAAAAGCTTAATTACATATTTTGTGTGAACAACTTTGGCTTTCGGGCCGAAAGTTAATTAAAAGTCGAGTCACGGTTTCACCGAATTGCACTTCTTAAATGGCGTGTGGGGCAATTCCCTGTGCCAGGTTATTTATATCGTGTCAAGCGGGCCAAAGCAATTTGCGATGACAAAATAAGTGCACACTGCGCTGTCAGCCAGAGGCCACAATAACAAATGATATGCTAAAGTCGCAGCACTGCAGTCCAGAACCCAAAACCCCTCGGTGTATGCAAAATTTCACTATGCAACAGCAGCTGGAAGCGAGCTGCGCCGAGGATCGACTCGAAGATTGCCTGTAAATCTACTGCAAACTGCTTTATAGAGAGATACTTCTATTTATTCTTTATTATATATTTATTTATTATTTAAGATAGAGTATTTGTGATTGAAGAGATCAAAGTCAGTGAGAGCTATAGATATAATTGTTAACCCTTCACAAGTCACTTGCATATCTCTCACTTCAGCCAGCTCATTTATTTGCTGTGTCCAGAAGACACTCTTTTTTGTGGACTTGCAGGGTAACATAGCTAACAGCAGCCCCTTCTGGCTTACAAGTCATCAGCGGAGCAGTCATCAGACAGACAGGCGCTGCTTGTGGCTCTCATTAATTCCATTTCCATTTCCATTGCCCGTTGCCAGTTGCCAGTTGCCGTGGGTGCAACTAGCTGCCTGTTTGCAAGGCAATGGCATAAATCATACGAAACAACGGTCATATTTTAAAAAGATCGTGCCCCACCGAAAACCACATTGAAACGTGAATTGACTTTATGCCATACATACATTTTTTTTTGCTCAATATTTTATGCAATTTGCTGCACGAATGCAATCAAAAACAATTTTTACAGCTTAAAAACCGCAACTCGCATAAGGTACATGTAAACCATTTGGAATACCTGAGCGACAACAAACTGCAGTTGCAGCATTTCAGCAGCAAAAGACCCAAAACAGCCAACTTCAGCTCAAAGAAACACGTTAAGACTAAAGACAGGCAGTTCTACACACACTTACGTGCCAAGTCTCAGTCATTTATAAGGCTGTTAAGTGCATTCAATAAATAGAAAATAGATTCAGTTGCAGCACGTGCAGAGTTATCCATTTCCGATCGAGATACAGAGCTTGACTAATGTGGGAAATGAACTGGAAATCAGCAGAAGCGAATGCATTGTTCAATACGAATTTAGACTGTTTGGAGAATTTGTTATTAATAGTAAATAATAACAAAATATAATACAAATAAAAAGTATAAATATAAGGCCATTTGAGGAAACTATTTAAAGCTAATTACAATTGTTCCCATGTGTAGTTATTATTGTGCTAAGGCTGTGGAATTCTATTGAATTTTGTGAATTCTTGTTTGACTAGAATATTGCGTTTGATTAGCTGATAATATCTGATCTGCTGGCAACATTTCATAATGCTGAAGTCTTTAATGGAATAAAAGTCTATACTAGCAAACTGTTCAAAGTCAATTGTGGCTTAGAAGTGTGATTATTTCCTTGAAATATAACTCACATATTCAGTTGAATTTCGATTAGAATCAGCAGAGCATTTCTTTAAATTGATAAATTATAATTAAATGTAATAGTTAAGAAAACTATTTAAAGCTAAGAACATTATTGAGCTGAGGCTGTGACTAGAATATAATGCTTAATTGCCTCTGCTGACAACATTTTATAATGTTCAAGTCTCTAATGCACTGAAAGTCTATACTAACTGTTTGAACAAATGTCAAATTCAATTGTGGCTTAGAAATGTGATTATTTCCTTGAAATATAACTCAACTATTCAGCTCAATTTTGACAAGAATCAGTACACAAATTCTTTATATGTATAAATAATAATAAAATGTTATAGTTAAGAAAACTATTTAAAGCGAAGAACATTATTGAGCTGAGGCTTTAAAATTCCATTGAACTTTGTGAATTTCTGTCTGGCTAGAATATTGCGCTTGATTAGTCTCTACTGCCAACATTTCATAATGCTGAATTCTGTAATGCACTGAAAGTCTTTACTAACTGTTTAAACAAATGTCAAATTCAATTGTGGCTTAGAAGTGTGATTATTTCCTTGAAATATAACTCACATATTCAGCACAATTTCGACTAGAATCAGCAGAGCAATTCTTTTAGCAGTTCTATTGCATATTTGATCAAAGAGAATGCATAATTTTGATTAATTCTCTGCTCATATTTCAAGTGCTCCTTGAACATTTAGCTGCATCGAAAGCGAGCGAGTTTATTTGACCAACTGACACCCAAAAAACTGATTAAAATATCAGCGCAACATGTCAACACATCTGCACACTCCAGTGGATTCTGCGTTTTGTATGCTTGTTTTCTGTGTTTTGTTATTTTGTTGTGCAACATTTTGTTTTGTTTTAATTGCTAAACATTGTCAACACAGATTTGTTTGGCCCGGCGGCGACAGGGAACTGCGTTGACAGTATTATTAGTTGGACCTGTACAGGTCCACGCCAACTGAATGGGATGGCAGTGTTTTCTCGCTTTCTTTGGCCACCACATAAAATATTCATGTTGGTAAAATATTTTTTATCAAAACATAATAAACAAATTTGCATTTTGGGTGCGAGTTATTTTTCCTTCTATTTCTTTATTTATTTATTTTTTTTTATGACATTCACTTTCCGTTTATTTCTGTTTTGTTTCGTTACAGTTGCCCGCCATTTCATTGTTGTCGTTTTGTTTTGGAGCCGCAAAAACTTTTTTGATTAAATAGATGTAGGAATGTACAGTTGGCATTATTTTGCCAACTATTTACGCCTTGTCGCACTAATTTAAAGTTGCATTTCATGCTTTTCAGGCTTCAGCTTGATTTAAATTAAATTCATTTTATATTTATAACTCTATGCCTTGCGCAAATCTGTCGAATACACTTCTAATATGTATATACAAAAGTATTAATAATATAAATAGATTATTTTTTTATTTTACTATCTAATGTCTATCACAGTTTCATGCTCCATCTATGCTATGATTCACATAGTGTGTAAACTCTGGCGTACATCTACTGTTGTCCTGCGCGCAATAATCATACGCCCTGTTGTTCCCTTCTACCATCAGCTGCTTATGTGAGATTTTCAATTTGTTTTGTTTCCCACACATTCACACACACACACTGACACACACTCACACAAATAGAAATAAAAATAGCAAATTTTGCTTGCTCTGGCATTGCCATTTGGAGTTAAACTTTATATATTTTGCCATAGTAACGCTTATCATTGCCAGAGAGCTTGAGAAGGTCGTCCTTTTGGCTCGATGCTTTCATCAAGAGCAAGACGCGATTTTGCTGTGTAGCCGGGTTGCTCTGCTGCTGACTGCTACAGTTGGCCTTAATAACAACACTTGTCGTAATATCATTTTTATGCCCGGCGGGTTGGGGCTGGCCGGGGCCAAATCGTTTTTATGACACGCACCAGGCGCTGGCTGGATCTACAGTCCCCTCCCCCTCTCACTATGTTTCTCCCTGTTCGTCTGTCACTGTGTGTGAGATAAAGAATTGATTTTATAGCGTCAAACATGCGATTATGAAAGGAATAGAGAGTGAGAGAAGCGGGAGAAATGTAAGAAGGGGGAGAAGGGTCTCCGAAGTCAAAGGGTGTCAGCCAGAGCGATGCGGGTGTCAGGGCAATAAAAACTTTGCACAGCTTTTTCTGTTGTGTTGCCAATGTTTTGGCTTGAACTGCTCCAACTATTCCAAGTGCTTACTGCTTACTGCTGATCCAAGTAAAAATACATACATATTTCTATTATTAATATCTAAAAAGCAGCAAATAAACAAACAAACAAACAAACAAACACTTTGCTCACTTTCGGCAACAGCAATAAAATGTTATTTATGACGAGGGCCTGCATTGACCGATGGTGGCAGTAGCAGGGGGGGCTGCCTTCAGTTTATTAGTTTCGAGTAGGAGAACATTTTACATAAAAGTTGATTTATGTTGCTATCTGTGAGCAGCTCTAGCTAATTACCAGTTGCGACCAACTGATGTTGCACAAAAGTTACCAAAGTCAATTAAAACTTGCAGCTGTCCACGCACCTGCAAAAGTCAAATTGCAAATGTTGTGTTTTAATCAAATTGCAGATTCTGGGAAATGTATAGTGCGAAGCAAATTTACTTTAATTTCAATATAATTACGAGTAATTCAGCTAACTGTAAGCCGATGTAATATATATTCCTTCTCTGTAGAACATAAACTCAACGTACATGTCCAATTGCTGGCTAACAATATTGTGAATGATAACACACAGCTTGTAATGCAAGGAGGGTCGGGGCAGGGAGCCAGCGACAAATGACAGATTAGCGCAAATATTTATTTTAATGCCCTGTGCCTGCCACGGCAACACTGCGTTAACTGTGTCCACAAAAGGGATGGGATGGGATGGGATGGTAAAGGATCTGGGCTTAGGCAAGGATGCTACACGGTTATTATGTTTAAGCTGAGCACTTGAATACCCTGGGCAATTGGCAATGCTGAGCTGCGGGCTTTGTTGCCGCTTCGTTGCTTATATTGGCCATTAAACACAAAGTCATAATGAGCAGTCGGTTGCGGAAATGGTTTAAAATAACTATAACTACGTGTATCGTATAGCGTGTAGCGTGTAGCTTATATAATAAAAGTAAACAGCCAACAAATGGTGCTAAAAACTGCATTTATCAGCACGAACTTGCGACGAGGGTTGCGACAATTCTGAAAGGGTGACTCTCTAAAATTGATACGCAGCCAAGGGCTGAATGCTGTTGTTTGCCAGTTGTTGTTGTTGTTGTTGTTCTTGTTGCTCTCTATTGTTTGCCAGTTTCTCAACTCGAACAATTATTACAATAGCAGCAGCATTTGCTGGCCTCAACTGAAAGTTAATGACAGTTGTTGCCTTTGTTTCCGAGAGGTTATTGCACAGGACATTGATGCTTTCCAGTTGATAGTTGATAGTTGATAGTTCGATTTGAGTGTGAAAGTTCTGTTGTTTGTGAGATTGACAGCTCATATGGAACAAGTATTTACCTTGTGTGAGTTCTATGGGAATTGCAAAGCTAGAAATGTTGAAATTTAGTGCAAACAGCTTTAAATTTCATGAAAAACCTTGTCTTATTCTTAATTGTGTTGAGTCTTGCAAATATTTAATAGGCTTTGAGCACCACTCCTCGCTTTCTGAGCTGCGTTTAATCCTAATCGAATTGAAGCTCAGCAGTACTCGTAATTAGGCGCTAGCAATCTGTAATCTTCATTAAATATGAGCAGCAATTATTGTGGCAGTCCAAACTAATCATAATGTGTGTGGCAGCTTACTTTATAAGTAGTTCGAACTGACATAATGACATATTTATATGTTAATATGAGAGCAACAGCACAGCACAGAAATGATTACAGGAATTGCCGCAGATTCGCCAAATGGTTGACTTAATTATCGCAGCGACAACAGAAGCAGAAACTTCGAGGGGCTGCGGATTGCAGCTGAAGCAAAGCTGAGGGATGAACTTATCAGGGCTTAATTTTTGTGCTTTTGGCCAAATCAGAGCACAAAAGTTAAGCAGCCAAGGAACGGGTGTTGACTGTGCCCTTTATGCAAGCCAAACACAAAATGCTTACGAAACAAAAAAGTCAAACAGGGAACGGCAGCAGTTTGTGTTGAACTTGCCATAGATTTGACTTCTTGTCTTCCAGCCACGCACTTTGTTCGTGTTCTCCTTGTTGCCGTTTTCTGTACAATTTGGCAAAGTTTTTGCCAAAGTCACTTTTATGCGTAGGATTGGAATGTATCTAGTGCGTTGGGGGTAGGGTATAGGATCGAGCCTTGAATTAATTATACATGCAGGTCACGTAAATATGATTGTCATGCCAGCAGACGATGGCAGATTGACCAAGAGGCGAAATGAAACCTTCGTAGGCACTTCAAACACACCATTCACTCAATGCTTTGCCTTGCCCCATTGCCCAGTTTCCCCATTGACTCATGGCCCCATTGCCTCTGTGCCTCATTGCTAGATTCGCATCATTGCCATGACATTGGCTAGATAAACTTAAGGACTTAAGCGGCTTGCATGTTTTGCTCACAGCTTAGGCCAAGAGCAGCCCACGGCCCCACCAAGGGCCCATGTGCAGTGATTGGGGGCCCAAAACTTTTGTCGACATCCCTCAAACTAAAAGTATTTAGCTAATAAATTATACAAAAATTGAAACAAATTCCTTGAGCATTCGAGTTGTAAATCACATAATAAAGCGAGGGCGACTTCAACTGTATTTTGCTGCCAAATTAATATTTAATTGTGGCTAAAGGAATTGCTAACGCACCATATTTGTGCTCAATAAGCAACTTGTAATTCAGCTGGCTGAGAGCAGTGCATTTGTTGGCAACCGAAAAGGCTTTAAAGCAAATTGCAACATATGTGGCAGTTATTAGCATGGAGTCTACCACAGCCACTGGGGCGTGGCACAAACAAATGGGCAACAACAAACTTCAATTAGTGCAGTTAATGCAGCATGCAAAAAGTGTTGCATTTCAACATTTCAGCTAACACTGTCCAACAAGATCAGTTGTTGATATTTAGATTAGAAATAAATATCAAAATACTATAATATAAGCTTAAGTAATAGTCTTACAGACTGACTATATTGATATAGTAATAATATATTGTTAGGCTGAAAAGACTTTCAGACTTTGTTGGATAGTGCTGAGTTAGGTGTAAGCCGCAATAATTAATAGTCTGCTGCAATAACACAGAAGTGGCAGTGGCAACAGCAGCAATTGAATGAGTTTGTTGTAAATATCAAGTTCCAAATGCAAATTGTTGTGACAAGGCCAAACAGTTTGTCGCAAGTGGGTAAAACTTGAAACTGACGTTGAGAGTTGAGTTAACATGAGTGAGGGGTGACTAGGGGGAGAGAGGGAGAGAGGGGGTCTGAGATATGTGTGTTGACATTGGAATTTCAAGTGCTTGCAGTTAAATATGCTTACACAATTTGTGTAGACTTAACATTACACGCATATATTCATATTTATTGCGCATACGCCCCACGGTCCCGAGCTCATTTCACACACATATTAAAACTCATTACATTTCTGGCTGTGGAGTAAATTTTAATTTCCTGCCCGACAAACAAACAGCAACAGAAGTGAGAAACATTTGGAGTGCGACTTAAATGGAGCAAGCTATGTTAAGCAGCAGGAATTCGGGTATGGAATATATCTGGGAGCCAGAGTCAAGTGGCCAGAAATGGCAACCACAGCGAGCGGCAGTTAAGGAATTCAAATAAAGTTCATGTCCATGTCACTCACACAGACACAGGGAGGTATGTGTGTGTGTGTGTGTGTGTACATGAGGAGAAATGCACAGCAGCAGTCACGTTATAATTGATAGACAGTTGCAAAACGTGTGCGGTGCCTAAAAGTTGACAGGCCTTTACTTTTTATAAACTTTTGCAGCGTGTCAAGAGTTTAAGGGTCGACTCCGAGTCGGAGTCGGAGTCGGAGACCGTCTGCCTTGTTTTGTTAATAAAAACGCAAACACAAATGAGCGTGCGTAAAAAATTCAATTATGGCACCCGAGTTGTGACAGGCAGCAGCCAGGCAACAGACGGTAGGCGCAAGGCGCAGCAGGAAGAGGAGGAGTTAGATGAGGAGGAGAATTAAATAAACTCGCAGGTAAGTATGCTACATAAAAAGCAAAGCTGAAGAAGGTGCGGAACGTGCAGCGCCCCAAAGTGAACAATGAAAGTTATGCGTAATTCCTCAAGCAATAGAACACATCACTCTGTTGGTGTGTGTGTGTGTGTGTGTGTGCGTGTGTGTGTGTGTGTGTGTGTCCTATGTAAACATTGAAAGTGCCTCGTACTTTTTCAGTCTCCCGTCGTCATTGCGGTTGCAGTCTTTAGTTCCCTGAGCGCGTGCACTTTATTTGTTTAATTAATGTTGCCCTGTAAACTGCAAAGTGTCTGTTCAACTGTCAGTCGCTAGTCTGTCCGTCTCCTTCGCTCACACACAGTGTGCTGTCTCGCTCGTTTGATATCTGCTGCTGTTTGCTGTCGCGCTGTCTGCTTGTTATAGGCAAATATACACTTGACATAAACATAGCTGAGTTGAAAACTTGATTAAATGTGCCGCAGCGACAGCGTCAGTCAGAGTCCTTTCAGCTTTCAGGAATCTGTTGGCCTGTCAGAGTGCGTGTGGCCACCAACTGACAGTTGCCACCTTGACGCATCTCAGTGCCTGGCAGCTGTGTCAGTTGGTAAATAAACAAGTAGTTAATGCTGCATTCACTTGCATCACGATTAAAGCACTTGCACCACTATGTTAAAAGCTTGTACACATTTTGAAGTCTCCACTCACAACATGTGCAAATATTATTAACATAATTAGTTTTTACAAAATGCGCATAACATGTGTGAAGCATTTTCTGTATTTTATATAAATAGTTAACAAACTGTAATAGTTTTCCATTCAAACAAAAGCGAGCGTATTGCGAATAGTTATTTGTGTGCATAAATATAAAGTTTAACTATAATTTTATTGAGAATAGAATGCAAATTAAAGAAATTAAAATTTTATTTGTGTTTGGAAAGTTTTGTTAAATTCTTTTTGAATGCTTGAATGGCTGAAGTGCTGAGACCAGCAACAAGCTGTACCAAGCCAAAAGCCACAGCAACAGGAGCAGCAACAACAACAGCAACAACTACAACAACAACAACAACAACAAGAACAGTGGCTGCAAAAACAACAAGTGCGTCACAACTTGAGCCATCAACAAGCCCATTTAAAACTAATTATGCTACGACGTGCTGACGTCGGCTGTGCTCAGATTTAATGGCAATGGCGTTAGCATTTTATTTACTACATTTAACTGCATAATGCGAATGCCGCCACCGTCGTCGCCTGAGCCTGCTCCTGCTGCTCCTTCTGCTCCTTCCCATCCTTCACCTCCGACAGAGACTGAGACTGTGACTGCGACTGCGAACGACTCCTTCTCCGATTCAGTGTTAGTGCCAGGCAAGCATTTTGCATGCACTTAACATGCATGCATCGCCATGTCCACCCACACACACGCACACACACATGCACACACACACACAGGCACACACGCACATGCAAACGCCTCAATCTAACCGAAACTACTTAAAACGAAAAGTAGGCATTTGAGCCAGAGACTGAGTCTCACTGTCTCCAACCTGCTCTCTCCCTCTCTCTCTGCCTCTCTCCTATCGCTCTCTCTCTATCGCTCTCTCTCTCTATTGCTCTCTCTTTCTGTCTCACTCCCCGCTCTGTCTGTGGCTAAGACTCGCATGTCCTGGCGCTCTGTTTAATGGGTAATTACACAGCACAGCAGCCGTTTAATGCGAGTATAGCAGAGCATGTCTGTATATATATACATATATACATATATACATATATATATATATATAAATGAATATGTATATATATATATATTTATATATATAGATATATGGCCTGAAATTGCACTCGACTTGACTCCACTCAAGTATCGTGTTTGCCTGCATTGAGTTTCAAGTGGCTGGCTCACAAAGTGCAGACAGGTTAGTTAAGAGTTTATTTTAAATGATATTTATTTATAATGTTGTCTTGGTTACAGACCCAGTAAAATCTCATTTAAGTTGTAGATTACTTTGCATTTACAGCTCTATATGTATGTGTGTGTGTGTGTGTGTATTTAGATGCATGTTATATGGTAATTTGTGCAAGCCATAAATATATGCCATTCATTTATGTTGCCTACTTTGTAGTTGGTAATAACTTAAGCAGTTTGCGTTGTTTTCGACATGGCAAACTTTGATGAAATTAGTTGCAGCAGATTGCCAGACAATCTAGATACTTGGCCTTGCACACACATACTTCAAATTCCAGAACTCAAACGGTGTCACTTGCTCGTTGCGATTAAAGCTGATTTGCCTTGGCATTTGGCAGAGCAACAGAGCTAAGCCTAAATAATTAAAAATCAAACTTTATTACACTTTAAACTTCCATTCCTACATTCATTTGGGGAACCTCTTCAATTTAAGGCTCTCTAAAAGCGAAAATTAAAATGCAATTATCAAAATATATTTGCTAGTAACACTCAGATGACAAATTGAATTGGAAACATGTTCATTATATGGCACTAATTTTTAATAATTCGCCAAACTCCCCTAAGAGTATGTTAACAAATAAAGCTGTCAGCTTGGCCAGCGGGGTCAAAGGTCGTAGAGAAAATGCTGCTGCTTCAGCTTCGACTGCTTCTGGCCAGTGCCTACAATCAACTTAATAAATTTCGTTAGAAAATGAAAATGTGCAACTTGAGCTGTACGTTAGTTGCGAGGCGCAGGAGCAGTGACAGCATCTGCGCCTACCTGCGCTCACCTGTGCTCACCTGTGCTGGCACGTGTTCCGCATGGAGTTGGTCAACAAAGTTGCCCATTTGCTGGGGCACTCTTCCACTTGGGGCGTCTTCGCTGGCCCTCGTCCTTGACTGGCCACTCGCACATTATTAGCATTATTTATATTTATCTTAAATTGACTTGTGCCTCATGTCCGTGTCTGTATACTCTCCTTGGCTTATGATGTAACGTGGAGATTATAGAAATTTGGTAACTTCCATTTCATTTGCTTCAATTGTGCAATATTTTGTTGGGCACAAGTTGAAAAGATTTTTAGTGAATATCTTGATGCCTTTAGCAAAGTGAGAAGTGAATATATATTATGCGTAAAAGGCATAAAGATATTAAAGACTTTCCCATTAATTTCAAGGAATCAATTAGCCTATTTCGTTTACGTTTACACCCTCACACTCTCACACACACTTGTGTCACTTGTTGTGCAACGAGCTAAAAACTAAACTAACTCCAACATAGCTTTACTGTGATTCATGTTTTTCATATTGTTCTGTGCAGTTGTTGTTGTTGTTGTGTGTGTCTCTGCGTTTTTCCTTTGGCCGCAATATTGCGTGACCCGTTTGTCTGTCTAAGCCCGAATCAAATGGAAAGCCAGCAATATGACATTTCAATTTTCATCAACAATGGGAAACCAGCCGCAGGACACCTGCACAACGCAGTCCACAATAACATGGCGACAACAACAAGAGCTTCGACATCGACAGAGACGGACAGAGAGAGAGAGAGAGAGAGAGAGAGAGAGAGTGTGACAGCGACAGCGAAAGCGACAGCGACATCGACGCACTTCTAATACAATACAAACGCAATAATATCGGATTTCCGTTTCCGCATCCGTTACGCTGCGTAGTTTACAGTTGCCAGTTGAACTGTGGATTCACAGTCACATGCCGAGCTCTGAGGTTATTTGCGGGGATTTCTTCTCCTTTTTCTCTGTCTCTCTCTTTCCTCTCTTGCTATCTCTCTGAACAGAATACAATACAATTTGTTGGCATTGGTGCTGGGCAACAGTCAGAGCAGCAACAGCAGCGGGCAGGAGCATTGCCTGCTATGGAAAAACAATTTAGAGCTCACTTGCTTGCTGGCTGGCACTTTAAGCACGCCAAAGCAATAAAAACTTGTTGGCCAAGTCGGCAACGTATGAAATAGTGTGAAAGCCTTTCATACAGTTGCCATGGCCCACGACACCAACTCACACCACACACGCACACACGCACACACTCACACAACCACATACCTGGCAATTGAATGCATGTTGACAATGACGGCAATCTGAGCAAAGTTCAAGCGACTCACAGCTCCGAGTCCTGCAACGGAAGTTGTCGCGCAAAGTGCAATAAATCGCGCCTTGGCTGCTATGAGCATTGCCGCGCCTTACCTTGGCCTGGACACCAATACGGCGTGGGCCATAATGGATATTGATTGAAAAGTAAGATTGATTTTCATCTCTTTGTCTGCATGTCTCGGTTATGAGTCAGCGCTGTCGCATTGACGAGCAAACATGAGATTCATTTATCGAACCAAGTAAGCCGTCAGATGCTACAGATTTAAATGAAGATATATATCTATATCTATATCTATATCTATATCTATATCTATATCTATATCTATATCTATATCTATATCTATATCTATATCTATATCTATATCTATATCTATATCTATATCTATATCTATATCTATATCTATATCTATATCTATATCTATATCTATATCTATATCTATATCTATATCTATATCTATATCTATATCTATATCTATATCTATATCTATATCTATATCTATATCTATATCTATATCTATATCTATATCTATATCTATATCTATATCTATATCTATATCTATATCTATATCTATATCTATATCTATATCTATATCTATATCTATATCTATATCTATATCTATATCTATATCTATATCTATATCTATATCTATATCTATATCTATATCTATATCTATATCTATATCTATATCTATATCTATATCTATATCTATATCTATATCTATATCTATATCTATATCTATATCTATATCTATATCTATATCTATATCTATATCTATATCTATATCTATATCTATATCTATATCTATATCTATATCTATATCTATATCTATATCTATATCTATATCTATATCTATATCTATATCTATATCTATATCTATATCTATATCTATATCTATATCTATATCTATATCTATATCTATATCTATATCTATATCTATATCTATATCTATATCTATATCTATATCTATATCTATATCTATATCTATATCTATATCTATATCTATATCTATATCTATATCTATATCTATATCTATATCTATATCTATATCTATATCTTATATCTATATCTATATCTATATCTATATCTATATCTATATCTATATCTATATCTATATCTATATCTATATCTATATCTATATCTATATCTATATCTATATCTATATCTATATCTATATCTATATCTATATCTATATCTATATCTATATCTATATCTATATCTATATCTATATCTATATCTATATCTATATCTATATCTATATCTATATCTATATCTATATCTATATCTATATCTATATCTATATCTATATCTATATCTATATCTATATCTATATCTATATCTATATCTATATCTATATCTATATCTATATCTATATCTATATCTATATCTATATCTATATCTATATCTATATCTATATCTATATCTATATCTATATCTATATCTATATCTATATCTATATCTATATCTATATCTATATCTATATCTATATCTATATCTATATCTATATCTATATCTATATCTATATCTATAGCTGTACATCTTATAACTGTAGACTTGATGGAAGCTTTTCTAATTGTTATTTATTTATTTATTCTTGCATTCTTTTTCTTAGTTGCTAATGTGCAGTTTGCGATAATTAAAAATCACATATGTTTAATTGTGGCAATTGAAATTGATTTAATTTATCAGAGGTAAGCAACAGTGCAAATATGCAGCAACCGCAGCCAAATTTGATTCCGTGCGGCAACTAATAATGCTCGGACCTGAACGGCATCCAAAAATCAACTCAATTACAAATAGCGGTGGCTACTGTGGCAGCGGCAGTAGTAAACAATGCGACGGCCGCAATATTCTATGGTTGGTAGTGGACTAGTGACTGGTGGCTGTAGTGGTAGCTGGTGAAACCGAAACCGAATGAGTGTCCCACACACACACACACACACAACCATACACAAAATGTTTTTTAATTGTTTTGCATTGGCATTCGGGGAGCGAAGGTGCATAGCTAAAGGGAGGCAATGGCAAAACAACAAAAATATAGTCGAAAACATGTATGAACATGAAAGCAGAGAATACGAGAGAGATTTAATTTTATTCGGTTTCAAAAACGGCAACAATTTCCATATGCCACAATTGCATTTATTCGAGTTGTTTTTATGCTGCGGTTACCGTTTGTTGTACTCGTTGTTGCTGCAATTGAAGGCAGACATTGCATTGATTTCACAACATGCAGCAATGGCGAGTGAGTGGCAGACACTGCGTATGCGTGATACGTTGAGTTGGGCTCAAAGTTCTGCGCCAGTTTAATCTCTTAAGGCAGCCAATTGACTTTTGTCCTTGGTTTATGGCCAACTTTTAAGCGCTTCAATAGATCGCTTGCCCAACTTTTTTTATTGTTAATAAATTTTGTTTATTTTCAATAAGCAAATAAAAGCCGAGCACATAAAAACAGTTCGCAACTAACATAAAATGTATGTAAAAAACAACAAAAAAGGGAACACAGTATATGTATGACCGTTGAGTTAATGCTACGAAATAAACGATATAAATGGCAAAGTTTTGTGTGTCTTTTGCTGTTGTCTTGTTGATTTTTATGGCATTAATTTGTTTAATGCACAAAGGTGGCGGGGCAGCTAAAGCTTTGGCTAAATATTTAAATGAAAGCAGCGACATATTCGCATAGATATGTGGCAAAAGTTTTGCGCTATCAGTTGCAAAATTTCACAAACACACACGCACACACACGCAGACACACACATAATGGATGAAGTTGTCCCCTTACAGAAAACAAATATAAAATGCGTATACGTGATGCTTTTGTTTCCAAGCGTTAAATCAGCATATAATCCGAGAGTATTTCCAATTTCATACACACGCACTCCAATGCTCAACGCTCTCGCACAGCTTGTCAAACAAACTTAAAAACATAAAAAAAACAGTCGGAGCAACCCCTCATCCCTTGCCGACACTCGCACACACACACATGCTGACAATTTGCAAGTTCGCTGAGGTATATACACGAGCGAGCGGCAAAGTTTGTGCCACGCTTTGTGGGGCGCGTTTCGTTTTGGAGCCGCAACTGAAAGGCAACTAAGACGCACATTCGTATCTGCTTATGGGCCGTCAATCTAAGCCCCAGAATCTTGTCGTTGTCATGTCGTATAAATTAAATGTGTTTATATTAAATGTAAAAAAGTAAAAATACAAAATACAAAAAACAGAAAACAGAAAAAACAAAGCGCAGGCGAAATAAGCAACGGCTCAGATTCTTTGCTCTGTCTGTGTTTGTCCTTTGATAAAGAAAATATCAGTTGGTTGTTGCTGTTGCTTTTCACTGTTGTTTTGATTTTTTGGCATTATGTATTATAATAAGTTGCAGTTGGAAACGGGGCAGGGGTTGTCTTTGATAAATATTGACATGTTTGGTTTTAGGGTTTTGTTTTCGATGTCTGCCGTCAGATACTGGACGTGGAGAAGGATGTGGGACGAATGCCGCTGACACGCAATCAGCTGAGATCAGTTAACAATTCTGTATGGATTGGGATTGGCTGTCGTGTTCCTTTCACGCTGACAGCAAGTGACACCTCTTGGGGGACTTATCAGCCATAGAGGTGTGCTTAGGATGATATGTGATAAATGTGACAGGGATAAAAATCTTGCGACTGAGTGTGTAAAGATCTCAACAACTAGCAGATAATCAAATAATTCATTGTGGATTTGCCATACACTCAGAGATATGTACATATTTATAGATATTACTATTTTCATTTCTATTTACAAGTCGTATGCGAATGGAATTATAAAGCGACTTTTGATTTAGTTAAGTTACGATACTCTCGATGATTTGAAGTAGAACAATAATCAGCATTAAATGCTTCTTGTTGCGTAATGAAATCATTGCAATTGAGTCAACTGAAACACTCGCATTGCACTGACAACGGTTTTGGGCCCAAACCGATGGTAATGTGGCCAGGCCTGTCTGTCAAAGATGCGATGAAATTGAAATATCAACAGGGATGTGCTGGATTGGGAGGATTTCAAATGGAGTTGTCGAGCAGGGTCGAAGGGTGGCGGACAACAAGCGGCCGCAAAATGTTAGCCGCATGCAGCGAACCGGAAGGAAGCCTATGACCAAATGTCGCTTCCGCTTGCCGTGTTCTGTGTCCGGTTTTGTTTGTTTCAAATGCAGTCGCAAAATTTATAACTGTACCGCTGACGCCGCCAATGCCGTCGCCGCCACCCAATGATGACCATGATGGAAATCGTGTCTCGCAGCGTTTTTTGCTCTCGTGACTCGTGACTCGAACTGCGACTCTTGCTTTGGCTCTGGATCACATGCATATTTAATGCGGCGGTGACGGCGCATTGTGCTCTGCCCAGTTTTGGCTATTGCACGTTGTTGGTACGAGTATTAGCAGCATATTTCGCTTTTGGGTCACTTCCAGCAGCTGTTGACGACATATGCAACTGCAGCGGGTTGACCCTTGCTCTAACTTTAACTGAGAACTTGGCACGCAAGATAGCTGTATGAAAAGTTTCTCAGCTCACAGTGTGTGCGTATGTGTGTGCGTGTGTGTGCGTGTGTGCGTGTGTGTGTGTAAGAGAGAGATTTGCACTAAAACCACTTTGTGGTGACGCCAAAACTTCTAGCCAAGTTAAAAACTATTGTCATTCTGTTAAGTGGTCACATTTAACACTTGGGGCGCTGACTCCGAGATGCTACTGGGAAAAGATATATAGAGAAAAATGAAATAGACAAGAAGCACAAAGCGTGAGGGAGTAGGGGGAGCCACAAAGCAATGAGTTATGTGGCATAGCTTGCAGTTTTGTTGTTTCTCTTCTGTTACTGATAAATGAGCAATGTGGTGTGGCGGGTGAGTTGTTCTCCTTCTCGTTCTCGTTCTCTTTCTCATTCTCCTTCTCATTCTCCTTCTCCTTCTCCTTCTCCTTCTCATTCTCGTTATTTGCTTGTTGTCACAGCGACAACAATGCGCGCATATGTAAAATGTGGAGCATTTATAAGCAAATATTAAGCATACGCAGAGTGGAGCAGCATACAATTTAAGAGCAGCACTTAACAAATGGGTCAATTCGTGGATTTCTATTTGAATTATTTTCCGTGGATTGTGTGACGAGTTTCCTTTGGTACTTCTCCGCCGATAAGTAACTCCACACACATACTTTGATTTGATCCTCTCAGCCAACTGAGCAAGCCACTCCTTGCCGCCCACTTCATTAAACTTTACTGCTTATTTGCGCCCCTTTCCCAACAGTCACACAACTCTGTCGCTCTCTCTCTCTTTCTCTATCTCTCTGGCTTTCTTTCTCTTAGTATCTCCCTTCATCTCGCTTTAACTTAATTTAAGTACTTCGTCTGAAGTCGACCTGCTGCACTGGTCCTTGCCTCAAGACCGTTGTCAGCAGCGTTCGGTGCGTCACCGGGCAAATGTCAGGACTTCAGGACTTGATGAAGTGCCGAACGGTTGGAGCTGTCATTGCTGCCAGCCTTCCAGCCAGCTGCCAGGCTGACACGGGTAAGCAGCCCCCGCAATTGAAACTTCACTTCACTCCATACTTTCCTCTGCTTTCGCTTTACTGACTCACTTTGCTGCTGCCCTCCGCTCGAGTGGGTAATTAAAAAGGACGCACTTCACTTGGTTTCATATTTCGAACTGTCACATTGCGTCCAAAAATATAACTTTGATTGCAGCAACAATTCTTAAAGGTAACTAGATTAAAGGTAACATATTGGCAATTCCATGTGGACAATTTGTGACTGTAATTAAAATTTAGAAATGCATTGTCAAACAATTAATTGTCCAATTTGTTGTGGTCTGCCAAACAATATGAAGATTGGGCAAATTGAAGGTCAGCTGGCTGAAATCCTGGCCCTAAGCAAATAGCAGATAAGCCGTTAAGGTTCAGCCTCAACGTTAAGGTTCCCTAAGAGGCTTGACTTCTTTCCCCTTTTGTGCTGTAAGTCAAATATTAATTTTCGCTTCAAAGCAGCTCATTTCACGCTTCAATGACAGCTAAGAGGTTGAGAATCAAACAGAATGAATGTTATATTTAAATTTAAGCTAAAGTGGAGCATACACCTCAAGCAGATCGAAGCAAGTATACCCTTTAAATGTTTCCCACGTAAATTAAACAATGTTTTCTTTAGTTTGGTCCACTACAAAGGCTTAAGATCGGATTCCTTAATAAGCTCGTGTTGCTGCATATATTAAGAATTCCCTGTGTATTGTATGCCAACACATTCAGGCACGCACACACACACACACACACACAGTCACACCCGTACACACACGCTTTGCTGATTGTGGTTGCAAAGGGCGTACAATGCGCGTGGCCAAAATGGTCAGGAAGTCCAAGTGCCAACGGAAACTTTTAATTGTTTCTGCTGTTGCTTTTGCGCTTCCGTTTCTTGCCAAGAAACGACACGGAGCAAGTAAGAGAAAATAAAAAAAAGAACTCAATTTGGTGTGGGGCTGCAGAGGAGAAACAAAAAGCCACATAATGTAAAAAAATCTAGAAGGAATCCACCTCGCATTGCACATTGCCGAGTTGCCTTTGGGTTATTTGGCTACTTCTTTTGGCCAGCGAACGGCGCGCATGTCGTTCCGGCTTTCTTAACTTTATCGTCATTCAAAGTCCTCGCCATTGTCGCTGCTTAACTGGTTGCTGGCTTGGCTTGGCTAACTTGACAGCTGCGGGGGAAACGCGGGCTGGACTGCGCTGCATTAGTGTGGAGAAGGAGGGCGGGTGCAGGGGATGGCAGCGTGCACTTTACGAGGTTATTAAAAATCTCATTATCATTGTCGCTGCGGCGTAAATTTTAATTGTCCGTTAAAAATGTCCCTTTTTTTTGCAGCTCCTTGTGGCTTTCCGAAATCAATTTAAACTTGTTTGACCAACTTGATTAGATTGAAATGAATTTGCGTAATGCTACCACTGCCTCTCAGCCATCTTCACAGTTATCAGTTATTGTTCTACCTTCTACCTTTTAGCTCCGTCTTTGCCTCCTTCTCAGTTACAACGGGTCTTGCGTTTGAGATCTGTTTACAGTCGGGTGCTAGTTTCAAAAGCCAACGCACAGTTTACAGCAGTCTCATATTACGTAGATTCTCGCATGTACGAATGTGTTTATGTTTGTGTAAGTATATCCTTGTCAGTTTGCCAATGGCTTCTTTGTCCCAGAGGCGTTTTGCATGTTAAACATGTGAATAATGCAAATTGTTCACACACATCCATCTATATCCGCTCATGTCCATCCAGCCAGCCATCAGGTATCTGCTGTGTGCTGTGGCTCTGGGATTTACTCAGCTTGGCATCAGGACACAGCTTATGTATGCTTCACTTTTCCCGTTGAACGTGTCCTTGCACAAGTCACAAGCTCACAGCCAGCTCGTAAAATGCTGATCGCAAAATATACTCGGATAGAAAGAAATTTAAAGTAATCTAAACACACTTGTTGATGACTTTTCTACATTAAACAATGCAGACTACGAATTAATTGATATTATTATGTATTCTCCACTCTTATTTGAATGTAGAACCAACCGCATTTATTCTCAGTTGAATATAGTAATTAAGAAAAATTGAATCATTTGCTAAGCTAAAAGAGTTTACAACTTAATAATGCCGTTTGTTGGCCCCTTCATAAATCTCAGAATTAAGTTCAATAAATTATGAAATGCCTCTTTAAGCAAAATCCCCGTAAATACTTAGCAACAACAAGTTAACAAAACTCTTTAAGTCCGAGCTCCAAAGTCATTAGTCAATTTTCATAGAGACAACAAGAAGACAGTGGAAACCCTTCGCCATTTGGCCACCCAGCAAAGTCACGAAGCTGAGCTTTTTGAACTGATTTGTTGGGCCTAGACAACAAAGAGGCGAACGACAGCAGCTGGAAACGGAGAGAGTGGGAGCAGGAGCGGGAGCAGGGGCAGGAGCAGCAGCCACTTGAGCACAAAATAATCCTTAATTACACATTGGAAGCACGTAAATGTAATTTTTTGTACACTTCTCGCTGGTATTGTGCTCATGTTTTGGCCAGGCCAGGCCGTGAACGGGCATAGGGAAAATTATGTTAAGACACGATTTGGTGATTGGCCTTCTGAGCATAATAAGAGCTGGGCGACTTTACTGATTGGCTGACTTTGTGGCTAAGTCCGCCATAAATGATTGTTGCCTTTGGTGATTTTGAAGGACAATGCCACTCAATGGCTTAGGCCCAGTTGTTGTTATTCTCTGTTGCTGTTGTTTTCGCATGTAGTTGTTGTCGTTGTTGTTGTTGTTGTTGCCCCAAAAGTGTAAGTGGTTATGGGTTATGGTCCGCTTGCTGGGAGACGTTGTCTGCAGTTTTGTACTCACAGGATTTGGCTAATTTGTGCTCATTTTGTAGGGTTTTCGGCTCGAATTGTTTGAAAAATGTGTAATGGATTGTAGGGTATTTATTGTCTGGGTAACGGTACATATGTAACAAATGAAGCATTCAATAAACATCATTTGTCGATAATAATACTTTGACTGGTGCTTATCAAATGTTATCAATTTAAGTTATTTTTCTTAGTTTTGTTCTATATTTGAAACACAATTATTGAAATACAAGAACAATATTCAATAACAGTATCAATCTTTATAACTAGCTAAAATATAAGAAAAGTAAATGAAATATAAGCAGAGTTATTTATGTTTAATATTGTAAAAATATGTTTAATTTAGTTCATTTAATATATAATATATAACAAAAATAAGCTCACTTCGATCCCTGGACACGAACCAATAAGACAACATAATGAGCTGAGAAATAGACGACGAGCAAATAGAAAGGCGAATTCGCTTACAGGCGAATTCGCCCATACAATTGAGAGCGCAAAGCAGATCAGCGTGAGAGAGTTGCAGCTCGGCCTTTGCCGTGATTGGTTGTGAGAGCAACAGCTGAAACGACGAAAGAAGAAGAATTCAATTTCATTGTACAATTGTAGTTTGTAGAGATCCACGTGAGAGAGTTGCAGTTAAGCCTTTGCCGTGATTGGTTGTAAGAGCAACAGCTGAGTCGACGATAGAAGAAGAATTCAGTTTCATTGTACAATTACAATAATAGCATTACTAAATAAATGAAAATAAATTTGTGTACTAACAACTTGTATAACTTAATGTATTATGTTACTTCAGTTCAGACCATTCCTCGTTAAAATGCATGTTGCATATAGACACTCCCATATTTATGCAGCTGCCCCAGCGTGCAAATTACGAATGCAGCTTGAAGCGTTTTATGTGAGAGCCGCATGTCTAGCATCAAAACAGAAATAATTTATTTTTTGTGGGTTGCCATTTTTTATGATTGTTTTACCAAAAGGAGAGGGGAAAGAGAGGGAGAGAAAGAGAAACCCTTTCTGGCATTGTATTTTTAAGGTGTTCTGAAATATTCGGAATGTTTTCTTTGTAAATTAACTTTAATTAAAGTCGCTGGCGAATAAAACCATTGCTTTTTGGGAATTAAGAGCATTCAACCATATACATACGTACTCACCACCTTCTCTCTCTCTCTCTCTCTCTCTCTCTCTCTCTCTCTCTCTCTCTTTATCCTACTCGAGTTTTTTCTTTGTGCGTTGACTATGAAAATCAATATGCGTATATGGGAATTGCATATTCAAAGCGCATGCAAATGGAAGATTGAGTTATGGTTTTCGAGTGTAGAAGAGGGGGTGGGGGGCTCTTGTGTTCGGGCAAAATGCATTGCTATTGTTTGCAAACCAAATACAACATGCTGAGTTAGAAATTAAGAGAACTCACTAAAAATGCATGCGGTTTTCTTTTGTTGTTGGCGATGCCAATGTCGATGCTGATTCTGTTCCATGAAAATTGAATTTCAAATGATTTAAATTACATTTATTTATGCACCACCATTATTTGTATATATATGTGTGTGTGTATGAGTGCAGAAATGATAAACCTTCAATTTACAGAGCATGCCAATTGGATTCAAATAGAATTTTCGTGCGAAGTGGAATTTCGCTGTCTCCTGCTATTACTGAATTAATATGTTGTATAAAATTCATGACAATAAAACTCGCGTAATGAAAACATGCAAAAAACTCCACATACACAAGAACAAAGCAAATTAGCAAACAATTGTCTGTGCGTTGTTGTTGCAGCACCACTTGCAGGTGGGACACAGCATCCGCATCAGCATCAGCATCACAGTAAACAAATTTTATATTTAAAAATAAAGAAAAAAATTTGAGGAGAAAAACAGACAGACAAGGGTCAGGTGTGTGTCTGCGTGTGTGTGTGCCTGTTTGTGTTTGCATAATGTTGCCTATTTGTTGAACGAAATTGGCCAATCGACTGCGTTGTTTGCCACCGTTTCGTCGGGTGCTTAAGCGGGGACTCAGCGTACGTTTTGTCCTCTTTGTGCGTATGTGTGTCCTGTTGTCAATGTGCATAATACCGTTATCGCACTGTGACAGCAGCAGGCTCAGGCTTTCACACACACACACACAGCTGGATACGAGTGGGGTGTGTGTCTGTGTGTGGCTCTGTGACAGTGCAAAAACACTGCCAAGGGTCAAGCATATTAAGCAGACCTCCAAAAAGAATGCAACAACTTTTATTGGCTGGCTTCAAACTCGCGCAGTTTTTTGGTCAGCGGGAATTCTATGACATTAACCATGACCTTAAAGTGGCTTAATTAATAGTCCCTACAGGTTCTTATATCTGTCAGAATTAAATGCAAGCAAATTACATAAATTTATAAAGGATTTCGGCTTCAGTATTGAATATTAATTGAAATATTCAGCTGTAAATTTATCGTTAATAGAATTGTTCTCTTTTAACGCCTTTAATCATTATACAGCTGATTAAATAAACGACAAACCTTTAAGAATTGCCTGCAAGCAAGCAACATCCTAGCAGAAAATCAATCTGCAAATCAAAAGAATCGCACACATGCACACGAAAACATCAAAGTAAAGTATTTATTTTCGCCATTCGGGGCAAACTCAAAGCACAGTTGTGGCCCAAAATATAAAAGCGAGAAAAATGTCAACCGCCAAGCGCCATAATAAAGCTCAAAATAAAATCAATTACGCTCGATTAACTGAAATAGTTACATAAATTACAAATAACCAAGGCAGAATGAAACGCTGGACTAGCCGAAGTCGAAGTCGAAGTCGGGACAATTGAAGCGCAAAATTCGCTAGAGGACGCGCAACATTTTGTGGCATAATGACAATTTCCAACGAGACAGCCAAATGAAACACATTCATACAATGGCAGAGAAGTAGATGGAAGAAAGAGTAGTAGTAGTAGAGAGAGAGAGAGACAGTAATAGTGTGAGAGAGAGAGAGAGAGGAAAGAAGTGGATGGGAAGGCCGCGCAGAGATAACTATTAACATTATATAAGTAAGAGAAATTTCCGATTATTTTCCGCAACATAAAACAAAAGACAACAAACAGTACGCAGACCACAACAAAAACGAAATCTTTGCCTTCATACAGAGTATAAACAAGGCGTGTGAGAGCATTTGGTTTTGCGGAAGAGGGAAATTCTTGAAGAAATAATAAATAATACCATTTGATGCTCAAAGCGAAGACAACGCATTTAAAATGGGCACATTTGCACGCTTGTAGCACAATTGCCACCACATTCCACCCCAATGTAATCAAAATATACTCCATCCAGTCGCGGCAAGCACCACGCACCACGCACCACGCACCGCGCACCACGCACCATGCCACAAGATCCACGAAAATGCCACCCCATCGTTTAAACTACCCCCAAATTTGCGGTTCAGACTTAGTTCCTTTGCTGTGGCTCTTTGTTGCTGCCTCTTGTTGTTTGCAACTTTACGCGTAATTAATCTAAAATAAATTCGTTTATAATTTGACAACTACGGCGAAAGCAATTGCAAAAAAAAAAAAAAATAACAACGGAAACACAACGCGAAAATTCAAGCAAAGCGATAATTTCCAAGCTTTAAAATAATCAAACGTCAAAGTTTTCCATTCAAGGTCTAAGCAGAAATTCAATTGCTGAGTCCAATAAATGCTGCCACAACGAACTCAGTACACCCACAGAGGCTACAGCAACAATAAATGACTCCTGTTGCAGTCCTGTTTCTTTCTTTTTTGTTGTTTGTTTTGTGAGTGAAGAGGTGGGGTGGTGGGGGCTGCTATTGAGTCTGACAGCTTTCGGGTTCAGGTTCAGGTTCAGGTCAACAAAGCAAAATCGTTTGAAATTGAAAGACTCGGCGAAAATTGTGCGAGTGCAACCGCCGTGGGGAGTTGTTTTTGTTGTTGTTGCTGCTGCTGCTGCTGCTGCTGCTGCTGGCGTAGCTCGTAAATTATTATTTAATGACAGACGAAATTGAAAATAAATTTAAAGCTAATAATCATTGAAATAAACGCGATAAATTGCGTATTGTGTGTGGCAGCGCTAAGTTATTGGAATGTTATCTACTCTCAATTGGAGTTGAATTGAAATAAATGCAACAAGTTGGTGGTAATTGCAGAGAGGTAATAGTAGATAATAGAAATGATATACGCATCTGTCTTCCGCAGTATGATATATAGATTCAAATGTCTATTCTTTAATAATAATAAATCAATGTTTATAAATATGCCACATATTATACATAAGCAAGAACTGTGAATAACACACGATCATCAATATGTCTGTGCGGTATTTACCCCTAGATGGCCCTCGGGCCTTAGACAATCGAGGCTGTCAAGTAGCGTCTGGCAAAGGCTGCCCCCGGGCTACACAAATGAGGCGCAACAAGCGCAACTTGTAGCCACTCAAGCTGTTGCCCCCCTCCTGCCAGACACGTGTAGCAGGCGCAACAGCGTAAACACAAGTTGAAAAGAGAATTTGGTATTAGCCAAGTACAACAAATGCCCAAGCGCCCGACTCCGACTGACTCCGCGTTACGTGTGAACAAACGCACAAAGTCGGACAACAGAGAAAAGGAGAGATGGAGATGGGCACGGCAACGGCAAGGGGAAAGGTGAAAGGGAAGCGATAGAGATGGAGATGGAGTGTACTTGCCAAGGATGTTGCGCCATATTAGCGCCGCGTGTCGGATAATTTATGAAATGGCATCGTCGGCCGCAGCGGGCGGCAGGCGGCAGTCGGCAGGTAGCAAGTACGAGCAGTGGAAGCGGCAGCATTCAGTTCCGATTCGGGAGACTCCGACTCGACAGCTACCTGGGCTGTAAATATCTTTAAAAGGCGCTGTTAAAACAAATTACTGTCTGGTTGCTGTTTTTGGGTCCCCAATGCCACAATGCGTGTCCTGTGCCGCAGCTCCCGAGCTGGAGCGTGGTTAGGCATAAGGCACAACGCACAAGGCACCAGCCAACAGGCAGCAACCACCAGGCACCAGGCACCACCAACCAAATCCGCTTCCTTCTGTGTGCTGGAGCACGCACAAACGAAGGTTATTAAGCGAATTTCTCAGGCAACATGGCATGAAAATTCCCGCGGGAATATTCAACACCCTCGCGACCGAACTTCTTGTTGTACACTCGCTGTTGTTGTTGCTGCTGCTGTTGTTGTTGTGCTTTGCTTACAATTTCCGGGGTCTGCCTCTAATTTTTTGGCTGTGCAGAAAGACAAACAGATAGGCAGATGGACTGACTGGCAAACTGGCACTGGCAGTCAGAGCGACAGCTACTTGACATTGTTGTCAATTTCATTTTAAAGTTGTCCCATATGCAACTTTTACTTTCGATTTTTACGAGCTTCATTCTCAGCCATCAGTTGATAAATTTAAGAGCAGCTGAGTCGAATTGATGAAGTCTCCATGTCTTTCATTTGACAATCAAGTTGAAGTTGTGCTCGACAGTGTGGAGTTCATTAAAGTTAAAGATATTGGCGGCCGTCAATTGAATGGGGGGTGTGGGGCGTGGGCAGGCATGGACTCAGCCCAATAAACTTAATGCAAATTACAAATTTGTGCCAAAAATTAAGTTAAATTATGCCACAGTCAACGAGAACGACGACAACAGCAAGAGCAACGGCAACAGCGATGGCAACAACGACTGAAATAAAGCCCAAGCTCAATAAAGAATACCACAAATTGCGCTGAGCCCTGAGAGCAACGCCCAGCTAACGGTCGTCTCCTGAAACCTGAGCACGAGCAGCACCAGGATCAGGCGGAAGGAGGGGCTGCACGGGCAGAAGTTGCCTTCATTTTGCGTAGACAAAGAAAGTACAACATTTTTTGTGCCCGGCGCACAAATTGAAAATGAAAAGTCAGAACTTGAAAATGATAATCAACGTCAACAAATTTACCTGGGGGAGGCATGTGGCAACAACATGAAATGCCTAACACGGAGCGCGGAACAGGGAACAGAGAAGAGCGAACAGGGAACAGCGAACACGGAATAGGTAACGGGGAACGGAGGCAGTCTGTATAATGATCTAATAAATTTCATTACCGCAGTGAGCAATTTTTGCATTTGGTGAAGCACAAAGTTGATGCTGGAGCGGGAGGGCGAAGGAGTAGGAGGGAGAACAAGGAGCCTACATGTGAGTAGCTGCTAGCTACTACTTACTTATTAGGTGACATGTAAGGAGGCGGTACACGCATGTTATATGTTTCCCAAGGTATGCTTTAAGCCACCCCCCTTCCACATACCACACTCCTCACTCCTCACTCCTCACTCCTCACTCCTTGTCAGGTGCTTAAACTTTTCCATCTGCTCACTTGAGGCGCCACCAAATTGGCAGCAGCAAGCTCACGTGTGTCGCTTTGCGCACTTCAAACTTGTGAACTCGTATCCAGTCATCGACCCACTTGGAGCAGCCCCAGCCTGAGTCTGAGTCTCAGCGCTATTGCCAATGCCGGAAAGCCCCAGAAAGTATGCTGCATATGTCAGCAGTTTCGTGCTCCTTGCTCCTTTTTTTGGCATTGGGATTTGAAGTTGTTTTTGGCGCTTGCCATTTGCCTGTGAATGCTTTGTGTTTATTTTAGTTATTTGGTTTATTGCGGAAATTTGTAAATTTGCTAAAGGGGTTACTCTTCGTGTATGCCCAAGGTGAGGGGGCATCAGAAGAGGGCAGAGCCGGAGTCGGAGTCGGAGCAACGAGAAGGAAGGAAGGAGTTAACAGAATGTTGATATATGTAGATAAGCATTTAGTTGGCTGCCATGCAGCGTTCCAATTGATACATGTTTATTGCTGGTCGTTCGATTCAAGTTATAAAATATTAGTTTTCCTTTCTTGGAGCATCGAGTTCTTTAAAGATGTTGCTGGAAAAGCGAAAACAAGCAAATTAAATGCAATTTAAAATGCTGAATGTGAAAATATATTGTGAGAAGATTGTTTGCTGTTTAATTTCCAACTGACTTCAATGGAATGAAATCTTGGCTCTCCCTGATGTTGTGCAGTCGAGACTTTCATATTCCTTTTATCATATTCTTATTTGGAAAATGCCAGCAGACAAGCTATAAATTATGAACAACTTTGATCTCAAGCTCATTATATAAATCGAAATTCAATTCGTAAATCCAAGGCTGGTATTCAGATTTAATTTGAAGTGCCCTTCACCTGCTGTGTTCTTAAGGTAACTTGATTTTCGCCATTGTGCCATTAATTAAATAATAAACTGTGCAAATAATCACTTGAAATAATGTCAAGATAGCTGCGTTGACTCCATTTAGAGGGGAAGAGTTCGGTATATAGATCATAGCTAACCCGCAGCCCAGAGCATTAGGAGGGTTCATAAATAAACTGCTGAGGCACAACCCCTGGCAGCAATTACGTATACTAACGCACCATTTGGCATGGCCTACAAGTAAGTGGGGATGCAGGAGAGAGTAAGTGGGAGTAAGTGCGAGTAAGTGGGTGTAAGTGGGAGTCAGCAGTAGGCGCGGGGTCAGCCGCCATAAATAATGCCACTTAATTGTTTTACAAAGCATAATTTTATCCTTTCGTAAATCCAGTGTTTTACAAACGTTTTCCGAAAACACATACAGAGCAGAAAAGAACAGAAAACAAAAAGAACAAACAAACAAAAAAAAAAAAGAAATATTAAATTGGGAATGGGAATGAGAAAAGCGGCAAATGGCGCCTTTTTCTTTTGCCGCACCAGCTTAAATATGAATTAATGGCCAATAAAGATAATCTTTTACACATTCGCGTACGCAGCGCATTAAAAGTTAAATTTATGTAGACCCTCCAAGTTCCCCCTCACCGAAATACTCTTAAAGTTTCCGCCCCCTTTTTCGTTTCTGCACACGCAGCAAATTTTGATTTCTGCGTTGCAATAATTTTAATGCGACTGCGGGAAAAAGTAGTTAAGCGACCAAGCATATGTATGTCCTGGTCGAGAAGTTCGTTAGGAACTTATTCGTGATACTTGGAGAAGTTTTCTTTACAGTCCGCATGCCCTGCGGATGTGGGAAAAATCTCAGCTGACGAGTGATTATCTGAAGTCCGTCTAACCTACTTGCGTCAAGGACTGTGCATCATTTGCTGCATATTCAATTTTATTGCGTATACGCAATGTGGCCTCAAGCAGCAGCAACAAAAAAATGCTCATTAATATTTCATGTTCAGTGCAAATTATTCAAAACAATGCGGACCAAGACGAACGCGAGCAGCATCAACAAAAACACGACCGCAGTCCTAGCCCAATCTTGTGTATCCCTTGGATATCCTGCGGCCCCAGCGCGTGACAGCCAGAAGTCAACGCTTTGGATTGAGGCTTAAGTGCTTGTGTCCAGGATTGTGTATTGGGTGTGTGTGTGTGTGTATGTGGTGTGATGATTTGCCGTTCGCTGTATCAATATTTGTGTTAATCTGTCATTTTTCGTCGTTTATGAGTATTTGAATTTGTTGCAGCAGCAACGATTGTGAGAAAAGCGGCCATGAAATTTTCATGCGACTTGTGGCAGGGCGACTTCCGCTCATTTTTTTTTTTTTGTCAAGTGTTTGCGGAAATGTGATGATTATTGGTTGTACAAATAGAAATGCCTGTGTTGACACAGTTCTCTTTGAGCAGTGGCCAACTGAAATGGAGTCATCTGAAAAATGTGAGACTCAGTCTTGTTTGACAAACAGAGAATGCGAAAAGAAGGAGATACATTCATGAGTCAACTACGAGTATCTGCCGCACTCTCTCAGGGATTCATTTGACTCTAAACCCAATAGCTCTTACCAACAACCAACAAGCAACAAAAAGCTGAACCACTTATTACGCTCAATTGGCCCCAGAATAATGCGACTGTCTAATGCAATATTAAAATAATTCGCACATTAATTTTGGAGCGCTCTGTTGACCAGACAAAATGCCAAAAACTGCTACAAGAAATTTGATTGCGGCCCACACAAACATAAGAAAATAGAAAATATAAAAACGCCAACAATTTTCATAAAGCAAAACATTTATTATATTTGCCAAATGGAGTGTATGTATATATATATATATATATATAAGGACACACAGTCACAACTATTCAGATTATATGGGAAAACTGTTCTATTTTTTACGCTGCCTTTATTGCTGTTGTTGTTGTTATTGTTGCTGTTGTTGTTGTTGTTTTCGGACAAAGTAAAAAGGGTTGTGCGTGCACATAAAAGAATATTCTGCCGTTGAGGAGACAAATTTGCATATTTTTAATATTTCTTAGCTACACAGACAATGAGAGACGGACGGATGGTAAAAGCAAAATTTATATGCGTACATTTGAAACACTTAAGTAAATTACATTTGAGTGGGCGAGAGTGGGTGTTCCATTGTTCAAATTGTTTTCTATTTTGCACAGTATAGAACTTCCTAAGCACACTCATTGGCCTAAACTTGGATTCAATCAAACGCTTAGTGAGGTTGTCCGGCTCACAAATGTGACTTAAGATGTCTAATAATATTTGGACATTTTAAGAAAATGCTAAATTATTTTTTAATGCGCTTTGTGTTCTATTTAAATCTGCAAATAAAATATATATTTATATATAGCATTTCTAAGTGCTGGACAACTATTTGTTTCTTTTTATATACTCAAGTTTATATATTTAGAGTGTACTGCTTGCCACTTTAGCAGTCTCTTACAACTTTCTTATTTATATTGATTAATAATTAACATATTAACAATTTAAAACTGAAGTAAACTAATGCTGAAACTACCCCAATATTAATATTATAATAATTGAATACAGCTCTGATTGAGTGAATCTGTAGAATCCATTTGAAAAGTGATTTCTTTTTCGTCATAAGATATAAATATGCAAAATATTTACTGCATAAGTGAGCAATATGTAAACTGAATATTGCAGCCGCAAAAAAAAGCTCTTAAATATTTAAAAGGCATACAATTTTGTTGTTTTGCTTCCTTTTGAGGCGTTGCCGGGATGTCGCCACAGTTTTTGTGGCCAATAAACAAAAATTATTGTGCTCAAATAAGCGTAAATGCATGTAAATGGCAAATGGTTGATGTTGGATGTTGGTTTGATTGGTTGCTTGTGGTAGCAGTTGTTGTTGTTGTTGTTACAGTTCTTGTTGTTGGTGCATTGTTGCCTGGTTGCATTGTTGCCAAAAGTGTTGAGTTGCGAAGAGTGGCGCATTGAGTATGGGAACCGCAATGAGAATGAGAATCTCGATGACGATGACGATGACGATGGCGATGGCGATGACGATGACGAGAATGAAGAGTACAGAGCATTGCAGAGCTGCGACTGTTAAGCTGATGCCGGCGTCGCATATTATGCCAGAGATGAAATGAAATGAAATGAAATGGAAGTTGCGAGCTGCACACGTTTTATTGGCATGAGCACACGAATGATTTGACAAAAAAGAAAAAAAAACACGATAAAAACAATAATCCAAAAACCGAATCGAGCAGTGAAAAAATCCAGCCACAGATCTACATATAAAAACGATTCGCAATGAATTTTTATAACCGCCAAACAGCGAACTGGCAAATTAAATCAATCGAATCGAATGCAGTCACAATTCAAATGGAAAATGTTATAAATCGCATGCAAGGGGTAGGCAGGAGGCAGCAGGCAGAAGAATGGAGGGGGAAGGGGACATGAACTGACGCCAGCGATCAGCCAGACTAGTAATCATTTTGCGGCTTTGTCTGTGCACTTTTTATACCCTACACTCGTTAACTTCTTTATTTTTACAGCTTGTCAACACTTGCGTAGCATTTGCGGTGCAAGGCGCTAAGGGGAAAGGTATTTGCCTGAATACTCAATTAAGCTCTTTGATTAATGATGAGATCATTCTCCGTGAACTTAAGAACACTATTATAATAGATGCTCAAATAAATTGTAATTGCTTGTAGCAGTAGAATACTTAACACTCTAACCCTTGGCAACAAGAACAACAGCAAACTGAATACTTTTTTACCTTGACAAATCAAATATAAACAAATTATATATTTATGAAACAAAGAAAATTCAAAATTAAATACATTAAAATACAATTATCCACTTTTTCGAGTGTCACATAATTTGTTATAAATTCTATTTAATTTAATTATATTCTCTCACTCAAATACCTCACAGCTCATCGCACTTCTAAGAGATAAAAGTGCATAAACAATTCTAATTAACAGCAGAGCGAACAGCAGCGTATCAGTGGCATCAATCATCAATCATCAATCATGCAATGGGGCTGCCAGCAAAAGAACTAAATTTAATTTGTAATTTTATTAGACGCGCTGACAAAGTAAGTGCAAGTTTTTGAGCCAAGGATGTGTCCATTAATGTCAGACACAGACACAGACGAAGTCAGTTCCTGGCTGTCTGCCTGCTTATTGATTGTTGAATAGACAGAGTCTAATTTAATTAATCAATTCATTAGAATATGGCGACGCTGCTGCCATTTCTGCTGCTTCTTCGCTCTGACGTCACAGCAAAACTAATAAACCTAATTTTTTAATGACAACTTAATGCATAATCATTAACTCGCCTTCGGTTAATGCAAGAACATCACATCACCCATCCGCCCCGTTGTTTGGCAGGCAGCTGCTCTGCTTGCCGGACAAATTGCTTGTGAAAATATCATTTACTTTTTGATAGGCTTCCGACGACGCAGCGCAATAATAATTTTTATGTTCGGCCAGGGAATGCGCTTAGAAATGAGGCTCGAATGTGCTGTTTTAAGGGCTTCGACTCCCAATTGGCATACGAGAGCGAGTAAAACCAATTCCAGTGGCCGACTACGCTGCCCCAATTCTGTTTATTGATGTCCCCCTGTGGCTGGCCATTATTTGTGGAGCCTTTGTTGCTAATTTGTGTACCTCGAACCGCAAAAGTTTGTATTCCAAAAAAGTTATGTCTAAATGAAGCAGTTCCAATTTGAGCACAATTTTCCAATCAATTAATTTCGGAATTGACTTTTTGGTTGACAAGCAGCAGGTGAGACCCAAATCATGTGCCACGCATACGGCAAACTCACTCCAATTCAAAACTGAGAGCAACTGACAGGAAGACCAAGAGACAGAGAGACGGGCAGACAGACAGGCAGCCAGGGCAACCGCAGTTGGACACTGTGTTCCAATCAGTGTGACACGAGGTCCAACAGCAACTCTCGGCCTGACTTGAGATTCCATTTGAATGCCTCAGAAGGATGCATAATGAACAAGAGGAACAACAAGCGGCAGTGGCAGCGGCAGCGACACACAGAAGCACAAAGTTTTGTTCAATAAACCAACAACTAAGAATTTAATGGCAAAGCCCGATAATTAATATGTGTGTGTGTGTGTGCGTGTGTGTGTGTGCTTGTGTCGCCATCTGCCATCTCGCTCTATAATTAATTAATTAATACATACCGCAAAATGCTATCTAATAAATTAGGCTACCAGGTGAGTCGAACAACCACAAAAAGAAACACAAAAGTCACATGATGCTAAAAGCAAGCGTCCAAAAACTGGCCTTGGCTTTGGCTTTTAGCTCTCATACTGTGTGTTTGTGTGTGTATTTGTGTTCGTGTGTGTGAGCCAAATTTATGGCCAGGACCTGTGACATTTGAGCCCACATCCTTCGTCAGCTTTTGGGCAATGTGGGCGTGACCAGCATTCGCCCAGATCGTATGATGACATTTTAAAGTCTCGCTGCCTTAACATTTTGGCATTGCCTTTAATGGGCTTAACGAGCATCCGCTCCCAATTCGGCTGCAATTCGTTAATGAGCAGCAACAGCAGCAGCAGCAGCAACAGCAGCTACAGCATCAAGCATATTGAATGACAGCGTCAAATTAAAGGCAAACAAATTGAACGGGGTCGATCGTATGACAAATGGCACACCAAGCCACCTGAACAGCTGTTGTTGTTGTTGCTGTTGCTGTTACTGTTGCTGTTTTTGTTGCTGTTTTGCTGTTTTGCTGTTGCTGCTGCTGCTGCTGCTGCACTGCAAACAGCTGATTGACCTCGGAGCGCGGCAAGGACTTTGTCTAATTAAATTTTGTTAAGGCCACCTTTTACAAGTGCGCTTTTTGTAGGCACAGCCGTTTCCATTCTTCTTCTATTTTCCTATTTTACTCGCAGTTCAGTTTACCGCAATTACGGCAATTAACACTAAGCAATTAAAAGCAACAACAATGCAAATTACGTGCTGCATGCAACGAGTGTGCGAAATGCTAAAAAAAAAACAACAAAAACAACAGTTAAAGATACCGCAAATAAAATATATGCAAAAAGCTAATTACAAACTCCACGAATTTGTAATGCTCTCTGTCATAAAGTTACTCATTAACTAAACAGTTTCCAGAAGGATTAAACAAATTAATACTAATAATTTTATGCATTTCATATTCTTTACTGCTTAGCTAATTTAACTGAATTTAATTTAAGTAACTTAGCTGGAAATAAATTGTTGATAATAATAATAATAGTAATATTTATTCTCTACAGATATTTATTATATATATTTAAAGATATTATTATTTTTATATTATATTTTCATATATAATTTAATTATATTAAAAGAAATATTAAATTAAAATCCCAATTTCCCAATCAGTTAGTTATTAATCTTTTCCCGAAAGTAAAAGTTATTTAATGATTCTCTGTATTTATTTTATATATTTAACTATCCATAATACATTATTAAGTATACTTTAAATTGCCTATTAAACAGCTTGCACAATAGTTAATGTACTCGAAGCTTGCCAAGTGTATTAGAGCAAATAAACAGCGCACACAGCATCAGAGGAAGCCCATGGCACTGGCGGAAGTTGAGCGCTGCAATTTTAAATATTGCCGGCAGAAGCAGATGGACAGAGGGACAGACAGACGGAGAGACAGGCAGACGGACAGACAGACAAAGAGACTCCGTCGCTAGCGCTGCTGCTGCGACGCGACGGTGGCTTCAGTGCTCGCTTTGGCGGTCGCTGCGTTAAATGCGAACCACAAAATGCAGCGCATAGAAGCACTAATTAAGTTAAACATAGACACATGCAAACAGACTAGCATACGCACACACACACACCCACACACACACACTCCCACACACTCATACAAAAACTCTCTAACACACAAACACACACATCCACAGCCAAAGACAGAGCAGCTGTACGTGCTCGTTGCTCAATAATTAACTAGCAACATGCACGCAAATGTTTTCCACCCTCGCTACCCCTCTCTCTTGCCACCTCTTCGACTTCTTCCAAGTGACGTATATTTTGTTTACCAAGCTGTCGACTAAAGACTCCAAATGGCATTGCACTTGAAATTATTTAAAAGACAGCATAAATATAACCTTAGCCCAAAACAACAGCCTATCTCCTCCTTCTTTAAAAAAATACTATCAATTTATTGATTTAGCACTCGGTTTATTTTATAATTTTATTTATTAATAAGGAAAACAAACTACAAGTCATATAAAGTCTACAAATAATAATATAAATATATTTTAACAATTAAAAATGTATCAATAAACTCAATATAAATTTATATAAAATTGGAACATTTTCACAGAAATGCTTATTGCAAGTAGACCGATAATATATTCTCGAACGGAAAACTCTATTCGGATTAGTGGTACCTTAAGCACATTTTCCAATTAATGCATGTCAACTTCGACTCGTGATTTCCATTGGAAACAGAACAGCAAACTTGGCCCCCAGCTCACGAATAAGCCAAGTTTATATATTTTGCAGATATGATTAGTCGAATGCATAAGCAAATTTTAATTATCACTCAATCTATTATTTATTTATTTTTATTTTTATTTAACTTATTTATTCTATTTATTTCACTAATTCTATTTATTCTATTTCAAATAATTATTTTAATAATTTATTCTATTTATTTTATCATTTCTTTATTTATTTTATTTTATTTATTTGATTTATTTTATTGATTTTAATTATTTTATTTATTTCACTTATATACTTTCACTTTCTATATATTATCTTTATTTTAATTATTTGATTTTTTATTATTCTTATATTTATTTTTGATTATTTTATTTTTTTTGATTACTATATTTATTATATTTATTTTAGTTATTTAAAATATTGTTTTTGTTTATATATTTTATTTTATTATTTTTATATTTGTTTTATTTTATTTATGTTAATTATTTTATTTATTATTCTTATTTATTGCTTTACTTATTTTAATTATTTTGTATATTTTCTTTGTTTTTCTTTTTTAATAATTTAAGTGAAAGTTAAATTTAAATTTGAGTTTAATTTTAGTGAGCTCAAAAATGCATTTAATTCATCCAACGCTTGTTGCTAGTAATGGGAAAATATCCAGAAAACCCCAATTTACCTCATAGTTTAGCTTGCCCCATCAAGGTCCCGTCAACGTGGCAGACCAACATTGCGGACAGCATTTCAAATGAGTGAATTTAGAATGAGTGAATTGGTTTACCAGGTAATCAAAAAAGAAAAGATAAGGTTTGAATTTTAAATTGTCTTTGTCGAATTGCATTTTTATTTTAACATTATGTTATTTAAAGTTATTTATTTATACAGATTAGGAAATTAAACTGTTTTATCTGATAGAAAAGGACACAAATATAAAGTGTCAATAGAAAAGAAGTATAATCGTAATTTTAACATAAATGAATTACCAAAATAAGCTGAGCTAAGCCAATTTGTGATAGGTGTGCAATTTTTATTTATTGTTTCAAATTTGAATTATTAAATGTGCTTACATATTTTTGCACTATGCAGAGCTATGTTCTGCATGTTGTTATTTCCTGAAAATGTATTTCACATTCAATGGATACACTCGTAAATATGCGAATCAGTGTATTAGTGTGTATTCAAATTAGAACCGCCAATAAAATCCGTTGAAACGTGTTGGGGCATATAAAAAGTTGCCACAATATGACAGGCAATTCAATAACTGTGTATCTATGGGGCAGTAAACAGCCACAAGCACACATAAAAATGCAACAAACATCAAGAGACAATAGAAACAACAACAACGAGAGCAAAAGAAACAACCAAATAAATGAAATAAAAACTAAAACAATGTTATGAAAAATGTGGCAAAGAGTTGGCCAGTCATAAATATGTATAGCTGAAAATAGTAAAAAAGAAAGAGATGGGATTGCGAGGGGAATGGGGTGTTCCAGTTGGAGTTGGAGATGTATAAATCGCCTGGCAGCTAAGCAAAATGTCAGAGCTATAAATATCATAAAAAATATATTATTATGTGCGTGTGGGTGTGCGTGTCTGTGTGTGTGTCTGTGACCTTTCAAATTGTGTGTTAAGACCACTTGTCACAGCCGAAAATCAATGCTTGTTACCAGTTGCCAGCTGCCAATTGCGAATCCAAAATGCAGCCCACAAAAAAAAAGAAAAGAAAAGAAAATATAAATAAAAGTAAACAACAAGATAAATAAAAGAGAAGGGGATATTTTAATACACGCAATAAAATTAGAACAAAATACGCAGTAAAACTAAATTGAAAAGAAAATCGTTATGGTTGACACAAACAAAAAGAGTAAAAAATAAACTAACAGAGAGAGTAAGAGGGAGAGAGAGAGAGAGAAGGAAAGTATCTAAAGCGATTCAAACGCGTTAAGCAAAGCGCGTTTTAGTGCCAACAACAATAACAAAATCCATATTCGCACACTCCCTCCTCTCTCACACAATCAAACACACACACACACACACACATGTCTGGGTACACTCCACAAAAATACATTTTATTCGCTTGTTGTTGGCTTGCTAACTTTTTTCAGAGTTATTCTTGTATTCTTTTTTATCATTTTGTTGAGATTTTTAAATATTTTTTCATACGTTCTGAAAGAACAAAAAAAAAAAAAGAAAAAGAACGAAGAAAACTTCTCGATTTTCCAATAATTTGATGTTGCGAACTTGTTTCGAATATGTGTGTGCGTGTGTGTAGATGCTTGTTAGCTGCTCTACATATTTCATAAAAAGCAAACAAGCAGCAACAACAACTTCAACATGGGGGCGCTGGGAGAAGAAAAGAAAAACCTAAGCAGTTTCCTTGCTTTGCAAGGGTCGCGAAATGTTGGCAGCAGTTTGTAAAATATATTTTTATTGCTATTGGACACACACACACACACACACACACTGTGACAACAATAGCGATGACTCTTTCGAGTAGTGGTAGTTGTTTCGGGTTGGAAATGCGACTTGGCCTTCTCTATACCCTTTGACTTTAGCTATTAGAAACTCTGACAAAAAGCAGCAGCAGCAACGACAACAACAGTAAAAAAAGACTGTATTATGCTTTTTGTCATATTTCTGCTGCTAGCCAACATACTTGTACACACACTCACACACACACACACACACACAGAGAATCGCACATTGGCTGCTTATGGAGCAGCATCAGCAATAAATGGAGGCAGCAGCAGTTGCAAGAGGCAGGAAAAGAGCAGGCAACGCATGTTGCGTATGCGGCTAGTACACTACACAAAAACACTTTCATTACTACAACAACAGCAGAGGAATGTGCACAGTGGTAAAAACCCCACTTAAAAGGGGAATGTTGCAACAAGGTTTGTTAAAATGTCAAAGAAGTTGGAGTTGCAAGCTGAAATGAAGCATGAGTATGTTTGCGCAATTTAAATTTGTAATGAAACTAAAACATATATTGATTTTTGCAAATTAACTAATTTAAAATGCAAAATATATGTTCGAATTGTTATTGTAAATGCTATTTATGGTAAAGTTGCTCAGTTATTTGTTAACTTTACCCACTGTGCGCGATCCGCTTGGGTACGGACTGGACTACTTAGTACTACATCGTACATTTAGTTGGTGTTATTTCATGCGCAAAAGTCGCTGCGTGTTGTGTTTGCTATTAAAAATGACAGCAACTGTGGGTGCATGTGTGTGTGCGTGTGTGTGTGTGTATGTGTGAGAGTGTTGCAGCTGTAAAATGAAGACAGAGACACACACACGCACATGCAAAAGAACGCACACCAGCACATGGCGGTCAGGCAAAAACACGCTTTTAACACCGAAATGAACTTGTACGCCATGTTTATGAGCTGATAAAAAACAGTTGGCCAACATTTGTCGTTGTGCTTCCGTTGCTGAGCGGCTTTAAGATGTGTTCATTCTTCGCTTTAAACTTGCCAAATATATATGATGCCAGACTATTAGATGGCTAATTACTGCTGTTAAGTTGCAACTTGAAGCTATTGTCCCATTCCCAGGTGGCGTTTGGTCCACAGCTAACTGGCCGACTGATACGGCCTACTTAACATTTCCTCACACCTTAATAGCAAGCCATAAAAAAGCTTTACATTGTTTCATAGAATTCGACACATGTATGCATAAAGAGTATAAGGCTGTTAAAAGCAGAGAGCAGTTCTGTTAACACTTATTACCAGGGCGCTGTTAGCTTATTAAAATATTTATGTTATGTTAGCTCTTTGACTTGTGCTTTGAGTAAGTCAATAGTATATAGGTTTTGTTACAAAATACTATAATAAATAGAAGCAAAATCAGTATAGTTATCAGTATAATTTTGGTATAAATATATAAATTTAAACATTAAAATATATATTGATGTTTCTTTTAACGTATTCGTATTATCATGTTAAAAGCACCTGCTTTGATTGACAGGCAGACAGAGCAAAGAGGCAACAGGTGTGCATTTGATTGATGTGAAGATGCCTGTGGTAATTTTTATGAATCCACAGTAAAAGAAACTTTGAAATGTTGTTACCATGTACAAAAGTAATTGTGTAGAAATATAAATACATTTAAATGTAAGATTTTTAGATTCATATATGTTAATTGAACTTTCTGCAAGTCGACAGAATAGATTCAATAATAAAGTATATAAAATAAATGAATAATATTATTTTCAGTTGAAACACTTTGTTAATGATTTTAAAGTAACTGAAACAAAGTAAGAACTGTTTTATCTCAGCATGTTTTTAGCACAATAATCAGCTGATTTTAGTACAAGCTGCGTGAGAGAATGTGCGGAGAGCAAGCGCAGCGTAAGAGCAAGAGAGACCACGAAGCCGCTGCCTAATGAGAAATGTAAACAATCTGCGAGCATGCCATAAATTGTTAAATACTACTTTTAGTATTAAAATTAAATTTGTTAAAAAATATTTTTATATTATTCTTTTACAAGACAATCGAATCTTGCTATAAATTGCAATTGTTCCGGTCGAGGAAACCTCTGTTAACGCTGCAAAGCTTGCTATAAATTCTGTGCCTGCGGCTCTTTGTTAACAGTTCGCTGTTAATGAGTCGTTAACAGCTTGTTAACAGCATCCAGCTGCTAAGTGGGCTGCTGCGCTCGGCTCGCTCATCGGCAGCTTCGCTCTCTCGCTCGACTCGCTCATTGGCGGCGCCGTTTTTGCATTCGTGTCGAGAATTCGGGATGCTGCTGTCGTTTCGGCAGTGGCGGCTTTTTTTGGTCGCTCTGCTCTGTGTGTACCATAAAAGTCGTTTCAGTGAGAGTTTGCGATCCCGCGGGTACGGTCGAAACTGACGGGATTTTCGATTGCTTTGCCGTTACGCGTTTCCGTTGCGCGTTTCGTGTTGTGCGTTGCGTATCGTTGCATTGCATTGCGTTCCGTTGCGTTACGTTGCACGCAGCTAAACACATAAAATATTATTAGCAAATTATATAGACAATGTCTATTGTCGAGTGTTATCGTTAATTCTATGAAATGTGAAACGCATCATAATGTGGCTGTCGAAATTGCGTTTACGTCGCGTTGATTACATTTGAGCGACAAACAGAAGATAGAAATTCCCAAAACGCGTTAGATGAAAACGAAAACTTAATACGCGCTGCATTTTTGGGTGTGTTTATTGTCGCGTGTGCCGCGTAATCTCAGCACGTTACTAGCTGGCAAATGTAAGCAGTCGATTTGTTGTAAGTGACATACAATTTGTTGTCATTGTCGCAGTTGTTGTTGTCGCTGTTGCTGTTGTTGTTGCTGCTGTTGTTGTTAATGCTAAATTTACAAATCAACGTTTGTCGACTGTCGTCTGTCGTCTGTCGCTGGGGCACGTTCTCTGCCGATCCAATACGATCTGAGTGTGGGCCCTCCCACGTTGACATCGTTGTTGCCTCGTTCTCAATGAAAATCATTTTCATGGAAAACACAACGAATGCCAGCGAGCGGAGGACTGAAAATGCGAATCTCAGCATCGGCATCGTTTGGATTACTTGGCATTTAGCGTGTATACCACGAAGGTGTATGTGTGTGCGACTGAGCGAGTGTGTGTGTGTGTGTGTGTGTACGTGTGTGTACCGGCACATGAAACGTATTTGCCAATTGCTCTACTCTTTAGGCGATTTCATTTTGTTAGTTTAGCTGAAATAGTTTTTGCAAGCCTTTGTTGCTGCTCCTCATACAAATTGCACACACAAAGTGTGTTATTGTTGTGAATTCCATTCAGTATTTATAGGGGAGTGCTACTTATGCAACACGGTTTAGCATGCCTTACATATACTATACTATACTATACTAAACTATACTATTTCTTCACGAGCATTGTCAACTATCACAGCATCAAGTAATAAATTGCTGACATTGAAATTCACCAAACAACTATGAACCATAATCAAATTGAGAAATATATATATACATACATACATAGAACAGAAAATGTCAAGTGCTATTTGCTTGCTAAAAGTGTTGAGTGATGCACATTTGTTCAATTGATAAATTGTTGAAGTGTGCGTGTAATTTCATTACATAGAGAGCACTAAAAGTCACTTGAATTGTCACTAAAGGCAGCCGCTACAAATGGCAGATAAACTGATTAAGATAACGTTGTTAGAGGAAATGGTTAATAGAGATTGCATGAATTTAATATGGCTTAAGATACGTAAATAAATCAAGCTATTCATAATATGATTTATTGAAATTATGAGTGTAAGTATAACATTAAAATATGCATTTAAAATATATACTTCAAGTGAAAATGATTTAAAATAAATATAATGAATATATAAAAATAGTATAAAGTATAGAAGTATAAATAAAATAAATCTTCTGTGTATGGAAAATAATAAACTGTCGAGTACTTTAGAGTTGGGTGAAACATTAAATTGAAATCTATTCGTTTTTATACATATTATTTATTAATCTGTTGCTGCTGATAGTCTTTGTTGTTTTGCTTTTAAGCAACTGCAAATTGTATAAATAATTTTTGGTATTATTACTTTTTTATTATTTTTGCACCAATGGCATTTCCAATTATAATTATTATTAAAAATATAATTGATTTGATTATTTTAAGTATAATACTTTCATTTGTTAATAAACATTTTTTTTTATAATTTTGAACATCGCACATAAATGAAATGCACTCGTTTCGATATCTCCTTTGAGTTTACCCCCAGCCGAACCATAAATAAATTATTAAAAAGCTAGTAAAACCATTTTTGACACAATTAATTTGACTGATGCAAACAATTGAATGTAACCAAAGGCCACAAGAGACCACAATGCACCACAGCAACGAAATTGTATGCAGATGACACAATTAATGGATGGATTGAATGGCTGTGAACATGTGAGAATGCCCCAAACAAAGTGCATAAATTGCACATACAAATGTATTCTGAAATGTATTTCAATATGCAATTTATATTGCGGCCAGTGTAAACCCCGAAACCCAAAACGAAACCGAAACTGAAACCAAAACTGAAAGCTTTGCCAATGCAGGCAATTGACAACAATTGCAGTGCCTGGTAAGTTGAATGCCTTTGGCATGTGGAGTGTGTGGCAAGTGCGGCAAATGAGTTTTGCAAGGTCATTGGGCAACATGTTAAGTAAGGTCCTGCCATGTCCTGGCATGCAAATACGAGTAAACACGTGTGTGCCAAAGTATATGCTGCAAAATTAGCAGCAACAACAGCTGCGCATGATGACGACGCCAAGTGTTGAACGCTCTGATTGCTGTCATTGCTGCTGTTACTGCTGCTGTTGCTGTTCCCACTGCTCTCACTGCTGTGCTCCCGGGGTAACTTTAGTATTCATAAAAATGTACTTGAACACACACCAGCCAAGCAAAGCGGCAGAAGGGAGAGCGGCAGAGGTAGACGCAGTCATGCATGGATTTTTATAGGCTCACTTAGCGCACATAAACCACAAAAAAAACCGAGAAAAAAAGCGGAAAAAGTGAAGAGGAATGGCGCCAATTCTGACGCTCGGAACTTTGGCCAGGTATGAGGAGCACAGCTCACGGCTAAGCTAAAGGGCTCTTCAGTGCATATAGACTCACACAAATACACATATACGAGTGTACACACACACACACACACACACAGCGCTTTCAGCATACCATAATAATATTGTAACTTTGCACTTCAAATTGCATTTTAATGCAAACACACTTCATTACATTACATTGCAACAAGAAAAACAACGACGGAAATGGAAAAAACATCGACACACTTTACAGCAGTTGAAGCCGGAAAGTACACACACACACACAGACTGGCACACACATACAGCTGGGCAAGTTTGTAAATTGAAGTGCACGTCGATCGAGGAAACTGGCACAACGTACTATACGCAGCCAGGTTACGTATACGCCGCGTAACACGGGCAACAGCTCGAACTCATATTAGCTAATGTAGCAAAAGTTTTTTGAGCAGCAGCAGCATCAGCAGCAGCAGCAGCAAAGCACATTTGCAATATTCTCTTTTTCGTTGTTCTACATCAAGAGCAAACAAGATGATTTTTAATAATATGAAATACTTTTTATCTTAATTTAAACTTTATTATAAAAATTTGTTAAATTTAAGCTAATTTACAAATACGTTTGAATATTCGATCTCTTTAATTGAATAATACGTATTCGTTTTCTTTCGAAACTCAGTCCAAAATGATTTTGTCATCAGCTCATATGTTGTCAGAAATTTCATGTATTTCCAAATTGAATAAAACTTGCCAGAGAAATGTGTCGAAATGTTTGACAGGTTATTGGTAGTTTTATTCAAAGCTTTGCCTAGAATTGGATTACAGCGAATATTTGAATAGCAAATTTATGGAATTCACCAGTTTTGGGTACTTTTTGTTTCGCATTTTTCGCATCTGCTCGATTTTCAGTTTTATTTTGTGTTCTATTTTGTAAATATTTGATACGAACGATTTTTCAAAATATTTACATTAATCGCTTAAGCACGGTTGATATTGTTGGTGGCATTGAAATGAAAATCCATTTTCAGTTGCCACCACAGCCACCAAATAAAAACGAGACAATCAGGCTACGGGGCGTATGATAAATAAACATATAAAGATTTATTATGCGCCACTTGAAAAAATATTAAATTTGTACATTTTTCAATGTGCTCTATTCACGGTTTTGTGCTGACAGTTGCGGTTGCCAGAGTCACAGTCACAGTTGCATAGTTTAATAAATTTTTATTTATGATCTGTGTGCGGCACAAAAAATGGAAAATAAAAAACAAATAGAGATACAGATACAGCTACAGAAATAGTACAAGTTTAAATGGGACGAGTTTGTCAACAGCGAGGCAGTGGCAAAATAAAATTAGTGCGCCAAACTAAAAGCATTGGCAGCAATGGAGACGTCGCTGATAAAACAGAGCAAGTCAATATATCATAAAAGCACGTCGAACTGCCTCGAATGTCGCGCAAAATGGCGACACTGTCGCTGTGTGAGTGCGCCCGGGCCCCTCACTCTTTCTCTCTCGCTGTGCTGAGTAGAAACATGAACGTATACAGTTTCCGATTTCCGTTTTCCTGTTTATCGTTTATTGAGTTTTTGCTACGTAAAAGTAAAAGCAATGCGAATGCTTCACGACACGAGCCGACTCGTCTTGCCTCGACTCAACTCAACTCAGCTCGACGAATCGACGGAGAAACAAACGCCAAGTCTAAAGAGAAATTTGCACTCGTTAGTTCTTTGGCGTTACTTCTACTTCTACATCTACAGGCTGTCGTCATATTGAACTTTGATGCTGGCACGTTCTGTGCGCTTCCTTGGTTCCCTTTTAAAGATCTACACGCGCGCATACTTGGGCACATGTTTTGCCCATTCTTTTGCTTCCCCGCTTTGGTTCTTCATTCCTCATCCTCCATCTTTTGCACTGCGTCCCAGCACGCTGCCAGTTGTTCTTGTTCTCGTTCTCGTTCTCGTTCTCGTTCGCCGTGTGTTGTTAGTCATTTATATGGGCACCATAAATTATAACAAATATGTACGCAAGCGGCATTTTAAATGATTTCTCACAACTCTCACCCCCGCCAGCAATACCAGCAGAACACCCCCTTGCCAGCCACTGCCTCTTCCTACCCTCGTCCTGCAGCCGAGTTATAAATATACTTTAATTAAAAGCGCTTCTGTGTGAGTGCAATATGTTGTAAAATATTGAAGCGTTGCCTACCATTTTGTACGTGTTGCTTGACGAGGTGTTCGAGTTCTGATTTATTGCTGTCTAGCCGGAAAACTCGTATGTGTTCCCGGCTTGAGATAAGAAGTTTCCTGTTGAGGCTGGTTAGGTAATGAGCTTGGGATCTATCTGAATATGAAGATTAGGTCGCAGTTCCATTAACCACTTTATAAGGCAGAGTTCTTTATTTGTTGTAATCGATTTTGTGTTTTTCTTTTGTGATTTTGATTGAGTTAATTAACGATTTACATTATAAGCAACAAATAATTCGCTTCGCCGAATATTTGTGCGCATATTTCACATAGTTTATAATAATTTCCCTTTCCTGTTCTGCTCTGTGTTGTTCAAATCAATTACAGTTTCGTTTTGTTGCCAATAAATTAGGCTGTAAATTCGAGGTTAAATGCAAAAAAAGGTAAACGAAAACTGTTTGAAATAAAATCATAAAATTGAGCATAATTTGTGAATTTTGTGTCGCTTTTGGTAACAAGGCAACAACTGAATACATAAATTAACAATTTTAGCCACATAAATAACGTTCGCATATAACTGTAATAAATATAAAACAAACAAATTAACCCAATAAAATTTGTAAAAATCACATAAATCTCTATGCATGTGTGTGTGCGAGTGTGTGTGCGTGTGTGTGTGCTTACAAATATTGTGTGGACCTAAAATAAAAGCAATTAAATAAATTTCAACAGCGACAATAGCAACAACAACAATTGGGATTGCAATTGCAATTGGAATTGCATCGATTGCAGCTGCAATTATCCAAAATGGCAACGCACTCGTACTTTATTTATTGACATGTCAACAATTTGCTGACTCTGCCCTCGCACCTACCCCTCCCCCCTTCCTTCTTTCTTTTGCAGCCTCTACGAAAATCTGTGAGCGGACACAAATGAAAATGCCAAATTAAATCAAATTAATATATGCACAAAAAAAGCCACGTTAACAGCAACAGCAACTGCTTGCAGTGTTGTGTGTGTGTGTATAAATAACTGTAGAGCCTAAGAGTAGGCAACGAAAACTGCCAAACAAGCAAACAAACAAACAAACACACATTCACACACTCACACACATCAAATATATATATATATACATATATATATATATATATATTTATATATAGAGATCCGCTCGCATTGTTATTGGCATCATCGAGCCGGGAGAGCAGCAGCATCAACAAGTGCCACACTTCAAACACAAGCCACACACTCTTGCATCGAAATCAACACAATCAAAGAGCCAGCGAGCCAGCCATGTGTCTGTCTGTCAGCTGCCTGTTGTCCTTGCTGCTCTGCCTCGTCCTGCCCGCATTCAATGGCCATGCAGCGGCAGCAACACGTGCTCGTGTCAGCTCCTCGACGACAATGACGCGCAACATTGAGGAGGAGAATGGTGAGTTAACTAACAGCTTTTATATTAACCACTTTAAGAATCTTGTAGTATGAATACGTTAAAATAAGAGTTAAGAGTTTCCCTCAGTTGAAATATACAAACAAGTAATGCAATTTCCCAACTAACTTCTGAGTATTATCTTTACCTCACCTAACACAGCAAACATTCCCTCTTTGCGTGTGGCAAATGCAAAAGTGAAATTCGATAGAGTTTCAAGTATTGGAAATAAATAAAACAAATGCAGCAAATGCTGCCAATAAAATCTAAAGTTTATTAGCTGGAAATATTGATATAAATTACTATTTACCTGACCCATATATCAATGCTTGTCTGCACACGTAGTTAGAATGAATTGAAAGAGAGAAAATATAGATGGGGAATTGTATAGGCTTGTTATACCATAAAGAAAGACAGACTCACACTTGCTATGCCATTGCTATTTCTATTATTTCTGCAGAGTATCTTCAGTCGAGCGAGTGTTGACTAGGAGAATCGTACTTTTTCATTCATTCATTTGGCTGAGCAGCCAAAAAATTGATTGCGCCTGGCGGCAAATGCTGCTCCACTTTTTCCACTGTGCACCCTTGTGATTGTGAGTGAGCGTGTATGTGTGTGTGTGTGTGTGTGAGTCTGAGTGTTTGTGTGAAATTTAATTTAAAGTGAAAAGTTTGACTGCCGTTAAGCCTACATATACATATATGTATGTATTTGAGTATATATACGTGTGTCTGTGCAACTTTTATTCAATCAGCATAAAGTTTATTGTGTGTGAGAAATATGCGTACGCCTTTGTGGCTGTCAAAGTGACGCTTTTGTTGCTGCATTATTGAATAAATGAAATTTTTGGTTTATTTTGACAAAGTTTCCGTTCAGATTTAATACAGTTTAAATTATATGAAATTGATTTTGATGGCTGCTAAGCCAGCAATACAGCTGCCAAAAATGTGGCAAAAAATCTTGGTAATCGCCTAATGCTCTCGTTCCCCTTCCCCTTCGCTTCACCCCTCAAGTTCGATTCCATTCGATGCGATTCGCAGCAAAACAAAATAAACAATCCAACATCAACATAAACATCAAAATGAAGAAAACTTACTTTGCACGGCTGTTAATGGTCTGCAGCAGCTGTTGGCAGCGCAATTCGATGGCTTTTAGTGCTTGTTATTCTGTTTGTCTGAGTTATTGTGGGAAGAGAGGGGGGCACCACGATCACTCGCCAGCTGGTCAGCCACCAAAACTTTCACTGGCCATCACATTTACCCACTTGCAGGACAAATAATAATATGTTGCTAATAAATAAGCCAACCAGATGAAGGGCAGCCTGAAGGGCGAAGCATATTTTGTGTGTGTGTGTTGTGCGAAGAAAGTTAGCAAAGTTTTTTTCGCTTTCGTTCAGCCAGCTCAAAGTTGGCAAGCAAATTGAACAATAAGCGCGGCCACAAGTTAGCCAAGTTTGTGGCACCTTGACACAGCATTAATTGCGATGAGAGCCGTAGAAACATATTTGTCTTAAATTATAGAAGCTATATAGAGTCAATCAGACCACAGTGCGTATGCGTAATCACGCTAGAAAGAACAGCTAGAAAATTTCCATAAACACATCAATTTAGTCTGTCCAACATGAGGAATAAGTTAGATGAATGCTCCGCATACAGCCAACTAATTTAGAAGCTCGGACCCAACCACGCTTGAGCACCACTTGAGCCACACAGCTTAGCCGCAACCACTTGACTCAAGTCAAGCGACAGCCACAGCCAGAGCCACAGCCACAGCCTGCAATCGTCCAACTGAAGGACTAACGCCTACGGCCAGCTTGCATATTGTTCCAGTGGCTTGAACAGCAGCGCTTCAGTGCCAAAGTTGGTAACAGTCGAAAACTCTTCAGGGCTTGCTGCGCTGCTCATATACATATATGGATAGCATCTATATAAAGCATGTAGTCAACGAGGGGGGAGAGTGTGTGTATAGAGAGGGGTTTTTAATAAATTTAGATTTTATATGTTTTCAATTGAATTTCGTAGCTGTTGTTGTTGTTGTTCTGGTTGTTGTTGGTGTTGGCGTTGAAGCAAAAACTTTTCACTTTGGCATTTCAATGTTTTCCAAGTTAACTGCAAGCCAAAAACCGCCACGCCTCATACAAACCACTTCCTTAGCTGGCTACACACAGAGTGAGTGAGTGATAGCGAGAGAGGGAGAGGGAAGAGAGAGTATTTATCGCATTTCTATGAAAACAACGTACTCAAAATTTTCTGCAAAAACTTTCAAATTATGTTTGGGTTTCTGGCGCTCGCTGGGCGTTCGCTCGATTTGTTGTTGTCTGTTTTTGGGGCAAAGTTTGCCATTTGTTGCCGCAACGCAGCGCAGCTTTATAAATGCTTATTTAGAGGCAAATCTGATGAGTTAAGTTCCAGCCGCTGCCTGCCTCCCATGCAAACTTGGCCTGCTGTGCATGCATATATGTAAGACAAGTAGATACCCATTGGATATAGATATCCTGGCTATATATGTACATACATAGAGTTACAACTAAGCTGCAGTTGCCCACAGCGGCAAGTTGTTTGCTAAGCGGTTGCATAGTGTAAAACTTTTGAGGATTTAATGGGAGATTCTCAAGATTTTACAAGTGTAAAGCATGTAAGTGGAATTGAGTTGAGTTGAGCTCCGAGATGGAGCGTATGTGTAATGGGAAAGCATTTGATTACAGTATGCAACTATTTGCAATTGAAATGCAAATAAAAAACACATTTTCAATTATATTCTATTTTAGAGTACTTCTGTTTGATTTTATTGCATTTCTGACTAGTTTTATTCACTATTTTCCATTCACTTATGTTATTCGTATATTCATTTCTATTATTATTTGAATTAATTTGTTTAGTATTTAATTTGTTTTTCTTTTTGATTTTACAGCTTTATTAAATCTATTGGCCGGTAAGTGTGTTTATTGTGTGTTTATTTTTAAAGCCATTGCAAAACCAGCCAGCTTACCACACATGATAAGCCCATTTAAGCAGCAAAAATAACAGCATACACACAAAAAAAAAAATAGGTCCCCTAAAACAATTTTCAAACATTTAACAACAATTTTGTGTGTGCCATGGACATCAAAAATATTATTGATGTTCGTTCGGACACAACCCAAACAATTTGCACACAAAATTGACCAGACCAAATGGATGCCGCCGCAGCAGCCACAACAACAACGACAACAACAACAACAACAACAGATGCTGCCACGCCCATACAACATACAAACAAAAGGCACACACATACAAACACACGCCCAGAGTCAAGATGCCAGGGCAAGAAAAGGAAGCGCTGGTTAAGCCCCAAAACAAAAATCAGCTTAGTAATGAAAGATATCAAAAGTAAAAGCCAACAGCTTCGACATGAAATCGAAGCGACTTGCTGGAAACAAGCCCCAAAACAACTTTCAGTCGCTCAAATAGCATGGCCAACAATGGCCAGTTCCCGTTCCGTGACCTCCCTTTGCCGTCATTGATTCCCACTATTCACTACACTTTCTCTCTCGCTCTCGCGCTCGCTCTTGCTCTTGCTCTTTCTCTCCCTCTCATGGCTCCTTTTTATACCTATCCATCCATCTTGCTCTCGCTATCTGTCTGTCTGTCTGTCTGTGTGCTCTTGTAGTTTTCGCTCGTGGCCAAAACTTTCGCCACTGATTCGACTTGAAAGGCAAAAAATTCCAACGCCGCTTAAGACGCTGCCTCGTCCACGAAGGGGGAGGGGCGGTATGTTTGGGGCAAGTTTCCTGTAAGCAGAAAGAGCAGAAAGGAAAAAATAAACTGACAGCGCGTTGAATGACAACGGCAACGAAAAGTCGCCTCGGCGGTGGAGTTTGTCAACATTTTTCCTTCCACTCGCAATACAGACGCTCTTGAGGCGAACTGTCTGCATGTTCTTTTGGCGCGTTGCTTGGAGTAGCCTATTTAGGGTCCGAGCTGATAGCTTGCCAGGATCTGGACTGCCATACTCCACTTCAAACGCAGTGGCTGCCCCTCGCAAGTTGTTCTTGTTGTTGTTGTTGTTGTTGTTGTGATTTCTTGCGTGTTTGCCGAGGACATTGTCCTTGTTTGCCTTGGCTGGCCTATATCACCAAAACGTATAATCACCACATACACACACACACACTACACACACACACATACACATACAGATGCTCAACAATATTCACATTCACATTCACATCCTTAGACTCGTCGCAGGCGCTCTCATACTTATTCATTTCATGGCTTTACAAGGACATTTATCATTTTCCTAAGTAGACGGCGCGTACGTCACAAAAAGGCGGCCACCATCCGGCCACGCCCACCAACAGGCCATCGTTGATTTCTATATTTCATTGCAGTGTATTGTATGTGTGTGTGTGTGTGTGTGCGGGGAAAAAATTGAAATTTTACCCAAATGTTAAATAGAATTCATTTTGCTTAGTTTCAGATTTGCGGTTCCTATTCAGCTTTCTCTCTCTCTCCCTCTCTCTCGCGCTCTCTCTCTCTCTCTCTCTCTCTCTCTTGCGCCTAGTGCTGTTGATATTCATGACGCTTTTTGTGCTCTCATATTATTTTTGTATATGAATTTCTGCGGCTCTTTTGGCCAAAAGGAATGAGAGACGTGGGAAAAGTGGCCAATTGCCGAGGCAAAAAAGTGGAAATTTTAAGCCTACTTGAATTTATTTGCGCTCATTAAGTCTGACAGCTGAGATGAGTTCATTTCTTATAGCCACTTGAGCCGACTGATTGCCAGACAACCAAAGAGTTCAACGCGCTGCTTATAAATACACAGAACACTTCAGGCCAAGTTGGATCAATTGAAGGTATCTCTTTAACTTGCCCCTTCCGCTAATGCCACAGCATTTGCAGGGCCTTAAAGCGACTCAGTAATGAACAAATAAAGCTTAGCGAGCCAAAACCAATGCGAAATAAGACTGCACTGAGAGTGGGCTCTAATAAATCACGGACAGAAAAGAAATAATACAAATACCGGGCAAATAAAGCCGAGGCAATGGCAACGACAGCCCAGTGAAATGACAAAACAGTTTTACATGGGAATTTCATGTTTGACTTATGAGATTTTCTACGCAAATTCCAAAGTAGACAATGTCCAAGGCCACAACAACAACAACCCAAAAAAAAAGAAGAAAAACACATAAAAATTAAACTCAAATGAATCTTAAAATGAACGAAAACGAACTGAGAATACTCTGCTGCTTATTTAAGAAAATATAATATAATAGTTATTAAAATTTCTCTATACAAATTGCAATTTAATTTGTAGTTTGCTCCTTATCTAATCAATCTCTTGATTAGCATATTTAAAAGGTGTTTATGATTATTTTGTACGAACTGGTTTGCCCCAAAGATGTTTATTTTTTGCATAATACAAGCTGCACAGCAAACTCCTAATTCCCAACAATAACTAACAAGAGGCCACAACTAGAGTGTGTATCGAGTGTGAGAGGGGATGTGTGTGTGTGAGTGTGTGTGTGTGTGTTTGTCAAGCTGGACTCACATAAAGTCAACAAGAACAAGAAAAATCAAACAACTTTGTTGAGTTTGCAGCTGCCTATTCCCTGGCTCTAGCTGGTCTATGCTCAATCTCCGCAGCAGGACGAGTGCTATTCAGAGTTTATTGTCGGTGGACTCTGTGAGCAGGAAAATCAGTTGCCAGTTGCCAGTTGCCAGTTGCCAACTGACAACTATTATGCTTTGTTAATCGGCTTAGGCATTTTTCTCTGCCTTACGTTCTGCGTGACGATTTACTAGACAAAGCCAGAAGCTCAGACAAACAAGACTGTTGTGTAGAGAGGCATGGTTTGCTCTCCAAAGATATTGCCATGTGGCCAACGCAGATTGTCTACAGTCTCCCCATTTGTTCATTTGTCGCACGCGCCATAAACTCAGACCACGAGGACCAAACTAGAGCCGGAGTTGAAGCCAGAGTCAGAGCTGCACCTGAGCTGGGCGAGGCACTCTGATGAGTTGGCTTTGTTTTTGCATCCCTCGAAATTTGCGGGCTTTTGCGGGCTGTGTCTTTCCTCATTTGGCTACCAGCTTAGGTGGCAGCCAAGACTTACACTCACTCAGCCTAAACAAATCCCATTCCTGACCCCTGCCACAGTCGCTCGGATGCTCTCCCTTGTGGTCTGGGCACAAAAAATCGTTTTGTGTGTTTTTGTTAGCATTCCGTGTGGAATTTGATACTTGATTATTTGTTGCCGCCCTCAAGCGTGCATAATATATCAAAGTGGCGTCAACGTCAACGTCGATGTCGACGTCAACGTCAACGTCAACGTGAACTCGACGAATGCCTTCGAATCCGAATTAGAGAAAGAATTTACCTCCACCACGAAGGGCTCCAAATGCCACTCAACATGTGTAGACGTCATGTGTCTACAGGCAGGCGTCGTGTTTTGTGTGTGGTGTGTTGTGTGTTGTGTGTTTTTAGTTACATTTTAGTGTCGGTCGCATAATAAATAAATAAATAAACAGTTGCGGCCTTTTACCTGCGCCTCCAGGCATCCCAGCTTCTGTCGTGCGTGCTCGGCCTCGTTGCGTATGCTAAAGACTCGAAAAGTTTCTTTATTCCTTCCTCATTTTTGTTTTCCTTGCCAAAATCAAAATCTCTTGAACGAGAAGTTAGGATTTATTTTGGCTGCGTGAAAAATGCAAAAGTTTTCCATTAATCTTTAGCACTTCTCACTGCTGTTCCCCAGGATTTGCATACTTAGACTTTCTGCTGACTTTATAAACAGCTGAATGCATAAATATTCCGTCCACTGTCCCACCCCCCTCACTGACTCAAGCAACAGTTCAGCAGAGGCTGACCAAAGGTGATTGCATACTTTTAGGAGCAGGCAGAACTCGCACATACATTTACTTGGGAGCAAATAAATTATCATTCAGAAATGATTTTAAAAGTATTTCCCAATATTTTCAACAAATTGAAATAGCTCGTTTTTATTGTTATTTACAATTATGGTTTAGAAATACATGATTTATTTGTACATTTTCAAAATGGAAAGTTTGTTAAATGTAGAATGCGGCTTTGGCTTTTGTTTTATGCTGAAATAAATTTGTGCGTTGCACAAGACTCAACTTATGTTAACTGAATCTAGGCAAAATACATTTCTGATATATTTTTATTTTCTCAATCATTTACAATAACATGAAAACTTTCTGCAATCACACACATACACTCACACACACACAGCACAGAGCAGGAGAGGAGGGCAAAATTAATAATTGACAAACAAAACTTTTCGTATAAAATACAAGGTTGAAACTATGCGAGTAAAATGGCAAGGCAATGGCCAAAAAGTTTGGCCAAAGGAAGCCATAATAATAAAATAAAATCGAAATAATAAATAAATATTTAGATGCTGTTTAAAGTTGTTTGAAACTATTTCGATAATAGACCAGGAGTGCATGAGTTCATAGTCATTAGAGATATTACGAAGTGAGAGAGAGAGAGAGAGAGAGAGAGAGAGAGAGAGAGAGTGAGTGTGAGAGAGAGAGGGTTAGAGTTCTTATATAACACATAATCTGATTGATTTTGCCAGTAATCCTGCCCCACACTGGCAATTAGAGCAGCTAAAGCCCCCAAGTGTGAGCCTACCAATTTGCCAGCATACTAATCATAAATGTTAAGTCGTTAGCAGCTCAACAAATACATTTAACACACACACACACAAACACACATAGACATACACATAGATAGACACACTGAGAGATATGAAGATCCGGAGTGCTGGGCATCACCTTAAGGGCTTAAAGTGCAAAGCTCTGGGATGCGACGCCAAAGTTCTCTGTCTGTGTCTGCAAATGGCAACCATAACTTGCAATTGCAAGTACTAAGCCTAGCAGACACACACATACACACACACACACACACGCACACTCAGAGAGACACACACAGACAGCATTGCACTCGCAAATGCATAACAATTTGCAGGCAGTGTAGGGCTTTACAAATGTTATGCAACATTTAGGGCCATTTGCATACAAAATTTAAATTAAAATTTGACACTGACTAACCGTCTGACGAACTGACGAAGCTCTGTATACCTTTCACTTTGATGTGGCTGCCGCAGCAGCAGTAGCAGCAGCAGCAACAGCAGCAGAAACTCTGGCAATTTTGTTTCATACTTTCCGGCAATGCATATGCAAGTTACAGTGCACAGCAGTCAGAGAGTTCATTCTCCTCGTCTTTGTTTTTGCACTTTTCTAATTAGAGAACAGAACGTTGAATGAAAGGCGAACGCCTTTTCCCTTCTTGTCATAACAAAAAGTTAATTAAACATGTAATTGTTGCTATAGAGCAGAAGGCAAAGATTTCACAATGGCTGCGTTTCCCATTTTATCCCATTTTGCTTGCATTCCCTGTAATAGGGTAGCTTGGGGTGTACTGACTTTGCATTTGACGTGGAAGTAACTGATATTGAGTATAAATAACCGATACTAAATACGCTAATTGCTTAGATATTTATTGGCATCGAGAGCGTGTTCCTTTTGCTCGCAGCTCAAAATTTGATTAACTTGCTGTGTGTGGCAGGCGAGGCAGCATTGCAGTGCGTCCTGCCAGTCGGCCAGGACTTGTGCTAATAGCAATTAGAAACGCGGTTGGGCAGCGAGCAGTGCGGAGAGCGGTGTGAAGGGGGGTGTATAGTGGTGAGTGGAGAGTGGAGAGCTGGCAATGTGTGACACAAGGAACCACTCGAAAAGCACAGCGCAATGCCACTTGAATCAACCGCCTCCTGCCTCCTGCCTGCTGCCTCTTGCCTGCTGCCTGCTCCTAGCTGGTACTTCAAAGCACAATAACAATTTTACAATTAAATTTCGCTTTTATTTCGCTTGCCAGATATTGTGGCGTTCAGTTGTGTTCTCGTTGATGTACTTGTAGTTGTAAATGTAGATGTTTCTGTAACTATAGTTGTAGTTGTAGTTGTAGTTGTAGCTGTAGCTGTAGCTGTTACACTTGTAGTCGTAGTGCCGCCCCCCTTTTGCATGCTCTCTTTATTTTATTGCTTCAAATTGTTTGTAGCCATTTCGCATTTGTGCCGCCCGGTTGCGCATCAGCGACATAGAAACATTTAACTTTCTACAACGAGGAAAAAATTTACAAAAACAAAAAAAAAGCGTCAACAGTACGCTGCAAGTAAAACCAACTACACTTAAAAAAGTAGAACTAAAACAGCGGCAACGACGACGGCGACGACAGCAAAGCAAAAAAAAAAAAAAAAAAAAAAAAGAAAAGAGAAAAAGAGAAAAAAAATGAAAAAAGTTGTCAACTCGCCTTCCACACGGGATGGCAATAGCCAAAGCAGCTTCTGCTTCAACTCCGACTGCCAAACCATCTCGAACTAAGACTCCAACTCTGGCATTTGGTCGAGTTTCGCGCACTTTTACGGCGCACTATTTTTGCCCAGGACAGAGGACGGTGGACAGAGGACATTGCAAGCGGGGCAAGCGGGCAAGTGGGTACACAAAATGGGCAAAGAAAAGCAAAAACTAAAAGCACATTTCAGCTTGAACTCCCACAGCGACCCGACCAAATGAAATTGCCAACGTGAAAGCGTACAAAAATGCAGGCAACTCGCCAGGACGCAACGCAAAGGCGCAAGGAGCCTTGTGTGTGGGCGGGGGAGGGGGCGGGGCCGTGGGGTCGCTGGGTTGGAGCTGCTGTCGTGCGTTTGCCAGCTGTTAAACTGTAAAGTAAACGTACAAAATGTTAAATCAAAGCTAAACAAAAGAGGCGTAACAGGCCAACGCTCCACAGCTCCACAGCTCTAGAGCGTCTGGTCGTCCGCCCAGTGGTAGGAAGTCTGGCAGTTAGTAGCTTAAGGTACTGCCAACAGGAGAGGTCCTGCTCAGAACTCAGTGGACTCTAGAAAGTGTACTGCACTCCACACTGCACACTGCACACGTTGAGTTTGTTTGGTTCTTAACTGAGTGTAAAGTGGCAAGTTTTGGGCTTCATGGTCCGTCCAATGTCTGCACTCGATGTAAAATTAAGATGAACAACTTGGGCTGAGTTCATTTACAGTCTAATTTAAGCTTAATTCTTGGACGTTCCTCGAGTGTATTCTAAATTATTTAATAATATTTATTGATAATTAATAAATTTGTTGTTTTCTTTTTCTGTCAATTTGAGATGCTTTGTAAATATGCAGAAGAAATATGTAGAAGATGAACAACTTGGGCTGAGTTCATTTAATTATTTAATAATATTTATTGATAATTAATCAATTTTTTGTTTTCTTCTTCTGTCAATTTGAAATGCTTTGTAAATATGTAGGAGAAGAAGAAATATGTAGAAGATGAACAACTTGGGCTAAGTTCATTTACAGTCTAATTTAAGCTTAATTATTGGACGTCCCTCGAGTGTATTCTAAATTATTTAATAATATTTATTGATAATTTATAAATTTGTTCCTTTCTTTTTCTGTCAATTTAAAATGTTTTGTAAATATGTAGGAGAAGAAGAAATATGTAGAAGATGAACAACTTGGGCTGAGTTGATTTAATTATTTAACAATATTTATTGATAATTAATAAATTTGTTGTTTTCTTTTTCTGTCAAATTGAGGTGCTTTCGTAAATATGTAGGAGAAGAAAAAATATGTAGAAGAAGAACCACTTGGGCTGAGTTCATTAACAGTCTAATTTAAGCTTACTTGTAATATTTATTGATAATTAATCAATTTGTTCTTTTCTTTTTCTGTCAGTTTGAGATGCTTTGTAAATATGTAGCACTTTGTTAACAATCGAGTATATTCTTATATTACTCAATTGATTTAAAAACTAATTAGTTAAATATTCTGTTAAGCTTCCAAAATGATGGCGACTCACACAGTCATTTGTTTGGTTTGCATTTCGAGCTGTGATGAATCTTTTAGTGGACATTAAGTCGGCTCGTGAATTATTAATGCCGGTTCATTATGAAATTGTGCAACAAATAATAAATCGATTAAGCAAATATCTGTCAGCGCTAAAAATATGTATTTTTCATAGTTTCCTACTTGCCATTTTATTTGTATATTTCGTATTCCTTTTTGATGGCGCAGTTTCCACAGCCATATGCATTTGTGTGCCATCCATTTTAATATTTCAACAGAACCAGAAATGACGTTGTAAAACCGACGCGGCTATATGTCAAATATGCCACACACTCGCACACACACACACACATACACACAGACTCAAGTGTGCATGTGTGTGTGTGTGTGTGTTGTGCTCTGGTTTTTTAAATTTGCATGTAAATGCCATTGCAGGAACATGAAAATGTATTTTGGCTTTGCACTGGGAACTGCTCTACTACTGCGCTACTACTGCATTTTAATAAATTTATGATTTTATTTGCATTTTTTTGTTTGTATTTTTACTTCGTTTTGCCAACTCCCTTCCATGTGGGAATGTATGTCAGACGCTTGACAATTTTGTTGAAGCTGGTGGAGAAAAAATGCAACACCCATAAATAAAGCACGCATTTTGCTTTTGTAGTATCTGGAGTATGAGATTTATAAATGTTTTTGCGAAATCGACAGAAATTTCGTTGGCAACGATCGCCTGCCACATTTTATTGACAAAATGAAAAAATAATTGAAATATTTGCCAATCAACGGAGCAAAAGATAAGACACAAACACTGAGAATTTCCAGGAATTCCCAATAGCTGTCTGCGGCACGTTAATAAGCTCTCTGCTGGCACCCAAACTCCCAGCGGACCAACGTTCCAACGCTCCAAAGACCCTACAGTCACCTACAGTCTCACACTCGTACACCCGCACCCTCCTCCACCCGCTTTTATGTGCAACTCTCACACATTCACGGCTATGCCAAGAACTTGGTCATTATTGCCTTAGTCCTGCTACAACGTCCTTCGTCCTCAGTTCTCCGTCCTCCGTCCTCTGTTCTCCATTCTGGGTTATGTCGTGTATGTTGCACGGCTATCTCGGCATCGCTGTCAGACCGTGTTGCCTGTCCAGAGCGGCGAGCTGTCGATTATCGAGTCGAGATTATTAACCTGTCAGTTTATCGCTTTATCCTGCCAGCAATACCCAGCGACTTGAGCGCTTGTCTCTGTTGCCTTTGTTATTGCGCGCATTGTCAGCCACAGCGCAAATAATGTTCGATACATATATTTAATCATTAAAGTGCAAAGTTCGTAAAGTGCAGAAAGTAATGGCATTGCATTCGCTTAATTGTTAATATTAATTATAATTATGAGAATTCACGATAGTCGGTTAAATCTGCAATAACCTAAAAAAATCAATAATACACTTTATATAACCGGAAGATGTAATTAATCTGGCTCTGTGAAGCTTAAATATGCCTGATCATGATCTTTATTAATAATAACTGAACGAATAACTAGTATCTTTAAGTAATTTACTTTAAATTTTGTGATTTACGGAAAATGTTTTTCAGGTAACCTTTGTCAGTCTCAGAGCTGTTCGCAGATTAAATTAATATACAATTTAAATGTAAATAATATTATATTACCAAAAAATGAGTTCGCATTCACGTGGATTTAAAAATGAGTTTCCAAGAAATGCGCTGGATAACATTTTTTTGGGCAGATTGTAATTAAAAACCATTACCTTTTCCAAGTTATTACATTTTTGAATGCCTAACGAATTCTGTGAAAGTAAAGGTCAAAAGAGATTTAAACAGAAATATATTTAACATTTTTTGTGTAAAGTAAATACGAATTAATTTAGAATTCTTAATAAATATTTTGTCATGTTCCAAGTCTGAAATCCATTCAATGCCTTTGACAAATGGCCGCATTTTGTGGATTATAAAGAAGTTATGTGCATTTCCCTTGCGAGTACTCAGTTCACTTATTCACTTATGAGTAATAGCACACACTCAATCATAACATTTAAATCGTAGCACAAATGACAGTCGTCGCACACGTTTGACGGCTGTGCAAAGAACTTTGCAAATATTTTCCAATTTTACAATACGTCGAGTGAGTTTTTATAAATGTATCTATCATATATCAAAGCTGTCGCTGAATAAAGTGAAATATGATATTAACTGATGTCTGTCTGGGCTGGAAATGGAAATGCGTCATTGAGTTAATTTGTAATATATAACAAAAATAATGATTTGTAAGCTTACAGGCGATGAATGCACTTTAAGCGTACACAGACACTTGCAGTGTAATAATAAAAATACAACGATAAAAGGATTTTATGGCACGCCTCAAAGAATGCACTTAAAAAGTGCAACTATTTGCTTTTAGTGCTGAGTCTACGTAATACAAGAACTCTCAACGTCAGTCAACATTACACTGTCAGGAGCAGCAGTAGCAGCAGGAGAAGGAGCAGCAGCAGGAGCAGCAGTAGCAGGAGCAGCAGTAGCAGTAGCTGTAGTCGCATTATTTTGTAGGCCGGTTGGTAAACAAAACGCTGAACATTGGACTGCGGACAGAGGACATGGCATTCCGGACACCGGACACCGGACACTGGACACTGGACACCGGACACCAAATGCAATTTGAGTGAACTGTTGTTGGGGCTCGCTCGCCAGAGCAACAACATGACGCTGGTGGTTCTGTCGAGGATTTTGCTAGACCACACACAAATTGTGCATGTGACAGAGGCCGCAGCGCAGACTGTGGACGAAAAAGGGAACAGGATAGGGTAGTAGGACGGACGCATAGTTTGTTGTTTCGGCTAGAAGTTGTCGTAAAAAGCCAAAAATGGGTTATATATTCTAGGCAGACACAAAAGCCACGTTGACAAGGACGCCACCTACTCGCACAGCAGCCAAACAACAGTTGAACTTTTGCACCCCCAGCAAGTCCAGCAGCAGAGCAAGTGGTTGCGGGGGGTGAGGTGGCAGCCATCAACCATCACAAAGACATGCCACTTTTGAATGGCTGTGCGGTACATGGCCAACGAAATGGAACCTAAAACTGGGCAAAACACCCACAACAACAACAACAACAACAACAACAACAACAACAACAACAACAACAACAACAACAACAACACGCTGCAAAAAGAGAAAAAATTACTAAAAAAAAATTTGCATAATATTCGATGCAGCAGCCTGTGGCTCAGCAGAGTTTTTGAGGCCGCCACTGTCTGTGCAGGGGCTGTGTAAAATGCTCATAAATAAATGAACATGGCCTAGGCCAGTTGCAGTTTCCTTCTAGCCAAGCTGGCCAACAATTCTGTCTGGGCATGAGCCATGTCAGTAGCCCCAGCATGGCCGCCATTTACGGCGCGTTGGAACAGCACAAAATAACATGAAATAAATAATAACTTTTTGCAACGACTCTGACTCCGACTGTGACTGTATGTGTGTGTGTGTGTGTTTGTGTGTGTGCGGATGCTACTGCTGCCATTCGCATTGCCATTCGCATTGTAGCTGCGCCGTTGAGTTAATTAAAATTTAAAAGCCGCCACTCGAGCGGCAATTGCAATTGCCATGTACAACTTGTGCAACTGTTACCATTATTGTTACGACCACCATTATGGCCCGGCTGAAATGACGTTGAAATCTACACGCTACAGTATTGTGCTTGTGGTTGATTATATCAAACAATATCTTAAATTTTCTAAAATAATTTACATAATTAAAGAATTTCGAGAACAATCTTTAAGCAATTCAAATACCAAAAGCTGATTAGTTGCAGTTAAGCTCTACCAAAGCGACAATGTATTCCCCAGAGTCCCGAGATATTTACCCTAATAACTCAATCCTTGCCACCTCTCTTCCTACCCACATCAAAATCAACTTATCGCCGACTTCATTTCATTTATTTTGATATAAATTTTTTTTTATTTTGTTGTGCTTAATTTCGATGCGCCAGTGGCATGCAATCAAATGTGCTCGGCCAGACGTATTAAAATCAAATCGAAATTAGGCACACAAAAACCATTAATCTTTTGTCCGCTCCACAGAAACGCTCAGCCCCTAGCCACGCCCTAGCCCCCTCTACGGCCCAGAATCCCCCTCACAGTCCACAAATGTGCGTATTATCAGCGCTTAAACATAAGGCCAAAGCGAAATATGGAAACAAGCTAATCTGCCAATTGCAATCTCTACAAATGCGAGTGTGTGCGACACTCACACACACACTCACATACTCACACACACACACACTCGCATAAATTATTTATTTGCGCTAACATTTTAAATTGCAAAATTGTCTGTGGCTAAATCGTTTTGCTATCATGGATGTCAGGCATTTTCTCCTCTCCCACACACACACACACTCGCACACACACACACGCACACACACTCGCACATGTGTGCCTGCGTTTTTGTCTGATTTCATTTTTCGGGAGGCCACAACAAAACACAGTCGTTTATGGCTTTTATGTGGTTTTATTTACTGACTGTTTTTGTTGCTTGGTTTTGTTTCTGTTGCGTTTTTAATTTGATGTTTATCAATTTGGTTTTCTCTGCTCACACGCAAGCACACAAACGCACAAGCACACACATACACACTCGCCGAGCCGCGCATTCAACAAATTCTCGGCGGGAAGTCAGCGAAGCATTGAGCGCACAAAAGTATGCTATGTTAAATTTTCATTGTCAATTACATGAATGCTTGTTAGCTGTCTAATGTGTGTCAAATGCGAAGGCGGACCACGCCCCGAATAGCAAACACGAAGAAACGACAGCAGAACAAAGCAAAATAAATAAAAAATGCGATTCTAAATACGGAAAAGTTCTCCCCTTTCTCTCATTCAGTCTGTCAGTAGTTCGCCTCAAATGTCATTGAGATTAAATTTTGCGTGAAAGTAGCATTTTAAAAATGTATAAATGTGTGTGTGCTGGTGTGTGTGTGTGTGCTGGTGTGTGATTGTGCGGGTGTGAGCTCGCGCGTAACAGCAGCAATTGTTGTAGCTGCTGTTGTTATTTTTATTGTTGTTGCTGGCATTAAAAGCAAAGGGCGCGACTGAAGCAACAGTCGCCTGGCTAAAGCTTAAGACGTGCCATATATTTTAGTCTACTTCAGGGCGCACAAAGGCAGCTTTATGAGACTCACACAGCACACACACACACACACACACACACACACACACACACAGCGGCACACACACATTGCCAGCACGTGACAGCTGCGTCTCGCAATGGGCTTAGGTGGCAGGTGAGCTCTGAGCTCAAAGCCACTGGCTCTGCGACTGGCTCTGACTGTGGCTCTGACTGGGGCTCTGACTGTGGCTCTGACTATGGCTCTGACTATGGCTCAGTTCCCGGCTTTGTGCTTCACTCTGTATTGTGTGGGCCAGCCACGCACTTTGGCTGCTTTAAACAATTGTTTGCCCAGCCTGTTCGGCTGTTGGGCTGCTGGGCTGTTGTGCCCTGTTGTGTTGCCTTTTGCTTTGGTTCTTTATCGTCTCCTTTGTCTGCGCTTCGGTTGTGTCCCACGTGCATATTTTTAAACGTTTTCTCCCTGCATCTGTCTGTCTGTCTGTCTGTTTCGGGGCTCTTACATTTATATCCCTTTTACATTTGTTGGCCTACTAGGCTCCCTAATGTGTGTTTTTGATTGTTGCTTATTTGCCCTGCTTCGCATTGTTCTTCTTCGCGTTACGATTAAATGATTGTAACGGATTTGTTGCCGTTTAACTGTATTTTCTCTGCAATCTCCGCCTTATTTTCGCACTGAATTTACTTATGAAAATACCATAAAAAGTGCCGAATATTTATTACGTATTTAAATTGAGCTTCTATCTTATACTTTTATTTATTATTAAATTAATTGAAAGACTGTTTCAGAAGGTTATGAAAATTCCAGTTGCTAATTGAAATTAAATTGAAAATATATACATATATTTTTGTGATGAGCTTTTCAAAATTCGCATCAAACGATTTGATGGGAAATTATTGTTGGATCAAATAGCTCACATGCCAATTAAATCTATCTGCAAAGGCTATTTGAAAGGCTGTGCACATGAAAAGGATTTATTTTTAATTTATCTAAACCAAATCGGATATAACAACATTTTTTGTTAGCTAGGCAACCAGCATAAAGCGCCGGGCATCATCCAGGATAACTGGTGCAAGCATTCTTCGTCTCTTTCAATGAAATTTCTTTGAAATGTTGTTGCTTTATTCAACTGTTGCCAGTTGTGAGTTGCCAGTTGCCTGTTACCAGTTGCCAGTTGCCAGTTGCCAGTTGCCAGTTGCCAAATCAGGGTACAACAGTAAATTGTGGGATATTACATATTTGATTGTCGGCTTGCCTTGTGTATTACATAATGCCATGAACTTCGTTACAAAGGTGTATTTGTCAGACCTTTTTTCGTTACATTTTTTGGCCCATGACGGCTTTGTACTTTTTTGATAACCACATTTACGCCCACTCTGTATGTATGTTGTTATTTTTGCTTTTTTTCTCATACGCTGTTGTGCAGCCACTCAAAAGATGCGCAAACAGACGCATTGAAATGCCGTAAATCACACACTCATGTACCTATATATATATATATATATATAGACTTATATATGATTGTGTGTGTGTGTGTGCTTACACTCGCTGTGGAATTGGCCGCACATTGTATGAGGTTGCGGCATGTTATTTTTTGTGCCCAGCAGCGATATTCCCTGCCCTTCCTGTGCCTACGTGCCTTGTATGGCTAATAAAGTACAAAAGTAAAAGAGTGAGTAGAGTTGCTACAACAGCAACAATGGCAGCAACGACGCATATTGAGGAAAAGCAGTATTATATATTATATGTTTTTACCAAAGATAAACGCGTAAATGCGAGGGGACAAGCTTCAACTATTGGACACTTTAAGCGCTGCACTTTGGAATGAGAAAGCGCATATTGTATCCACATTCACACACACACACTCATGTGGTTATACAATACGCCTTTTCACACCTAAGCGACAGCGGCGCCACACAAAACCGCAACAACGGAGAGCAACAACAAGAGCTCGTATACATTTATAACAATGACTCTGGTCGAGCATGTCAACTGACCCACAATGCCAACAGACGAGTGGCAAACAATGGGAAACTCTTGTCCTTTACTCGCATGCGATGTGTGGCAGCCGTAAATCTGTATAAATATTTATGAAAGCGAAGCAGAGAACCAAAAAAAAAAACCGGCTAAGGCAAGAGGCAATAGGTTGAGCTTGCAGCTAACTATTTTATAATATTAATATTACAATATTACTTTAAATGAAGACTTTAATGTTACTGAAAGATCTAGAACTCTATTATAAAAGTGAAATGCTTTCTTTTAAATATATAAAATAATATAACAATGTAATAAATAAAGCATATTAAATATTATAAATGTTGCTTTTATGCAAATACAACAACTTTACAACTGAAATGAAAAATATATCAATTGCTTTATTTATACATTTATTTATGTATTTATAGAAATATTTATTGAATGCCAAAGGTAAATAAATACCTGAACTTCAATAAATGTATCTATTAATAGCTCTCGCAGCATACAAGTGACCTTTCCGACTTTGCGACTGTTTACTGTAGTACAAATACGCAGAACAAACACAATAAAAAGCCAACACAATGCGATCAAAGGCCGTTTTGTGTGCGCCTAAAACGCCCCTCGACGCAATGTTGAAAAACGCGTCATGACACGCATATAAATGCGACACCAACACACACACACACACACACACACGCACGCATACATGCATACTCGCACGCACAGCGGAAGTGTGCTCTGACGACATTAGCGCCATTTTGTCGTAATTAATGTGCGCCATATTAGTTGCTATTTGCCCATTTCTCTCGCTCACACACACACACACACACACACACACACACACACGCGCACACACGCACACAGAGAGACACAAACAAATGGCAGAGAGTTGGGGTAAAACTTTTGCAATTTTATTTGAAGAATTTTGGCAGCGCGTAAACTTAACAAGCATGAGAGGAGCCTGCTGCTACAACAGCTGCAGATAGCATAGTGTAGGTGCCGCAGTCTCCCTCCCCCTCTCTCTCTTTCCATCTCTCTCTGTGTGGGTGTAGACATTCATCTTTGGCGCTGGCAGCTTTGCCCGCAAACAGCACATTTTGCGACTACTTTTTATGCCAGGCATACATAATTAGCCGACTTTGGATCTGCTTCAAGTCAAATATAATATAAAATATAAATGTATACATTCACATTGTCTGTGGTTTTGCCCTTGAAACGTGTATCAAATGTGGACCACAATCTTCGCACAAGTATTATGCGAGGGTTGTAAACACACTCGCAGATTTAAAGGTCAAGAGTTCATGAATGAGCGTGAGCGTTCAGGCCATTTCCTGTGCTTTGAAGTTACCCGACGAATTTCCCTGGAAAGTTAATTATGAATATTCAGCAGGCACCTCGCAGATCTGTTTGCTGGATAAATTGTTGATGCAACTCTCGCAAAATATTGTTAGCATAATATTCGCTCATTGGCGCTGCTTTCATTCCACTGTTGCCAGCTTTATAACGTTAGTTAGTCAGTTAGTCAGTTAGTCGCTCGTTGGGGTGGCTCATTTGTGTGCGTGGCTAATGGCCTGCTGCGGAGACTGTGGCGGTGGCAAGAGGCAGGAGACAGGGCATGCAGTGACCTCGCCTTGCCTCTGTATATTTAAATGATTTGCTGCTAATGCGTCTGTTTATGTTTTATGTTGATGTCGGTTGTCGGCTGTCGGTTGTCCGGCACAGCCTGGACAGCGTTTCATGTTTGCTCTGGGTATTTGTGTGTGCGCCTATTTGACTTTATGCAATATTTATTTGCGGCATATGCACACACACACACACAGAGACACGCACACACATACAGACACACACGCACACCGCAGTGTTTATATTTCAGCAAACACATCAAGAGCAAAAGCAAGAGCTAGAGAGTCACCAGCAACCGCAAGAACAACAATAATAACATGGATCACACATGTGCGTGGTGCGCATTTAATTTCTATAGCGGAAGTCGACTAGACAGTCGACTGCGTCGCTCAGATTGGTTTGTCTATCAGCATGTGGGCCCACTGTTTGTTTGCCTTCTCTCTTTTTTTTTTGCGCCTGCTTTTTATGTGTGTCAATATTTGCTAATGGCCTTGGGAGTTCAGACCTAAATGCAAACGTTGAGCTCGACAAAATGTCACCAGCAGAGCATTCAACTCTTTCGCCAATGGCCGGGCATAGAAATACCTGTTCTACATGTTAGTCAATGATAAATACAATACGTTAACAGGTATTACGCAATAACTGCCCTAATTCGACAATTAACTACCAATTGGCTAATGTTATAATACCAAATTTGTATATGTATATGTAAAATGTTCTCTTTACTAACCTTAACACACAAATGCTATCCATTTGTAACTCAATTTCACGACCTTTTCATAGACCCAATTCTCTACTATTATTCGAAAGTGTCCCATCGATTCGATCCAATTTATTGACACATACATTTGCAATGCCAAATATGTTGCATGTCAGAATGGGATGCCACGCCTGTCATAAATCACACGGTAAAAGCGCCCAAAAGAAAACTACTTAAAGCGCCATTACAACAAATTTAAAGCAATTTGGAACTTGGGCAGCCCGCATCCAAAAGTTCTGCCAAAAAACAAGCAAAACAAAAAACGAAAAGAAATCAGAAAAAAATAAAGGAGAATGAAAAAAGCAAAAAAAAGAAATAAAAAAACAACAACAACAAATGTTTTGGACACTTTATTATGCGCATTATTCACTGTTGCAATGGTTTATCCCTTTGCCATACCCGGGGCCCTGTTGTGCTGGCAATTTCTAGTCCATTAACTTTACCCAAAGGTCTACTCAACAAAAACGCTTGAAGAAATCATTTTTGCTAAAATTATATATAAATGTCAAGTGGAAGGCCAGGACGCCAGGACGGAAATGGTCAAGCCCCAAGCTGGAAATGGAGCGCCAACTTCAAGCGTGTCGCTTGTTGAGCCACACACCAGCACAGCAGCGAATCCCATGGCAGAATCCCCACCCCACCCCCCACTTACCCCACCAGCAACACACACACACACTATTCCTTTGTGCTTGGCCTATTGTTAAACGCCTTTTCAATAGCCAGCCGTATTAGCTTTGCATTAACGTTAAAAGCAGCGGCTCAGAAATTTAAATGTAATCGCTAGAAAGTAGGCAAAGTATACGTAATACTTATAATGATTCTATATATACTGAAAGTTCTATACACTGATTAGCTGCCATTATGTTGAACTGTGTGCATTATGGATCCTTATCATGCACTCAACTCAGCTCATTGGCGTGTAAAATGCAACCATAACCTCATTTCCTCGCAAAGAAGCCCTGAAAACTCAAACCCAAACCCATAGGCAGAACCCCAAACCCTAAACCAAAGCCAGTCAGGCCTATCATGTGTAAAATTAGCTTATTTTGTAGCGCCCACATGGACAACCTGCCCGGTTACTTAGTCAGCATTCAGGAGTCCCCAGCTCCCAGTCCTCCTCAGTCTTCTGTCCTCAGTGCTTGCACACAGCCGCTGGGCATAAAATAGATTGAGATTGCTGTGGCATGTCCGTGTCCATGGCTGGGCTTGCATAATTCTCGTTGCGCTTAATGCAATTTTTATGTAGCATGGCATTAACTCAGACTCAGAGGCAGAGTCAGAGCCAGAGTCAGACTCAGAGCCATAGCCAAAGTCAAAGTCATTGTGAGTAGGACACATTTCTTTGCCTGTTGGCGCATTAAATTTATAAGGGAATTGCGCTCCTCAGCCATATGGGGCATCGAAAACTTGCCACACAGCGTTTGACTTGCTGCCAAGCATAAATTTTGCAAAACTCAACAAATAACCCGGCAGGCGTTGCATGGGAAACTGAGACAGCAACTGCAACTGCAACTGCAACTGCAACTGCAATTGAACTTGTATGCAGACTGTTGTTGGTCACTGTCAGGTCTTACACTACTTTTATTTATTTTATTTTTTATTTTTTCCTTTCACTCTCCTTCCCCTCTGGCCATTTACAAATTTATTTTGTGGGCGTGTAGTTTTCAATTTGGCATCAAACTGCCTGCTAGAAGCATTTGATTGTGTTTGTCTACATGTGTGCATGTGTGTGTGTGTGTGTGTGTGTGTGTGTGTGTGTGTGTGTGTGTGTGTGCTACTGCACAAAGGTTGAACTGCTCAAGAACTTTCTGCTGAGTCAACGACGCGAGAGTGCGGCCTCAAAAGAAATGCTAATTTATGTCCAACTTTTTTTATTTTTTTATTTTGAAAGTTTTTTCTTTCTGTTTATTTAGATTAATTAGCGTACTGCTACCACACGGCAGCTTAAACTAATTTTAAATCAAATAGATAATACAATTGACTAACAAAGTGAAATATTTTCTATCATTAACAAAAAAGAATAATAGGTGACATGATTAGCAGAACAGTGATATTTACAATGGAAGAACGATATATTTACATTTCAGCATAAATTTCTTAAGACAGAATTCTGGAAGGTAGATCCTGTGGGTGGTGTCTTTTAAGTCTCCTTTTTCCTCTGTATCGCATTAGTCGCCGTGCGAGTAAATTGGGATGCGAGCCCAGCCTGGCTCTATAATTCTCTGCATGAATTTGAATGACATCACCAACCTTGGGAACTCCGAGATCCCTTTCTATGTCTCTAGTGCGCATGTACCAGGGAGCATTGCAGATTCTCCTGAGTATCGTGCCCTGTGTCACTCGGATCTTGTTCAAATGGGTTTTATTGCCAACTAAAGATGTTTCCGCTTATCTCAGAACTACTAACTATAAGCATTCAGTTAAGCTGACTTGGTTATTAAACAAATGGTTTTATTGACTTCTCTTAATAAGAAATACGTTAATTTATCATTTCAACTAAATCAAGATCAGCAAGCGCTTTCGTCTTGCTCTAACTAAATGGACAACAAAATGTTATTTAGTTGAGATATTCAACTTAAAGAAATGGTTCAATTAAATATTTTATTAGTTAGATATAATATAAATATTCGTATACATGCCATAAATTCATTTAAAGTCTAAAATTCATCACAAAATGTTAGTAAATATATGTATTTTGGGAAAGTCTTATGCATTTTAAATGTGCGAAAATATAAATTATATTTTCAAATTTATTCTTTCTGCTTTCCCCCAATTGAGTCATGTATTTCATAAGGAAAAGTTTTGCACTAAGAAATATTTACATGCTCTGAAAAAGTTAACCAACAAATTGTGAAATCGCATTAGTTTTATAATTTTCAAAGCTCGCACTTAGAGATAAACTTGAAAGAAGCAGAGGTCGAAAAGAAGCTGCAGCTGCAGCTGAAGAAGCAGAGGAGACGAACGAGCAGAAGGAGATAGCGTAGGGGGAGAGGGAGGAGAAGAAGTGCGTATGTTAATTCCAAGAAGCCGTGACACATGACAAACTGCAGCGCTGCTCGCAGCTCGCAGCTCGCAGCGCGATTGCATTAGGTTGCCGGCACAACGTGACGTATACGCATTGTCGTCTGTGCACTTTACTTTGGCTGTAGAGAGACTGAAGAGCAGAGCTTTCACTAACACCGTACAGCTTCCCTTACCCAAGCATTCTCCCCGCTCACACCGCCCACCACCCAGTCATTGCTGCACATATGTATGAAAGAACGTGCCTGGCATGCGCCTCATATGAGCTGCACAGCGTTTGACCCATTTTTAGTGTGCGTGTGAGTAAGTGTGTGTGTGTGTGGAGTAAGCTGAAGCGGGCGCAGAGTGGTGTACTTTTTAAATGCACTTTATTTGTAAAAGTTTATTGCAACAAAAAAGGAAGCGGGAGCAAAAGGAAATCAGAAAATGTTTTGCATGCATAAATTCAACTTCAAGGTGTTTCTAGTTTAGCGTATTACTCGAGTATTTAATATCTGGCTTAGGCATTCCTGTTGTTGTGGTCCTTCCTGCTCAGTGACACACTTAAAGGCGGCACTCTCACTGTCATTCTTCCTCTCACTCTCACTCTTCCTCTCCCTCTCACTCTCCCTCTCCAAGTAGTCTTTGGTATGTATATATTCACTGACGTTCAAGTTGCATACTTTTGAGTACCATTCAATGAAGTAGGCATGGCCCCCTGTCCCTCCCACAGCTGAACAGATGCACCTGCCTGCCTCTCTCTCTCTCTCTATCTCTCTCTCTCTATTGCACTCTCTCTCTTTCTCTCTCTATCTCTCTCTATCGCTCGTGCACTTATTTATGCATTCATGCGCACTTTTTCTGTTACTTCCGCTGCCTCCGTTGCCGCTGTTGTTGCAGTTGCAATTTAATTTCGTTTGCATATGACGAGCGACGCACAGTTCAGGCAACGGGATCCAGCGCAACTCTCATTCATATGCCTCACGCTATTTAAATATGCGCACTCCACTGATCTCCTTGTGCCATCAGCATCTGTCGCGAAATAAAACCAAAACTCATCGAAATCATCAAACGGACTTATGCAGTGCATCAACTCTGTCCGTAGTGCGTAGGAAACATACACAAGAATAATTCAACTTAAATATCATTAAATGATCTCGATCTCAATCTCATGTGCCGCTCGAGTAAGTGTGAAAACAAATGCTTTATCATCTCATGGAAACATGTATTCATGGGTATATTCATTGAAGGGGCAGCTCAATTGAGTTCCTTAACTTAAATGAAAGATTTATATATTTGAGTGCGGAATAATATAATATTAATTAATATAAATATAACATTTTTTAAGCTTATTAATTTACTATCTAATAACGCAGATGATTATGCTTTTAGTTGCAATTATTTAAATAATAACCAGTAGTAAATTTGTATGTAATTCGATTTGCTGCAATTTGAGTTGCTCGGGTCACATTTCCTATCAAGTCTCGTAAATTACTTCATCTCTAAGTTAACCACACATTATTAACGCTGGTTGCCAATAGCTGCTTGGGCAGCGCCTTCGTTTCATTGTTAACCCCAATAAAAAAGAAACAAATTAATGAAACATAAGTCAAACCGACAGTCAAACAGGCAAACAAACATAAAATGCCAATCAAATGCGTATCTCTCCAAAGCGAACGACAGACAAACTGGCAACTGGCAACTGGCAACTGACGAGCGGCAAGCGGAGAGCTGAAAGCGGCAACAAACGGATCTGAAATGTTTGGCAGGACATGGAACAAAATGGCGTTCGGGTTGCTTCCCGTCCACTTCAAAGGCGTCGCAACGTTGCACAGTCAATTTGCGTTCGAGATTTATAACTGATACAATGCGCTGCCCATAGAAACAGTTCCTTCCCGCCTTCACGCCTCCTCCGCCGTGCTCCTGCCCGCCTTGATGCCGGGTTAACGCTTCACTGGCGACGTGTCCTTGAAAAGGCACCGTGAAGCATGGACTCGGCTGGTTGTTTGGTGCGGCTCGACGGGCTTTTGCTATAAATATTTTTTGCTCGATCAAGTGTACTAATTTAATGTGTTGCCATGGCTATATGCGAATCGATGACTCGACTGACTTGACTCGGGCGCTATCAACGCTGGCAGGACATTCAAAACAAGATTTATGACAGGCGTGCGCTTGCCACGGGTTGGGGCAAGTTGTAAGTTCGAGAGTTACTGGGTTGCCACAGTCAGCCACAGTCAGCCACTGTTTTGCCAGGGGTCTGGGGGCAGACAGTAACAATAAAATGAAATCAACGTTACGAAACAAGAGAAATGACAACGTTGCTAAATGGTCTTATCTCCGGAGCATGGAGCACTACGTGTAGGGGGAGGAGAAGGTGGCGAAGCGAGAGGACAGAGAGACGGTGACGGAGACGGAGACGGGAAAAGTTTTTTGATTGTCTGCGCTACAAAAATGAAACTCGACTTGAGTATTTTTAGGTCGCAAATTTGATTAATGTTATGCCGTTGTGACGTGACGTACGGCAAGGGCGTTGGCGCTGTCGTTGGGTGGGTGGCGGGAACGGTGAGGGGGCTCGCATGTGTCGAGGGTCGTGATTTGGTGCGCCGATTTATATTGTATCCCATCATGATTAGCAACAAGCGGACTTTACAATACAATAGCTAAAAGTCTATAATGGCAATGGCTGAATGATGTTGCCGAGAGAAAGAGAGAGACAGAGAGAGATAGAGAGAGAGAGAGAGAAAGAGAAGAGAGATAAATGGGTTTCAGGTGTATATTGAGATTAATTAAACATGCAAAGTGGATATTTAAACGAGACTAAAATAAATGTTCGCAGCGCTTTATGCAATATGCAATTCCCTCACTCGCTCGCTCTCGCTCTCTCTCTCTCTCTTTCTTTCCCTTTCTGTTATATTTACAGAACATGACTGCAGTTCTGGCCTCACTGATAATACCGTCGTGTTTTCATTTTTACTGACCTGCAGCAACTCTTAGCTTTTGTGCTTTAACACAATGCCCAGGTGATGAAATTTTTGTGTAGTTTTCTTGCGACTTTTGTGAAGCTGCGGCAATTTCATTGTAGTAGCCAGAAAGTGGCCCTATTTACAGGGTGACTGTTGACTGGTGACTGGTGACTGCTGACTGGTGACTGGCGAATGGTGAATCGTGCCCGAACCATGCACCCTGCCCACGCATCTTGTGTTAATTATGTGTCCTGTGCAAGTTGTGCGCATTTGTCTTTATTATGGCTTGGTATCGCCTCCCGCCTCCCTCCTCCATCTTTCTGCTTCCCTCTTCTCGACCGACGCTCGCCCTTCGACTCTGCGCTGTGCTCTGTGCCTGACTGCTTGAATACCTGGCAACAAGGCCATCTGCCTGTCGCCTTTATTATCATTGTTACGCTTTTGTTGTTGCCATGTGCGTGTGAGCGTTAGCGTTGTCGTTGGCGTTGCTGTCGCTCATTGCTTTTGTTTTTCTGCGCTGACATTCAAGCAAACACAAACAGAAGAACACTGCCAGAAGCAGCATCATAAGCCATAAACGCCCCTCCCCCCACCCCCTCCAAGCAGGAGCATAACTTTCGAGATCCAACAATACATCATGTATGCAAAATGATGTATGCATGTAAATGGCAGCGGGGGAGTGAAGAAAAGAGTGTGGAAGAGGGGGGCAGACGATGGGAATGGCGATGGCGATGGCGAACAAGTGTTGCGAATTAGGCCAAGGAGAAGCATTAATAAACGCATTTAGTGGCACATGCGGCGTATGCGCAACGCCAAAGAAAGGACGATACACACACACACACACAGAGACACTCACACACACATGCAAACGCACAGAGTGTAAGCTTAGATAATAGCACAAACAGAATGATGATGTGGGCGACATATGCAGGCTTATAATTTGCACGTGGCACTATGGCAAATCCCCAGCCCTTTCCACCTCATTCTCTCACTCCCTCACTCCCTCTCAACTTCCAGCCATCGTTCATGCCCCATCCACAATGCTGTACTTATTGTGTCACTGAGCTTGACATACTTTCCACTTAGGCTGCCTTCACTTCACTTTTATGTGTGAGTGTGCGGTGTCTTGCAAGTTTATCATTTGCAGTCTTAGTTATGCATGCTGCCACGCCCTCTACGCCAAGCCCCCGCAGCCAGCAACAGGCAACAGCAGCCAGCGTGAAAGTCATCGTCGTCAGCGTAGTTGTTGCTGACTCTCAAGTTGCTTGCTCAGTTCTCCAGCGACTCAAGGCGAGGCAACATTAGTCGTAATATGTCAGGCTGTTACTTTTACTTGCCTAGTTTTAAGTCTGTTATCTGTGTGTGTGTGTGTGTGTGTGTGTGACTGCACACTTTTCATTGCATATCTTAAGGCGCAACGAATACAGCTTGCCACATGCCACATTTGTAGTTCATTTGCGCTTGTTGCTTGCCCGCATTTAGCCCTCCACTTGTCACAACTCTGCTGCCGCATCCCCCCTTTGTTAATCCTCTCCCAGCCACTGTTTCTGCCCCTACCAAAGCCATAATAATCAATGTTTATGGGCCAACACACAGAGAGACACACACACAGAGAGACACACACACACACAATGTTGCTGTTGCGCATAATTAACGTATAAATTACAAATAGTGCGACGTTAATAATTCGGCGTTAATAGAATTTTCCGCTTTTCCGGCCATTTTCATTTGTTTATTCGCACGCACAGCGGCAGCTGCCTCTGACCCAAATGGCTGAACGCCTGACTGCCTAAATTATCGATAATCAATGGATTTGACTTTTATTGTGTGTTATTTGCCAGCTGCCCACACACACACACTCCCACACACACACACGCACACCCAGACACACAGATATATATAAATTACTTATACGACCCATTGTGCGCATTGTTTGTGTGGAAATAAAAGTTTATCTAAATACAACACACATTCATTTGTGCTTAAATGCATTTGTGACATTTTCATTGTATTATTACTTGTCTCACCTGTTTAGCACTACAACAAAAAAAAAAAAATATATATATATATATACAAAACAAAAGAGCTGTAGCGCAAACTTAATTAAATACTTAACGCCCTTGGGTCGAACACGAGTTGTCCAATTATGCATTTTGGGAAACCCTTTTCAGCTCTTTATTAAAATGCCCGACACATGCTCATTAAAAACAACTCAAAAGTCATGTTCCACCCGGCCCGGCCGAGCTCCGGTTGCTGCCAGGCATTTTGTAAGCATTTAACTGCAAAATCATGCGACAAACTATAAACCAAACGAAACCACAAACAAAAGCAAAGCCAACCCAACCCAACCCAACCCATAAGCCCATTCGCCCACCCACATACATGTGTCCCGTCTGCTCGAATAGGAGGCGTGTCCGACAACTGGCAAACAACTAATGAGACACAGACATAGTGCGAGTGCACGAGAAGTTGTCTTTGGGCGACATTCGACATTCCGCATTCGAATCGTAGATACAAACAAGTAGACATTAAAAAAGCAACGCAACAACAACAGTAATCAGTTGAGAAAGCAGCAGCGAGGCCCAACGACAACAACAAGAACAACACGAACAACACGAACAGCAACAACAACAAGGAGACCCAACAAATGGCACAAAATTGCAGAGGTTGACGTTTAATTTGCCACTTTTATTAACAGCGCTCATATTAGGGACTCATTTATCAGTCCGCCGGTTGCTCCAAAGAGCAAAAATAAAGCACAACAACACCGTTAGAAACAACACACACCAGCACACACACACACATTCAGGCAAGTACAAGCATAGATGGGACAGCCCCCAGTCCCAACATGAAACTGTGTAACAGTTGTGGGAATTATTTAATTTAGACACTGCGCCAGACCTCTTGCAATGCCAATGGCCATGGAGACTGGGAGGCTTAGCACCGCACAGTGGTCAAAATATCACAAATTATAACATAAACAATTGCATCAGCTATAAATAAATATAATTTTAATATACAAAACATTTTATATATTATATAAACAACACAAAGCTGAATATTCTTAGTAAACATTTCATCAAATCAAATCTAAACATCATAAGTTCCTTAGGTTCTATAGAAATCTGTCAAATACTTAAGTTCTCATATGTGTCTGTTGTTTTGCTAATGTAACAATAAATAAAACAATTAAAATTGTTAGTTAATTGAACGATAGATCTTGTGAACGCAACTCAAGTGTAATTACCTGCCAAGGTGAGTTAGTTTTTTCTATCACATATTTTGTGCAATCCATTGAGGTGTCCATTGTACGCTCTGTTGAATATCTGACACTGGTTGGGGAGCTGCTGTTTAACTGCCAAGTTTTTTGCACTCTCATGCCGACGCTAAGAGCAGAGCACAACAGAGAGAACAGAGAGAGAGCCGGGCAGAGCAGTTTTGGAGCGCTCCTAAGCTATTGCTTTGGGCAGAGCTAGCTAAATTAATGACAATGACTGTGAGCGCTAGTCAGGGAATGAGAATGGAAATGGCATTGGGAATGAGAGGTGGAATAGAGGGGGAAAGGAGGGGAATTGGATGCGGCGTCATGTACCCACTGATTGTTCTGTGCTGTTGTTGCCACTTTGTTTTTGGTTCTTTCATTTGTTGTTGCTCTTGGTAGTGTTACTGTTGTATTTTTGCACTGACACATGACAGAGCGTTTCATTTGTTGTGCGGCGCTGGCAGTGAAGCAGTGAGGCAGTGAGGCATGACAAGGAAGTCGGCTCCAATGCCTGGCAACACTGCCAGAGTACAGCCCAAGCACTTGGCCATATCAGCTTAGATTGCATTTCACAAGCTCATAGCATTTGGTTAGACAGAATATCAGTGGGTGGAATTGTGGGGATGTGGAATTGTGGCGAAATTATTACTTTTGCACAAGTCTGGCAACACTGTTGAGATAAATTATGTGTAATCGTGTGGCAGGGAATTATGAAGTTATGAAGTGTCGGCATCAGTTACTTTAGCTGCAGCCAGCAGACCCCGACTTAATTGAGTTCCGTGTTTGGCTAACTATCAGGTCATGTGCCTGACCATTTACGAAAGCATTAAGGCTGCCACTCCACAAATACGTTGACCGTAGCACACGCACGCTGCTTAAAGCGGTTAACGCGCCGCTTATAAGCACATTTTCCAATCCAATCCCAAGCAATGCTCAACCATTCAACCATTCAACTATTCAACTATTCAACCATTCGCCATGGGCATATGTAATTGAGCCGCGTGCACGTACCCAAGCAGTTAGACAAGCAGACAGTTAGACAGATAGTCGACCATTCATCACGGACAACTGATGAGGCAAGTTTGTATTCAAGTGCATGTTGCTGGCTAATTTGCCTGACAGCCTCATAAATGGATCGCGGCTGCTCGGAGGCAACCTAATGCCCGACCAATGCGACTGGCGCACCGTTGACCGAGCAATTGAGTTGTGGCTTAAACGTTTTAACAGCTAATCAACATTAGCTTGAAATGCAGCGCACGTCGATAATGAAGAATCCGCACATAGAAAAGCATATGTGTATATATGTTTAGGGAAGAGCTGTATGAACACCTATGGGATACTTTAAGGATCATCGTTATCAACGTATCAAAGTGTGCAGTTTGCATACAAATATGTGTTGCATATTTTTGTAACTAACTAACTAACTAATATAACTAAAAGGAATCTATATTAAATGCGAACAATACCTCAGTGAATGTATACATAGAAGTGCAGCATACTTTTAGGATCACCTATTTAATGTGCATCTCCCACGTATATGAAGCATACTTTTAGGATCATCTATAAAATAAATCAACAAATCAACACTGTTAATCATGTTGCTGGTCTGCTTTATACATTATATACAAATTTATAATTAACATTACAGCTCAATATCAGAAACAAATCAAATGCTTAACTGATTGGCAACAATTGTTGCGAGCGAGCATAAAAACTCGCTTCAGTTTTATAGTCAGACGAAGTAACACATCGTAAATGGAGCACAACACACACTAAATGAAATATTTATGTGCCCCCAAACTGCATATACATAACTGAGCAACACACACATATATGTATATATATAAACATGCATATATTCATACATATGTATGTGTTGTGTGTATTTGTGAGCAGTGCACATATTTGCCATACATTACGCACACATTACGCTCTTGTTGTGTGCTCTTGTTTTTGTTTGCTTTGCTCGCCGGCGTTTTCTTTTCTGTTCTTAACCCCTTCCAAGCAGAAATGTTGCGGTCTGGTTTTATTTTATTTGAGGGAAAGTAAAAAAAAAAAAAATACTGCTACTTTGCTGCGCACTTTGGGGCCAGCGGCAGTTTTCTCTGGCTCGCTCGGGCTGATTCTGGTTATGGTTCTGGTTCTGCCTCTGGTTTTCATATATTTTTAATATATTAGCTAGCAAAATATTATATTATCCACATTTATATGTATGCAGAGGCTGCTTTCATATGTGCATGTAAATTTTATTTGTTTTTTACGAGCGCATAAATCAAAGAAAATTGTTTTTTATATGCTTATATGAAGAATATATGCGCTCCCTTTTCGACGGTTGGCTATTCCATATTTTATAGTATAAATATGTTTGTCGACCTTTTTGTTCTTTCGCAACATTATTTGGCAAAAGAGTTGCATGCAGTGAATTTGTGTTGATTTGTGCGAAATATCGAAAAATTCCAATAAAACAAGTCAGGCAGCTACAGTCGTACAACGTCTGTGGTAGACTATGAACTAATCGGGGAAAGCAAAAAAAATAAAGCAAATATAAAACTAATTTAAAGCCAAATAAGCTTAAGTAATGTTCAACTCATTATCGTTCGTTCTTGGAAGAGAGCAGCAATAGTGAGTGAGCGCGCAAGAGCGAAAGGGAAAACAAACAACCGCTACTTTTTTTCCGCGTTGCTATGTATACACGTATAACTGTAACTGTACAGCGCGCGTCTGTTTTTACTGATATGCTTATGAAAACTATGCTGACAAATCAATTGGTGGTTAAAAACGCGTCTTGTGCATATATATTGCTTTTATAAAATTTTAAAAACATAAAAAAATTTTGTTTGGGTTGCACCGAGATTCGAACCGCAGACCTCTCACACGCAAATCGTACGTCCTATAGCTTGAGCCACGGCCTTACATACTGCGCAGACGGCAACGTCAATACATATACAGCACGAGTTTTTGCATTTGTCATATATATACATACATATATGTATACGAATTTCTAACGAAATTTGGTTATTGCTTTCTTTTAAATTCTTAACATTTTCTGACAAATAAGGCAAAATTAATAATATATGTATATATAAAATAAGAGTAATTAATTTATAATTATTAAAAAATGTAATTTGGAATTGTCAGCAGTGGGATTCGAACTCGCGCCTGTGCGGCAATTTTGGCCGCAGAGGCGCCATGAACATGGAGATCATTCATTCCTTAATATCTTCTATGTTTATGATCCGATCGTGCTGAAATTTTCAGAAAACGTCCGGAAAAGGACATTCTCCATATGTGCCAAATCTGAATTAAATCTAAAGTCGGTAGCTTCAGTTATACGTTTTTTTTCGATTTGCGGGGGCGGAAGGGGGCGTGGCAAAAATCTAAAACAAACTTGATCTGCCTGCAAACAATACACGTGTTGTCACCAAATTTGGTTACTCTAGCTCTTATAGTCTCTGAGATCTAGGTGTTCATACAGACGGACAGACGGACAGACGGACAGACGGACATGGCTATATCGTCTCGGCTGTTGATGCTGATCAAGAATATATATACTTTATAGGGTCTGCCACGCCTCCTTCTGCCTGTTACGCACATTTCGCCTTCGTCAAACCTAATAGACTTTGAACTTTTAGTTCATAGTCTAAAAATGCGGACAACTTGCAGTTAATTAAAAACCATATTTGCTATTAAATATTTTTCAATGCGGAATGCAATTCGAACAGTGTAAGGTTCGCTTGGCCCACTCCAATCTCGGCAAATATAAAATCAATGTTCAAACAAATAAATACATACTCAGATACATGTATACAAAACAAACGCCTTGGGGCTTAATTTTTATTTCCAATTTGATGCCCTGCCTTGCTTTTTGTTGCTTTGCCATATTTCTTGCTCTTTTTACGAAACTGATTTCATTAATTTCTAATGCTATCAAAAAATATACAAACAACAGCCACAGGGCTATATACACATCCAAAAAATACATCAATGAGCAATGGGCCAACTGAAGTCGATGAAAAAAAAACTTGTATTCGTATATATATTAAGTATAATATAGTAGTATATATAAAGGGAGCAATAAATATTCTCACAGCAAAGCGCAGGCAGCCAAAAGGCGCAAGAAGAGGAACAAAGGAAGCGAAAAGAAACAAATTATTTCAAACAATGAAACAGAAAAATTACAAAGCGCCTGGACGAAATACAGATAAAAAATAAGTCATCAGTAAAAATGAAATGAGAAATAACATAAAGCAAAAGACTTTTGATGAAATTTTCATTTCCAAATTCCTTGCGTAGCAATTAAGTCAAAATGCTACTTATAAGTCTCCGTGAATGAGTGTGTGTGTGTGTGTGTGTGTCTGTGTGTGTGTGTGTGTTTGTATTTGTATTTGTGTAAGTGAGACAGTGTTGGCTGATGATTTGTTGTGCTCTTTATGCCAGAGCCTTTGCTCGGCATCTTGGCTTTTTCACACAACAAATTCATTTAGAAGCGCCATAAAGATTCCACTTTCAGCTAATTTATAATGTTTTTCGCTCTTTAATAAGAGAATCCAAGGAATTTAGTTGACTCAAACCCAAAAATGGCAGAATGTAATTATTTCTACGTGATATTCTCATTCTCTTTCCCCTCTTTCAATTCACATTAAATTCATAGGGTTATCTTGGGTTTACCGTTTCGACTAAACTAAACTAAACGTTGACTGCAGATTTTGCCGAGTCAGCAACTGCAAACGCATTACACGATGCCATTCACAGATAAAAGTAAAAGCAGCGACACGAAAATGAACATTGCTTCAATGAACTGCTTACACACACACAGAGAGAACGTGTTGGCACCCCTTTTTTATGGAACAATCTCGAGAAGTTGGCCAAAATCAGGAGAACATGCACAAAGAGCCATCGTAATGGCCAAGAGGCGATGCCAAACAGGAGGCCAAGTAGGAGGCCCGCATAAAAGCCACTTGAAATGCAGACTAACCAAAGAGCTGCCGAAAAGCCCGTTGCCTCTTTAAGTGTCCATAAAATGAAAATGTTTATAGAAAAAGCGATCTGCCGACTTGATTTGTGCATTAAAGATATATATATATATATATATATATATATATGTGTGCGTGCTTGTAGAGATTTTTTACATTCTCGTAACAGTATGTTCGCTTTCCACCTGCCACCTTTCCCAGGCTGAACATGTTACACATTCTATACATTCTTTGTAGCCGATGACATAAAATGTACGAAATATGCCCATCGAAAGCCCAAGCATAGACATAGACATATACATACACAGTGGATACTTACGGACCTGGCATTATACATAGACAAGGTTATGCGAAAGGGTAGCAGAGCCACAATGGCTACTAAAACTTGACAGTTAATACCGTAGTAGTTTGGTTATAGTCAATGGGTCTACAGCCAAGTTTTTACTGCAACCATATTCTATTATAGTTATATATTTACATTTATCTACACATATGTGTGAGTTGAAGTTATGACATCTGCATTCATGCTGAGCTGCGTTGTAAACGCTTTTTATTGATTTTCCGAGAATTTAAGACACATATTATTATTGTTACAGCTAGGGCCACTCAATCGCAACGCTGACAGCTGATTTGGAGTGGATTGGCGAGGGGAGGGGCGGGCGATGCTCCCGCTGGATTACAACGAAATTAAATTAAATACAAAAATAATTTGCTGAAAATCAGCAGGCATTGAGCAAATGATTTTTGTTTCGCCTGTTGGCCTGGTCGAAAAAGCACTTTCAATAATTGCCACTTTGGCGCACATTAAAGTCAACTTACCCTACGATTGACTACTGCACGTCCCACCCACCCGCAAACGACTACAGCTGTCGCCCGCCCTTGGGCTCCCCCTTTTCCCTTCTCCCTTTTCCCTTTTCCCCTAATGCCCCTACATAAGGCATAATCATTATCGTTACAGTTTATTGCACATTAAAAGTGCGCCAAGAAGGCCGAAGCGACGCGCCGCCCTTTACTTTTATGCCGTGGCCTGGCCAACAACACTTGGCAGCATTACATAAAGCAAATGGCCATAAAGCGAAACAAGGATGTTGAAAAAAAAAAATAAAGACCAAGACTTGACCGTAGAACGCATAGCGTAGACCGTAGACCATAGACGGTAGACCGTAGACCGTAGACCATAGACCGTAATTGTCGCCATGCTCACAGGGCAGGCTTCCCAAAGCCGCCTTTGTTCAAATTTACACATGAATAGTTGCAGACCTCCCGCCAAGCGGTAGACAGTTTAAATTTAATTTAATTGTAGATGAATTTTGCTTAAGTGTCGAGTCGAGTCGACTCGTGTCGTGTCGAGTTGAGTCGAGTGGAGTCGAGTCGAGTCCTTTCTTTGATTTCACGTTCAATTGTACTCGAAATTTTTATTTGTATTTTTATTTGTATTTTTATTTTTATTTGATTTTTATATCACATTTTTACTTCTGATTTTATGACGTGCTTTTGTATTACGCTCAAAAATATGCCCCTGGGGATCGCAGACCTGGACAGACTTACCAAGCCCCAGCAAGACGACACTTAACAATTAGCGCGCCCTTGCACTTGATTCAATATGATTTAGGATTTGAGCATTTACGCTTCCTTGAATTGAATGCGGGGCGTGGCCATAAATATCAGCTGTTTAAGGGGTTAAGATACCCAGGAGTGTTCCATTTTATGGCTCATGATTCTGTCAAATTATGCAAATGTTTGCACTCATTTGAAACAACATTTTCGTAGCGCGTTGTATTGCGCTTATTTCTTACACTTTTCTGTTATTATTAGACTATGAACTAAAAGTTCAAAGTCTATTAGGTTTGACGAAGGCGAAATGTGCGTAACAGGCAGAAGGAGGCGTGGCAGACCCTATAAAGTATATATATTCTTGATCAGCATCAACAGCCGAGACGATATAGCCATGTCCGTCTGTCCGTCTGTCCGTCTGTATGAACACCTAGATCTCAGAGACTATAAGAGCTAGAGTAACCAAATTTGGTGACAACACGTGTATTGTTTGCAGGCAGATCAAGTTTGTTTTAGATTTTTGCCACGCCCCCTTCCGCCCCCGCAAATCGAAAAAAAACGTATAACTGAAGCTACCGACTTTAGATTTAATTCAGATTTGGCACATATGGAGAATGTCCTTTTCCGGACGTTTTCTGAAAATTTCAGCACGATCGGATCATAAACATAGAAGATATTAAGGAATGAATGATCTCCATGTTCATGGCGCCTCTGCGGCCAAAATTGCCGCACAGGCGCGAGTTCGAATCCCACTGCTGACAATTCCAAATTACATTTTTTAATAATTATAAATTAATTACTCTTATTTTATATATACATATATTATTAATTTTGCCTTATTTGTCAGAAAATGTTAAGAATTTAAAAGAAAGCAATAACCAAATTTCGTTAGAAATTCGTATACATATATGTATGTATATATATGACAAATGCAAAAACTCGTGCTGTATATGTATTGACGTTGCCGTCTGCGCAGTATGTAAGGCCGTGGCTCAAGCTATAGGACGTACGATTTGCGTGTGAGAGGTCTGCGGTTCGAATCTCGGTGCAACCCAAACAAAATTTTTTTATGTTTTTAAAATTTTATAAAAGCAATATATATGCACAAGACGCGTTTTTAACCACCAATTGATTTGTCAGCATAGTTTTCATAAGCATATCAGTAAAAACAGACGCGCGCTGTACAGTTACAGTTATACGTGTATACATAGCAACGCGGAAAAAAAGTAGCGGTTGTTTGTTTTCCCTTTCGCTCTTGCGCGCTCACTCACTATTGCTGCTCTCTTCCAAGAACGAACGATAATGAGTTGAACATTACTTAAGCTTATTTGGCTTTAAATTAGTTTTATATTTGCTTTATTTTTTTTGCTTTCCCCGATTAGTTCATAGTCTACCACAGACGTTGTACGACTGTAGCTGCCTGACTTGTTTTTATTTGTATTTTGCAAATATTGACATGATTTTTAGACTATGAACTAAAAGTTCAAAGTCTATTAGGTTTGACGAAGGCGAAATGTGCGTAACAGGCAGAAGGAGGCGTGGCAGACCCTATAAAGTATATATATTCTTGATCAGCATCAACAGCCGAGACGATATAGCCATGTCCGTCTGTCCGTCTGTCCGTCTGTCCGTCTGTATGAACACCTAGATCTCAGAGACTATAAGAGCTAGAGTAACCAAATTTGGTGACAACACGTGTATTGTTTGCAGGCAGATCAAGTTTGTTTTAGATTTTTGCCACGCCCCCTTCCGCCCCCGCAAATCGAAAAAAAACGTATAACTGAAGCTACCGACTTTAGATTTAATTCAGATTTGGCACATATGGAGAATGTCCTTTTCCGGACGTTTTCTGAAAATTTCAGCACGATCGGATCATAAACATAGAAGATATTAAGGAATGAATGATCTCCATGTTCATGGCGCCTCTGCGGCCAAAATTGCCGCACAGGCGCGAGTTCGAATCCCACTGCTGACAATTCCAAATTACATTTTTTAATAATTATAAATTAATTACTCTTATTTTATATATACATATATTATTAATTTTGCCTTATTTGTCAGAAAATGTTAAGAATTTAAAAGAAAGCAATAACCAAATTTCGTTAGAAATTCGTATACATATATGTATGTATATATATGACAAATGCAAAAACTCGTGCTGTATATGTATTGACGTTGCCGTCTGCGCAGTATGTAAGGCCGTGGCTCAAGCTATAGGACGTACGATTTGCGTGTGAGAGGTCTGCGGTTCGAATCTCGGTGCAACCCAAACAAAATTTTTTTATGTTTTTAAAATTTTATAAAAGCAATATATATGCACAAGACGCGTTTTTAACCACCAATTGATTTGTCAGCATAGTTTTCATAAGCATATCAGTAAAAACAGACGCGCGCTGTACAGTTACAGTTATACGTGTATACATAGCAACGCGGAAAAAAAGTAGCGGTTGTTTGTTTTCCCTTTCGCTCTTGCGCGCTCACTCACTATTGCTGCTCTCTTCCAAGAACGAACGATAATGAGTTGAACATTACTTAAGCTTATTTGGCTTTAAATTAGTTTTATATTTGCTTTATTTTTTTTGCTTTCCCCGATTAGTTCATAGTCTACCACAGACGTTGTACGACTGTAGCTGCCTGACTTGTTTTTATTTAAATTTGTATTGCCAGTTGTTGGCAATTTCTTGGCTTTGGCTTCAAACTCCAACTCGCCTTCCCTTGCCCTTCCACTCTGTCTGCCTTGCTTTGCGATTGTCTGAGCATATTTTTGTCAAATCAGCAAATGTTGCCATTGTCAACTGACTTTGCCCTGCTACTTCTCGAGTCGCCATTCTATTTTGCTTGACTCTGTTGCTTTTTCTCTGCTCTTCTCTTCTCTTCTCTTTTCTTCTGCTGCTGTCGACTTCGTCACTGAGCAGTGCCACTAATATGAAAGCAAATTTGCATAATAATTTCTGTCAGTTTTTTCTTCGTGCGGAATTTTTCTTCAAATTAAAGTTGAGATTAAATTGGTCTCTTTTTTTCAACACGAGAGCATTTTCGACATATTTTTTCACATTTGAAGTTGATTGTTGCAGATTGTTGCACATTTGTGCAGTGGTTTCACACGCACTTTTCTGTTAAATTAAATTTAATTATTTTAAATAGCATAATTGATTAAAGTAATTTCATTAATTTGCTTTTTTCCATGACAAAAGCGCCAGTGACAAGGTCAACAGCATTTGGAGTTGTGTTTTACATGCATTGCAGTCAATTTTCTCAGGGGCAACACACGAATTACAATGTATTCACAACAGAAATATTAAATTACCAATATTGATTTATAAGTGAACAAAAGAAGTTCTGTGGACAGGAAGTGTATGCTTTAAATACTTTATTTATATTTCCGTTATATCTGTTGACTTTCTAATTGCATTTGGAAATGAGAAATGTGTTCGATCCTTGGCTTTCAATTACTTTTATGGACTGTTGCTTGCCACAGTCTTGGCAATTAAAATGAACGTCACATGCATCGATACTTAAGCCCATTTATTTGCACACCTTTGCGTGTTGTTTCCTTTCCCATGGCTTGCCAATAAAAATAATTGGCTATAAATGCGCTAAAAGTCAAAACAACGCCAATTGTGGGCCAGGAATGGAGAAAGGCCAAGTTGCGACTGCTGTTTGAGATGGCATTGCTTTTAATTAATGGAAGCAACAGAGCCATGTGGCAGTGCCACATTTACTAGAATGTTCATACACTCAGATAAACACACACACACACACACACACGCACACATGCTGTTGCCGATTGCTGTTAGTATTTTATGACTAGACTTGGCAGCTGTGAATGCCATCATCCAATGTGGCACCAGCTATTTATGTTACCTTTGGCTGCTTGTTGCAGTCGCTTTCAAGTGCGTTGAGTTATAATTTTATGTGCCATTAATTTGCCACCGTAGACAACTTACATACAGGCACATGCGTTGCGCAGACACACACAACCACACACTCACACTCATATGTGTATACTTTTAATGCATTCTTGGCATGTGTGTGCGTCTGCAAGCTAATGAGCCTATTCTGCATTTGCTTGCTTCCTGTTGCTCCATCTGTATCTCTATCTCTATCTCTATCCCTATCCCTCTATCTCTGTTGCTCCCTTTGGCTTTGCTTGTGTTTTAGCTGTAATGATTGTTGTTGCTGTTGTTAGTATGTCTGGGCTAATGTTGACAAGCACAAACTTTTGCTATTTATAGCAGCTACGGCGGCACTTTTAATGGCCACTTTGCCGTCGCGCTCTGCAATTAACGTTGATTGCATTTTTATAGGCCCCCAAATAAAAATAGTGTAGCATACTTTTGCGGGCACGTAATTAACACATGATGTTTGTACAACAAGAAGGTTTAACGTGCAACTGCACCTTTAATATAATATAAACTTTTCTATTGTCATGACAAAAGCAAATTTAATCAGAGCTGAAATAACATTTAATCAACCTGGGAAAATAAATGACATATTTTTTCAACTTGATCGAATGCAAATGTAACCTGATTCCAAGTGAATGTTTTCACATTTGTGTGAAATGTATTGAAAGAAGGAAGAGACCAATACATACTGTGGACATTAGAATGACTCTATTGTGTGCTCTCTATTGAAATTATATTGTCAATTCACTGAAATCACTTTAAATTATATTTTAAAGTTCTCTTTCTTAGTCGCAGTGCTCACAGTGCACACAGCAAACACAGTACACACCATACACACAGTTTTATGTGTATGTATGATAAAATGCAGACATTGGTGTACATTTATATATATACATATAAGTATATCTCTTTCCTGGCGCGTTGTGTGCATAAAGTTTGCTCTGCTTGCTTATTACTCGAACAAGTATCCTTTCGAGCTGCACTTCCTGCAGTCCCGGAATGGAGACGTTGGCGTGGATGCTACTTAAAATTTACGAGTCGCATGTCTGGCGTTGCTCTGGCTTAAATCTTAAATGGAATGTAGTTCATAAATATTGCAATTGCAATATTTAAAGGGAATGTTCTGAAAGTGAATGCCACAACTTACACAATCACACGGCAATGCGTACAAATATGCTTGATACAGAGTTGGCCAAATGCTCGAATTGCAAGAATTTGCCTGCTCATTTAACAATTGATTTCTGGTTGACTTTGAACTAGAATTGTTCAAGTTGTTCGAGCCGCTCAATTTACGCATCAATTGTGTTGAGGTTGAGTGAAAATCTCTAATAAGCTAATTGATATAATTAAATGCTTTGCTAATGTTGGCATTTCGTTTAACTAAACGCAATGATAATGTAAATTGTATCAGTCACTCTCAGTATTTCTCCCTATTTATATATGCAGGCGACTGTGTGTGCGTGTGTGTGTGTTTACGTATGCCATCATCATTGGGCTTCATTATTGCGGTCGCCAGTGTTGTCGGCAAAGCCTAATGGCAAATCGAACATATTTGCATATGAAATGAGCGAGAAATCGAAACATGGCGACAGCCAGGCACGAGTCCCATCAAAAAAGCAAGCGGAACGATTTCCGGTTTGTCTCTGTGTGTGTGTATTTGTGTGTGTGTGTTTGCGATAACCCGCATGTGACTTCAGTTAGTTAGTATGCAAAATGGTTAGCCATTATAATAACTGTTTACGCTCGTAATAAATTATGCGCTGACTTGTTTAGCTGACTTTTCAATTAAAATGAAGCACAATGGGTAACATCGCATCGTATGGGTAACATTTTATCTATCTATTTTTAAAGCAACGTAAACTCTCGAGAGAAATTAGAAGGCTCCAAGTCCGCGGCAAGCCTTTGTGCTCAACTTAATTACAAAATCAACGATGGCTGCCAAATGCAAGAAAAATACTTTACAAATTTTAATAACTTTGTTTGCCTGGGCAACAGGGCAAAAATTGTTGAGCCTAAGAAATGCAAATTAGTTTACAAGTGATTTAAATAAGATACAAAAAGTGACGAGGGACAAGCAGCAACAATACAATACAAACAGAGACATGGCCAAAAGGGCTACTAACAACTTTTTAGATGCGGCCCCAAAAAAAAAGAGAAGAAAAAACAAAAAAACATTTTTAAGTGATGTTGAAGTGAAGCAAAAGTAAAGCCAAGAGGAAAACGAAACAAGAAATTTCTGAGAATATAATTGCATAATTAGAAAATAAATAAACGAAGGAATGAGATCACTTTCTAGCTTTGCATCAGCAAACAATCAGCTAAAAATGATGATCATGAAACTCACAATTCATGTGCATATTAAACCAACCTTCGGTTTTATTCTCAATTAAAACCAAATTTAAAGTAAACTCTTTAAAGAGCGCTATCTGAGAGGGGAAATGCGTTGGCCGGCCAGTAATCTCTCACTTTAAACAAAGGCAAATGCATTAATGATGCAAAATTAAAGAGCCGGCCAAAAATAACACAAGCAAATGCCAAGTGAAAGGAGGAAATTGTGAAGAGCAGAGACTCGGAAAATAAGCCCCAACCCCAACCCCAAGCAAAGACATAATTCAAAAACTGGCGCCCAAAAAAGAAATCCACAAATGTAGGCAAAAACAAAACCCTTAAAAGCAAGCCGAGAACAAAACAGAAAAACCAAAAGAAAAGCAGATGATATTAGCATAAAAAAAGGATTTGCTCGCTAATTTCACTTTAATGTAAACGCGGCGACTGCGACGATGACGTCGTTGCCATTACATCACTTTTATCTCTGGCCTCCGCGCCGCTCTTCCCCTTCGACTGTCTGTGTTTGCCTTTTGTCTTTTATTTATAGCATTATTAGTGGCACTAAGTAAAAGATCGCAGCATTTTTCTTTGCCTTTCCACTTTTCATTCGCCATTCCTTTCTGCTTGCCACTTGCCACACTCCGCTTGCCACTTGCCGCTTGCCACTTGCCACTTGCCACTTACCATTTGCCGACGTCTTTAGCTTGGGCTATGGGTTTAGCTCAAACTATGGCTTTGGCCTGCCCCAATAACAAAGTGCTAATGTCCCATGCTAATTATGCATCATTTGTTTTTCACTTTGTCTCTTCCACTCTCCCTCTCTCTGTCTCTTTAATTTTTTACTGTCACATCAGCTCATCATGTTTTCTCTCGTTTATTCTTGTGCTTCCAGGTCCGCCCGTTCTCTCGGAATCCATAATTGGCACCCTCGGCCGGCTGCCCTGCAATGTGACTCCACCCATCTATGAGGATCGTGTGGCTCTGGTCATTTGGTACAAGGTTGGACTGAAAACACCCATCTATAGGTGAGTGCTTAATTATGTTTGCAGCAGGGGAAACTCCTCATTCTAAATTCCAAACAATTTGTAACAAGTGTCAATAATTAGCTCTGGTTTGAGAGTTGCTCCCTAACACAAATCAATCGAATATTTTTCGTTATTTTTGTTGTTTTTTGTGTGCTTGCCTTGATTTAGCAGCAGTGATGTCAGTGTCATTATTCTCTCTCCCCTTTCAGCTTTAAGGTTTTGTGTCAAGTGCAGAAGCATCGAACGTACTACAATAATTTCGGCCACACACACACACATACTCATACACATGCCGAGGTCCATAAATAAGCGAAATTGATTACCACAGACAACTTTTGCTTACCCAACCCAACTCACTTAACTCACCCACTCAACCCGGTCAACCCACTCGAGCACAGCAACTGGTAGACAGACAGGGGAATCGAAGGGTGTAGCGAATCTGCACATGTCAGTTGCTGTGTTTCGGATGGAGGAAGGGCACTTTTTCATTTTGATTTAATGTCTGCTAATTAAGCAATTTTTTGCATGTTTTGGGGGCTGCTCAACTGCAGCCATTAAATTAGCATAACTAGAAAATTATACACAGGCAACGAAGGCGGCATAAGGAAGTGAGACGAGCCTCTAAATTGAGTAAAGTTTTCGGCATCGAGAACGACTTGAATGCTCAAGGTTACATTTACAGCACAAAAACTTTTTCAATTATTCATGTTGAACATTATGGCATTGTTGCTAGAGAGACTTTTGGTTTTTGTATCTTATAGATACATAGATACGAGTATGTCTGCATACATCAAAGGAGCCGAAAACTTTAATTGGATTTGTTCGACTCGGACGCATACATATGCTCGTATCTCGAACGCTCTCTCTATTTGGATGCCTGTCTATGTGTGCGTGTCGAGACTCAAAGGGAGACGCTGATTAGCTGATTGCTAGTTAAGTCTGCCAAGCAGGCAGGCAGTCAACGGCATTGACATGCGCCTGAAACTAATTGAACTTCAGCACTTCAAGGACTTGCAAATGACTAGAGCGAAAATAGTAATTAGCGTTGCGTAACGACAGTTCAGGCAAGCCAACTTGCAGGCCACGCTTCAACTCTTGTTTGTAATTAAAAACCACTCAGCAAGTAAATTAATCATAAAACGAAAGTTGTATTTCTGTTTTTTTTCTCCCATTGCCATTGGCTTTGGCATTTGTATTTGTATTTGTATTGCCAGTTTTTTATTTCGGCCCGTGCCCAATGCTACAAATTTAATTTACCTCTTCTACCTCATTGGCATCATCTCGCAGCTGGCATTTCAATTGTGCATCGATGGATGCGAGTGCGAATTTTATTTCCATCTGACATGTGAGCTCCCCAGCTGCCTGACTATATGTCTGTCTGTCTGTCTGCCTGTCTTTCTGTCTGTCTGTCTGCTGCCTGGCTCATTATGCCAGCTCTCGCTGCGTATTACATAATAGCACCATATGTCTGCAAATCAAAATTGAATTGTAATAAAACACAGACAAGCGATGGCAAGCTGTCAGAGAGCGCACAGAGAGTTGCAAGTTTAATAACTGCGTCGAGCATTGTCGAGGGTCGTCAGAGTAATTCCTCACAAGCTCAGCTAGTTATGAATTCAACTGCATCAGAATATCAAATGACAAATGACAAATGAAACAAATCACACAAATTGCATTGCCTACTTTTAGGCGTTGCTTATAAAACTCAGCTTTGGGATTTATCGCATTGCTGCTGTTATTAAGAGCTGCTGTTTATTTACCTTTTTATCTTGTATGCAAGTCAAAAGATTTTAGTTTTTGCTATTGAGATCCAGAGCAGAGCAAAATAATCGAAATTAAGGCTACGATGGAACTCCAAGCATGAGTGTTGTCCAATTTAAATGACAAATGAATGCAGAAGCACACAGATTCTGTTTGAGCCAAATTATCGGTTTGACAGCTCAGAAATGCAGTATAAATCTCACTTGGCCTTAAGTCGAGCCAACTTCAAAACATTGCTCAGCAAAATTTCACTTTGATCAGACTTAATCGCACGTAGCCATCGCAAAGCCAAAGAAAAGAACAACATAAAGTTTTTAGCCAATACAAAACCTGGTGCAAACTTTTAAAGCCAATTGCCAAACATTCGACTTGGCAGTAGAAAAAAAAGTAGAAAAAGTAAACTTTAAGAGCATTGATTGACCGCTGAAATGAGCTCATTATGGTAACTTTTATAACACCCAGCTATAAATCCGCAAATTGCAAATAAAAGAAAAAAAATATATAAAAAATCAGAATTAATCAATAATCTACAATTACAAACTAAAACAATAAATTACGACAGCGGGATTGGGGCGAGTCAGGCGATAATTAATTCATTGCAGAACCCAATACACAGTTTGGAAAAGTTGAACGCAAGGTGAGCGACCAGCTTTAAACTTTATTCCTCGGCTGGAGAAGAATGCTGGACGTACTTCATACCTGTACTTGCCCCTGTACTTGTACTTGGCCCTACTTATACTCATCGCTGTATTTATTCTCTTCTTCTCCAATGTATTTCAGTGTCGATACACGCGACTCGAACTTTGCGCAGGGAACCCACTGGTCGGATGAAACGTACCGGGAGCGGTTGTCCTTTCACGTGGAAGGACGTGCCGGCACGCTGACCATCAAGTCAACATCTGAGGACGACACGGGCGAGTATCGCTGTCGTGTCGACTTTCAAAAGAGCCCAACACGCAACTCCAAAGTGAATTTAACTGTCATAAGTAAGTATTGAGCACTTCACAAAGCACCATGTAGCATGTAGCAGCAGCAGCAGCAGTTGGTGTTGCACTTGCAGTTGCAGCAGTGACACAGTGGCATAATTGAGCAGCTAATTTGTGCAGCGACAACTGCGTATCCTGGACCAGCACTCAGCTCTTGAACAAACACATTAGTTACAAAATAAGACGCCAACTGTATGCTCTGTTTTCCGCCTCACCCCTGCCACCAAGTTTTTCTCAATTTCCCACTGTCTTATGGTAACTTTGCTTCAGCTTCGCAAACAGCTTTTAAAGTGCCAACTTGGCGAAAACTTTTCGCCTCCTTCTCTTTAAGCTGGCTGCGTATAAAAAGTGCAATGTGTAACTTTAGAATTGAATTTTTGCCATTTAAATGGTTTTTTCTTATACTTCTCTATACTCTGCTGGTTCCTCAGCTATGGCACTCACTTGGCGCCAACTAGAAATTCAATTAAATTACTAATATTTGACAGACTTTGACATTTGAGGAGACGACTGCCAATTTGAGCAACTATTAGAATATTTGAAATAATCAATAAATTAATTTATAAAAAATTATATAATTAAAGATTATAAGTAAAAAATATAAATATATTATAAAAAAAAATAAAATAGCAAATATTTTAAATCCACAGACAAACATAACACAGGGAAATAAAGATTTAACAAACTCTTTTTAAAATAATATTATGATTATTATTATATTATTATTATATTATTATTATTATTATTATTATTATTATTATATTATTATTATTATATTATTATTAGGAATTCAATCATTTGCAACTGGGAACGCATTCAATCTTCGGCTTGAGTGTATATATTATTTGCTTCCTAATATTATTTTGCGGCACGTTTTCAATGCCAGCTTGCCACCTGAGGGGCAAGGTGAGAAAGGAGCAGGCAACGGCCACAGCTTGCAATTTAGCATTAAAATTTATATGCGAGTGCAAAGGCGTTTAGCTGAAATATACGGCCAGTTCCAGGGCTGGCAATAAAAATATTGTGGGTAAATAGTTGCTGTCGACGTCGACGGCGACTGCGGCGTTGACGCTAACGTAGCTGCTGCTGCTGCTGCTGTTAGATGAAGCGTTTAGAGGCATTGGGCGTGGTTGTGTTTTACAAACTTCTTGAGCATGTTCAACATGCAATGCTCTGCCAACTGTGATTGTGTGTGTGTGTGTGTGTGTGGGTGTGTGTGTGTGTTCGTTAGTGTGTGCGTATGTGCTTGCGACATGTGAAGCGTAAAACCATGGCTGGATTTAGAACTTTATACGTCGGTTGGCAAAAAGTTTAAAGAAGATACGAGTATTAGATTAAAAGTTGCCACAGCCCTGGGTGGACAGTTTAGACAACTTGCCGCTGCTAATGCGAGCGGTAACAAGACGCTGCGGGTCAACAGTGGAAGAACAGGGATAGGAGGAGACGAGAGCGTACAGCAATGCAGAGCAGAAGAGAAGAGCAGAAGAGAAGCTAAAAGAAGAGAAGGAGATGCCACTAAGTCCTGGACATGTTTTGCAAATTTGCCAGCAAATATGTTGAGCTAAGCTCCAACTTAATAGCCATTGCCCATAGACCGTTTTCTATTTTCTATTTTCCATTTACCATTTACCAATTCACCATTCACCATTTTCCATTTAGCATTTCCCGCAGCAGGCTACACAAGTGAAATGAAAATATTTTCAAGTGAATAATCGGAGCGTGGCGCGTGCCAGACGAGCAAACAAGTCAAAATAGTGGCAAGTGGGCAAATAAAACAAGCGAATTTGCGCAAATTAAAAGTTTGCTCAACACGTCGGTGAAAATTTACGGCTTTATTTCACAGCAAGACGTAGACTTGGCCAAAAGAAAATCGTTAAACCATCTAGCTGCTTCACTCGTGGTCAGGCAAATAAAAAGCAAAGAAACTAACAAAAAAATAGAAATGTTGCAAAGCCGGGCTGAACTTTGAAACATGCTACCAGCAAGCAGCAACAGGAGGCTGCAACCAGCAACCTGCAACCTGCAACCTGCACCTGCAACCTTCAGTCTGCACCTGGCTGAGTCTGGCTCTAGCCAGCTCTGAAATCCTGCAAATGAAACATGGCAGGCTATCGTGAATGCAAGACAGCTCTTTAATATTTAGACAGCTCTTGCCTCGAGTGAGAAAGAGAGCTGGAGAAAGATTGTGAGAGGCAGCGGCAGAGGGCGGGCAGTAGACTGACTGAAACATTGTTTAAGAATAGAATTAAAAGGAATTTAAATATTGAATTAGCAGTAGCTGCTTTAAATAGTTTATATAGTAAACTTAAACCTAAACCAAAATCAAAAGCTTCGTTAAGAGCTTACTTGTACAATAATTCAATTTCAATGTTCTCTCTCGTTTGGCAACAGCTCCGCCCGAGTCAATCATCATACTGGACAGCAAGGGTGCCACCATTATGGATAACACACTGGGACCCTACAATGAGGGCTCCACCGTGAACGTCACGTGCGTGGCCATTGGCGGTAAGTTCATCCACACGTCTCTCGGTCTCTCCGGTCTCTCACGTTCCAGCAGTGCTCCAGTCCCTTATTACCAGCGATTGCCACCTCGTCGCCCTGTCAACCCGTCGACAAGTGGACGAGTAGACGAGTGGACGGGGCGGACAAGTATTTTGCCAAGTGTTGAAGCTGCTTTTTGTGTCTGACAATTAAAAGTGATGAGCATGAAAATGCAGGCAAAGATTTCGCATTTTATTTAATTTCACATTTGCTGAAATGCTGTCGACTGCACGAACCAGCAACGAGCACACAACGTGTACAGAGTGTAAACTGAGGGGAGCACAGAGAGGGAAGGCGGAGGGAGCAACGACAATGCCCACACAAATTGCATTGAGAGCACTTGAAAATTGCTAAAAGCCAAACAAGACAACAAATGAAATAGCGAAAGGCACTTCAATACACACACATACACACATGCACACACCCTCATGCACACAAATACTCACACAAACACACACACACACATACATATATATACTCTGGGGCACTTCTTGCACTTGTGAGCACATAAACAAACAGTCAAAGACAGCAGCTAAATCGCTGCCAGCATCTGAGGCTGGGAGTGCGAATGGGTGGCAAGCCAGCTCAAGTCTAAGCCGTATAACAAACATATCAGTTGCACACACACACACACACACACACAGACATACACCCCTCTCCTGACCCGCTTAAATCATCGTTGTGTCCTACCCTCAGCACAACATACACTCAATAATTTTGGTTTCTCCTTTGCTGCAGGTCGACCTCAGCCGAGAGTTACCTGGTGGCATGGCAGCACAATGTTCAATAGCTCCGGCCTGGGCAATCCGCTATCGGAGCGACGTGTGGGCAATGTGCTATCACTGGCCAAGTTGAAGCGCAAGAATCTCCACATGCAGCTGACGTGCCGGGCGGAGAATAATAATTTGACATCGCCAATTATCAGCAGCATCGTCCTCGACGTGAACTGTGAGTCTTGCAATCCCCACTCGAGTCGCAGCATCTAATTAATCAACTCTTTTGTCAATGCCCCATTCTCTCTCTCTCTCTCTCTCACAGTGCGTCCGCTGACTGTGAAGCTGCAAGGAGAGAATCGCCCGCTTTCGGCGGAGAACTCTTATCAGCTCAGTTGCGTTGTCATCGGCTCACGTCCAGCGCCAACGGTTACCTGGTGGAAGGGCAGCACCCCCATGAAGAATACGCATGAGATTGTAAGTACCCAAGTAACCCCCATGGAAACCCTTCATAAATTGCTGCCACAGAATGGACGACTAAGCGCTGACCTGTAATTGCCATCTCTCTTTGAGCTGACAGTGCAATATACTCTGCTCATCAGCTGCTCTGTTTACAGGGTATGCACATGCAAATTTCAAAACTCAGAAGCTTGTTAAATCGTACCCAAGTCCAGGCCTTAGAATCCTCACCACCCCTCCCTCTCCCAGCGAAAGCGCCTTCAAGGCAATTCCACTTCTGGGCACGGTTGCTAGATGTGCTTTGTGGTAATTGAAGTTACTTCAACGGCAGTCACGTAGCTACCTTCAATTAATACCAGGAGTGGAAGGGAGGGTGGGAAGTGGAAGTTAGGAGTGGAGAGGTAGCTCTGCTTTAACGACTGGCCATTGCACGTGCCAGCTGGGGAGTTGAATGCCCCATTGTTTCGGTTGGCAGGACACACAAAGCTATTAACTGTTTCGCTGTTTCGTACATTTTGCAGACCAGTCCAGATGGTAATATGACCACATCGGTGCTGACATTCACGCCCACCATCGACGATCGCGGCAAGTTTCTGTCCTGCCGCGCCGAGCAGAGCATGATTCCAGAATCGGGAATGGAGAATGGCTGGAAATTGGACATCTATCGTGAGTATTGTTGACACTTCTCTGCTTTGATTATTAGTTGCGCTCTTCGAATTGGTGAATTGAGTGGAGACATCAAAGACGAATCAATCTGACCTCTATCTGTCTATCTGTCTGAGGGCAATGCAAATTAGTCTACCCAAAGCCGCCGTGTTAACGTGGCGTATGCTTAATATTTAATTTGACTGCCAACAACTTTTTAATGAAAACGAAAGGCAAAGAGGCAGAGCAGGGCTGAGTCTCCCCGCCCCGCCGATATTGACTTTAAATACTTCCGTCAAAAATGCTGCAAAAGGCAGCGGATATATAAAATATTCCTTTTTGTGCTTTTGTTGTTGTTGTATCTCTCGTGTTTTTTGTTGTGCTTTTTTTGTGATTTTTTGTGTGCCAACTTGTGGCAAGTTTGGCAAATTAATTTCCAGCGGCGGCCTGCAAAACTTTGGGCCAAACTTGCAAAACTTTTAACCCGCCGCAAACACCGCAAGCAGCGACGCCAACTGCGAAGCCATCTTTACGCTTTTACAGTTTTTCGACCTGTTTGCACAAAATTTAAATGGCAATCCATGCCGTCTCCCCTCCCTTCCCGCCTTACATCGCTTCCGTTTCCTGTTTGCTGTTTGCCTTTGGCGCGCGGTTTGCTTGCTTACCTTTTAACTTCTTCTCGAATTTTTTAATACTCGTACTTACTACAAATTGTGCCGTTACTGCTGCCCCCATTCTATTGAATCTTGTGGTCCATTGAGCAACCCTTTCGCCAGCTGCTTGACTCGGACTGGCTCTCATCTTGTTTGCACAATTTGATAGATTGCTTAATAAGCTTAATTGATTCGAGCAGTTCGCGCAGCGGTTTTGATTTAATTAAGTTACAATATTACTTGTTCAAGCCAAACATTCATACCACTCAACTCCCAAATCTGAGCTGTTCATTGCCAACAGCACGTCTAGATTTATTTGCGCACGCTTGGCGCTTTTCATAAATACATTTGCCGAATAGAAAACAAATGTACTCAGCGCCAGCTCCGTAATTGCCTGCAGAAAAGACTCAAGAGTCTGGGGGCAACTTAAATTGCCTAATTTGTGGGGCTTTGCTGTAATTGTACCTTCAATGCTCATCCAATTACAATCTTTACTTTAATACAGACATACCTGTGGTTAGCCTAGAACTGGGCACAAATTCGCTGAATGCCACGCTCCGCGAAGGCGTCGATGTGTTCTTCGAGTGCAACATCAAGTCGAATCCCTGGATCTACAAAGTCAGCTGGCGACACAATGTGAGTAAAATGCATATATTTCTAAACATATTTTCTATACAGATATATTCATTAATATATATTGAGGCCCTGCGGCCGACCAGCATAAAAATTGAAGACGTTTATTAGACTTACGTTATTATTATTTTCATTATACTCCACACATAAATTACCTTGAGGCCACACAACAAATCGAAAGCCGCAGCTCACACCCCATGTAGCCACAGTGCGTAGTGCTTGGCACACGCCACATAATTGTTGCATATTTTAGAGCTGACAGGCATAAAAAAAAGCGAGAAAAAATCGACACACACACCACACACACCCACTCACACACACACATGCCTAACTGTATATATTGAAATTTATAGAATTTATTATTGAATTATTTAGCTGTAAAAGCACTTAACAATTTATGCAGCATCGCTCCTAAATTATGCAGCCACGCCTCTCCTACCATCCCCCTTCCCCAACCAACTCTCTCGCACCCTCTCCATTAGGCGGCGAGAGAAGGTAAACCATTTGTGCCGCTGGCCATATATGCGAGCATGTGAGCCAACATGAAAGTGTTATTAGCCTCAAATTAAATTTATTTCAGTGCACAGTTACCGTCAAATTGAATTTAACTCAATAAATTATTGAACATATCTAAAATTTATCGGCACATGCGAATTTCCAATTTACCCCATCGACTCTAACTGTGTCGATTGATTTCGGTTGCAGGGCGATATACTGGAGAATAACCCAGCCGAGGGCATCGTTGTGGCCAACCAGAGTCTCGTCCTGCAGAATGCGAGCAGGGCCAGGACGGGCATCTACACCTGCGTTGGCAGCAATCGTGAGGGCGATGGCGAGAGCAATCCCGTGCAGTTGGACATACGATGTGAGTAGCAGTAGTGATCGGCAATTGAAGTAGCTTTAATAGCAGCTAATAGACAACACAATGCAATTGTGACAAGGTCTAAACAAGTCGCAACTACACATACAACATGGCTCAACGCTTTTCAGTGGCCTTGCAACATGTTGTGCAAGACAAATTGATGCTGTCAACCAGACAATAAACAAGCAACTAGTAAAGCAACAACAATTCTAATAAATATTAAATAACTAGTCCACAAATTGATTAAACAAAATGCTTGGCAAATTTGCATTGCCTGCTCTCGATGAGAAGGCAACAAAGCGACTGCATTTGTTCCACATCTCTGTGCAACCAGAGAGTTTTAGACTGCAGAGAGAGTTGGCAATTGTCAGTTGGCAGTTTGCTACAAGCCAAATGGAGCAAAACGAGTCAAACGAATGCTTTTGTTGTTCGAGTTGTTCGAGTTGTTCCTGTTGTTCGTGTTGTTCGTGTTGCTCAACGCGAACTCGAGTTGCTCGAGTGGTTCGTGTTGTGCCATTTAAACACAAATTGAACTCAAGTCTTGCAATGTTTTGCTTTAATTATGCAAATGCCTTGCCAATTTGCACAGACACGTACTCAAGCTCCGTTTCGTTTTTTGCCATCTTTCCATCTCTTTCCTGCTCTCTCTCTCTCTCTCTTTTTGACACAGTTGCGCCCGTTTGCCGTGCCGGGCAGCGAACTACTTACAGCTCGGGTCGCCAGGAGACCGTTAAGGTTGCATGCGAAATCGATGCGAATCCCGCGGAGGCAACATACGTCTGGAAATTCAATGCAACTCAAGGCGAGGTCGCCGATATACCAGCATCACTCGTGGCCGTCGACCGTGGACGCAGCGTTGCCCACTACACGCCCATGATGGAGAATGTAAGTATTCCAGCGATTCAGTTCACACAATGCGATGTGGCATCATATAAATCAACCCATGAATCTGTCCCCAAACGGACAGCAACATAATTTTCCAAACGAATTGCGGTTTTGAATTTTCAATTAAGGTTGAAAAGGTGTGTCGCCATCGCCGCATTGCATGCATAAATTAAGTCAACGAAATGCCATTGCATTGTCACTCACACACACACACACACTCTCTCTTTCTCTCTCTTTCTCTCTCTCACACACCTGGTGTGGCTTCTTCTCCCGCATTTATAGGACTATGGCACGCTGCTGTGCTGGGCCAGCAACGAAATTGGCGATCAAAGTGAACCCTGCGTGTACACAATAGCCCCAGCAGGTGAGTACACAACAGAGTATGCAGCAGAGCAGTCACTCTCCCCCCACCCTCCAAGTCTCCTTCGTGCCTGTGGCTCGCGTGTTTGTCCCTTTTGCTTTTATTTCCGTGCAGTGGCCAAGACTCCGTTGGAGGGCTTAGTAGTGTGCCCAAAGAGAGTGCAGGGAATACACGAATGTGAATCTTGAATTGCAATTGATATTCAAAGAATTTCAGTTAAGGATCTGTTGAGTAACACTGCGAATATTTCTAATGCTCAACTAGCATAGAAAACACAGTTAACTAAGGGTATTCACACAGGGTATTCAGCTGTCGTCCTTACTCTATCTTCTCTCGGTCTCGGTCTCGGTCTGGGTCTATAGCTGTATTGTGTTTTGTGTTTTTGTTTATGTTTAGTTTGGCAGCCCGCTGTGCTGATTTGTTGATGACTTTGGCACTTTCGGTGCTTTGCTAGATTAGTCAAAAAGTTGTTACAGTTGCTACTGGATGTGCTGCTGCCACAGCTGCTGCAGCAGCATCTGGATTGTGGCATATTGATTTTGAAGTCACATTTTATGCAGTTGCAGTTGCAGTTGCAAATCAGTCACGCGGTACGTGCAGCTTTAGCAATTTGTTGCTTGACTGCTGCCCCAATGATAAGCAGAAGCAGAAACCGAATGTGAATGTGAATGTGAATGGGAATGTGAATGTGAATCTGAATGTGAATCTCAATCTAAAATTTGAATAATAGTAAACAAATGAATTTCTGTGCTTGGACAGGCGAACCGGATCCATTGTTAAACTGCACGCTGCTCAATCAGACATCCTCGGGCTTCCAAATCGAGTGCATCGAGGGCTTCGATGGTGGACTCCAGCAGGACTTTATCATGGAGGTTTATGCGAATGGAACGACGCGCTATCCAAAAATTTACAAATCAAAGTGAGTAGACGGATATGTGAATCACACGCCGTGTGACTTTTGCATTACACAACAATGCTCAACGAGGCATGGCAAACGCACATGGAGGACTCTGGTCCGGTGCTCAAGCCTCCTTTACCTCCTTCACTGTATTGTCCAATACAGCAATGCTCATTTATCGTTCACGTTCACGTTCACGTTCTCCTTCTCTTTATCTTTCTGCTTCTACTTCTCCATCTTCATTGTGGTTTTTTGGCCGGCGCTCGTTGCTTCTGCCCGGCACATTCAAATATCGATTCGACGCGCATTACATGGGGACACGGACGACAGGAAGCCGTACTTTGAGGTGAGCGGTCTGGTGCCCGGCATGGGCTACAATGTCTTCCTCATTGCGCACAACAGCAAGGGGCGCAGCAATGCGACGATACTACAGGTCTACACGCTGAAGGATCCCGAGAAGCAAACGGGTAAGTTGTCGAAGGGGGTGCGGGTGCTGGTGCGTGTGAAGAAGCAAATGGGTTTGCAATTTCATGCATGTCCTACACTGTCCTACACTGTGCTACACTGTGTGCTGGACTCTCTTTTAGGCAGTCGTTGCCTGCAAATTAATTGGCACTGGCTTTTGGCCATGGCTCGCAGTTACAGTTGGCCATGACTCTCTGGGCATGACGGTTTGATTTGCCTTTTAATTTGCCTTTAAGTTCTTTGCTTTCTCTAACATTTCGTTTCTTAACGTTTCTTTCACACTTTCTTTCGCTTTTGGTTGCATGCTTTCAGTTCAAATAACATTTACCAAGACCTACCAAGCTCTTAAGCCAGCTTATGGCATAACATCGACTGCAACTGCAACTGCAACTGCAACAACAACGACAACAACAGCAAGGCCCACAACAAGTGATTGTGTGTGCGAGGAAGATGAGTTTATGGGCGTGGGCAATGGGGCGTATGACGAAGGTAGTGGATACTTTCACCTCAAGATCTTTATTTGACCTGCATATTGTTTCTTTATTCTTTATTCTTTATTTGTTTATGACTAAGTGTCAAGCAATGTTTTGTTGTTCATATATTTATTATTATTTTATCGCTGCTATTATGTTTGTTTTATCTGTACAAATTTATACTTTTGATTTTCTTTTTATTGTACTATTTCCTTTACATTGTTACTCTTATTTCTATTGTCAACTGATATAATTTTATTTTAATTGTATTTCTATCAATTTTGTTTCAAAATAAATAACTGCAATCGCTATTTATTATTGTGTTTTTAATTTTGTTTTACACTTTATTTTGTTACCAATTCTTGTTTTACTTTATTACATTTTATAATTTGAATATATTTAATCAAAATTAAATGAATTTTTTTTCATTTTTATCTTGTTTATATTTATTTTTTATATATTATTTATTTTACTTTATTACATTTTATAATTTGAATATATTTAAAATTTATTTTGATTTTCCATGCAATTTCCCTGTAATTGTATTCAACATTTTCTAATTTATTTATTATTTTTATCATGTTTATATTTAGCTTTTATATATTTATATTATTTTTCAATTTGATTTGATTAGCTTTATTTGCTTTTAATTTGCTTCAATCAATTCGATTTCAATAAATTTCTTTATTATTTCTATTTTTTATTGAACGCAACTGCTTTTTCAATTTACTCACCAACTTTGCATACAATTCAAGTGGGTTGCTCCCTTTAAATTTGCCTAACGAGGAGCACACAATAAATGCGAATGAATTGTCGAGCAACTCTCTCTGTCTCTGTCTCTGTTTCTGTCTCTGTTGCTGTCTCTGTTTCTGTTGCTGTTTCTGACTTTGGTTGCGGGTTTGGCTTTTTGGTGTTGGCTACTAAAAATGCTCGACATGCCGCCGGCGGCTGAGACAAAAATTAGCAACCTTAACACTGAGCGGCTTACAACGGACCACACACACACACACACACACACGTACTGGACATGCACACACACACACACACACACACATATATATATATATATATATGTATATATATTGAGCTACCAACACACATGCAGCTCATTAAAGCAACACTAAATTCAAAGCACGTGCAGCAAGAACTGGCAGCGACACCAAAAAACAACAACAATAACAACAACAATAACAACAACAACAACAACGACAGCATAGTGGACAGCGAGCGGGGAAGGGAAGCGACAACGGAACGTAGTTAGCAGCTCATAAAACAATGCAAAGAAGGAAAAAGCAACACAGTGAGAGAGCGAGAGAGAGAGCGAGAGAGACAGAGAGAAATGGGGGAGCAGAGTGAGACGAAAGTTGCTAGACTAAAGGGGCAGGCAGTGGAATATGTAATGCATTCTCGCAAAATTATTACAGTATACGCTTATCCTACGAATATTCTCTTGTTTTTTTTGTATTCTCTTTCGCATTTCTTTCTCTGGCGCTGCCCTGCCCTGCCCTGCCTTTCCTACTATCCGGCAGACCATTCGCCTATGGCCTATGGACCCGTCATCGAGGACATCCGGCCATTCCTTGGCATACTCGCGGGCATACTGGGCAGCATATTGCTGGTGGCCATCATCATAGTCATCGTGGTGCGCGTTCGCGGCTCGTCGGGACGCGATCGCAATAATTACTCGCATCCGGGCAATGGGAGCAGCAGCACGGCCAACGGCAATGGGAACCTCGGCATACTTGGTAGCAATAACAATGGCAGCCTGGGCATCGGTACGCTGGCTCACAATGGGGGTCAATCAGTGCAGGATATGCATCGCATTGGCCGCGAGACGTGTCATGTGACGAGCAGCCTGGACAGCATTGATAAGAATCCGGATATAATACCACAAGGTGAGCCCACGATTTGTCCTTCACAATTGGCCTGCTTACCAACGCCATAAACATTTCGATTGCCATGCGACAGATGGACACGATGTCGACGATGAGTGGACAACAAAGGGACACAATCGTGCCTATGCAACGGCTGCTCTCGCCGAACAGAATGCGGTGATTACCTCCACCACATATGATCACATTATGCCCACCTATGCGGTGGTCGATAAAAAGTCTGGTCCCCCAACCGCTCATGGCCAGTATATACAGTATAATACGCTTATACCCGTTAGCAAAATGGGCGCTTATGCCAATCAACAGCAGCATCAGCAGCAGCAGCAGCAGCAGCAACATCAGCAGCAGCAGCAACATCAGCAGCAGCAGCAACAGAAGGTGAGTTATGCCCGGCTAAGCTCTAATCCGCACTTAGCCGGCAGTCAAACATTTAACCTTTTACAAGATGGTTGCCATGGCAAAGTTGGCAGCCATCTTAATTTATAGCCACGACAGGTGTCCAACCCATTGAGTGGAGAGCGAAAGAGAGCGAGAGCGAGAGCGGGGTGGGGGCTCAATAGCGGTTCAGTGAGTATCCGCAGGCGAGTGCAGAAACAGAGCAAGCGTATGCCATATTGTTGGCCGTGCTGCTGTTGCGCATATTTTGGGTTAAGTGGTTTTTATGGCCAGCAAACAGTTCATTATTTAAGCCACAATTGATGGGCACTTGGCTGCTGTTTACCGGTTAGCCAAGCAAACCAAGCAAACAAAAATGTTACTGACCAGCGCTCAGCAACTACCTGCAGTTTATGCAGTAAATTAAAAGAGCTGATTTCATTTGTGAATATGTTTGATATAAGCAAATATATATATATATATATGCAAATTAGTTAACTGTTGTTAATAAACTGTGATGATTTCAGCGGATACCAATAGACCAGCTACATGCAACTTAAGCGTTCCTAATGCGATTCTCCTGTGAAACACCTACAACAGCAATAGCTTATAGTTGGATGTAGACCAAAAGAAACGTTGAGGGTTAAATCGGTGAAGGTCGCGCAGATAAATAGAAAACAACGAGCGTGAAGGGGGCGTGGCAAAGTGGCAGTGTAGCAGTAGCAGCAGTTGCAGCAATAGAAGCGCCACTCGTTGCAGCAAAACCAACATAATTTGAAAATCATTTAAGTAGAAATTTTCTGTGTGTATGCGACGCCCACTAGCAGCAACAACAACAACAACAGCAGCAGCAACAACAACAACAGCAGCAACAAGGACAAGCAGCAGATACCCAACGAGCAGCAGCAGCAGCTGTAGCAATATAAATTTTCCATTTGCGAATTTAATAAAAATAAGTTGCAGGCGGACAGGCAGAGCAGAGCAGAGCAGAGCAGACCAGGACCAGGACCTGAGCTGAAACATCGCTAAGGAGCAAAGCAAGGCAAAAGGATCCGCGCATTTGCTATCTCTCACTCTGTGTGTGTGTGTCTATGTTTGCTTGTGTGTGTGTGTTTGTGAATGTTATCCCCCTCGTTGATGTTCTCCTTGTTGTTGTTGTTGCTGCTGGTTGCAAAATGCAATAAACGGCAAGTGTGCAATGCAGCTCGACTCGGCGCTGCAGCTGCTAACTGAAAGTGGTTGCTTACAGAGGTCAGGTTATACGTGGCGTTGGCAGACACATTAGAAACAGGCGCTGTATGTGAGGGTGGGCGTGGCAAATGCCTACGGCAGCTGTAAACAGTAAACCACTCAAAGCAAACACAAATTGAGAGGTGTGAAAAACATAGGAAAACTGTCACAAATATATAAGCAAACTGAATCTCGATTCAACATGATTGAAGTTAATGCGAAAGTATTTCTTATTATTATTAAAGTGTAGCTTAAAGACATCTTGGGCTTTAGTTTCATCACACAACAGGTGCAAAGCGCAGCTCTTGCTAAACTGGCAACTAGCCACTGGCAACTGGCAACTGGCAACTTGGCAATTGTGCAACTGCCGAGCAAACTGAAAGTGATTGACACAACTATGCACAACTTACTTACTAACTCTCTCTCTCTCTCTCTCTGTCTCTCTCTCTCTCTCTCGCTCTGTCTCCCTCTCTCTCTCTCTCTCTCTCTCCTCACACACAGACTGAGCTCAACTACAGCGAGCTGGCCGCCCCAATGGTGGGCAGCGCCATTGGCGTCCAGCGCTTGGCGCCCTATTGCAGCGCCACCTTGGGACGTCCGCGGCAGACGGAGCTGAAGCGAGCCGAGCCGAACATCTACTCCCAGGTAAATGTTATGATGGATGATGATATTTTGGCTGACTGGCAGGCGGCCACGGCGTCTGGCAGCAGCTATGTGGCCGGCGCTGTGGTCGACAATGTGGGCGGGGCTGGCCCTCTCTTCATGCAGGGCTATGCGACGCGTGTGTAGGCATAAGTGTTGCTAATCTTATTGTAGTGTTGCTTAGTTTTATGTTTTGTTAATTTCATTTTTCATTTTATATTTTGCTTAATAAATTTGGTATATACCTTTGTTATTATTGCAACTGCGAAGTGTGTTGCACTTTATTTATGTCCTTGCGATTTTTAATTGCATCTGAAAAGCTGGCGCAAAATCAATTACAGTCAGCTCGTAACTCATAACTCATTTGCAGCTGACAAAACGATAAACTGACAGCTGGCACACAGAAAAACTGAGCTATCAAATTGCAGATACTCACTCGTCTTCTATTGAGCAGAAGAATCTGCACAATATTACAGAGAACGCAGCGAGACACAGAGTGACTATTGCTGATGCAAACTTGACTCTAAAATGCAATCAATATGCATTTGACACCAACATGGCGTATACGTAATGTGCATGCTGGCAGTAGCAGAGGAGGGAACAGTGGGGGCGGGACAGTTCGAAAGATACTCGGTAAAGCAGCAGTAGTTAGTTTTTTAGTACTTGATATTTCAGACTCAAGCAAAGCACAACATTACTTGCAGTTACTCGCATCAGAAGTGCGGGTACTCATCACGCTGGACCAGCAGGGCAAGGGGATTCAATTAAAATAGACCATGTGCCAGGACCTAGGCTGGGTTAAAAGTCCTGTACCCGTTTAGCTGGACATTGAACAGTTCGTGTTCGTGTACGTGTTCGTGTGGCTCTTTGTCTATGGCTTGCTTTGATTTGAACAATTATTGTAATGACTTGAGTTATGTTCATGTTGTACTCGGACATTTGCAGTTGTGAATGGATGTTGTTCTGGTCTCCTCCAGAGCGTGCTGCTCTTAAAATGCACTTAAGCAGTGTGTGGGGGTGTGTGACGTTGCCGTTGCCGTTGCCGTTGCCATGGAACATTCTCAATGTGCACACAGCAAACAACTTTTATGGTCTAACACAACAACAACAACAACAACAACATACTACTACTACCAGCAGGAACAGAACAGCCATGGCAACCATTTACCTAATGACATTGTATGGCTTTATTGTCATTTATCGAAATGTTGTACACAACACAGTTCTCTGAATCTCTGACCAGCAGGCAAAATTGTTTGCCGTTGATTTTAGTTTTCAGTTTACAGTTTACAGTTTTCAGTTTACAGTTTTCAGTTTTCAGCTTTTTGCTTTCAATTTGCTGTTTTATTTTTCTGGCAATTATTTTAATTCGATTTATTTTATACTTTGTGTCCCGCAGTTAGTGTTTTTGTTCTCCTCATCTTCTTGTTTTGTTTTTACCAACTTCGCAAACTGCGCTTTGTGGTCGAGTTCGCCATTGGGGGGTTTCAGGCAGAGCTCTGCACCCCGAAACGAATAATTTAATCAGCTTTGACTTTCCCATTTAACAAAGGGCATATTTACGGCTGGCCAATTGCATTTCCCTGTTGTTCGGCAGAAAAGCAATTAGAAAATACAAATTTGTTGTTGTTGTTTTAGTTGCATAAAAGCAAGAAGTTCTAATGACTCCCTGCTATTAATTGATAAATTGATAAATTGATAAACAATTTGATTTGCATTTCTCCGGTTGCTTTTTTCTTTTTCTCATGCATTTGTTTGTTTATTTATTGGCTTTCTCATGTTGACTGCTATCTGCGGCGCTCGTTTTTAATTTATTTAACGTTGAAAATTAATTTCATTAAAAGCACGTTGAGAGCATTAAGACAACACCATAAATTGTGGCCACACACTCGCACACACACACACTCATTCGCACATACATAATTCGTGGGTAGGCGTTGTAAATATGCCCCACACAAGCATTTGGACAACTCGCACACACACACACACACACGCACACACACACACACACACACACACGCACATGCTCTCCAATGGGCAATTATTGTTGCCCTTTTAATGGTAGAGGAACGCATTGGCTAAATAAGCAGCAAGCGCGGCAACAACAACAACTGGAACAACAACAACAACAAGAACACTAACACAACCAACATCCCCACATCAACAATAATTACAATAACAAAAGTACTAGAGCCAACCACCTTGTTGGCGGTGCTACCAATTTACATGGGGCAGCCACACTCAGCCAGATACGCGCACACACACACACACATACACACACACACACACACACACACACATTCAGACATATAGTATAAACAAGGTCGGTGGCTCCAACTCCCAATTCCGCAACTCGACGTACACATCTAGCGAATATATTAATTTGAGTGTGTAAGTCAACAAAGCAGCCACTGTAATTAGGGCCACATGGACAGCGAGGGTTGCTTGACGCGTTAGACGACTGCCTAATTCTATTTTTTTTATTTTTTTTTTTATTAAAATTGTTTAGTACTTTATTGTTTCTATAGCTTACTGTTACTGTTAATAATAACTTATACTATAGTGATTTATTAGTTTTCAACAAAATATATACATATGTATATACTTAAACCTAGATAATAGGGTATAGTAAATAAATGGCAAAAGGAGAAGATTAAAGGGTTCTGTGGGACAGGACGGTTGGGTTAACGTAATTCAACGAAAATAAGTTTAGGTTTAATTAGGAGAATCATTGCTTATTATAATTATTTATTTTATTTATTTATTTATTTAACTTTGACTAACAGCAGTCGACCCAATTAAAAATCAAAATCTTAAGATAATTAAATTAAAAATAATTACAAATGAAATTTAAGTGTAAAAATGAGTTTAAAATTTAAGTTTAAAATAAGATTAATTGAAATTTAAATTTTAAATTTACAATCTGGGGAAATAAAAAAAGCGTTGATTGATCCAACATTTGTTGCGGGGATTTTTGGGAAAATCCAGAAAAACCCAATCAGATCACAAAGTATATAAATATAGTTAGTGTATACTAGTTTAGGATGAGCAAAATTATTATTCAAAATTAACAATATAGTTAACTTTCCATTTAAATTGTTATATTATTATTTTTAAAATTTATTATTTGTTGGATTAGACTGGTAACTGAAAACGATTAGAATCATCTAAATAATATGAGCTGCTCATAATTACAATAACTGTAAGCAACTTTTAATTTTATTATTATTTTTAAATAGTTACAATATTGAAGCTCTAGTTAGTTGCACAGCAGCATAACAACAAAGTGAAAATATGACGAGTAAAACAAACAAAAACTCAGAAATTCACGTTGAACTTTTAGCATATAAATCATAACATTGCTCTCTCTTCCCCTCTCTCTCTCTCTCACTCTCTCATTCTCTCACTCACTCTCTCATTCTCTCTCTCTCTCTCTCTCTCTCTCTCTCTCTCTCTCTCTCTCTCTCTCTCTCTCTCCTACACTCACACACATTGTTTATATTTGCCTCTCTTGCCTCATTGTTCGCACACACACACACACACACGTATAGATCGATCTGGCACATCATCCAATGTACTCAACGAGTCCCATGTTTGGAACGAACAGCACCATCACCGGTGTCACCATGTCACATCCATCACAATTGGCCACCTTCTCGCCGACGCCGCCTCCACCCATATTTGCGCACAGCGTGGTCACCACTGGCGATGGATTGCTGCAGCCAGTGACGTGCATGGGCGTGGTGGCCACATCTTCGGCAGCAGCGGCTGGCAATGGACCCGTCCAGCAGCATGCAACGCCAACCGGCGTTGGCGTTGGCGTTGCCGGAAACGGAAGCCTCGTTGGCGTTAACGTCGGCGTCGGCGTCGGCGTCGGCGTTGGCATGAGCCTTTATGGCAGCGATGTGGTAAGTGTCAGTTTGATGTACTTCTAGTCCTAGCTGGCCAGTTGCTTGCTACTCCCGACTGCCGACTACCATCTACCGACGACTGCTGGCAGCTTGTTGATAGCGACCAAGTGAAGGCAAGTCGCTTAATGTCCAAAGCGCTGAAAGCATCAATATGCAGAGTGGATTTTCGGTGGCTGTTCGGTGGCTGTTCGGTGGCTGTTCGGTGGCTGTTCGCTGAAGGAGCAGGCAAACATTTATCTTATGCCGCGCCCAACCCACTGCGGAGCATTTCTTTGTCCCTTTTATATAAATTGTAGCCACTGGGGCAGAAAATGGATTTTTGCGGTTGGTCTGATAACTGCTTAAGGGATTGCCGAGTACCATGCCTTATGCACGGAGTACTTATCTAGAACAGTTCACAAGAAACCCAGCAACAAGGTGATCTAGTTGTGCTAATTATATAAGCCTTTCTAACAAATCATGGATTATGCTCAATACAATATTATTCAGTTGTACTTTAATTGAAATTATCCCAGTTAAACATCTTCATAAGGACCACTTAATCCTTGACAGTTTAAATTTTAAACTCGAATTTAACTGCGAAAGTTCAAAGCGGTAAATGACCTCAGAATGTGCATAAAAATGACAGCCGCAGTATAATAATACAAAAAAATAAAAAAAACAACAGTCGCCGCTGCCCTCTGGCTGCTCCCTCCACTCCCTTGTCAGTGTCGCTGTCTCTGTTGCTCTCATTGTGCCTGTCACTCGCTCTATAAATATGCCATTATGTGTACACTTGGCGACGCGCATTGCGTTAGTCCTGGCGACTGCTGCAGGCTCAGGCATTGCCGCCGCCGCCATTGCATTGTCCTTGCTGCTTGCTGAAAATTCGCATTACACGAACTTGGCATACCCGTCTCTGTTGCTCTCATTGCGAACTGCTACATGGCCCTTTTTTTTTGCAACAGTTCCATGCTAAAGGACACTGCGGTGTGGCAACTTTTGACTCTAATGATTGCAATTATTATGGCCCGCAAAAAAAAAAGGACCAACAGCAGCAACTGGATTTACAATGTTCTTTTCCCCATTCTGACATTGCCTTTTCTTCAACGTTGAATGACTTGTTGTTGTTCTTTTCTCTCTCTGTGTGTGTGTGTGTGTGTCCCTAGAGGTTTTGAAAAATGCAAGCCAAAAGGCAACGAGGCACGCAAAACAGACCAAAAACACAGAACCGAAACCAAAACCAGTACCCAAGCCAGAACAAAGAGCACGAGGACGAGGAAGTCGATGTGGATGTGAACGTGAAGGGGAACGTGAACGGGAATGAGAACGAGGCATGGGTCTGTATGTGACTGTTGCGGTGTTGCCCGGGGAGTTGCCGACCAGCAAATGGTTAGATTTGGCACAGCGGTACACTGTACACTGAACGAAGCCAAATAACACGCACTCGCCCAGTTATTTCAGCCAGCAAAAGCAAAACTTGGCCTTCTCCCACTGCCCACTGCGCTGTGATGGGCGATGAGACGCATTCGGGTAATGCGAATTCGTAATAGCTCCGGGTACTCAAATAATGCGCGCCTCGTTAATTTTAAAGCAGAGCTCTTTACTGTTTCATGTTTTCAGCCGTGGCCCACGCCACTTAGCTGTCTGTTATTTCGTTCCTCACTTTTTCCATTTTATTTCGTCCTTTTTTTTATTGCTTTCAACTTGTCATTGTGTCTGCTATACTCTATGGATTTGTTACTTTTTAATAGCAAGGGGTATTCATTGGTAAAAGAGCTGCACTAAAGTTGCTCTCTCTACCCAATATTAAGTCTATAGTTTATTGGCATCACTTAAATTTATGTAAGACATAAGAAATGAGAAATGAGAATGCGCATAAATTGTTATTATCTTTTACTTTTCGTTCAATTTTATTTAATAGGCCAAGCCACAACTTCTAAAGACCGTACCCGAGGAGCTGCATCATCAGCTGAATGGCGAGGAAGTGCTCATTACCCAGGATCGCAATCATGGAACGGGAACGAGATTTTGACGCTAAATGAAAAGCGAGTCAATCATATAAGCCAGAAACAAATCAAAAGGAAATAATAATTATAATAATAATAATAATAATCAAGTGAAAGAATAGAAAGAGAAGAGTAGGTGGAGAGGGGGAAGTGGAGGAGCGCAAAATGTATCGGGGGAACCTAGTGAAAATTGACTATAAGTTATGTGATGTGCGCGGAAAGAATTTGCATTTGAAATCGAACTGTCGCCAAAGCATTTAGGGGAATACGACGAACTAGCGGAATGGGAGGGGGGTGTAGGTGGAAAGGTACTGAAGTATGGTTAGCACTTTTTAAAGCAGCAAACAAAATGCTCCAAATAATGTATAAAATTTCTAACAATAAACTATGCATGTGAAATGTGTGAAGACTGCGAGCAAAACGCAGTGGGAAATATGCAGGGAAAACTAATGAAATTGAAGTTTTCCGCTACATTTAAGCGACCGTGTAAAAATTTGATTATTATCATTTAGAGCTCTAATTAATATTCAATCCATTTAAATGATAATTAACTTAACTGTACGATGTGAACATTGAATGAATTGTTAATGTATTTTTAAATAACAGCTTTAAGCGCCAGAATCTAGACAACTTTTAGCTAAGTAAATGGGAAACTGTAAGGCAAAGGGGAAAATGAAAAGGGAAAGCATAAGCAGAAGTAAAGGGAATATGAAAATGAAACAAATTGATTATTGTTGTTAATTTATGTTTATGATTAAACAGCCCCAAAGGACATCAACATTTAGCTTGATCTTAAGACATAAATACAATTTATTACCAGTAAATCGAATTCGTCTAGTCCTAAGGCCTATTTAGCATAGCGTAAAAAGGAAATGTAATTACCAGATTTGTTTACATACTCATAAAGGAAACAGAAACCGAAACTGAAACCGAAAATGGCATAAAGAATTTAAAAGCAAGCTCGAATAAGTGAACTTAATAATAAATGGTTAACTTAACAGAAATTAATTCAATTTAGCAACAAGACGATTGCATTTTATACGTAACACGAGGCAGACGAACAAGTTGAAGAAATCCTTGAAAATAATGAGGAACGACTCGAAAACTCTAATACATAACGTACTAACAATAAATGGGAAGTAATTAATAATTAATAAAACTATAAGCAACTGCATGTAAAATATTTAACTGAAAACACTCGAAAGAAATGTATCTAGCGTTAAGTTACAATTTATGACATACATAAAAATAGTTAATAAATTTAATTTAATAAAATGTATTATTAAAAAATAAACCTTAAACGTTTTTATTTAACTTTGTGATCGCATTTTGTTACACTCCATTGGGGTTCATTGACCTCGCTGAAGGGGAAACAATAGGGGGGGTTGACATCAGCAGCCGAATGCTGCAATTTGATGTTCACAAACATTTTGCTAACCGTAGGCGGTGCCCAGTGGGCGTGGCCCTGTGCTGCTATGGGTGTGTTTGGCGTGTGCCTTGTTGCAAACGCCAAATATTGACAGGGCGCGTGTACAAACACACGGAAACGGAAGTCAAGCTGAGCGACACGACCACAATGACAACAAGTACAACAGTGAGTATAAGTACAACGACAGCGACAGCGACAACGACAACCAGCAACGAGCAACGACAACCTACAAACGACAACGACAACGACAACATTGCCGATACATCGTTCAAAAATTGTCAGCCATGTAAATGTTGTATGCGAAAGCACTTAACACCATTTTCGCTTAAGCAGTGCAAACAGACAGGGACACAACTAAACAGAAGGATAGTGGCGCTACTCGAAGGACAGCAGCATCAGCAGCAACTACCAGGTGCAGACAGGACGTCTGCCAGCACTCAATGGTAGTGCTCAGCCTCAGATGGGGAGGGGGGAGTCGCACATCGTATCATAGACATCATTTATGACTTGGCCTACATGGAAAGCAAATTATGTAAATTTGGACCGAAGCGTCGATGACTTGTAAATTTTGGTAGCGCAGTTCAGCTGAAGCCTGTTTAGATGTGAAGATATGCCAAAGCGTAAGTGTAATATTCACACACACACAGAGAGACACACACAGAAAGAGAGAGAGAGAGACACACACACGCAGAGCGACTTGGGATAGATGCAAATATTTGGCACGATATGAATACCTGCTCAAGGCAGGCAACAAGGCAACAGAATCAAATTAATTCGCTCGCATGTCAAAAGGTAAAACCACAGACCACACGAAGGCGCAGGATGTCATAGGGATAGAATGTAACACGCTAAATGGAAATTAATTAATCAAAATTCGCTACATAAATTACAAATGAAAAGGCTCTTTATGCTGTATGCTGTTGTTGTTGTTGTTGCTGCGTTGTTGTTTGCTGAAATTATGGTTGTTAGTGTTGCCTTTAAGCGCCATCAATCAAGCGGCAATTAAGCGAGACAAAAGTTGAGCATTCCCCCCGGAGAACTTTTATTCATTTCTATTATTTTGAACGAGCGAACGAGCCAGATGACATAAAAATGGCATTCAATTGTATTCTAAATCACAAATAAATATTTCAAATGAATTGCAATGTGATTTTTATTTGCATTTTATGGCACACACACAAAAATGTATTTTCGTTATTCGTTTTTATGACAGCAAAATATAAAGCGGAGAACAATACAAATTTTTATACCTAACGCAAAATCCCGCAGAGAATGCACAACAACTGCAGTTGTCCCTTTACCGAATCAGAAACCAAAAGAGAAAAACAAATGAAACGAAACGAAATAAAGTAAAATATTGTATTGAAAAGGGACAACGAATGTATAAGTATTTTTAATGGCAATTATAAAATTAACACAGTATTTTTTCAGCTACGTATGTAAGGGTTCATTGTCCTTGATTCATGCGGCTGATGTATACCCGAAGGGTCCTTGTTGCCTCTCCATATCTCATACTTATGCCAAGACTCTGCGGAAACTCAAGTGCTTCTTTATGCGGTTCATAAAATGCAATCTTCATTGCACTCTCTGCTCACTGAATGCGTTTCAATCACTCAGTCAGAGCGTTACGAGTTCTTATTCTTATGGGTTTTCCCTAAGACTCAAACGACTCGTTCGGCATTCGACAAGTGTATTCACGCTTTTAGCTGCCGCCATTCATAACAGTTGCATTTTGTGGATGATTTTTATTAGGCGAATTACTACTTACACACACACACACACACACTCTCTGTTTCCCTCTCTCCCTCTTCTCCTTCGCTCATTCAGCCATTTTATTCTGCTTTCTTTCTGCTTCTCTATCTGTCGCCTGCCTATCTGCGCCTGCTTTTGGCTGCATCTAACGATGATAAATGGCGAACAGAGTTCGTTTACATTTTGTAATTGTTAGAGCGCATTGGCAAAGTTTTCATGTATTTATGCAACATTTGTTTTTAATTGATTGTTAAAAATGACAAACGACTCTCGGTCTGTGGCCACCGCCGTGTGATTTATGCGATTGCCGAGCTAATAAAACCGGCATCAAAGTGTGCGAAAACTGCAAATGAACGTCATGCAATTAAGCGCATTTTTTGGCCATTGCACACTTAAGCCGCCATTAATGCGACTTCACGGCTTTCTTCTGTCCGTGCTGCGTCTGTGCGTATCTCTCTCTCTTCTCTCTGACTGGCTGCCCGTCTGTCTCACTGTCTGTCTGTCAGCCATTTTGTTGAGCACACTGCAGCTGGTTGATTTATAAGTCGACACTTACAACAGAAACGACAACAACAACAGCAACAACAATGACAACGACAACAACAACAACGACAACAACAACAACAACAACGATGACGACGACGGCCACGATGCGAGGCATTGCCCGCTGACCGCTGAAATTTTCTTACCACTCTGATTTATTTACATTTAAGCAATTTCATCGCTCCAGCCATTGAGTGCGGAAAGGGGAGAGGGGTCAGGGAGTCAGAGGGTCAGAGGACAAGCGCCAGCAGGAAATGCACGGCATTGCAAGCGGAAATTGGCAAGCAGTTAAGCCAAAAGGGTGCTTCTCACACCCTGCAACCCTCCAACCCTCCCTACAACCCCTCCAGCATGCGACTCGCGCCTGTTGCCACCAGAGAAGATTAATGTAGCCGCTTTTATTGTTCGGCCAGTTTGGTCACTTGCCGAACGTTTTGTACAATTTATGAAAAAAATACAAAAGCTGACAGAACCGCAAAAAAAAATAAATACAAATAGAGAGCAGTTATTTGCTTGGAATATGCATTAACTATAAGGAATTCAATTAACAGTGGAGAGAGCAGTTATGTATGCTATGACATCCCATTGATTTGTCTGGCAACCGCAAACCGATTCGAACAGCACACCACGTTGCCGCACGCGCCACAATACGGAATTGCCATGCAAATAAACAGGCAACCACAAGGCAGCACATAATGTGCAACAAATCTACGCAAATTTCATGCAAACAAATCCATTTTAATACTACTACACACACACGCACGCACACACATTAACAATCAAAGAGGAAGCAGTGGCATGGGGCATACATTTAGGTGGCGACACCTTTGTGACACACGCAGCAGGCAGCGAACAGCATTCAAAGGTTAAATAAATTGCCAAGCGGCATTGCCAGGAGGAGGCAAACATATGCCCAGCACCGGCAGCCATAAATATTTGGGATAGCGAACCGAAAAAAAAGGGTTAAATAAGGACGGTATAGAGACAAATGTGACGCACATTTACATAGAAAGTACCTGGCGGTGCACATTTCCTGTCTTTGAGCTCCGGTCGCCACCCTGCGTCACGCACTTTCCGGTTAATATGGCGGCGTCAAAACAACATTAAACATGGACCGACCTGGAACGCATGCCGGCAACCGGAAGTGAATATAACACGCACTGCGTGTATACATATACATATAAGTATACGTATACGTAATGCTCGTACAATATAAAATTTGAAAAGCGAGGCAAGTCCCAGTTTGGGTTTAGGTTTGGGTCTGGGTTGTCCTTTTATGCCCCATATCGAGGCATATACTCGCATATACACGAAGCATGCCCCACAGCTTGCAAATTATTTTTTTAGTACTTTATTCAATGCGCATTAGACGCACACTCAGCTTCGGATTTGGGTTCTGAATCGGGTCTTTCGGTCTCGGTATCTGCTTACGCGGATTTAAATCGTAAATAAATCGTAAAGATGAGGCTGAATGTGTCGAGGTTTCCTTCTCCCCCAGGAACTGGCATTGACACTGCCTTTATGCCGTTGCTTACAACAAACTAACTAATGTGGCCCTTTTAATTTATGTTGAATTTTTTACATCTTTTGCGTGCGAACGGGGAGACTCACGAAGTTCTCGGGCTCGATGATTGGGCTCCCAAAGTGATAATATAAATATACATATATTTGAAAAAAATAAATAAAAGCAGGAAAACGTAACGCACGTGTGCAATGAAAGGATGACGATGTCCAAAAGGTGGAAAAGCAGATAGCGTGAAGAAACACGGAGTTGTTTAGTTTTATGTGTTGCAGATTAAGTGGCGATTTATAAACGTGCATTTAGGACTCAGCTTAAGTTTCTTGGATTTCAAACTATTTTTAAAGCAGAATAGTCTACGTTTCTGCTGCGACTAAATTTGCAGAGAAGCCATCTTGAGAAATGTATAAATATGGATAAATACGCAAAAGCTGCCCTCAGTTCAAATACGAGGAAAACAGCGAATCGAAGAGAATCAATCCAAAAACACAATACGAAAATTGTGGTTTAGTATATTATCAAATAAATTATAAACCTAATTGTTAACAGACTCATAACTTAGCCCAAAATATATCAAATATTTCAATAACGAAGAGAATTATTTGTGGACGAAGGAAAAGTATATATATTTAGAAACTACAAAAAATGCTGATAAATATATATTTTAAAATTGAAAAAAAGTGGTAAAAACAATGTAAACACCTATATATACAATGTATATACAATTTGTCATTGAAATCACAGCATTACATGATACACATCGAGTAAAACACTTCACTTTTTCTGTACATATTCTCTTTCCTCTACAATTGTTAAGCATCACATTATTGCGGCTTCTATTAAGAGAAAGCTGATAAAATTCCAGCAAGGCGAACTTTCATCCGGGAATCTTCCAGTAGAACGAACAAAATTACACAAACAAACAATACAGGTAATGCCTTGACTCGTGTTATAACGGTGCCCAAAGCTAAACCGAGAGCGGCAGAGCGCCCAAGCATGTGCTGAGCTGCACTTATGTGACGCGAGCGAGATCTATGCCATTATGCATTGAGTATGAAAGAGACAGAGTAAGAAGCTGGTGGTTTATCGCTGTGAAGCTGCGGGGTGAGTTTATTTTACAACTTAAGAGAGTCAATGCAAAAGCTTACGAAGAACAATAAGCATTATTGTATTTATTAAGCAAACCACAATAAATATGAATATTTGTAGTTTCTATCGATTTTGTATAAATATTTTATTGTAATTGCTTAAATTGAAATTTATGATTATTAATCTGCCTATGTTCTCTCTATTCGAAACTAGTTTCTTAATGCTTCATTGAATCCAAATACCCAATTGTGCTTTGTATGATAATAATTATCGCTTTTCATATAAAATTTAAATTGGTTACGTTGTGTGCGTTGTGTGTGCCATTGTAAAAACTTAACAGACAGGCTAACCGCAGAGTTGTAATATTGTCACTCAATTGGCTAATTTGTTCTATGAAATTCATTTGGCATTCTCATTATTTTGATTGAATGCTTGCATCAAGCCAGTGAAACGACAATGGTCGCTGCAGTAGATCGCTGACTGATTATATTGTAAATAAATGCAAATTGCATTTTTTGTTTCTGTTTTTCTTTGTTGATTCTCAATGGAAAACTAATAAACATAATTGTTGTTGGCATGAATAAAATTAAATTTCATGCAGGTGGAAGGCAATGAACAAACCGTTATGAAATGGCGCATTGCAAAATTTGTAATTTGGTTTATTAAAAGTGCTTCATAGATAATTAATAAATTGCGCATCATTTTCACAATGCACACACAGTCTCATACTCGAAACAATAACTGCCAGATCATGAAGAGATGAGCTGCAACTAACCAGACATTGCGGTTGGCTGTACAAATCAAATAACTGCATCTGTATTAATATGCTAATTATTTGTATTCAAATTTAATTAGATTTTTTCCACACTGATAATGCACTTTATTGCCTCAATATAAATGTATACATATATTTATTAATTGACAATAGATTTGTAATATGAAATTTGTATCATTAATTTTAATCATTAATGTAATGTTTGTTTATTGACTGTGTTCTTTAGTATTAGTATGAAGTCTTCAAACAGCTCTCCTCTCGTTTGTAAATAACTTCATCTCCACAAATACCTGAGGCTAATTAATTTTATCGTATAACTAGGATAGAATTAAAGGGCTTACTAATGACAGACTCTATAATTTGGCGAAATTAAAGTGCCAGCAACAGTTTAGCAATGTTAGCCACACAAATTACAGCTTGTTGTCATTGTCTTAAGACTATAATTAGCTAAAACGAAAATGTTTTTGCAATTATGAAATTTGCATAAAATATTTGATCCTGCCACACGCAACGACTTTCGCTATGAACTCTCGCTGTTCATTCCATTGAAAGCGAAATTTTCAACTGTCCCACGCTGCGTATACGTAACGAAGCAAATTAGAAGCTACAACTCCGAATGTAGGTGCCAATTATTTGGCCTAACTTTTGGACGGCCAGCAGCGCTAATTTGTTTTTGATTTCGACTTTAGACATGGCCTTAATGACTGTGGTTTGGCGAATATTACGAGTCTTCTCGCACTTTGAATGCATACGATTATTGCATGTCTACAATTTGCGAAAGTTTAAGCTTGACAAAATTAACCTTTAAGTGTGTTTCAGGCACTTGAGAGTTAAGTTTTTGACTTCTCTCCTCTCCCTGTGAGTACTGGTGTGTGTGTGTGTGTGTGTGTGTGTGTGTGTGTGTGTGTGTGTATGCTTTGTAAAGTTGACTACGCTAATATGTCACTTTGTCGTGGCAAAAGTTAATTTTGCCAAGTCAGCCAACAGCCTCGCCCACTGGCATTGCCTGCACTTTGGTTTTGCACTCAACTGAATTCTCATACCCTGTAGCAATGAAACGTGTAAAGTGAGTAGTTCAGTTGATAATATTAACGTTGCTAACTACTTAAGTCAGCTCAGAGGATACTTAGAGCTTTTGGCAATCTCTCGTATTCAGGCCACATTACAGGGTATCTGCTAGTCGTTTTGTATCGCCAGAAGCACACCCAGTTGTTTGGCTTGCGCTTGCTTGCTGCATGCATGTATAAGCATGTGTGAAACCAAAAACCAAGCCAACAACGTCGCACAGACAATGGCAGAGCGACAGGGAGCGAAAGTGTGAGAGTGTGAGAGAAAGAGATAAGGCGAGGGTAGGACTGAGAAGAGGAATGGCGTGTGAGATAGAAAGAGACACTCACCAGGTTGCGGTTGTTGGCCCGATGTTCAAAGCGGTCGGACTCTTACCTGCTGCCTGTGCACGTTTCGGCATTAAATTTGCACTAACACAAATTGTCGCTTACTCGTACATAGAATGCTACATAGAGGTAAAAACTAGAGCTGGTCTCAATGCGAGTGTGTGTGTGTGAGTGTGTGTTCGTCGCCCATCTTAAAAGCCATCGCACAAAGACAACATATAAATTGAATTGTTGGCAAGCCAAACGACACGAAATGAAATGAAATTTCAAGAAAATGTCGCTGATTTGAAGTTAGTGTCATGGCGAAGGCTGAGAGAATTTCAGATGTTACAAAAAGCGCACACACACAACACACACACACACACACACACACACATTCACATACACATAAAGATATTAAAGACACATGCTAAACATAATTACAGTCGTCAGGCAGCGTGCAAGAGTGTCTAAGGTGTCAAATAGAATTTGCGGTTACTTCAATTAGTTGATGCAATGCACATTAATTATCCAGTAATTGCAGTTTACAACGCATTAAACTTTCACATTTCATGCATTATTGCTTCTCAGTAATTACGAAAATATCAATTCATATCAAGTCTCGACGTTTCTGTGGATTTATGGAAATGCAACTCAATCTGCAATTTGATTTCTTCATTAATGTAATCTTACACGTAAATATTCAATGTAAGACAATTCTAATTGTAATTGCTTTTGGGACAAATTTGAGCTGTGATTGCAATAGCTACGGACAATGTTTAATATTTAAATGGAAACTAGATTTTGTTAACCATTCGACACTCGACAGCCTGTTCTAGATATTAATAATTGATCAGTACCTTCAATGAAATACCTATTGAGTCCATATGAGATAACAAATTGGCTTACAGTTTCTCCCCAACGGAATGTTAACACTTTTAAGAAACTTGATTAGTCTTCTCGCAAGCTAAACGACTCTGTTATGCATATAATTTATATCCATAATATATTTACAATTCTGAAATCATTGCAGACCAATTTGTTACTTTGAGAATGCAACACTTTCATTTCGGATTCGCACTTGCCACAGTTACTGCGAGCATCGTTTGTTTTGGCCTTTAAAGCGCAAACAGCTGTAGTAGAATGTTTATTTATTTTTTTAGCCACACTCAGAGCATCACACATCGAGTATTGCGGCACCTTTTTGATCATAATTTACGAGTAAATGTTGTTGTAGTGAAATTTGTAAACTTCTCCTGCAGAGCCGCACAACTTCTTCATATTGCAAACACATTTGCCATGAGCTTCGACTGCCAAAAGGTGGCAAGCAGGTGAGAGTGTTCATGCCAGTGTGTGTGTGTGTGCGTGGGTGTGTGTGTGGGTGTGTGCGTGGGTGTGTGTGTGTGTGAGTGTGGCTGTGTGTGGGTGTGTGTGTGCTCAAGTGTGTGAGTGTGTGGCAAAAGTAACTTTTAAAAGCCAAGCAAAAAGTTGCTGCTGCCTGTCTCCCTATCTCTCTCTCTCTCTCTCTCTCTCTCGTGCTCTCTCTGACGCTGCAGCAAGTTGTTGTTCTTTTTGTGGAGTTGCTAACCGAAAACTTTTGCTACATTTTATTAGAATTTAAAATACATGCAGACGCCATAAATTTTATGAGCTGATGCGACAAGCGAAAGTTGCAGCAACATGCTGCGCGTTACTGCTGCTGCTGCTGCTGCTGCTGTTGCTGCTGCTGGTGGTGCTGCTGCTGCTGGTGGTGGTGGTGCTGCCCTTAATGCGCCGACTGCTGCATAATTTATGCTCATTAAGCGCAAATGCAATGCTGACCCACATAGGCAATTGACTGCACTTACACGGCCCGACAAAGTAGCCAGCAGGCAAGTCGAACACAGTGCCAGTTCAGTAGCATCTGAATCAGCCAAGCGATCACCCGCTCCTTCCTTCGTCCTCCATCCTCCTTCCTTCGTCCTTCGTCCTTCGTCCTGCACTTTCGTTTCGCTCGCTCTCCCACTCCGAGGCTGGCAAACGGATTCACGCTGGAATAAATGCCTTTTACTGTTTTGGTATGCAAACTTTTTCGCACTCAAATTGCAGCAGCAGCAGCAGCCAGAAACAACAGCAAAAAAGAGCTAAAAAAAACTGGAGAGAGAGAGAACACTGTAACTTTCACACATTCAGAGGCGATGCTCGGATTGAAGAAGGGAGCTTGTTGGTGGCTGCGACCGCCTGGTTGCACATTTGAATGCCTCAAATTGTTTGCTGTTTTGTTGCTGCTGCATTGTTTGAAGAAAACTCCCTCTCACTCTCCCTCTTCCTCTCTCTCCTCTCTCTCTCTCTTGCATTGACATCCTCTCTTTTTTTTGTCACAGTCACAGTCACAGGAAAAGAGAAGCCGCCGCCGCTACTTTCTCCTTTGGCGACGTTGCCGAATGAATTGCAATGAAATTTTGAGGCAACGCTTCTCCTTTTTGCATACAGCATTTTTGTCAGGGACTATAACGATGACAACCAGCTGGCGGAGCTGGCTGTGTTCTGTTTTCTGGGATTGCCTTGGGTAAGGGAATTTGTTGTTTGGCTCTGACTGGCTGGCAAGTTGGCTAGCAAGCTGGCTAGCTGGCTGGCTGGCTGGCTGTCTGTTTAGATGGCTGGCAATGGCAACGCCTGCCTGCCAGGCAGTCGTCAGTCACAACTTTTGTCGTGGCTTGGCTCACAGCCAAAGCGAATAGTTTCCATGCCCTGTGGCTGCATATCTGACTGGGTATGTTAAGCTGCAAGGCAACTAAAGTCTGAAAAAAACAAAGTAAATTTCAATTAAGCTCTCATATTTGTTAACTACTCCAGAGAGTCCAGAGAGTCTACATAGTCTAGCATAGGAAGCGAATAATATTCTTGGTTGTGCCGTTTCTTTGCTACGACCGGAAGTTTGGTTTTAGAAATCGAGCAACGAGACGGACAGACGCTCTTACTCTTGCTGGCCCTGCCCTACCCTGCCCTACCCTGCCGTGCCCTGTCCAGCCCTTTCCTGCTCCTTTCCTGCTCCTTTCCTTCCTGCCTTGCCGGCCGAGTGGCGTATCCCAATGGCCTGAGCAATACGTTGCGCCTCGCTTGGAATTCATTAAAGTCGATGTCTCACATATGCGTGCAAGTGGCAGGCAGCAATGAATTTTGGAGGCCAGTGCTTGCTAATTTCCCAGAGATTGGGCCCGAGCCCCACCCACACTCGAGTTGCATTCCGTTCAGCAAAGGGATGCCAGATGGGTGTGAGATGGCAGCGCTTGTACATAGTTGCCATCATTTTGCAGTTCGCAGTTTGCAGTTCGCTGTTCGCTTTCTCCGCCGCTTTCGTTCTCCTTTATTTGGTTGTGTTTTGTAAGTTATTAACATGACTTTATTAACACTCAATTTGCGGTCGTTGGTCGTTCGAGGCGCACTCGCATTTTATTTGCACACAAAACATAGCGAAGCGTAAAAACAGCAATACCCAGCAGAAAGGAAAAGAAAGTGGCCAACAGGCAAGGGGAAAAGCAACAGCAACAGCAACAGAAACAGCAACAGAAACAAGCAACAATTTTAAATACGAGTACACAACTACCCAAAAAAAGTTGTACAAAATGCAAAAAAAAAGAAGAGGAAAATTATAGACACTCTGGGCATTTGTTTAAACAACACACACACACACACATACACACACACACCACAGAACATTGGTCGGTCTCCGCACATAGAGAGCTGCGGACTGCCAACTGCGTTGTGGTTACATTCTCTACCCAAGTCCAACTGTTACCTCATTGCTGACTGGTTATTAAAGTTACGTCCAGTTGCCTTTTTGCTGCTCTGCAGGTATCGCTGCCAAACCACAAAGTGAAACCCGAACGGTCAGATTGTTGCTAAATCAAAATGTTCCATCTCACGTTCATCCGCATGAGGAATGATATGATGATATTTAATTGCTTTTCGTTGCAAATCATTTATTGGAAAACTATTCATTTCTTTGTTGTCAGCTGGAGTCAGCAGCTCTGCAGTCTTCTAATGAAATTGCTATATTTAGTTGGTGGGGTATACTCTGAAAATAAAGAGATTGTTAGCGAGAAAGAGATATTTATGTGAAATTCTATTTAATTATTAATATACTAATATTTAAGACTTTCTCCTACATCAAAAATAATCGATTCAATGTACATTTATATATGTTTTTAATTAAATATAAACAATAACAAATTAGCAATTTTATATAGTACATTTTGTTATAATTATCGATGTATTAATGAACTGATTGAATAGAAAAATATATATTTATATATATTTAATATTTGTAAAAATTCAGATAATAATAATTTTCTTATTTAATTTTATATGTATGTAAATTAAATAAGAAAATGATTATTATCAATAAAATTATAAATTTATTTAAAGTTACTTATATATATTTAATATTTGTTAAATTCTGATAATAATAATTTTATTTTTTAATTATATATGTATTATATATGTATATTAAATAAGAAAATGATTATTATCCATAAAATTATTAATTTATTTAAACTTACTTATATATATTTAATATTTGTTAAATTCTGATAATTATAATTTTCTTATTTAATTTTATATGTATGTAAATTAAATAATAAAATTATTATTATCAGAATTTAACAAATATTAAATATATATAAGTATAGGTGTGCTTAAATAAATTAATAATTTTATTATAATATCTGTGTAGTTGAAGTAAGTTAAGTAAATTAATTTAAACCTAAATGAATAAGTATATTTGTATTTATATTTATATAATATATATATATATATTATATTTTATTATCGCCGCATTAATTTCCTAATTAATTTCCAATAATTAATAATTAATTAATATTTAATAGAATTCACTTGAGTGTTACCCATAACAGAATTGCATCAATCTTTCTACTCCATGTCGGAATAATTGAAGACGTATACTTGATGTGGTTGCCTGGCTTTTATTTGATTTTCACATTAATTACACGGCTGGCAGGACAAAGTGAAATTGAATGCGGCACAGATAACAGTGACACTTGCCACCTGTCAGCCAACTGTTTTGCCAGTTATGCAGTTTTTGCCGTCAACAACAGTGTACAGTGTTCGGAGTTCGTCCATTTGAGTGAAATTTTGAGTGCCTAAAAGGCATCAAAGCAGCTCAAACACTAATTGCAACTACACAAACAGAGCAAGAAAGCAGCAACAAATATACAACAAAATTGAGGGTAAAAAACTTTATTAATTGCAAAAATGCCCTCGCCAGGCTGCGGAAATAGTTGAAATTGAGACTGAAGTGCCTGAGGAATGAGGACGATGTGGAATACGATGGAATTGTTGGAGATGCAAAAGTTGACAACTTCATTTGCAACGTTGGTACGTTGTTGCTTTCCCAACCCCTCCCCTTCCTCTTCCCCTTTTACGCCTACCTTTACATTCTCCCACCCCCGCTTACATCTGCCCAACCTCCTTTGTCATTGTTCAGGCGCTCGCACCTACTTAACTTTTAATTAAGGCAAACAAAAGCCAAGGCGAGGCGAGACGAGACGTGGTCCCCGGCTGGTGGTGGGTTGGGTGTGTACTGCTGGATGGGTGCATGGGGAGAACAGGGCTACGGGGGCAGTGCCGCCTCAGAGAAATATCAAATGACGGCAAGTGACAAAAACCGTAAAACGAAACGTGCAAATAAAATGTTGGATGTAACAAAAGCTGTCGAAATTAAATGGGCCGCCAAAGCGGAGACGTTCAAAACTGAATGTTGAAAGAAAGCCCAGCGACTCTTAGTTGGATAGAGGATATAGAGCATGGAGGATGGAGGATGGAGGAAGGAAGGAAAGCGGATAGAGGACAGCGGATAGCGGAGAGAGGAGAGCGGAGAACAGAGGGTCGTCTTTGTCATTGTCTTTTTGAGTTTTCGCCTTTGATGTTTTTTCCCAAAATTTGCATATCATGATACGCAGCTAAGATGCAGACAGAGACAGAGACAGAGACAGAGACAGAGACAGAGACAGAGACAGAGACTTACACACAAAGACTGCGAATGACACCAGCACTTTGAGGCTCTGAGATCAGCAGCGACTTTCACTTTGTCTGCTGCTTACAAATTTTGCAAGAAATTTAAATGTCACCCCCTCTCCTCCTGTGCTACAAGCTTAAAACTAAAATACAACAAGAACAAAAAGTAGAAACTTTAAATTACAATGTTGTCTGTTGAGGGAGCGCGCTGGGGTCTAACAAGAAGTAAACTGATGTGAAAATGTGTGATAATATTAAAATTTGTTTTAATAAATATTTAATAGCACAGCGCGATATTAATATAAACAATAGCATTAAAATGCGTTGAAAAATCGAATAAATTGAACCTTTGTTTGGCCACGAAGGCTGAGCAACAAGCAATTAAGCTGAGCAAATAATTTAATTTATTAATTGAAATAGCGAGCACAAAACAAAACAACAAAAAAAAAACACACACAAGCCCATAAATTGTTGAAATTGCAATTATGAATTTGTATTTATATAAATTCGTTCAAATATATATGCAATTAAATACTAATGAGTGGCATTAATATTGGCTAAAAGTGCTAATAAGTTTAACAAAAAGCGAAAACATTTATGATATTACATTGGCAAAACGAATAAAATGAAATAATTAAGCATTAACAATCAGATAGTAAGTAATCCTCCTAAATATAAATAAGAACCAATCAAATATTGAACAAAGCACAATGCATCAAACGAGCCAAAACATTTAGTTTTAAATTTGTGCTGGCAAAAGGAAATAGAATGAAAAGTTCTGAACACAAATAAGGAAATCTTTTAATTTATTGATAATCCTAATTAGAAACTTATTCTATTTTTGAAATATACGAATGCTGTTTAGTTTTTTTGAGCAGCATTCAAATACATTTGTTAGTTTTATACGGCAGATTCTGATTGTATAAAGTAATGCCAAGATATTAATAAAAATTATAAAGATGGCAAACAAAAGCAAATCGTAATGAAATCATTTACAAAATGTCTGCACTAATACCACTGTCAGCAGAGCGTATACGTACACGCTTATTTGTACGTATTACATTGTTGAAATCAAAAAAAAAGAAGAAGAAAGAAAGAAGAAGGAGAAATTTGTTTGTTTGTCACAAAGAGATATAAGGGAACAACAGTGAGAAGGAGAGTGGGGAAGTGTAGGGGATTGGAGCAATGGAGTCACGGCCACGCTGCATGGAAATTAAATGGCGTGCCATTTCCGTGTCGTGACTGTCATTTCCGTTTCCTGTATTTATACAAATCACAAAGTAAGCCAAATACATGCCAGGCACGCAAGCCAACGCGACTTGTCTCTCGCTCTTGTACCATGTGCAGTGTGTGTGTGTATGAGTTTTTTTATGGCCACCGAAAAGTTAAAAATACCGAAAAACGACCATAAACTTTAAATGTCTTTATGAAGCCAACAACAATGAGGCAAGCACATAAACTTAAAACGAAATGAAATCAAATAAACAAACGTGTAACGAAATAAAAATGAGCGAATCGTCTGATGGTTGTTGCTGTCTTTTGCGGGGTGCATATAACAGGATATTAACGAAATGTCAACATGTTTGACAAAGTGAAAATTACACAAACAACACACAGACAGCTTCAGCCACAACAACAGCGCGAGCCAAATACCCAAATACCCAAAAGTCGCAATATGTGCGATGTGGGTGCATAAAAAATGAGCCAAGAACGCGAGCAGCCAACGAGAGAATATATAAAAAAAACCAAACCCTAAAAAGAGCACAAAAAAACACAAATATACGTACCGCTTAATTAAATTGTTTGCGGGTATTAAAATGACAAAATAAAAAAGGCAGCGAAACGCAAAGTGAAATGAAAACTTGAGCTAAGGCGGGTCAGAAGTGTCGCCAGTGTCGTTGTCAAGTGTCGCTGTGAAGTCGCACAGCGGAGAATAGAATAGAGAGTGGAGAGCAGGGCGTCGAGAGGAGAGGAGCAAAGCAAGGCAGAGCAAAGCAGAGCAAGCAGTGTAGAGCGGGATAGAGCGCAGCGGTAAGTGGAGCGTGGAATGTGGCAAGCGGCAGACGTCCTCATTGTGAAGGCGGATTAGCTGCTGACATTCAAGTGAATTGTAAGCGTGTCAAAGCATGGTGAAAGGATTAAACTAAGGATTATAACTGCCACACACACACACACACACACTTATACACCAACGTTCACATTGCCAATGAGCGTTGATAACGTTGCCAGCACTTTTAACACCAAATAAAACTCAATTGCTCAATTGTTGAGCAACAACATTTTTAAAAACTAACGATTGTTAATTTTACATTTAATTATGACAAATTTACATTCATTTTGTGACTTATTTTATAATGGCTTCATTTAATTAATCTTACTTTAATTAACGCGTAGTACGTCAAACAATATTAAGTGCGAATTAACATTTTTACAACTATAATATTAAATTCTTATGGCTCCCAATAAACTATTGCTTTTGCAATCAAATTAAATACTAGCGGGAAGGTTACAGTCGTGCACACTCGACTTTAGGTTACCCTCTACTCATATGCATTCACATATACGAATAATTAACCTAACTTTATACCTGTCTGCAAGAGAGGGGCCAAGTTATCTGCACTCCGCCATACATACTATTCTACATACACACGATAGAAAGCTTCACAATAGAATGCTTCACAATAGAAAGCTTAGCGCAATTACTAATTAAGCGCAGATACGTACAAAGAAGCACCGCAACTGTTGAACTCAACGACTTTACGCATGTTGCATCCCACTTCTATTCTGAAGTGGCGCTAAGACGATAGAGAAACGCAGCCAAAATTAGTTGTTCTCTTCCAGCAGCTGAGTTGCTCCTGTTATTCAAAATTATACTCCTTTCATTATATTTAAATGAGTTCTGTTAGTTCAATATTAATATTAGTTGATCGTGCTAAAATATCAGTTGAATTATTTATATTTATATATTTATATATTCATAATTGCAGCAATTTTAAAATTTCTCAAAGAATTAATCTTTTTAATTTCGTTTTCTTTTTGGCTCCCAAAGTTTTAGTTGTTGTACTCTTGCAGTTTACATAACTTCGTCTAAGAGCTTCAAGTGAGAGAGTGCACAAATTAGCAAGAGAAAGACACGTAGATAATCCTAATGTAACGAATAAGAGCGCTTAGCTACGCCGGATGCAAGAGCGAACGTTCGGCTGTGTGGATTCTATTTGCACTCAGCTTCAGCTGTACGATTATGATCCACAACTAAACGAAAGTTAAAGCAAACATAGGTGTATTATTCCTGCGATTTCTTTAAAATACTTTTATATGATAAAAACGAAATTTCTAAGTTTTAAAGATAAGTGTTTAATTTTTTTAAATGTATTAAATTATATGACATTTTCTACTACTCTAATATTATTTGGCATCTAATTTTAAACAATTAATTTCTATAGCTTATGCTTTTCCACTGCTGAAACAAATTGTTGGGTCGAGTTCATTAAAATTTTAAATGATTTTCTTACTAAATATTGTCATGTTGTAATGAGAACTTAAAAATTTTAAAATTATACATAATATATGTATATATATATAGCTATAGCGGTAATTTGAGTGTCGCTTATTGAAGCTTGAAGAGGACTCTTTGCTGTCAGAGCGCGGAAAAATGATATCAAGTGGCACTTAAGGATTTTTTTTTTAATGTTGGGAGAACACACGTTACACTTCGGTGTCGAGCGCCTTGTCATGCAATTTACATTAAATTCATATTAATAAAATTTATGTAATGCGATAAAGCGACATCAGTGGCAACTACAATAGCAACAACTACAACAATGGCTGACTGCCAGCTGAATGCTGTGCTGAATTGAATGCGTTCGGACAGAGATTTTAAAGTCAACAATATTCTGTGATTTCGAATTTTGTTTGTGTGGCAAATTTAAGAGCTGAATACGTATTTGTTCTACATGTGTGCATGTTTATGTGCGTGTTTGTGGGTATCCAATATTATGCAATTAATTGCATTGACAGCATTATGAAACCTTTACGAACAATGCAAACTGACAGCTTCAATAAATGCCCTGAAACTGGACCGGTCTCTATAGGATCCAGGCGGCCAGGGTAGGGAGAAGGCAGCGTTGAGGCGTGGCTTTGTCTGGATACCCAGACCACATGTTAATGGCCACTGTTGAGTGTTATTGTTGTTATAGTCATTGTTGTTGCCATTGCCGTTGCCGTTGTCGTTGTCGTTGCAATTGTTGTTGTCGCCAACAGCAATTGCAATTTAGTAGCAAAAAGCCTGTGTAAAGTGTTGCACTCGAGCAATTAACTCGGCGCCCCACCTCTCCACCTCTCTACCTCATCAGCTCACCAACAACTCGACAACTGCGTTCACTACGTCCACTGCCCGTCAATTGCCCAAATGTCTCCTGGTCAGGTTTCGGCACTCACCAGTCGCCAGTTACCAGTCGCCAGTCACCAGTCACCAGCCACCAGTCACCACTCACCCGGTCACCACTCACCCGAACAACACTCGCACCATGCGGCGTATGCGCAATCAGTTAAAGCGCAAATATTTTATGAGCCATGCGGCAACTGATTTGCATATTTGCCTGAATTTATAGCGGGCTTTTTCAAGCCCTTCATCCAACTGCTGGTATTTGTAATCAGCGTGACCAAAATTTGAATTCAAATGACGAAATTTTCACCGTCGTGTCGAAATGAAAACAGCAATGCCATGCGCATCTTGATATTGAATGGAAAGCGTGATCAGAGATGATATATTTAAAACAAATCAGTAGCTTCTAGTAACAATTGGAGACTGCTTGGGCTCTACGTCATTCCCCAACCGTTTACAGATGGTTCAGCTAGTCACAGTTTTAAGCCTTTGCCACAATTGTAGTTCAATAAGTCTTTGTCGCCAGGCAACGCAGTGCGGAGGCATCGCCTGTCAGTGTCCAGCTTTGTCTTTGATTGAATTAAATTGCCTTGCCTTGTACTTGGACTGTTAGTAGTGCGGTGCTGTTTCCTGTTTCCTGTTCATGACGTCATGTTCCATGTCGGCCAATGTACGCATTCATTCATTTTCATGTCCTGACAGTTGCCATTGTCGTCTCCAGTTGAGCGAACGTGTTAGGATTCGAAGATTCGCACGCAACGCTCTCGATCTAACTGTAAGTTATTGGTTAGACAAGAGTCCCAAGAGCAGCAGATTGCGGAAGGGGGGTATGGGTGTTCGAGGGCGTTGCGAAAATTAAAACCACACGCGATCATAAATAAAAGAGCAAACCTGCACGGGAATCGCAAGCAAAAAATCAAAAAGGAAAACACAAAACAGGAGAGAGAAAACAGAGAACAGAAACGAGAAGAAAAAAAAACATTTAAAAATATTTTAAAAATTGGCACACAAAAAAGTTGGAAGCCGCATAAAAATTGTTAAACGCCAAAAGCATCAGTAAAAATCCCCTCCACCCCGCCAAACCGAATGCAGCAGCAATTTGGCGCAGATATTGTTTAATTTATTGCATTTTACAGCGTGCCCGTCTTTTGCCTTTTGCTGGCCACGCTTTTTGTATTTGTTGTTATTATTATTGTTGTTATTACTCTTGCTGTTGTTGTTGTTGCTGTTGTTGTTGTTGTTATTGTTTCTGTTATCCTTGTTGTTCTTGTTGCCGTCAATGGCCAACAATAAAGCAAAGGAGTGGCTCGACTGGTTGGCTAGATGACTGCCAGGCAGCTGGGCTGCAGTTGCCAGTATTTGGTTGCTAGCCGCGAGACAGAGACAGGGACAGACAGCGAGAGAGAGACAGAGAGAGAGAGAGAGCGAGTCAGAAGGCGGGGCTGGTTGGCAGTTTAAGCCTTTTGACAAAAGCATTTTACGCGCTGTGGGGCAGCCTCGGTCGCTGACTGTTTGAATTTTTATGAAACTGACAATACGACATCGATCATTGGGGCTTCACAGCACGCTGCAGCGCCAGGCACAGAACCAGTATAGTACAAGAGGACGCCTCGCGTCGAGGGTGGGCAGATCGAGGAGTGGGGCCATTGTCAGGACTGGCAGCAGCCCTGTCAACATTCACCGCAGCCGCCAGCGTGCAGGACATTTCTTTCTTTTGTTTTTCTCTCTCTTCTTCTTTCTTTTTATTGTTTTTTCGGTCAGCAACCATTGCAGTTTTATATGGCCAGTAATTATTCGCACTCGCCTCGCTGCAGTGCTGTTTGTCTTTCCTTTTTCCTCATTCTTCACTCCTCATTCCGCACTCATCATTCCTCCTTGCTCATTGCTGTTTCCCTTGTCCCTTGTCTGTTTGCTGTTTTCTATATGTTTCACTTCATTTCGAGCAGCGCATTTAATGTAGCTGCAGCTATGTGTAGATTGTATTAGTATTTAATAAAATTAAATTTAAATTAATTTTCATTTGCTCGATAGAATGATACCTTTTTATTGATATCTAATATCTTATTTCCACTACAAAGTTCCACTTTTTCTCTTCGGCATTAGGAAATGCACAGTTGTTGCTGGAACAATTCCCACAAAGGAATAGTTTATAAGCTTTGTAGTTGAAATGGGGTCTTCCTTTATCGAATATACGCCTCAAACTTGATGTTACTTATAATGACTGTGCATTTGTCATAATCCAAAAGCGATTGCTCAATGAACTGGCTCATTAAGTTGATTGAACGCACAAATGTAGAAGAGAGTTTGCTATGCTTATATGTATGCTAATTTCAAGCTGACGCTGTGAAGACGCCAAAGAAGAACATGTGAAATCAAGAGGCATAAGAAACGTTAAAGTACACACACACACACACACACACACACACACACGTACAGTCACAGCATGGCACACAACAAAGACGCAGTGGCACCGCAAGAGGTCTGAGGCATGGCAACCATGGCTTCCGTGTGCCTTCTACGGTTTCGTCAGCCCGCTAAGCTCCGTCACTGACAGAGTATTGCAAAAAGTGAGGTCACCACATAAACACACACACACACACACACACACACACACACACACACACATACTCATATGCATCAGGCACACAAGCACTCGTACATGCATATTCAATTGGACAAGTGCGTGTAATTGACCCAAATTGTGATGAAATTGCGCCAAAGGAGCACTTTGCCAGTTCACCAACTCACACAGAGGCAGCAGCAGCAGCAGCAGCGGCAGCAGCAGCAGCGACAGCAGCAGCAGCAGGAACAGCTGAAGGCGAACAAGTAAAAGTGAAATCAAACGCAAAGCTAGCCGAAACGAGGCTCTACAATCAACAAAAGCAAACTGCCCAACTAGGAATAGCCAGCCGGCTCATTGCCATGGCCCACACACACACACACACACACACACACACGCACAGTCTGCAAACATGTCTATAGGTACACTGGACAGCATAGAAGCACAAAATTTGCGAGGCATTGATTGCATTTGGGCCATTGGAGATCCAATGCTCATAAACGAAGGAAATCCAGTTGCAAGCAGCAAGCAGATGCCACATCTATCCAAGTATACTACAGAGTATGTATATATATATTTATGTCTCAGGGCTAATGGCGACATTTGCTAATCTTTGACAGGGCTTTGTCAGCTTGTTGTCGAATTTCGGGCATGAGCCCTAATAAAATTACAAAAGTTTTGAGCACTCAAGCCGAAGACGTTAGAGAGCAGCACAAACAATGGCCAAGACAGTGGCAGTTAAAGTTGCATTTAGCCAAGGCAGCTCATGGAAGCGTAACGACTTGGATATACCCTGCAAGGGAACGCAATTCAAACTAGTTTTGAGGCTCTTTTATGAGTCTGCAATGTAAATGCATTGAACTTTATGATAATCTTTTGTAAATATTTTGCAAAAAGCAAGAGACAGAGAGGGAAATTGTATGTCATCACTTCAAGTGCAAGTTGCGTAAAAGTTAACGCATTAAATGCACCCAAGTTACCCTTTTACGGTGCTGGGCATGAAAACTTCAGCAAGTTATCAACAATTACGAATAAACTAAGAAGCTGGCAAAAGTTGCGATAAAAAACACACAGCATAAAAATGAAAATAAATAAATGCCAGCCAAACAGCTGAAAGAAGGCAGGGAAGAGGAGGTGGGAGGTGGGAGGTAAGGGAACAATACAAAAGCAAAGTCGACGACAACGGCAATAAAAAGCAGCTGCAAGTCAGCGACAGAACAGATTTTTGGAGACAGAGCAGCAACCTGATGGGTCCTCTCCGTACTGCGGGCTCATTTGCACTCAACTGCAGCTGTCCACCATCGCCAGCACCAGCTCCAGTTCCAGCTCCATCATCAGCTCCTGCTTCTTTGCAAGCTTTAGAGCAGCTGACTCACAATTGGGCACTGAGCTGCTTAGCTCTTAAGCGCTGTGACAACTTTTTAAGCAACTTAAAAGTGAAGTTTTCAACGAAGTTGGCCAAGAGTCGCACTAAGAGTTACCTGCAGATGAAGACTCAAATTCAAATTCAGGTGCAGACGCTGTTGCAGAATGGAGATGCAGCTGCAGATGCAGTTAGAGATGGAGATGGAGATGCACAACTCACAATGTTCAGGTTGCGTTTCAGTTTCTTTTGTTTAAGTTGTGCGCGCACAGGAATAAATGAAGGCATCAAATTAAAATGCGCTGCAGCTCTCTCTCTCCCTCTCCCTCTCTCTCTTTCTCCCTCTCTCTCTCCCTCTCTCTCTCTCCCTCTCTCTCTCTCTGTTTGTGGGTGTGTTGCTGCCTTTCTGTGTGACTGTTGCGCTTGAGCAAGCAACTGCAGCTTTCTTGATACTTCTTGGCCTTTGTCTAAGGCAAACAAATGCAAGCTAAAATTTAGTTGAGCATCCTTATTTCTTCGTCCTTTTTCTTTATTTTTTCTACTTTCTGTTTTTGTTTTTGCATGCCGAAAAACTTTAGCGATACTGTGCACTCGTTTGGCATTAATTTTATTTGTTTGTCAATGCCAAAGACAGCTAAAGACAGCTTATACCTTGACGAGGCTATCAACATTTGCATTACCTGAGAGCTGCAAATGTTCGGTTGCTTGAGTATCCTTTTTGGTAAGCTAAGCTACAATATATTAGTGGAATATGCATTAAGTATTTATTACTATTTATTTCTTGCGTTAACTCAGCTAAAATTAATTTAGATAAACATGAAATCCACTTTTAATGGGTGGACAGTCATATGTAACTAAAATTTCTGCAATTTGCAGCTGTTTTACTATTTATTTAATTTCTTTTAAATATAGTTGTAGTATATATAGTTAATATACATCAAACTAATAGAATAATAGGAATAATTTTAGATAAATTGACTAATTAAATTTCCCTATTAAAATAATACAAATAATTGAAAATGTAATAAGTTATTACTTCTTTATCTAAATATTTTCAAATATTTTAAATAAACTAATATTTTGCTAACAACAACTATGTATTACTTTTAGAAAATATGTAATATATTGTTTAAAGCAATTAAAGCTTTCATCGAGCCAATACATTTGCATCGTTTGACCTTTGGCCTAAGCGATTGAACCCAACACATCATATGTTGGCCATTTCAAGGCCAAGAAGAGTGGGAGAAGTGGCACTAAATGAATGTGAAATGTGTGACAGGCTAGCAAACAGGCAGGGCCAACTGATGGAGCAACTGTCCAGCTGCAGATGCACAAGCCGACAGATGGACAGGCGGACAGATGGACAGATGGACAGACGAACTATAAACTGACTGACAGTTGGAAAGAGGCCATGACAAAGGGACATAGGTGACCCAGCAATGCAGCGAAGCGTCGCGTCAACAACTAAACGCAGACTAACTGAAAAAACTTGTGACTATTTTAGCGCTATCTCAATCGCACACACACACACTCGCTCTCGCTCTCCCTGTCGCTCTCACTCTCCCTCTCCCTCTCCCGCTTGCTCTGCTCTCTGCGTCAGTTACAAAATGGCAGCACAGTCAGAGAAGCTGTGGACGTTTGCCCGCTGCACTTGTCGCATAATCCATACTATTTTTTCAACAGTCCCTCAGCCGCTGCTTCGTTGTTGCAACTGCTGATGCTGATGCTGATGTTGTTGCTGCTGTTGTTGTTGTAGATACTGATGTTGCAGTGGTGTGGCCTGATATCAACACGGATCAAAGCGGCCATCTTTCTTGCACCAACACAATGGCCGCTTCCTGTTGTTGTCGTGTGCTGTGCTCTGCTGTGCTGTGTTGCGTTGTTTGTTGCTGCATTTTACAACAATGCGCCATCAAGCAGGGAACGCGTAAAGCTTATCATCAACGCATGGCCAGCTGAGCTGAGCACAGCTACAGCTACAACAACAACAACAACAGCTACAGCAACAACGACAGCAGCAACAACAATCAACAACAGCATTTCGTGCTGTTGACACTTTGGATTCGAGAATTTATGCAACTTAAAAGCGGTCAAGTTACGAATTTATGCATGGCACCATGCACAAACACATATAGGCATCCACAAGCACACACACACACACACACTCGCACACACACACACACACACGCACACACACACACACACACACACACTCAGCTGGTGGGCGCATTCATATAAATATATGTTTGCATGCAGTTTTTTGTTGTTGCCAATGCATAAATTGAGCAGCGTCGGCTCCGGCACCGACTCCATCTCCTTCTCCGTCTCCGTCTCCGTCTCCGTCTGCAGCTCCGTCTCCCGCCACTGATGCACAATCGGAGCTGAAATTGCCTGCCGGACACTCTACTTACAGACGTTTAACTCGTCTCTGATGCTGGCAATGGCTCTGCCTCTGATGGTTTTAATTTTAATTTTTATTTAAACTTTTAAATGTATAATCTCGCCAGATATTCATTTCGTTGCATATATTATATTATATATATTTAAATGTAATCCGTATAGAACAATCTTTAACTTATTTTGCTGGTTTATTGAACTTTGTAAATTCGATTTCTCGCTGCAAGTTGAATTTGTTGTAACACTTTGTGAATTGCGGATTGAAAGTTTGTTAACAACTATTGAAAGTTGGTAAAAGTTGGTATGTTCGCTAACATAGCTCTTGCATAATAACATATCCGTTAAAAGTCATCAAGATGTGTGTGCAATCTCCATAGAAATATAGCTAATGAATATGAAAAATGAAAACTAATATTTTAATAGCAAATGAAATTAAAATTTAAATTGCAAGTAACCCCAATTAGCTGGTAACCGCTTTGGGCCGACCCTTTTACAGTTCCTTGTTTTTCAGCCATATATATACACTTTCGGTCCATTGTGCACCGTTAACCTCCACCTCCATCTACATCTCCATCTCCACCTTAACCAGCGTTAGAGAGCTTTCAGCGAGCCGCAAAAACGCCAAGAACTAGGCCAGCAAACCAGAGCTGCAGAGTGCGGCGCGTACTGACGTGCGGTCTCATCAACCATCCCACACCACCTCAACTCACCTCGTTCCTCATCCCACCCCCTCCGCCGTCGTGCCGTCCCGCCGTCCCGCCATCCGCATTGACCACGCTGGCATCCAATCTTTGCCAGAGCCGCAGTCGGCGCCTAAGTGCAGCGCATTGCGCGCATTACATAATAAATTTTCAGCTTATTTGCATAGTTTTGCGGTTGTGAACAATGTCCAAGCCAAGTTAATGGAATTTTGTAATAAATTTCGCAATGAGTTGGTTAAACAGACTTTAACTGCAATGAGCTGTGCAGTTGGCCCTAAAAACTGTGAACTTTGCCATGGTTTTTTCATCAGCACTTTGATGCGAGTTAGAAGCGCAGAATGCCAGGAGAAGCGAGGAGAGGAGTGAAGAGAGAAGGATTGGTTGGGATGAGAAGGGAGCAGAGTACAGCAATTACAACAAGTGCCAAATGCACATCAACAACATAAAAGCACCAGGGCAATAGCAATAGCAAAAGGAGAAGCAGAAGCAACACCACGACTAGCAGTGGGAGCAAGGCAGCAACTGAAGCTAAAGAACTACGCCGACTGTCGACTTTTCAACACAACTGTCGTCGACTGGCGGCTGTCGCCGGAAGCGCAAAGTTGCAGGCAGGCAGCGGAAACGGCAGCGCAGTAAAAGTCGCACTACTTCTGTGGTTGTCAGTTGTTTTAACAGCTTAGCTGCCCCAACCATTACCCACTTCCCTCTACCCGCCACTACCAACCACACTATACCTTCACCGACCACTGCTGCTTGGTTATGGGGGCTGGAGATTGCCACGGAAATGTGCTGTCAATTTACGCGAAGGCGAAGGCGACGGCGACGGCAACGGCGACGGCGACGTCAACTTTTAAGTTCAGACCTTAGTTTGATTTGCACTTTGCTCGCAAGTTTGTGACGAGCTTTGTTATTGCCACATAACGGTAAAATTATACCCGTACAATGTAAAACAACCACGCAGTATTCACTCAGAATTTGAGGCGAAACCTCACCCCGCCTCGCCACGCATAAACTTTGCATAATTTTTCAGCCTTCAAATGGAACAAAAATAATTGGGGAAGAACTTTAAATATTGACAGCAACTGTCGGAAACTTGTGCTGCCGCCTTTTAATACCCTGCTGCACATCGTTGCGAGTTTGTAAAATTAACTTGTACCCCACATATTCTGCACTGATCAAAGTTTTTCCTCCATCCACGCGTTTCTTTTTTCTCAATAGAATCTATGACAGTTTTGACTGCAATTATAAATTATTTTCAATTTGTCATGACAAGCGATTTTAGATCGGCGAGAGTGAGCGAAGTCTGTGTAACTATAAAGTCAAAGCAAGTCCAGAGCGAATAAGTGGAGAAGACGACGAGCAATGGAAGTGTGAATTCACCCAACAGGCGAATTCAGCCAACAGGCGAATTCGCAAACGCAAAAGAGAGCGCAAAGCAGATCTGCGTGAGAGAGGCCGAACAAGAGTGGGAATTCGCCCTTTGTCGTGATTGGTTGTGTAAAGATCCACAAAAACGACGAAAAGAGGAGAACATTTATTTCATTATACTATCACTGTTAGTTATATCTATATTCAATAAATAAACCCCACATATAATTACAACAAAAGTTTTAAGCGTTAAAGTTGAGCACAAATTGTGTTTGTTTATTTGATTCTCTCACTAGCATACACTATCTGTATCCAAGCACTTAGAACGGACTACCTTAACATAAATACTTCAGTCGCAGACAAGGGCAATTCCAAAGGCAGAGGCGGCAACTGGTGTAGGTATCTGGAGCGAAAGATAAGGATGCACAGGCCGCGTTGACAGGACGTAAGCAGAGTACAGACAAGTGAGCCAGCAAGCAACCGGTCTGGACAGAATTATTACTAATGTCATAGAGCGAGGCGACAAAAATATATAGTCCTGCTATATATGTAGTGCTCACAATGTTGGGAAAAAATCATTGAGGCAATGGATGAAATGGGAAGGAGGGGCATCAATCACAAAAGAATTATGTTGGGGTAAACAAAAGCATTTGTCATGAAACAGCAGACAACAACAAAAACAACAACAATAACAACAGCAACAACACTTGCAGCTGCTGCTCTTGGTGTTGTTGCTGGTGTTGGTGTTGCAAGTGCCAACGGATTGAGGACATTAGCTTGAAAAGCTGCTACTGGGCAACGATTCAGGACCTGGTTGCTGTTCTGTCAACTGTTAGCTGTTGGCTGTTGGTTGTTGGTCGTTGGCTGGTCAAAACTTTAGCACACACACGCACACAAGAAGAGCCAAGGCTCATAAATCTGTGCCCAGCAAAAAGGTGCATATGCCTGTGTGTGTGTGTGTGTGTGTGTGGAAACCTTTTGAGTAATTGCACACATTTAAAATTCTTTTCACACTTGATGCCAAAGGCAAGGCTCACTTTCTCACTTGGCCGCTGGGCAACCGCTCCTTGAAATTGAAGTTTGGGGTCAACATCCGCCAATTTTTCATCAAGTATTTATGCATAATTTCACAAAGTGCATAAGAGCTTCAACCACACACACACATGCAGATAAGCACACACCACACTACACCCTGCCCTGCAGGCAATTTCTAATCGCTTAGCCATCCATGTTGTGGCTAAATACTTGTTAGAAGTTATTAAATTTTGCTGCACTTGCTGCAAGTAATTTACCCAGAACCACAAACTCCTCTCCTCTCCTCTCCACTCCACTCCCACTCCCACTCCCACCCTCATTCCCTATTCCATTCGCCCTCCCATTCACATATTGTCTGAGCAAAGGCTTTGCCTGCGTGCCAGCTACGAGCTTCTTGGCTAAAAATTTGCATTTAAATGAGTTTAGCCCAAAGGCAGCGTATCGAAACTAAATATTTGCCATGTGTGCGCCATGGCAAACGGCACTGGCAGCCATCAGGTTATTTTTACAACTTATGCAACAATGCACACATGTACACAAATATTGTGCCACACAACACAACACTCCAGCACACTTAAGGAGGTGTGCCAAGACGTTGTCCCACAGGCAACGTCTGCTTAGAGATGTGGAAAGAAGCGATAGTTAAATTGATTGGATATTTAAATAAAAATAAACATTTATTTATTGATTCAATTATTTAGTTATTTATTTATTTCATTATTTCATTATTAATTTATGTATTTAGTTATTTATTTATCAATAAATCAATTTATTTATATGTTCACTTTTTATTTACTTATTTATGCATTTATTTATTTATTATTCCAATTATTTATTTATATACTTATATATTTAATTTGTTATTTGCTTGTTTATTTATTTATTTATTTGTTTCAATATTTATTTAATTATTTATTTATCTTTTAATCTATTTATTAAATATTTATTTATTTAATTATGTATTTATTTATTTATTATTCTAATTATTTATTTATTCAATTGTGTATGTATTTATTTATTTTATTATTTGTTTATTTATTTATTTATTTACTTATTTATTTATTTATTTATTTATTTATTTATTTATTTATTTATTTATTTATTTATTTATTTATTTATTTATTTATTTATTTATTTATTTATTTATTTATTTATTTATTTATTTATTTGTATATTTGTTTATTTATTTATTTATTTTAATATTTATTTAATTATTTATTTATCAATTAAACCATTTATTTAAATATTTATTTATTTATTTATGTATTTATTTATTACTAATCTAATTATTTATTTATTCAATTAAGTATGTATTTATTTATGTATTATATATTTGTGTATTTATTTAGTCATTTATTTATTTATTTATTTATGTATTTATTTATATATTTATTTTTTTATTGATTTTGTTATTTATTTACTTATTTATTTATTTCAATAATTATTTATTTAATTATTTATTTATTCATATATTCATTAATTTATTTATTTGTTTATTTGTTTATTTATTTATTTATTTATGTATTTATTTATTCATTTATTTATTCATTTATTTATTTATTTCTTTATTATTTTTTGTTTATATTTTTATATATTTCTTTACTTAATTAATGAATATCATACAGTTTATAGTAGGCGCTGGACACAAAGGATATGTCTGCATTAAATTGATTGTTGTGTTGATGCCGAACTAAATTAAACCTGCCTAATATTAAGACATTCATAAACATTCCAATGAAATTCATTTGTATATTAAATGAAAGTCTATTTGCATTATAAAGTCTTAAAAATACTTAAAATAACCAGCACCACATTGCAAACTGTTCTAAGCCGGCTTTCACTTGCTTTTATTTGGGTTTTCTCGTATCCCGACGTTTAAGTGATAATGCCCAAAAGCCAACCAACAACCAACGATATGCTTTAAAGCAATATTCTACAACCAAAAAATCTGCAGCAGACGTAACGAAAATAGCAACAAAAAAAATATTTACAAATAAAATAAAATGCAAACTGAAGCTAAAAGCTGTGCCGAAGCATGCGGAAAACAAAGTGACCAACAATGTTTTTCAATTTGTTGCTTATTTTCTTATATTTTTATAACATTTTACTAAATTACTTACACAATTTTTGAGCGCAGCTGTTGCCAGCAAAACAACAGCAACAACAACAGCAACAGCAACAACAACAACTGAAATATTTGCAATGCATACAAAGCAATGCCGGGGAGAATGTTCTGCAAAAACTAAGTGGCAGCCCGAACATGAGAAGGAGTAGACAAGTAGACGGGATGAGGATGGCAGGGGTACACACATACGGTTGGGTGGGGTCGGAAGAGGGGCAAGCTGCACAAAGTCATGCTTCATGTAGCAAGCTAAGTAAACTTAATTGAAGCTGCCTTCCGCCTGCTCAAAAAGTGTGCCAATTTTTGAGAAGCTTGTGGTTTGGCTGCTTTAAAATGCACTAAGCTCCCAAAACGAGATACCTTTAGTTGGTCTTTGGTCTATATCGTATATATGCTATATCAACTGTCAAGCCAGCTGCCAAACCAATGACCTCTTAACATGCACTCTCTAAAATGTCAAGCAACGTTGACAAACCGCCAGAGCAACAACAATAGCGAATGCTTAGAAAGTGTGCCACTCTGGTATACCCTGCAAAAGTATTGGTAACTTGGAGATGAAGAATTGTTCATCTTATAAAGATATATTTCCTTTTTAACATTAAGAAATGCATAATATGATAATGAATAATAATAAAAACAATATTACGAAATAATTTAAAGCTTAGCTTCTGGTTTATAATACTCTGGCAAGTCCTGCATACCCTATGTCTTATTCGCTTTCAGTGCGACAACAACTTAACTACATAAGCGTCGACTCGACCGATTCTCAGGCTTCTGTCCTTTATAGTTGCTGTTTTCTGTTTTCTATTCATTTGCCCGGCGACTGGGGGCACTTTTTGCACAGCGTTGATTTCCGTTGCTGTATGTAAAAGTGCAACTTGAGGCGCACTCACTCTCAAGTGTGTAGATGGGTGTGTGTGTGTGTGTGTGTGTGTGTGTTTGTCGACTGGCAGCAAGTGGTTAGAAAACTAAACTGTTGCCATGTGACAAGTGGCAGCTTGACGACTACTATAGGAATGAAGGAGATGCCGACGACGACGGCGATGGCGACGGCGACGTCGACATCAACGTCAGCATCAATGACGCTTGGCGCACACTTTGCAACAAACAAAACGAAGCAGCAGCCTGCACCTGCAGCTGCTGCGATACAACACAGAGAAGGACGACAGACGACGATGACTGTGAGGATGCTGATGAGGATGGCGACAGCTTTGGCCTGTTGTTGTTTTAGCTAAAAACTCTAGAGCACACTCAAAATTGCCACAAAAGGAACGATGAACAGCAGCAGGGGGGAGCAGGGGCAAACAGGGGCAGCCGCTCATTTAAGCACTCAAGTAATGAGTCGCCTCGCCTGCGAGTGCAGTCAAAAGGGTTAAGTGCAGGAATTTAAAGGACTTGCGCATATATGCGTCAACAACAATGTCTATTGAACCCACGCGGTGGGGTTAAAGTTGAACTGCACATTGCACACACACACACGAAAGCCAAAGCTGCACAAAAATGTCACTTGGCAGGACAATACATGGAAAATCATTTAACACTGAAATCGGATTATGAAGCTCATATGAGGACAAGTCAATATATAAGGCGCTTGAGGAGGTTTTCATCACTTGCGGCAACAGGCAACGGACAACGGGCAACGGGCAACGGGCATTCGGCATTGGGCATTGGGCAACGGGCAGCAACAACAATTGAAAATCATTTGAAACCTTTCAAATGTCTCACAAAAGAAATTGATTTCATTTTAACACTCGCTCCACGCCTGAAGATTTGATTTAAATTCACACGACACGCTCTCTCTCTCTCCCACACTTTCCTTCTCAGCTGCCAAGCTGTTCTCTTCAACAGCATAAGAAGATGGACATTGTGGCAGGGGGCAAGCGGGAGGTAGTCGAAGGCGTCCATTGCAGCTGTCTGTTGCATTTGCCGGTCAAAGTGAGAAATGCATAAAAGATATGACTTGCAGAAATTCAATAATGTAAGCACGCGAACGATGCGAACTGGAGCGCATTTAATCCTCAGCCTGAAAGTAGGCAATGCAAATATAGAGCACAAAGTGTTGAAGGATGCAATTATTTGTGTAACGAAGGAAGACAAGAAATTACCGCCTCGCAATGTACATTAAAAACAAAGCAAAATTATACAAAAAAGAAAAAAAAAAGAAATAAAAGGCATTTGTTGAACAGCCATAAACAGCTCCGTTTCTCCCACCAATTTAATCCATTGTATAATTTATACACTTTAAGGTCGCAGGGTCAACTTATAAATCTCGGATGGGCGTATCAAATTAAACCAATTTAAAATATACCCATCAGTTGACGCACCTTCCTCTGGCCAACACCTTGTTCGCAAGACTGGCTTACCAAACTTCTAGTTAGTTAGCTTCCAGCACATTAAGTTTGGAAATCAGCTTAACTAATTTTCACGTACACAAAGCCTGCCGTGCAGAACCCTTCTTAGTAATTCAATTAGCAGTAAATCTTTACAAATAGGAGACTGGACACACACACACACACACACAGCATGGGCAAATACTTTTTAATATAAATTATGTGAAACTAGATGCCCAAAAAAGCAACACAGGCAGTTAATAGTTTTGCCTTTTGGTAACAAAAGGCTTACCTCCGGCCAGCCGTGGGCGGATTTATCTATTCTATTTTGTAATTTTTAATTTCACAACTAATGCGATTATTTACGGCTGACGGCACACTCTGGAAATAAAAATGACCAACGTGTAAGCCACGTTTAACACTCGGTTTATTTTTAGTTAACGGCCAAGTCACCGACACATTTAAAAAAAAAAACAAGAAAAATAACAAAAAAGATGCAACAAAAACTAAACTATTCGCAAACATTCGCTGAGCTAAAACTTTAAGCTTTATAGTTGCGAGCCAAAATATAATAGGGCCAAATAGTGAGGCTTTCTGCGTAATGCCGAAACTTGTATACACTATAGAGTTGCTACTTATTAAATGAAAATAAATTGCAAATATAGTTTTACTATTTTACTTTCACTATAACTGATAATAATTATAATAATATAGAGTTTATTGTGCAATTCAATTACCATTTCTATGTTGCTTTCTCACTTCACAGACTTTAACTTTCAAATAAAGTATTTGAGCCCCGACAAAGTGCATCATATATTTGGGTTACCCCAATAAATTGCATTTAACCATAGAAAAACTGTCTCAAAATGCAGCGAGGCGTGCAAATCGTACGAAAAGTTAAGAATGACCACGGTCCAACCCGGAATCGCTTGGCCAGCTCATATCCCATTTGACATGCGGAGAATTTAAGGCTCGGCCACGTGACCATTTGCAGTTATGACCGCTTAAGGAAGCAGCCAACACTTAACATTTAATTAAAATTTTTGCAATTACGAGCTAGCGCATCAACTTGTTGGGCTCGGCTGGATGCTGAGTGAAATTGCAGAGAGTCAAGTAGGCGGAGTCTCCTCCGATGGTTGCATGCGCTCAGGAATAGTGTGTCGAGTTGCACAGATGCCAACTGTTTATTTTGACGGGCCAACAGAATGTTGCACTATAGTTTAACAGTTATCATCATCTTGGTAGCGTGGCATCGTGGCATCTTGGTAGCGTGGCATCGTGGTCTGATCCCATGGCAGACAATACACTAATTGGCAATTGTAAACTGCTTAGTGATCTGTGAAGCCATTGTTCAAGCAGCAAATCCACCCACTGCGTATCTGGCCATTGTCATGATATGAACGGCATTGAGTTCAACATTTTAGCAATTAATTAGTTTCATTGTGCAACAGCTTTGCTCTTCTACGGCTTCAACGGCTGCTCGCTTCCCAATCATTTCTGGGCAGCATGCATTACAACCTTGGTTACAGCTCCACTCCTTACGCATATCCCAAATGTCTTTAGAAATTCCTTTGTGTGTGCACACACGTGCCAACAATGTATGCATGCATGTATATTTAGTGGGCGTCACTCCATGGGTGGCTTGCATTCGTGGAGTGTAGATGTCGGGTGCGGGGGTGCGGGGTGTGGCATCAAAGTGCATGCAAAATACGTGCCATGCATGCCCAAGTCGCGTGCTATTTATTTTTATTACGCAAAGCATCCAAAGTTTTAAACATTACTTTTATTCAGCTCATAGCAAGTTTTGTAGTCCTGTGATAGAGTACAAAATCGCATAGGTGGCACCCTAGCGATAAGCTGCTTCCCACCCCATCTCCCCAGCGTCAGCCTCTCCCTCTCCCTCTCTCTCCCCATCCCTCTCTGCTCTTTGGCATGTTGCTCACTGACATGTTTAATAAATGGCAGGAGCTGTCAAGAGGCCACATTGTTTGTGTTGCTTAACCTTCAAGCAACTGACTGCAGAAGTTTTCCGTTTCCAACTTCCAGCTTCCAGTTTCCCATGCAACTCCCGCTATATTGTCTATGAGTTATGAGTCTCTCCCATGCATATTCCAACAGACATGTGCAGCAACTTTCAATGGTTTATTTATATAAATTATCCCACATGCAACCAAATATGTTTTAGCTTAAACTTTCATTTAAATAAGTTTGCTCCATTTTTATATCATCCACATTTGGCCTCAAATGTAAATGTAAATGTAAATGTAAATCAATCAGCAATCAGTATAAATTAATTTATTCAAAAATGTATTTGCTTTTGCAGAAACGTTGGCAGTTGCTTTGAGCATAATTGTACCATTTATATGTTGAAATTATTTATTTCGATTTAAACAACCAAATGTTATGATTGTTGTTTTATTGAACTAAGAGTAACAAATATTTTTCGAAAGCGAATGCAGCCATAAGTTCTGTAAGTTCATATGGCATATGGAAAACTTTAGAAAAATATATAATTAAAATAAATTATTTATGAAAATGAATACGTTTACAGGTTAAATATTAAAAGAATATTAAATAATAAAAGCAAATGCTGAAATCGCAACTGAGAGGCATAAATTAAATATATAAGATTATAAGAATATAATGAATTGATTGTAGCTAGATTTCTTTAAGTAACAACATTACCTCTTATAATAAACATATTATTAAATACTTAAATACTTAAAGCAACAAAATACGGTTAAAGGGCATTCCGCATGCCGTTGAAGCCAGTCTAACAATATTGCATATTTGGCTAACAAAGAATGCAAAACATTTGGCAATTGTGTGTGGCATTGTTGCATATGAAAAATGAATTATGCAACAAGCCAAACGAGCCAGTTTCATAGGCCTAATTAGCGACTGACATGGCCACAACGAAGGACTATAATCAAATTACACAAAACGCGTTGTGTGGCCAATTAAAGGGGCATGGGCGGGGGGCGGTGGCTATGAAAATGCTGTATTTTTGATTATAAATCAAAAATTGATGGAAAAAACTGAGCTGCAATTAAGCAGCTCCCAACATCGCCTGGGATTGGGATGATGGGATGATGGGATGACAGCATGAAATGGATTGGGACTCGGCACATGGATGTAGTTTAGCACCTAGAGATGGCTATAAAAATGTGCAATTTTCACAACACATATTTTGTTTTTGGCAAGAAGCCAGCAAACAAGCAATGAGAGAGGAAAAAAAAAAGTGTGGAGAAGCAAAAAATTTGCAGGCCGTAAATAACCGAGGAAGCCAAGTAAACAGCGACTGGCAGCCGCAAAAGCCAAAACTCACTGCGAATGCGAATATTCTTGGAATTTTCATTTGTTGTAGCGAGTTTTGGGTGCGCTGTTTGTTGTTGTTGTTGCCCTTCGAATGTTGGTGTTGTTATTGTTGTTAGTGCTGGTGTTGGTAACTGGTGTTGAGGTCGCATATTCGTTGTTAGAAATACCCCATCCGATGCTGTCAGACCAATTTGTCGTTGTGTGTATAAGAGCGACGGCAAGTATGGGTGTGAGTGAGTCTGGGTGTGTGTGTGTGAGTGTGCGGCGTAATGGCCTTGCAGCTGCTACTGCATTGTCGCTTCATTTTTGTAGCAAAGTGTGGCAAAATATGTTGACAGGAAATGTTATGCGAATTTCACTGCGTATAAAATGAAATTTACGTGAGCTTCTCGTGCGCCCTTTCTTTGCTTTTGTTGCTCTTGTCACGGGGCTTTCATTTGGGTAATAAGTTTACTGGCATATTTGAGCTGCAATAAAAATACTTGGCTCTAGCGTAATGCTACTAAATGCTTATTTAATAATAATAATAATGATAATAAATAAGCTTAATAGTGAAATATATTAATTGTTGTTCAAGTTGTCAGTTACAAGCTGAAGAGTTACAAGTTGGAATCTCCAACTACTGCGAATATAATTTGCAAACTGAGTCATTCAGCGAGCTCTGCAAACATTATAAAATATTATAAACTAAACACGCAAATGTATATTGAAAGTATAATTCAGAGTCAGACTGAATACAGTAAACACATTACAACAAAAGAGAGAACAAATGCAGCAAACTGGTTTGGCTATTTCACTGTAATTGCTTATCTATAAAAATCTAATGAGTTGCCAGCAATCGATTCAGTTCAACTACAATGTGTAAACAACAGATTAACTACAGCTCAGCGCTGCTGCTCTTGGCATTGTTCGGTCTAGTTATAGTAAGTGTTTTTGTATTATATTATTAGTTAATTATAAGTTAGTATCTCAATGATTCTATTCCAACACAGTGCCGCCATCCATTTGACTTCTTTGACGAGAGCTACGACGAATTTGTGGACTGTCTCATGGCTAACAATCTGACACACCACGAGTACGAGCAGTTTGAGTCTTTCTCAAATAAGAAAAACTTGCTGCAAGATACAGTCGACTTCAAATACAAGTGCAACATTGACTGCCAACTGCAGCGGCAACCCAAGAAATGGTTGGACCAACATGGACGCATGGACTTGCAACTCATGAATGCCACACAGAAGGCAGCCGAGGCAATCAGCAAGTGCATGACAGGTGCACCTACTGAGCAGTGCGCCTACAGCTTTAAGCTGGTCATGTGCGCCTACTTGGCAAATCATCCAGTGATTGACTATGAAAGTCACTATTAAATTTGTATATTAGTATAAAATAACACGAGTAAATAAGTCACACGTGTTGCCACTGAAACAAACTGAATGTCAGCTTGACATGCAACTGACATGATTCTGTGCATTATGAAACAGAATTGTAATTATAGCTGTAAACAGTTGCAGATACTTTCGATAAACTATCTATGAATACTATGAAATATAAATAAAGAGACAATTAGAAACGCATGTCCGTTGTTTCAATGCGAGAGTTTGCTTAATATATAAACATTTCAATTAGTTGATGTATTAATAGAAACTAATGAAAAAGCAGCACTAACTGGTATATAAGAAGCACTTGGTTATCAATCGCCACAGTCCGAACTTTCCTGTTCGACAGAGCAACACTTGAAGCAATGTCCAATATGTTGAGCAATGTTGCTGCTGTGATCTTGTTTGCTCTGCTCTTGGTGCTGGTTCAGGTAAGCTGCTGGCTGTAGAAGGAAGATTGTGAGAGGACTCAACACTTGAATATAATAGAGTTATACGGAGAACGATATGGAAGTTGCGGTTGACAAATGTCTGGTGGCCAATGGAATTAGCCGGGAGGAGTACGCCGAGTTCCTGAACCTAACCAGCTCCGAGGAAGATGAGGACAATGTTGAAAGGAAATACAAGTGTTTCATACACTGTCTGGCTGAGGAAATGGAAATAGTCGACTCCAAGGGATACGTAGATGTACAGCTCATTGAAAATCATGGCGAACTCAGTGAAAAGAATCGCCTCGCCTTCACAGAGTGCAAAATGGAGAATGATCATTTGATGGACATGTGTGACTATGCTTACGAGTTTATGGTTTGCCTACAAGAAAAACTTGGTTTGAGCGAACTTAATAACGAAAATGAATGAGAATTGAAATGAAATTAAGTTGAAGTTACTGTGAGACAAACAAACAAATTTATACAAAAAAAAAAATATATAAAAATAATTTGCATATAGAATTTGTACAAAACGATATCCCTTTCTAAAGATCATTGATTTAATTAAAATGTGTTAAAACCTGACAAGTGTGCAATGAAATGAATTAATAAGCAGACCGCACTCGGCTGATTTGCATAATTAAATGAAATTGCCATGCGTACCACGGGGCGTATGAATCAAATTAATTGTATTGGCGTGCAGCTTTAATTGATTTGCGATAACAATGAATGCGTTTATCGAGCGACAGTTTTAGATGCGACTAGAACATGTCAGAGCCCAATGTGTGTATGTGCGTGTGTGTGTGTGTGTGTGTATTTACTATTATTATTAATAATAATAGATGATTGCTGCTATCAGCCTGCGGGCTGGCCGTCTGTCTTCGAAATGTATGACAACGTTGTTGCAAGTTGTTGTTGTTGTTGTTGTTTGCCGTGTGCCAGGAAAAAACATTTTGCTTTTCACAATGCAATTCCGTTACAGTTTTGCGCTGTTTTTCTTTATGCCAGCAGCGAATGCAACGGAAGTTGTCACGTTGCATTGTTGCAGCGCCTGTTGTTGCTCTTGTTATGCGAAACGAAACGAAGCGACACGAAACGCAAGGAAAGGAAAGGAAAAGAAAAGGCGTACAACAACAACAACGTGGAGCAAACAACAACATGAGCAGCAGCTGCAACACCCACACACTCGACTGGCTCCGGTTTTGCTTCTGGCTGCCATTGTTGGCCTGGCTTTCGATTGTCATTTCAACTTTACGCGCTTTGCATATGTACGTGTAATGTGTTCTGTGTTATGTGTTCTGTGTTGTGCGAGCATGTGTGTGTGTGTGTGTGTGTGTGTGGCTGTGCCACATTAGAGGGAAAAAAGAAAAATATGCTTGTGTATTGTCAACACGACGCGACGTATGAGTAACGTGGCCGCGACTGCCACGTTCCTCCCCAGCCATGTCAACATGCAAAACAACAATGAGGCGGAAGCGCATTGTAAACGCGATACGACTCCTCAATGCAGCCCCTTCTGCCACACGACAAGGTGCGGCCAATGCCTGCTTTTTTTTCGGAGATGCAGCAATTATAATTTTGTAAATCGACGGAAGTCAAATAAGCACATACAAAAACGTTACAGCCCAAAGCCATCAAGATACAACCAATGATAATTGCAGCTTGTGCACGCAATAAACAATCGTAAATATATATATATCTATATATATATATAAATATATACATACATATATATGGGGTTTATTTACTGAATAAAGATATATAACTAATTGTAATATTATAATAAAAGAAAGTTTCGCGTCTTTGAGTGGATCTTCTCGCAAACGTTCACGACAAACAGCGAATTCCCACTCTTGTTCGGCCTCTCTCACGCAGCGCTCTCACGTGCGCTCTCTCTTGTGCTTGCGAATTCGCCTGTGGGTGAATTCGCCCTTCTACCAATGATAATTGCAGCTTGTGCACGCCACAAACAATCGTAAATAAATATATATATATATATATAAATATAAACATACATATGTGTGGGGTTTATTTACTGAATAAAGATATTTTACTAATAGTAATATTATAATAAAACAAAGTTTCTCGTCTTTCATCGTTTCAGTGGATCTTCTCACAACCGTTCACGACAAAGAGCGAATTCCCACTCTTGTTCGGCCTCTCTCACGCAGCGCTCTCACGTGCGCTCTCTCTTGTGCTTGCGAATTCGCCTGCGGGTGAATTCGCTCTTCTACTGCTCGTTGTCTTCTCGAATTCGCTCTTGTCTAAGGTAATTGAAGGTTTAAGAATGGCCTTTCACAGCAACAATTTGCCAAACTGGGCTAAACGATTTATGTATTGCCTATTAATCGAGCAGGGATTGCCGCTGTTGTTGCCCAGATCTCTAGTTAATTATTCAAATATTATCGTTAATTATTATGGCACTCACAATAGGCAGCTCTTAATATATTAATATATTACAACATTATCGAGATCTGCTTTGCTATCGTTGCTACAATTCAATCATAAATTTAAGTCTTATTCGATTAGAGTTGCGTTTCCGCGGCGGCAAAGAAATGGAATTAGACCAACAAACTTACACTGCTCAACACACTTCAACAACTGTCAATAAAGTACTTGGCAGGACTCAGCAAAAAAGAAGAAAGCGAACAACTTTTGCGATGGAATCGAAAAGCGCCTTTGCAGCAGCTCAAATGCATCGATGCATCGATGCTTCTTCGACGCTACTGCTGTTGCTCGCTGCTCCTTGCTCCGCTCCTTGCTCAAGGGTGCTTATCAAAGGACACATGAGGTACTGACATCCACTCACAAAGAAAGGTAATGCAGGGAGCGCTGGCGGAGACGCGGCACATAGGGTGAGTAGCTTGACAAGGCGGCGAAGCGAAACGCGTAAGTTTTGCAGTTTTTCTGCTGTGTTTTCCTTTGGGAAAACTCGCGCAAGTTCTGCATATGACTGCAGGCACGTCTCTGTGTGCGTTTGTGTGTGTGTGTGTCCGTGTGTGCGTGTGTGTCTCTCTCTGTGTAGGTGTGAGTGTGTAAGTTGATTTATGCCACTTTATACACAGCAACGTAGCTCTGTCTGTCCCTCTCTCGCTCTCCCTCTGACTCTCTCTTTCTGCCTCTCTCTCCCTCCCTCCCTCTCTCACACTCTTTCCCGCTCTCTGTGTAAGTGCAAGGCTGCTGCATAAATGATTTATTGCTATTCCCGCGACAGTTGCGTTTCGCTTTCGTTTGCCGCTCTGCAACAACTGGCAACATTTGCACACACACACACACACACACACACACACACACACACTCACGCACACACACACACACTCACGCACAGACAGAGATGCAGCAAGACAAAGGCTTGCAGACAGTGCACAAACTGTCGCACTTTTTGCCATAATAAATAATTATAATTGTTTTCCTTTTTGGCCCAACTCCTTCGCTCCCTCGCTCCCTCGCTACCTTGCTCCCTCGCCACCCGCGCGACTCGTCGCTGCCCACATGCGCATTAATAAACCTTATAAATATTTAAGTTGTGTGAAAAATTGCAGTGCTGAGGTGACAGTTAATGGAAATGCGGGTAATTGAATGTGCCACGGGATATCCATGTCGTTGCGAACTGCAGTTTATGCCTGGCAACCAGGTGTTAAGGCACGACTCTGCCCCAACCCGAGGGGGTTGGTTGGGGATCTCTCAGCATTTGCATAATGTCGATATAAGCAGGCGACCGATATGATATTTTTTTCTTTTTTTTTCGCCTGTTGCATGCAGCTAAAATATGCAGTAGCTTCAAATGTAAGTGGCAAGCTAATAGAATGTTAACAGCTCGACAGCTGACAAAGTGAAAAGTACAACTACAAAATCATTTGACAGTTCTCAAAATGGATTTCTGCACATCTATTACACTCTCTTATCCTTAAGAATCAAATAAGTCTCATATAATCGCAACTTTGTAAGTGAGAACAGCAACAAAACTACAATAGAACAACGCAGAGTGCGATTTGAAAGTGGAGAGTTGAGAGTTGTTTGGAAAAAGACCTTGGAGCAGAAGTTGGTCAGCTTCCTGGCAGCTGGCAGAGGCAACTTCAAAGTTCAAACTTTGAGCTTGGTCACCCAAAAATCTACATTTCCGACTATTTTCATCATCAAAATGCGGCCACAGGAAGCAGGAAGTGCGCTTCGTGCAGCATTTATGAAAAGAAATCGCAACATAGACAGAGAAATCGAGTGAAACAGAGACAGAGACAGAGAGAGAGAGAGTAACCTAAACTCTAGGACAAGAGGCGTCAGACCCAATAAGAAAGTTGACGCGTAAAAATGACACAATATGTGAATATTAAATTGAAATCCAAAGCAAAAAGCAGCTACACACAACAACAATTTGTTAAATTTAATTAAATTTGAACTTTTGTGTTGAGAAGGCAAACAAAAATGCCAAAAATTAGCCTCAAGCATGCTCGGATTGGACCGGAGCGTACGTAAATATTTGAAAAATCTTCTCACATGAATAATTTCATTTAAATTGCATACATAATTTGCAGTCGACAATTTAATAAATACGTGTATTTCGGCATTGCAATTGAATTGCCATTTCCATTTCCCCACTTTACACTATCCAATTGCCAATTTGCAAACATTTTATGCCCGAAACTGCAGATAATTCCCACACACACACACACACATATATATATATATATATATATATGTAGTACATTTGAATGTTCGATTGAGTCGAGTCGCAAATAAAACTTGCAACATTTTCAAGTACTACATAACACGAATATTTCCTCAATGCAGAGAATTGCACGTTTATTTCTCGGATTTGGAGTCAGTGGTGCAAGAATGCTTGGCATTCTTGATGATACATTCGAATTGCATTTATCTGCTGATTTCTTTCTAATTTCAAGTAGTTTTCCTTTAAAATGCATTGCTACAACTGCAATTTGTGGGCTACTAAAGTTAAATTCAAAGTATTATACTTATAAATCCCAAATCCGAGGCATCGTTTATGTGCAAAGCAATCGATGTCAATGTACGTTGTATGCTGATGAAATTTCCATGTCAAGCCTTCAGTGTGTCCCGCTTTGTGGATCAAAACCAAAATACCAGAACACGCACCAGGGTACGCATAAAGCGGAAAGCATTTTTACACATGTGACTGACGCTGATTGCGTTTGTCACGTCGCCCAAATAAAATTGTAACCCATTCCGCAAACCTGATCCGGATGCCGATCCATTCGCAGGCAACTAACCGAGCCCAGCAAGGTGGCGAGCCCACATAAGGGAAAGCCACAAAAATCGGTGGAAAGGCGCACAAAAAACGCAAAAGGGGAAATGAAAGATAGAAAAAATATATGAAACCCCCTCACGGAGGCCTCGCGTTCAGCCTCTCTGTCTCTCTGACAGTTGTCATCTCCTTTTCCCTTTATTTCTCCTTTTTGCTGTTTGTTTTTTGTGCTCTGCCGAACGCCGAAAACTAGGCAACGGAATTGCAGCAAAATCGTCATCGATGAAGTCGACGTCGCGTCACTTCGACCTCTTTTGCACACACAGACAAGGATATGAGCGAGCGAATCGCATATGCTTGCTTATGCAAGGGGGAGCGGCAGTGGCAGTGGCAGCGGCAGCGGCAGCGTCCTCGGTAACGGCCACGTTGCGTATACGTAACGTTGTGCATATTGGGTCGCCATCACAGATTGTCGCAGTTGCGGCATATTTGCATAATTTAGCGATTGAATTTTATGCTCAAAAGCAAAACAGCGCAGCTGCTGCTGTTTCCCCAATCCTCCTCCTGCTGCTGCTGCTGGCGAACATCTTCCGTTCTCCATTCACTTTACACACATCAAACGGCCTGTGGATTTATCCATTTGCTTTATACTTATTAATTAAATAATTTTTCGCTGCATTTGTAGAGCAGCGGCGTCCAGCGCCAACGTGGGAGCCACCGTGGGAGTTGTGTGCCATCGACAATAATTGCATGCAACATAATTAAAGCCATTAAAGCACTTAAGCTCCCGGAAAACCAACGACGCCATCGAGAGGGGCAGCTTGGGCGAATTGGTCGAGTCATGTTTGCATATGCATAATTATGATGAAAACACATTTAAATGCATTTAATCGGGCGTTCAGTCCTGCCGACTACCAGCTGCCTGCTGCCTGCTGTCTACTGCCAACTGCCTGTTGGGCTGCTTGCGGGCTGGCAGGTAGCTTATGGCCATGGCCCAGCCCAAAGGCTTTTAACGTTTATTGGTTTTTATTAAATATGCGAGTGTGCCATATTATATGAGCAGCTTGCCAGCCTGGTCAACTGGTCAACTGGTCAACTGGTTGCCATTGGCCTGTCCCGACTGTCAAAAGGCATATTAAGTTAGATGTGACAACGACAGATGTTTTTGCACTCCATATTATTGGTTTAAAGTGCAATAATTATTGATCCTGATTGGTATACACAAATGCATCTGACTGCCGTCCAAACTAATTATGAACAGGTTCATAAGCAATATCTAAAGTTGATTGCGAATTGTCACTTTCTGCGTTATGAGTAAAACACTTTCGTAGTACGCACGCTGAATTGTTTTTCTTTCATTTATTAAATATAATTGTTAATTACGAACTTTTGAAATTCAGCTGAAACGAAAATCAAAAATCACTTAGCGAACTAAGAGCTTTGCCATGTCACTGCACGACTTTCCAAGAGGCCAACAACTGATACACGTGCTGCCAATTTACGAGTATGTGTTTGTTCCCCCTCCTCGCTGCAGATGTATACCCCGCAATATGTGTCCACAGCTGGCCGCTTTTAACTTGCCAGAGAATTCGCACGTTGACTTAATTAAAGTTGTACTCGGCAGGCGCAATTAAAAGCAACAACAACAACAGCAAAAAATGGCTCACAAAAGAAGAAGAGGATGCATGGCCAGCAAAAGGAACAAGAGCTAAAACACATGTGCGAAAACTGGCAAAGTAAAAGGCCAAAACAAATTGCCAAAGTCAGAGCATCAGCAGTAGCAGCAGCAGCAGTAGCATGAGCAGCAGCAGGAGCACCAGGAGCAGGAATAGCAGTAGCCCCAGCCATGGGGATCTGCTTTGAATGGAGCGGGCTCGGTTGGTTTTTATGGGGTGGCCAAATGGCAATTTATAAAATCCTTTGAAGTGTCGAAAATCAGTAATTGTAGTCAAAGTGCAAATTGATTGCCAGTCAGACCCACACACACACACACACACACACACACACACACACACTGTATGGCATGTGCTGGCTGAATTTTGAGTGTGCTTTTGTGCAAGTGTGTGCCGAAAAATCAGTGTGCCATGTTTTATTGAGTGTAATTTGTAGTTGCAAATTAATGGCCGCACTTCACTTTTAATTAAAACGCACCAAATGAAGAACTCAAATATCGGCAAATCAAAGACAACGAAGCGATGATGCTCTACTATCATTATTAGCGCTCCACGCAACTCAATTCTTAAGCGAATTACCAGAGTATTTTAATAGTTTAATAAATGTTTCACTAACCTCTATAATTTATATAAAGAAGCGCTTAAGATTTCAGTTAAAGAATCATAGTGAAAAGAATCAAAGTATTTAAATTTAAAATACATTTATTTATCTAATATTCAACCAATAAAAAGGAAGTTTACCTGACTGGCAGCCCCGTCTACTCACAATGCAGTAAGCCCCTTTGGTAGGGTACAATAAGTTTCCAGTAAGCCTGACAACTGTGGGTTCTTCTGTGGTGTGAGGCTTAGAAAAGTGTAAGATAAGTAACTCAATTGCTGGTCGGATGGGCAGACGGCAAACAGCATACGGCATGAGGATATGTGAAAGGGAGCGACACCTTCTGTCTTTTGGTTTCCTCTTTGACTATATTACCTTTCAGTTGCTTAGTTTACTTCATTCTTTCTTTTTCCGATTACCCTTTGCCCTATGCCCGCGGGGTTGGCACGTTTTGCCTTCGCTTAAGTGACTTCATAACCTCGAAAGTGGCTCCGGCTTTTTAGTGCATTCAGGGACTGTAGCTTGTGTGTGCGTAGGTGTCTCTCTCTCCCTCTCCCTCTCTCTCTGTGTGTGTATGTATGTAGTGCAGCTCAGGTGCTTTCAGGCAGCACAACACGCTCGCTGTTATGTTGCATTTTAGAGCTGCATTGTCGCCTGTTGCATAAAAATTGCTTTAAAGCATAAGGCGACTGAGACTGAGTCTAAGACTGAGACAGAGACTCCGACAGCGACAGCAAAAGTTTTGAATAAATTTTCGCCATTTGCCAGTGGCAACAGCAACAAGGATAACTTGACTGACACCGCATCGATGTCGCCGGGACGGAGGAGGCAAAAGAGAAGATGATGCCGCTACCGAGGCATCATCAATTTTGGTTTCGGAGACTCATCAATAAAACATAACAGCAGCAAATGGAGACACATGCGACAATGCGCATGCAACATGCTAAAGGATATACCACCATGGGGAACGACACTCTGCTCAACATTTCAGCTGCGCTGCTTCTGCTGGTAAACAGATAAGCAAAACCACATAAAAGCTCTGCTCTCTATCGAGGAAAAACAGAAATAAAAGTTTAATAAAGTAACCAAAACAATTGCAAAAGTAATAAAAGGAATGAAAAATGTAGTCTGTCAATACATTCTCAATTCAAAATTGTTGTAACTTCATAAGATGGAACGAATAACGATTACAATTGGCAACTACTAATAATAAACACTTCGATATAAATTGATGAACACTAAGAGACTAACTTCTGCAAGTACCTAAAAGCTGCTGTAAATAAATATATTAACAAATACAAATAGGAATATTATATTATTATATTAATGTAGCCATATATTAATGTTACATAAATCAATAAGAAATGTATTATACTTGTGTTAATAAAGAACTAGCGTGACTTAAACTTCTTATTTGATTCCAAACAAAGTGATTTAAATTGCTCCAAGTGCTAACAGCTAATCATATGCAATTGATTGCTCTCTTCAACAATCAACCGTATTTAAAAGAGCACAAGTGAAGCTTTTACTCTTTATTGACAGAGACAGCCTCCAACAGCATCCCAAGCAGAAAGATCGTTCGTTGAGTTGTTGTAACTTCATAAGATGAATCGAATAACGATTACATTTGGCAACTCCTAATAATAAGCAAAAATCGATAAACACTAAGAGATTAACTTCTGCAAGTACTTAAGAGCTGCTGTAAATTACTATATTAACAAATACAATACTGAATATATAATTAATATAATAATGTAATGTAATGTAAATTAGTTAAATGAATTAGAAATGTATTATACTTGTATTAATAAAGAACTAACGTAACTTGCACTTCTAATTTGATTCCAAACAAAGCGATGTAAGTTGCTCTAAATCCTAACAGCTCATCATATGCAACTGATTACGCTTATAAGTGAAGCTTTTACTCACTTCTCTCAGATCGCTAATGTGTGAGAGCGGCGAGCAAGCAGCTTAGGTGTATTCTAGGACAGGCATGCGTGACAGAGACAGCCTACAACAGCATCCGAAGTAGAAAGAGCTTCATAAGATGAAACGAACAACGATTTCAATTAGTAACTCCTAATATTAAGCATAAATTGATAAACACTAAGAGACTAACTTCTGCAAGTACTTAAGAGCTGCTGTAAATCTGTATATTACAAATATAATTATGAATATTATATTAATATAATAATGTAAGCAATAAATTAGTTATATAAATCAATTAGAAATGTATTATACTTGAATTAGTAAAGAATTATCGTGATCTAATTTGGTTCCAAGCAAAGTGATGTAAATTGCTCCAAGTGCGAACAGTTAATCATATGCAATGGATTACGCTTTACAGCAAACTAATTTAAAAGAGCACAAGTGAAGCTTATACTCACTTCTCTCAAATCACTACTACGTGTAAGAGCGGCAAACAATCAGTTTAGGTGTATTAAGTGAGCACGAACATAAGAGAAGCTTATACGACGGCGTAGGCTCTCACATGCATGCGAGACAGAGACAGCTAACAACAGCATCCCCCTTAGAAAGATATTTCGTTGAGTTGTTGTAACTTCATAAGTTGAAAGAATAACGATTACAATTAGTAACTACGAACATGCAAGTTCTTAAGAGCTGCTGTAAATCGGTATATTAACAAATACAATACTAAATATTACATTAATATAATAATGTAAACAATAAATTAGTAATATAAATCTATTAAAAATGTATTATACTTGTATTAAAAAAGAACTAATGTAACCCGTACGTCTAATTTGATTCCAAACAAAGTGAAGAAAATTGTTTTAAATACTAACAGCTAATCATATGCAATTGAATACGCTTTTCAGCAATCAACTCGATTTAAAAGAGCCCAAGCGAAGCTTTTACTCACTTCACTCAGATCGCTAATGCGTGTGAGATCGGCAAGCAATTAGGTTGGGTGTATTAAGTGAGCACGAACATAAGAGAAGCTTATACGACGGCGTAGGTTCTCACATGCATGCGTGACAGAGACAGCCTACAACAGCATTCCAAGCAGAAAGATCATTCGTTGAGTTGTTGTAACTTCATAAGATAAAACGAATAACGATTACAATTGGCAACTCCTAATAATAAGCATAAATCGATAAACACTAAGAGACTAACTTCTGCAAGTACTTAAGAGCTGCTGTAAATTGGTATATTAACAAATACAATACTGAATATATTATTAATATAATAATGTAATGTAATGTAAATTAGTTAAATCAATTAGAAATGTATTATACTTGTATTAATAAAGAACTAACGTAACTTGCGATTCTAATATGATTCAACTCGATTTAAAAGAGCCCAAGCGAAGCTTTTACTCACTTCACTCAGATCGCTAATGCGTGTGAGATCGGCAAGCAATTAGGTTGGGTGTATTAAGTGAGCACGAACATAAGAGAAGCTTATACGATGGCATAGCTTCTCACATGCATGCGTGATAGAGACAGCCTACAACAGCATCCCAAGCCGAAAGATCTTTCGTTGAGTTGGTTGAGAGGGGAAACAAAACTTACGAATGCAAAAGCAAAGCTCAATCTGCTGACCAGCATAAAGCTCTGTGCTATGGCACAATAACATTGAACAAGTAATACATGTCTGCAAAACAAGATTCCATTCATATGATTCCTTTTATTCGTTCCAACAAAAAGTACCACAGTTTCATATAATCGGTACACCTTTCACCTTTCACTTAGCAGTTCCGTTTGGCAACGCTCCTCGGCAAACCAGCAAACAAAATGCCAGCTGGCAATGCGCACTGCATCGAGTGGAAGTGCTGTGTGAAGTTGGCCGAGTTGCTGATTTGATTACATTTACACACATCCGACAGTTGTTGGTTTGGCAGCGGCAACTGTTTTTCTCCAAGTACGCGGCAAAATTTTCTTGTCAACACTTGCAATGGGCAACGCTTTGTTAAGCGGCAGCAAGCGAAAAACGGATCGACAAAGGGGAAAGGGGAAGGAACTAGTGTCAGTGTCGTGGTAGGTCAACAATGGCAGAAGCAGCTTGGAGCTTTGCATTGTTATTGCATCGCTTCGTCGTTGGCATGCGAGCTGCGAAAGCTTTTGGCTTTGTCACTTCGCTGAGCTGCCTGGTGCGAGTATTTGCAGTTCGCCTGGTTGGCCAAGGGCCAGAATGCGAAGTCATTGTTCGCTGCCAATTGAATTTGAAACTTTAGTTTATTTCTTTATTTGTATTCTTTTTCGTCTGCCTGTTGTTGCTTATTTGACCCCAGTTTAGTCCATGATAGCGTGTGTGCAGCAGCTTTATAATAACCCCAAAAACGCCTATTGCAAGGACTCCCAATATGATAGCCCACAGAGTGCGTCGCAGATCGTGTCGATAGGGTTTCGTGCAACGCTTGAGCACTCTCGCCGTATCCCTGAAGCAGGCCAAGAAGGGTTGAGTCAGAAACTGCAGTCGACCAGGCCTGAGTTCCTGAAACAGTTTGCTTAAACTGCAAATGAGATGAGAGCAATGTTCTAGATCCGACTGAGACTATAGGGCTCGCACTGCTGCTGAGTGGAAAGCTTACCCCGTTTTATGTCTTCTTCTTGCTCGACGACGACGCAACAAACGTTGATCCATTTAAACTTCGGTAGTTACTGTCGACTCTGTTGACTCTGTTGACTTGGGAGCTGGAGAGACAATGCTCTGCCTGCTCTGAATTTATTTGCCGGAATTAACAACGCCCCGCCTGTTATGATGCAGCTCAGATCTGTTGACGCATTTCTTTTTTTATTCTCTTAACTTTTCTCATTACAAAACTTTTACTATTTCCGTTGCACGCGGCAAATATACAAAATGTGTTGCACATGCAGCTGACAACTGACGACTGAGACAGACGACTGACAACTGCAAATCAAAATACTTCGAATGAATAATGTCTGCAAGTATCACTGATAAATATGGCTTAAAGCAGCTGCATCTGTTAACTTATTTAACAGCTTATAGTTTGTTTCAACTGCTAAATACTTTGCAGTTTTTGTGTAAATGTTTTCGTTTCAATTTCCTCTTAAATATTGAAATCATTAATCCCTTTTCTTCATATGCAAGTTGGCATACATTTTACTTATATATTTTTATCTTAAATGTTATTTAAATTTAGTTTAGTTTCTCAACCTGCAGCAATTGCCTGCCACATGTCGAACAATGCACAATCATTTGAAGTGAAGTGTGGAGGGGGGGATTGCTACCAAGATTACACACTTAATCAAACTTTATGCAAAACTGTCTGCCACCCACAGGATTTTCAACAATTTGCTGGCGCTGCACACACACACACAGCACACACACAGTTACATACACAGATAGCACAAGACAAGACAAACAGTGCTGGTAAGCGGGGTTGGAAGGATCGTCGGGGGGTTGGGGCAATCGGGGAATCGGACAGAGGTCTTAAATGCAGCAATTTGTTTTGCTGCCGAATCGTTGCTGTCTTCACTCGAAGCTTAACCAAAGAGTGAGAGAGAGAGTGAGAGGGGGATGCGACGAGCGGGTAGATGGAGAGTCGTGTATCGCCGGCAGCCTTGTAGCCAAAAATGTTGCAAGTGTTTCGGCTGCTGCACGCAACAGCCACTGCTGTTTGACATCCTTGGCTCGTTTGGGTTCCCAGGACAATGTACTGCAAAATTGCTAGACAAAACTGTGGCGCATAAAGCGGCTGGGATTGCAACAACGATACTCCAACTACAACAACAACTACAACTACTACAACAACAACTCGAGCTGCAACTCGAGCTCGATACGAGTATCGTGCGTGCAACAGAGCCCAACAGAGCCGACTCAATCGGCTTCATTTGCCTGAGCTGTACGCACCATTCACATGGCCTTACACACACATGTGTGTGTAAGTGTGTGTGCTTGCACATGTGTGGAGTGTGGAGTGTTGTGTGTTGGGGTTTCATCGTCGCCATTGAGATTGAAAAATGTTAAAAAATTGCTTTTAAATGCCACAAAATACAATTTATTATTCAACGGAGGCAAACGCCAAACACTGGCACAATGTGCGCCCTGGGATTGCGGATTGTGGGCGTGCCAGTGGCCGTGGCATGCCCCAATATGCCCCAATATGCGTCGTAGCCAAAGCTCAACAGTGCGGCTGCTTGGCAGTAAATTCAAATAAAGCACACACACACACAGTTACACACACACAACTCTCAGTGGCAACAATTGCAGCTGCAGTTGTTTTGTTTATTACGCATACGCACCGTATGCCGCAGTCAGAAACATTTTGGATGTCTAAGCTGGCGACTCCTGATTTGGCTGCCTTGGCAATTGCACTTGAGGCTTTGTGGAATGACAAAGCCTCTGCACACAATTACGAGCAATGTGTTGCCTCAAGTGCTGCTCACTCGCCTCGCAGGTAATCACAGCTCATGCAACTTGTAGTCAGCATTTGCATGGATCTGTGCGAAATATTAAACCATTTCTGCTTCTGTAATTATAGAATAGAGCTTATACATTTAACTAATAGACGACAATGTATTTGTTATACTGCCTACACTGAATTAGCTGTATTATTTGTCTCTTGTAGCTGCTTGGAACTCTGCATCGTTGTGGTTCGCCTAATTCCTTGACATACCCACGCAGCCAGCGATCGAGAGAGAAAGAGAAAGAGATAGAGCGAAAGAGAAAGTGTAAGTGAGTAGTACACGCAAATTATTAACAACACAATTTAATGAAAATGATTTAATTAAATTTATTTTCGCGCTAATGCCACTCGCCACAATGCCGCTGGGGCCAGCTGGTAACATCAAAAGACAGTGGAAATTAATCAGGGGCCCACGCAGTGAGCCACGCCACGCCACGCCCACATGGCCAGCGCCTGCGGCACATATAATTGCATTAATTTATGTGTAAAAGCCACAGAAATTAAAAATAATAATATGTAATACGTATAATCCAAATATCCACAGAAAGTTTCAATATAAATTGTGTGCCCAGCTGTGTGCGAGGCAGGGAGGAAGGCAGAGAGGCAGGGCGGCAGGGAGGGCCAGGCAACTTTTCACGTGGAGTGATAAGAGCGTTGATGGGCGCTGAAGCACCCCTCAGGCCTCGGGCCCTCGAAGGCTGCCGACCAGTTGAAAGACTCATTTTCGCATTTCAACTGTAAACTGTAAGCTGTAAACTGTAAACTGTAAACTCTTCATGAAACAAGCCGCTGCGGCCTATCATCATTTGGCTGAGATGGGCGGGGGGAAAGCAGCGAGTTTTGGGCGCTTGGGCGTGGCATTTGGCCAACCAATTTCATGGTTAAATGATTCAGAAACAGAATTACAAAATTAGTCGGCCCGTTAACACAATGTAATTAATTTAGCAAGCCCCGAATGCCCCCCTGGGGTGCACTTTGTTTCGTTGCCCCGCTGCGGCGGCAGTACCGATGACAACTTTCAAACTATAGAATATCTAGCTGGAGCTTCCAATTATCCAATTTCTAGAGCTCTCCCTCGCTCTCTGTCTCAGTTCGCATTTCGAAAGCAATTTGAAACAAATTTTATTGCCAAAGTTTCGAGTACATGGAAAATGGCCCAAGTGCCACAAAAAGTTGCAGTTGGCGCGTGCTTGTGCCGCGGCTTGTGTTACAATTAGCTCAGCCTAAAAGCATGCAAGTGTCGCCCGTTTGTGGCAGGCACGAAATGACAATGTTCAGGGAAGAGAACATTAAAGAACAGCTATATGTGCTTAAAGTAATAACTCTGCCAATTGGGGAGCAACTACATAACTTGGTAACAAGTTAAAGGAACTGCAGACTTGGCCAAGCTTCGCTGCACTGCAAAATCAAACCACGAGAAACCTGTGCAATGATTGCCAAAAAGAGAGAACAACGACAACAAACAACGACAACGACAACTATTGCCAGCTACTGCCATTACCAATTTTTGCGCTTAACACTTCAGTGAGCAAATCATGGAGAGACTGAGAGACGGAGAGACTGAGATGAGGAGGAGCGACATGTAGACATAGAGGCGAACACATAGACAGCGAGGGAGCCAGCGCAGAGCAGAGCGGGGCAGGCCTCTGTTTCCGTTTGCTGTCCCTGCTTATGCCATCAGCATGTCATCATGGCAAAATCAGACGACATGCAACATTGCATAAAGATTTGTCACAGCTAAAGCTCCCAAAATGCAATGCAAGACAACCGACAACCGACAACCGACAACTGACAACGACAACGACAACACGCACCGACTGGCAGTTCGAACTCAGATAGAGATAGATACCCATACACTGATGCAGTAGCACTTCCACATACAGATACTGAAATACAGTTAGAGAGATGGAGATGGAGATGGAGCTGGAGCTGGAGATGGAAATCGAGACAGAGCGGACAGAGAGACACAAACAGCGAGCGATGAGCTCAAATCGCATTTTCGCTTGCTGAATTTCGACAAATAACAACAAGAAAAGCTGCAACTGAAGCTGATGCTGCAGCTGCAGCTGCAGTTATAGTGCTGCTATTGCGAGGGCAGTTTAATGAGTAACTGAATAGTAATGGAAGTTCTTATATGACAATCTCTCTTGAAATTGCAGCTGTTATTCTAATGCTCTAATCTATGTATCTAACACAACGAGTTGCCTTCATCTTAAATTATCTTAGGAATAGCAATTATTTGACAAATGGCTACGAATTTACTAAAGTTAAACTTATTTGTAGTTCTATTTCAAATGGTTGCAACTAACATTGTTTATGTTTAAGTGTTTAAATTAGAATTTAAATATTATTAAATAAAGGAATATTTAGTTTAAATTGCTATTATTACTATTATTAGCATTAGTAATATAATAATTATATATGTAGGGTTTATTTATTGAATATAGATATAAATAATTGAAATAGTATAATAAAGTGAAGTTTCGCGACTTTCCCTCGTTTCAGTGGATCTTCTCACAACCGTTCACGAATTCCCACTATTGTTCGGCCTCTCTTACGCAGCGCTATCACGTGCGCTCTTACGTGCGCTCTCTCTAGCGTTTGCGAATTCGCCTGTTGGGTGAATTCGCCTGTGCGTGAGTTCGCCCTTCTACTGCTCGTCGTCCTCTCTGCTTATTCGCTCTTGTCTAGGGTTTGTTGTTAATTGCCACTCGCTGGGAGCTACCAACCCACATATATAATATTTATTTATTATTGTACAATTATTATAATTAATATTAATAATTTTTGATATTATTATTATTATTATTATTATAATTATTATTATTATTATTATTCTTATTATTATTATTATTGTCATTATCACCATTTTATAACCATTAATTTGTAAAGAATAACTTTTTAGACCCAACCTTAACTTATTCTATAAGTTAGTCATACTCTTCGAGCTGCCCTCGGAGCAGCAGACAGGCTAAGCGGCAGCAACTTGCAGCAAATTCAATTTCGTGCAGCTCGATTGCATTGCGGCACATTGGCCCGCAGTCTGTGAGACTTTGTATTGCAAGCGAAAGCAGGAGCGGGAGCGGGAGCGGCAATATGAGAGAAGCATAGGGTGAGCAGGGGGTGGGGAACGAGCAAGCTTTTGCTTTTGCTTTTGCGTTTGCTGTCGTCTGCTGGCGCTGATCATCGATTCGCATTGCATTTCAATATATAAATATTTATACACAAGTAAATTTGCCCACAGCTGAGCAGCGTATCAGGAGCAGCGTACCAGTCGCAGTCAGAGACGCAGCGCATCGCATCGCATGGCATCGCTTCGTCATTGACAAAGTAGCAATGAAGATATATGGATAGACCAGGGAGAGTGAGTAATGTTAACTCGCGTTGCGTCCCTGGCAGACAACTTGTCCTTGCAGCTGCTTCGTAAATCGTTTAGTTTCGCATTTGTTTTGTTTTTGCTGTGTTTTGTTTTGGCCTTAATGCGTTTTATTAGCAAAGTCTCGCCAGGAATTTGGCGCGTTGTCCAAATACCAAATGACAGCATATATAAGCCATAAGTGTGAATCATGGCTAAGCCTTTATGACATATGCTAAAATTTAACAGCTTGGCAACCTGACAGTCTGCGAGTCAACCCCATTCGAAGCCCATGACAACCTATTTTTATACTCATCACCATCGAGCCGAGCCGTTGGCTGCCTCCACCTTTGTGAGCACACGGCAGGTTGCCGGGTCGCGTTCTTGTTTGGTGTTTGGGCAACGCGTGACAAAATGATTAAACGGTTAGCCAGGGCCGGCTCTAGAGACGCAGCCGTAGAGTGCAGGAGGCAGGACGCAGGAGAGAGGACACAGAACGCAGGACACAGGACGCAGGACATAGGATACAGAACGGTGAGCCAGCGCTGAGGCAAACTGTCGCCTGCCAGCGCCGATGCCATTGTTCGGCAATGACAGTGCAAAATTGTTGATGACGATAACGATGTGATTAGATGAGTGGTTATTTGGTCGAGTCTGGGCGCGGGGAACTCTACGGAACTCTGCGGGTCTACGGCTTTACGAGTGTACGAGCTGTGCGGGTGTCAAATTGTGCAGTTGTCCAACGGGTTGATTGCTTTAACCCACCTGGCCAAAGTGTTGCTACTAAGTAGCGCTTTGGTATTTGTGGAGAGCACAAAGTGGCTTTGCTCTCACCATATTTAATAGATTATTAAAGCGTGATTCGCTTCAAAAGGTTTTAAATTAATTTAACTCAATTATTAATAGACTCAGAGAGAGGAGAACAGAAAAGCTGGTTACTAACTGAAGTAAATCAAAGTAATACTTTTTGTAGAAGAATTTATAACGATAAGAAGTTGAGTTGCCTTCTCTTAGTAAAGTCTAAACTTGAAGTGGGAAACACAATAATTTAAGAGTCTGATTGATGAGTATTTTAAATATGATCTAAAATTTTAAACTCATTTTTACACTTAAATTTCATTTGTAATTATTTTTAATTTAATTATCATAAGAGTTTGATTTTATACTTGGGTCGACTGCTGTTAGTCGACGTTAAATAAATAAATAAATAAATAAACTCATTTTATGTTAAGATAATAGTTAAGAAAGGAGCATAAAATTGCTAATACTTGGCAGCAGTTAATTATTATTGCATATGACTATGGAGCATATCAATTTAAATGCAAATTATTAATTATTAATTTTGTTTTAATACTTTTCAAATGGTGAGCAGCTAATTAAAATGAAATTAATTCAATGCTCGTTGCAAATCAAGCGCTCCAACTCAACTCAATTCAACTTAACTCAACTCAACTCAACTTAACTCAATTCAATTCAACTCAATTCAACTCAATTCATTTCAATTCAATTATAATTATGTTCTTCGTACTTTTTATGACAATTTTCATATGCTAATTATGTGCGATAAATTTGGTTTGGACGATAAATCGCTCAAGTTGTCGGGCTTAACGTGGCCATAAAATGTAATGTGCAGCACCACGTGCTCCGCTCGCATTACCTAACCAGAGATATGGCCGGGCTAAGTGCCTGGCTTGCTGAGCGTGCCTATTAGCCAACTGTTAAAGGTGCCGCCAGCAGCTGGAAGCTGCCTACTTCTGGCTGCTGGGCTGGCTGGCTGCTGGGCTGGTTGACTGAGAAGCCAAAACTATAGACAGACAATTTCCTTATGAAATGAAAATAAACATGACATTTCTAGGTTTATGTACTTTTGTGCAGCAGATGTGTCGCTATGGCTTGCCACTGGAGCAAGCTGCTGCTTAGGCCAAAACCCGATACCCCAAGCCACAACGACGACGAGGACAACGACGACCCGCTTGCCATTGCTGGCATGTCCTGACTTGGCTGTGACTGCTATAAAATGTCATCTTTTATTATGGCAAGGCTGAACTGGCGCAGACTGCGCCTAGACTAAGGCGCCCAGTCTCCACTTGCTCAACTCTTTGCCCTGCTCCTGCTGCCTGCTCCTGCTGCTGCTCATGTTCGTTGTGATAGTGGCAAACAATGCTGTGCACTGCCACGCCCCTTTTGCTGCTATGACTCTGACTCTGACTCTGACTCCAACTGCAATTGGGACTGGGACTGGGACTGCGACTGTGGCTGCTTCTATACCCAGTTTATACGCTTCGCTGCACATTGCTGCCGACTTCATGCTGTGAGTTTCATTTCCGGTGCGACATTTTGTTACAAAACTTTATTTTCAATTTGTGCACATATTACACACAGCTTGCCACGCCCAGCACTCCAGCATGCCGCCCACTTTTGTGTACATCGCATCGTGTGTTGTCGTGTCGTGTCCCCTATCGTGTTGTCTCCTGTCCTGTCGTGTCGTGTCGTGTCGTGTTGTGTCGCTTCGTTTCGTTTCGTTTCGTGTCTGCAATGTGGCCCACTTATCTGGCTTTTGTTTTTATTTTTAGTGTAATTGTTCTATTTTTGTCATGGCAATTGCTTCACCCAGCAGCTCCTCCACTCCACTCCCCTCCCCTTGCACTCGCTGCACGGGTCCATGCTACTTATCATCTGTGGGTACACTCGGTCCATTCGTTCCATTCGTTTCATTCGCTCACTGGCCAGGCTCATGCTCATGCTGTTGATTATTATTACAAGCATTATGACCGGATTTCACTGGCGGCAGCAATGTCTGTGCCAGCTGCTGGTAATGAAATTAGTTTGTCACTCAGATTCAGATTCAGGGCGGCAGGAGGCAGCAGGCAGGCAGGCAGGAGGCAGAGGCAGATTCGACTGGCTTCCTCGTAAGGAGCACAATCTACAGCTAGCTGCCTGTTTATGTTGCACGGCCGTTTGCCCTATCTGCAACATCATCATCATCATTATGTTCATCATTATGTTCATCAGCAGCAGCTTCCTATTTTGATTGCAATGAGATTTCAGGTCAAGTGCGCTTCCGTCTCCAGTTGGCCGCTTCTTGTTTTATTGAATTTCATTTTAATGTGGCTTTTATTGTTTAGACATGCACTTCAACGTGATTTAGTTTAGTTGATTTTACTTTATTTTCACTTGAGACCAACTTGGCCGAGATTTGCATGCAAATTGACTTTCACTTTGCTCCAAATCTATTTCGAAAACCCATGGATACACATTACCAAATGTATTTTTGCTACTTAAAACACAAATCCGATTTTACGAGTCGCATGTAAAGATTTTTATTGAGTTTACTTTCTCTCTCTGTGGCAGCTACAATACGCATCATGGAGCATAGCAAATACAACAAACGATGAATAAGAATGAACAACAACAAGTGGAGCAGAGTCCAAGGTCTTCTTGGTAATTGTGATCATTGCAGTTGCAGATAAGCTTGGCTCCAACTAATCAAATATCAAAAATAACTAAAAACACATTCACTTTTCCAAGTTTACTTACATTTTTATACAGAACCACAATTGTGCATTTATCATTTATTAATAAAAACAAATGATTGAAAGAAGCGAAATATTTACATCAACTGAGAAGTGGACAGAGGGCCTAGGTCAGCTCTCTTGCCAGTTTTTTACCTGACTCATCAATTAATTAGAATTTATTATCGTATTATTTGCCACCTTCATCAAAATCAAATGACAAGTATAATTTGTGAGTGCAAATTATTAAAAATTCTGTCTGTGCCACCAATTTGAGAGAGCAAAGTTCCCCCAGCAACCTCAGTTCATGTAATCAATCAACTTTGATTAGTATTTCTTCATATAGACAACAAAAAAAAAAATATAAAAAAACTCGATGATGCTACGATTCTGGCTAATCCCGAACTGAGGCCTACAACTTTTTGTTTTCTTTTAGCCAGATAATCGTCGATGGGTCGAGTCGGGTCGGGTGATTTCTCTCCTTTCGTGTGGACAAAGAGAAAAATCAATATGTCTTGATGTTAGATAAAAGTGAAATAAATTGTATGGCTCGTAAAGTGAAAGTGTCAAATGACCAGGATGCTGAGAGGACTAAGCGAATGAAAAGTGAAGATGTATGATAGTCGTAGGCCAAAAATAGTGATACTCTGTTACATTTTGCATTACGTTTGGGATTGCGATTGCGATTGGGATTGGGATTGGGATGGGGTCAAGTAAGTGTTTTGTTCCTTGTGGAATGCTGGTACTTTAAGAATAGCAGCAATCCACATATTTGGTATTCCCGCGACTTTAACGTGAAGCAATAAATACTTTTAAAAGATAAATAAATCCCCTGACACAAACACCAATCACTGTCAGGCCGAGCACAAGCAGTGACAGAGGGGTAACCGCATAGACCCAGCAGCTAAGCAGCTTAGCTCAGCACACAGCGCCACCTATGCTTTAGCTTTGGCAACCAACAGCAAGAAAACCAGAAAAAAATGTCAAGAAAATGCCGGCAAAAACGCAGCGCAAATAACAACAACAACAGCAACAACAATAGCATCAACAGAGGCATTTCTATCACACGTTGACCATGTGAAGCGTAAATTACCAATGAAACGAGTTTGCTGCTAACCAGAAAGATGCACACCCAGATAGAATGCGAAAGATAGAAAGAAAAAGATAGATATAGTCGAAGAAGGCACACAGACAGAGAGAGAGAGAGAGAGAGTGAAATGGCCAAGTGAAGCAGCTAAGCAGCCTGCGGAAAGCCTCAAAAAAGTTAAAAGTTAGCAAAAGGCAATTGCAAAATAAAATGGCAACAGCCAAATGCCAAATGCGAAATGCCAAATGCCAACGTTCAAGAAGGTGTCCAACGGAATTTAATTAAGTGAGCTGTCAAACGAATGACCAATAGATGGCGCTGCATAAGAACAGAAGAAAAAAAGAAGACAGAGAATGGTTAGACCAGAAAGCGGATTGTCAGCTAAGCACATCAGGAATGGAAAGTCCACTTGTTGTTTGGCTTAACTTACCATAGAGAATTCGTTAAAAAGCGGAATTAGAAATTGCAAACCGAAACTCCAAAGATAGCTTACAATTCCTAGACTTGAACAATTTAAATTTCTTACTTTGAATTCAGACTTATTTGTGATATGGTTTTACTCATGCATGATTTATGTAGCCGTAAGTTTATATTTGCTTAATTACTCATACGCTGAATGTGTTGCTCAGACATTCAGATATTCAGATATTCAGCAGAGAGCAGCTGCAGCTCTTTAAACAAATTTATCACTTCTGACCAATATAAACCTTTCGAACTGAATAAGTCACTATTGGCTCCGCCTTTCGTGTCGCGAACTTTTATTAACTTGCCTCCTGTGTGTCTGCTGTGCCTGTTGTGTGTGTGTGTGTTTGTGTGTGTGCTGTTCCCTCCCTGTTGAACGTTGATTGTTTACATTGCAGCTTTATTGAAAAACAAAAGGCAACGAACTTTGCCTTTGGCACTGACTGTGTGACATCAGCTGCAGTCGGTTGGCCATTAAGTTGGACCTGGGCAGCAGAAGCTGCAGGCCCCCAACGATAATTGTAAGCCAAAATCTCATTTGATATGCAATCGAGAGTTGTTCAATTCGATATGAAACGGCAGCTTATCAGCGACGCGAAACGTGAAATCCTTCATTAAAATGTAAATATCAAATTTGCAACATTTATTCGACTCTGTATGTGTGTGTGTGCGATTGGCATTCTTACTTGAATATACATGTATTTTATGCGGATTGTCTGTGTGTGTGTGTGTGTGTGTGTGTGTGTTATTGCGCACTCCAATCAAGTGCATGTTTCAATTGCAGCCGCAATTACGCTAAACAAAATTACGTATTTGTAAAATAACCAAATGAAAAGCCAGTTGAGGTTTGAGTGTGTAATCTATGCATGTACACACACACACACACTCACACACACACACAGTTGTGTAGCTGTGTGTCTGTGGTCATTGGCCGTATTATGCTTAACTGCCGCAGATATCAAATTGACTGATTTGGCTTACACGAAGCATGAAAGTAAAATAAAACCATTTTTCGCATGTGTTGCAAACCCTTTTTGGTCTGCATTTCTTTTGAGTTGATAATTTGGTAAATATACCGCAAATTGCACAAACAGAGCGATTACAATAAAATGATTTCGGGCTTAAAGTCATTTCTCAGTTGTTGCTTCAATTGAACACATTTGCATTGCATTGAAGACAGCAGAAACCAAGAGATTGAAATGTAGAATGTCGATTTAAATATTTCAATGAATAACTATGTGTGGAAGACAGTTATCAGTGTGGGGCAGCTGAGCAGAGTTCACTTCAAGTTAATGGAATATGCACACAATGAAAGTATTAACATTTATCAGAGCCACTGCTTGCAGATGATAGAAGATAGCAAACGCTCTGCAAAGTACATTAACCAGTCTCAGCTACCAGCTACCAACTCTCAGCTCTTGGCTCATACGTATACCTATGAATTTGGCGAATTTGCACACTCCGGCATTGAACGCTTAACAGCAGCCATTAGCAGCTTTGCCAAGAAGCATGTGCAGCATATCGAGAGAGGCACACACACACACACACCACACACACACACACAGACCACACACACAAATAGACATTAACTCACACTCGTGGGCTCGGACAGTCCATAACAGGGCGCAACTATGCCATGCCTGTTGGCAACAACAATGCCAAAATCTTTTTGGCCAAATGGGAAAATGGCGAGCGCACTTTATGAACGGTGCATGCATAAAGTGCCCAGGCAACCACTGTAGCCACGTGGTATGGTAAAAGCCAACGCTTTTCCAATTTCCGGTTGCAGCTCAGCAAAGCAGCAGCGCCAACGACAGCAACAACAACAACAAGTGCAGCTAAAGCAGCAGCAAAAGCAGCAGCAAAAGCAGCAGCAAAAGCAGCAGCAGCAGCAGCCGAGTGAGTGCAGACCAATGTATGGGCATTTAGCTGCATTGTATTTGTGTTTACGACTCCCCTTCACAGTGTGGCATGGTGCATAACTCACACACAGACACACACACACACACACACACACACGCACACACACAGAGCAAAACACTTTGGCCAAAAACGCATCAGAAGCGCATTAATAATGTGCTCAGGCAATCGAAAATACGTTGTGGGGGGGGGAGACTCAGAACAATGATACTCTTAATGATGAGTATGCCCATGTTGGCAACAATATGCGGCATTGTAATGAGCAGCAGCCGAAGGCCTAACCCTGGCATTGCACCCCACACTATGACAGTCCTATTGGGCCCGTTGTAATCTTGTCAAGTAATTAATTTGTTCAATGACATGCTCAAGGTGTAAGCGAAACCATTTAAAGTTGATGACAGCCACGGCGCAGATACTTGAGAGCTCGAAAGTTACAGCGCAAGCGGCGCGAGTGGGTGGGCCATGAGTGCGGGGGGAGAGGAGGTGCTCGAGAAACTTGTCATGCATGCCCGGCGAAGTGTGTATCCGGCAATGCGACAGCCAAGACAAATCGCACGCATCAGACGCCAAAAGCTCATATGCGAGGGCTGTTCGTTGAGTTGAAATTGCTGGCAATGCGTGTGCCTTGGCAGTATCACTGTAGCAGCCCGGGCAATAAGGACTCAGCCTAAGTCCCCGCACTCAAAGTATCTGCTCTTCTGGCTGCGTGTGAAGTCGGAAGTAGCTGCTGCTGACTTAGTTGTAGTCGGAGTCGGAGTCGTCTCGAGTCCTTGGTCTCTTGAGAGAGTCTGTGTGTGTGTGTGGGTGTGTCGATGTCGACACTGGGCGACAGGTGCTTCCGCATTTGAATGTCAACGGAAACCGCAACGCTACAACTTAGATAAACGTTTGCTCTTTAAATATGTGCGCTGTCGCTGCCATCGAGTGTGAGCGTGTGCGAGCTCCAGCTACACGTGTGTACATCTATAAATACACCTACACCTACCTATATAATATGTGAAAGTGTGTAATCAGGTTGCTGGGGCGGGAATGAGCAGACGTTTATTGAGCACCAGTCACCATGTTTGAGCAACTGTATAAAGCAAACCCAAGCAAACCCAAGCAGAGCCAAGCAAACCCAAGCCCAGCTACTTGTGAAGTGGTTACACTTCAGTTACACTTACTCTCGCATTGCATATGGGCTGGCGTTGTGGTTATGGACTGCGATTGATTGGATAGATCTTTGCTTAGCTTATTGCCAGCCAGCTCTGCAGATGCCAGGCCAAAGATAGCCAAGGTGTTTGCATTGCCATGCAACTGAAAATTGATTATGCACTGCGAACTGGCAAGTTGGATAAAGTCAAATGCATTATTTGCTAATATCTCTATAGATTTCGTAAGCAAATATCATATTGAATTCATTCTAATTTAATTAATTCTCATTTGAGACATATTAAAACGAACTAACTGCATTATAGATTTACACAATTTAAACAGCCGAACTGTAAGCTGCCCAGTTTAATTTAATAATTATTTTTCTTAGCATATTTTTATCAATCAATCAGCTAAATTTCCTTTTTGCACTCTTATTGATATTTTTGCAACTAATTTAAAATGACAAAGTCAATGATTTTGGCGCTCGTTGTTGCTTATTTTGAAGCAGACGCACATTCGCAAATTCGATTAAATTTTAAATCAATTTTCATTCAATTTAGGCAAATACCTAAGCGAATTAAAATAAGCCCAAATGAAACTCCATTCACCTGGCGCAAAGCGAACTCTGAAAGCAAAAAAAAGTGCAATGGTAAATTGCTAAAAATAAAATCAATTAACAATAAATGCGAGCAATTAAATGCAGTGTGTTGGGTGGGCAGTGAGCAACACAACACCACACCACCATATGAAAACAGGCCACTTAATTAAGTCCGGCGAGGAGAAGGAAACGTACTCAAACCCAGCCTGAAGCCACATTTACACTGTTCAACATGGCACCGATGCCGCATTTTAAGTGCGAAACAATGTAATTTCATGGTAATCAGTCTGGGCCGGTTTAGAATTTAATGCCCAGCTCAAACTGGAGAGTCCACTTCCACTGCCACTTCCTCTACCACTTCTACTTCTACCAAAAACCGGAGCTGGTCAGCACTAACTACACAAATTTCCGGTTGTGCGCACAAAGCCAATGGCCAGAGAATCTGAAGCGGGACATCGCAACGGGTTGAGTCGAGGCAAGGCACTTGGCCAGAAAAATGTCAGTTTGCAATTTTCTATGCCATTTAAAATAAATGAAAATTGCTCTCGTCTATGCTCTGGGTATGGCATAGTTTTAGGCGCTGCCCAGCGCGTGTTAACGTAAATAAATTACACAGATACACACACACAAAGCAGAAGCGACAATCAAGTGGTCAGTGGCATGCAGCTTATAAATCAGCGCAAAGCGCAGAACGTAGCTGCCTTTTGGGCGCAGCAGCCATCGAGATAGATGGCCAGCAATGCGGGTCAACCCAGAGAAATTGACAGAGTTTGAGTTGACGATGGATGAGCGGATGAATAGATAGATGGATCGCCTGTATAAATGGTTAGCTATTTAGTTTCGGTTTGCTGCGGTTTGACTTTGTTTTGAGTGTTGCCGACTGGGGATATCCCCATTCCCATCTCACTCATTCGATTGCCCATTATGCCCCACCCTTTTGATTTTATTGCCAAACTCGAACTCGTACCGGGTCAATTGAATGGAGCACACATTAGGGCCACATTCTGTTTTGACAAACTGCACAGCAATTAAAAATTAACTAGCATCTGGTTAGGCCGCTGACAAAGCACTTTAACTATTTTCCGGCAATTGAGAGTAAAATGATTATTTAAATCGAATTGCTGAATGACATCGATGATTGAAATTTAAAATCGTTTAAGATAAGCAAACTAACTTAGTAGCGAACGAACTGTAATTACATTCTATCAAAAGGGAGTATTTATTAATTATTTATTTTATTTTAACGTCGATTAACAATAAAGCTGAAGAACTATACTTAATTAAGACTGAGAAAATCAAAAAAGCATTAAATTCATCCAACATTTGTTGCACGGATTGGAAACAACTCAGCAAAACCCAATCAGAGCAATAAGTATTAATAAGAGTCTTAGTTTATACAATTCAAAGAGTTTAAATGAGAAACTTGATAGTAGGAGGAGAGGACTCTAAGCTGAATACTTGAAAAATATATTATAATCAGTACAGAGCATTCGAATGTTAATGCCAAGTTAGTGGTAGATGCGTTAAGAGCATTATAAAGTATATATTCTTGATCACTTACTTAATTCTAAGCCTTTAGTTCTGTATCAAATAATATTTATGCTCTGCACTGCAGCAAGAAGCATGAGTAACGGAAGACTGCTGCCAGCTGCATTTCTGCGTTTATTTGTGGATGCCAAGTGGATGCTAAGTTCGGCAAGCTTTACTTACACACACACGCTGCATGCAGTCACTGCAGTTGCTCTCACATAAATCCATGCTCACTCCACTGAGCTTACCTAGCTGATCACACACATACACAAATGCACAAGCACTCAGCGTTTTCCCTTAGCAAGCATGAATGTTAACTGAAGAGAGCTTTTGATCACACATCCACACGCACAGAAATACCAATATGTATGCTCAATACAGCAGGCTCGCTCACACTCATAGCGAAGGGTCGTGGGAAGCAGTAGAATACAAAAACACATCGGCTCTCTCTCTGCAGCGCTTTTAACATATGATTAGAGCTTTCTATTAAATGGTTAAGTTCTGCGCAAATGCAAATCTTACTTTAAATATTATATTTATTTAACAATTAATTTAAATGTCAATTCCATTTTCAAACTATACTGGGATCAAAATGATAACTCTAAACAATAATTATTATTTAATGAATTTATTTATTCCTCGGACACTTCTTCTTCTTTTGTATGGAAATCTAGAAGCTTATTCAAACAATCAATCAAGGTTTTATGGTACTATATAGGTGAATTCTCGCACTTCATTTATTTAATCTTATAAAACATAGTTTTAAGCTGGCTTACTGGCCCTAAATAACAAAGTATATAGTATAATAAATTTGCAAGTAATTTGTGTAATTTAATTTAATTAAGTTTTACATTACGAAAACAAGCCACTCGTCATGCCATTAAGAAAACTGTGTTTATTATTTTGTCAAGCAAACTAGAAGTTGTCAGGTCGTTAAATGCGCTTCACAAGTCAACTGCTTAACAGACAATTGTGGCATTTCTCAGAGGTGTATGCAGTACTGCTAAGAGCACACACATACCGACGCATATGTATTTCGTATTTGTACATACCCAACATTCCTTGGGTCTTGACAGCATTAACAACCGTAACTATTTAAGTATCTGCCGCAGTTGTCTTGCCGCTTCTTGTGTGCTACGCTCGGGATGCCAGAGAGAAGAGAGAGAGAGAGAGAGAGAGAGAGAGACTGCAACAATGCCATAGATTGTTGTGGCAATGCCAGTAACTGAGAACTGGAAACTAGCACAAAGAGCGGCCCAAGGACCGACACACAAACCGCACACATGATGATGGCCAGGGATCGCGCAGGGGCCTGGGCCAGGGCCTGGGCTCTGACTGCTTGCCATATGAAAGTTGTATATGTTAAAGCTTTAAGCTCTTGCCACAACTGTTTCTCTATGAAAAATAAAAAGAAGTCAGAAGAGGCAAGAGAATATTGCTATACAAGTGCTTGTGCAAGTTATTTAAATGGCTTTGTGTTGCATACTTTTTGGCTGGCGTGCAATTCGCCGCCTCCAGAGCCCCAAGCAATCAACTGTCTGACTTGCAATCGCAGTGGGAAAAACACAGCTTTCCCATGATGCAAACAAGCCAAAGCCACGGAACCCCAGCCATGATAAGCTAGAAAAGCAATAATGTCGCGCTCAGATGGATTCAGTCACTATGAAGGAACCAACGCCGCAACGCAAGCAGCTGCTCTTCGTGGCATTCATCGTTTGTCTGGTCTTAAGCAGCAGTCACGCCTACAATGTGCCCAAAGCCACAGTCAAGGTTAACACGCCTCAGGGGTTTGAAGTTTCGATTCCTGACGAGCCGGGCATCACCCTGTTCGCCTTCCATGGCAAGGTCAACGCAGAAATGGATGATCTCAGTGATCAGACCTGGGCCACAGATGTGGTCCACTCACACGATGGTCGCTGGACATATCACAATCGGCAGCAGAAACTACAACCAGGTGATGTACTCTACTATTGGATAACTGTCCGATACAATGGACTGGATTATCACAGCTACAATCAACATTACACTGTGGCTCAAGACGATCACAATAGCCAACGCATCGATCTACACAGTCAATGTGGAAGCAAAGGATCAATTGTTATCAATGGCAATCCAAATATATATATATTTGCTTAATAATATTGTTAAAATTACACAACCGGAAGTCAGATAACATTTAAATACATTCCAATGTAATTATTGATTGGGGTTTTCGTTGAATTGATTAAATCGAAAAGACAATGCAAGGTCAAGCCAAGAATTTCCATTCAGTGTTTGCACTCCAGGTTTATTCACTTATCTACTGTCGTCGAAATAGTCTTTGGCTACAATAGCGAATAGATGAATGACTTCTAGTTCTATTTCAACCCAGAGTTTCTATTGCTTTATTAAAAATATATATAACAGTTGTTACTCCCTTTGATTGCAAGCGCAGGAAATATTCAGAGCATTCATAGAATTCCCGTCGATATTGGATATTCAGCTGTTATCATCATTGTTGGAAAAAGCATTTTGCCGTATTAAATATTTCGAGTGGCAACAACAAATTTGGACTGTGCACATGTCAAACTCATAGCTCGTTGCATTGTTTTCCAAAGTGCAATAAATCAAAGGAGCACTTTGTCACAGATACCCAAGTAAGTATCCGGCCAGTATAAATCATTTTGAAAAGTTCTCCCCGCATGCGTGTGAAATGCTGTGCGAGTAATGGCTGCTTCAAAATTACCGCAATGCATTCAAAGTGCAAAGACTCACACTAAAACAAACAAGACTCTTCGATTCGAGGGTGTGACAGGCTACAAGATATTCTGTTAAAAGAAGCCGTATTTCTGTTGCTCGCCGCTTGAAATTGTGTTTTCAATTCATGTTTCTGTTTATTTAACGCTCTAACTATAAGTGATAAAATAAAACTGCCCTATTCAACATTTACAATAGTTACAGGGTATAGAAAAAATGGAAACAGAGAAAAAACGAACTCATAAAACTATTCAGGCAGGTATTTGTGATAGTTGAATCGTGCAAGGGTCTCTGCAACCAAATAAAAGAGTAAGCAACAGAACAAAACACAAACAATCACAAGAACAACTTGCTTTTGGCCCATTTAACTTTCACTTGAGGCAAACAAATGCAGATAAAACTTTTTGCTTGGCTAGTTAAAGCACAACAAAAGTCACAAATCCGTTGGGTTTTTATCAACACAGAAGAGCTTAGAAGTTTTTTATAGGTGCTGATAACTGATTTTCATTGCACGGGCGAACAAAGTGTAGCTACATCAATAATTAGGAAGCCAACTACTGAATGAATTGACAGTTTGCATAGAAATCGATTGAGTTTTATCGAAGCCATGGGAGCGTAGGATGTAATGTATAAACATTAACATAAGCGACATGAGTGTAGAACAGATATTGATGTAGGAGAGAGATCAGAGCACACGACAAATGAAGAAATGGAAGAGAGGAGAAGAGAAGAGAAGAGAGAGCAACTCTGGTTAGCTTAAATTATTAATCATTATGGTTCTATACTTTAAACGACATTGCTGAAATGCAATAACATAAATTCAAACACAAATTTAAAAGAAAGGGTATCTGCAAGTCAATGTTATATGATGAAATTATGTTTAAATGATATGTATTATAATAGGTAAGGTATAACGTTAAATGTAATAAGTAATAAAGCTATACTAAAGGATATATAAAAGTGTTTCTAAAATGAATTGATGTATTTTCTTTGCTATTCCTTTGGGTTCCTCATCTTGTTTTGCATCGCAAATAACAACATGGATTACAATGAAAACTAAAACCGAAAATAAAGCAATTAATTGATTATCCAATGCCACAGGAAATTCACTCTTGAGATACCGAAGTATTTGTGTAGAAGAACGTGAACTTCGCTGATTTGGCTTTATGCATAAGATCAATAGAACTGTTTTATTTAACTGTATATATTTCTACACTCACATAAATTGCAATATGTTAAATGTAAACATGTAACAGTCTTTCTTCCTTAAGCAACTTAGTTAACTGAGTTATCTGGGCTCAGCTGCGGCTCTACATTAGCAAGCAGACCTGGTTAATATTTGGAGTCAAGTGCAGCTTTTCCAGCTCTCGCTTGACCCGTCTCACTGACCGCTTTTAGGTGTTTCAGTTGACTCTACACAGTGCTCATTTGTACAGTTATTAAAGCAATATGTAACTTCTGCTAATGTACATAAGCAGATGCATTCGAGTGTGTGGTCTGCTCAAATGAATATATAGTTGTTGGGGTCAGGGAAGCCTACTTGTGATACATTGGGCTGATAACTAATTAAATACCTTAAAACAGCAGCAACAAAGGATGCAGGACATGGACAGGGGCATGTACATAAGTCTTAAATAATAGATATATCAGCTAATTTAAACATTTGTGCCATTTGCATTTGTCACAGCCCATTTGCAACAAATTAGGCATGTCGGCCAAAAGGTAAAACTGATGCAATTTTTCACACACAACCAACGGCTGTTTGTCGCTTATTCTTATGTAAGTGTGACCATGTGTGTGTCAGTGTGTGTGTGTGTGTGTGTGTGTAAAATAGGGGCAGCTAAGCGGCGCTGTCAGCAACATTTGCGAACTGTTCTCATTTTCTCATTTCGCGCCATGTGTGAGAACTGCAAAATGCAATGCAAGCAGCAAGTTTGTGTCAGCTGACACACACACTCTCACTCACACACACACACACACACACAAGCACAAGTATAACACATAATGCAACGCACACACTCATGCTTCATTTAACACACACAAACACACACACACACACACACACATTGACTTACACTCACACTTTAACACGTGGCAAGGCGTTAAAATTACTTGTGACAATTTTATGTGCCGGCTGAAAGCATAAAAAAAACTATCACAAAATGATGTCATCAAGTTGTTGCAAGCAGCTGAAGCATTAAATGTGCAGCTTAAATTTTCACGTTTGCCTAGCGGAACGATAAACATTGATTTTCATAATAATACTATATTCATTTCGTTTAGAAACTAAGCAAAATATCAAATTTCAGATCAAATAGATTTTTAATAGATTGTGCAAATGTTAACTAAGTTTGGTTTCTTTTTATGATTTTTGCAATCCTTACTTATTGCAATTCCAATTGCTTCAAATATCAACTGATTACCTCCAGTAAACTCCTCCCCGATGAAGGTCATTTGGCATAGGCCCCCTAAACATATTTCGGGGCTCCTTAAATACGAATGGTCCTCCGCTTTGACTACCCATTATTAGTCCATCATTGCTCTCGGCAAGTTCTTGAGACGCAGCGTTATCATTACTATCAGGTTGATCGCTACTTCCAACCATGACGTCATATGGAGATCCATCAAAGAATGGACCTCCAGTATTACTGTCAATCATTAGTTCATCGAGAATATTGACGTTGCTCTCTTGATTTTCGGGAGATCCATTATTTCCAGCAATATGCTCAGCATTATTATCTAGATTTTCGGAATGTTCGGTACTTTCAGGAATGGAGTTATCACTCTTATCTTCAGATTGTTCGGTGTTTCCAGGCAGTCCATTATTATCTTGACTTTCTGGCTGATTACTATTTCCAGGCACGTTGTTACCTTGATCTTCAGTATGTGCGGCATTCCCCCGCATGAAATTACCACCATTGTCATCGTTAGGAGAAGGAATGAAAATATCGTCTAGCTCCAATCCGAATGTACCAATGGGTGATAATATGAATTTAGCTAAAAATGATGAATGTTTATATATTCAAGTTCATTTATCTGCAATTCATAATGTTTTTGAAAGAATGTAAATATTACCTAGAGTGTTGTTTACATCTATCGCATGATCTATTCGACCATTTGACGTTATAAACCGCAGAGCCTTCCACACTATAGTGTTCCCCAGATATACGATTTGTCTTATATTATCAGGATTAAATTCAGGACGGCGTGAATCGGGATCAGCTGCCCATGTTGACGCAAACATCAGCAGCAACAAGAAGCAAATACGTCTCATTCTGATACCAAACAATTTAACATTAATCTGAAGAAAAGTTACCAACGATCCAAAAACTGGAGAGTGAGATTTTACTAACTAAATAATTAACGCTATACCGAAACGAATATGCCAAATTATTCCGTTATATTTATTATATCCAAGGTTACTCTTTTACTTTTGCAGTTTATGTAACTCTTAATCAGACGTGAAACCAGTACTCAGACTCAGACTCAGAGATAATCTTCAAGTGGTATTGAATCAAATAGGTTGACTTGACGGAGATCATTCTAAGTCAACTTTGCTCTTATCAAAAGAGTTATGGATTACGTGAGCAGTTGAGTTTTAAATTTATCAAATTTCCACTCACTTTTAAATTGAAATAAACAAATATTGTAACTTTATGTAGCTCTAACTATTTTCCAAATAATCGCGTATTTTAGGAGGAAAATTTCAAGGGGAAAAGTGCATGAAACCTGCAGAGTTGTAAATTAATTATAAAAGATTCCGGCAAGCTAAATATTTTGCTAAAGTTAAGTTCAAAGTTGCCGGCGGTGCTACTGTGAGGTGGCACATTGTAAAATAAGTTGCCAGTAACTTGACGCACATTTGTCACACACTCGGCGCCCTTTCCAGCCCCGCCCTGCCCTGCCGTGCCCTGTCCTGCCCTGCCCAGGGGGTTAGATCACAGTTGAATGGACCATCTACAGGTGGCACTGGCAATGGCGATGCCACCAACCGGTTGTCACTTGTGGAATTTGCGTAGCTTGCGTGGATTGGCGCCTGCTGGTAAAGATATCCCCTTCTCTTCACTTCTCGCCCCCACAACAACTGATATATGGCACTTTGAAATTAGTCTAAATGCAAAATGTAGGACCCTCAGTGCGACACATGGTTCGCATTTTTCATGCTGAGTAAAAAAAATGTGCACAATATGTATTACTTAGCTATGCTACTCGAAACGACAAAGAGTACAGTACTCATTGGCATATAGACGGCATATTTGAAGCATCTAGAAAGCAGAGTTCAAATTAATTAAGTCACATTGCAGATGTGCAAAAGCACACAGTCTCCCATGCAATAGTTTCCATTTGATTATTTGAATACCCTGTAAAAATGGATGCAAGAGGTCGATTATTAAACACTAGAAGATCTAGAAGACTAGAAAACTTAAATTGATATTTATGTGGTATTAAAGAATTTATAAATTAATCGTTACTAGCCAAATGACTATTAAAAGTATAATTTAATCGTCAACAGACTTAAATTAATATGAACTTAAAGCAAATAAAAGTTTTTTTATAGTGAAAAATAAACAACTTTTTATTTCGTATTATTTTTTTAATTTCCTTTATTTGTTTTAAATAATGACAATTAGAGTTCTTCAAGAATAGACTCAGCAAATTTCCCCGTTAGCAAGTGCGCAAGTTCACTCTAACTTTTTTGGCACCAGCTTATTCGTGCATTGGACACAATTTAACAGCAATTCGCTCTCATACGAGAGAATGTCTATTGTGCTGCTAAATGGCGTCTTAGTTTGTTATCTTCGTGGGATGACGTCATCGCTGACTCGTCGCGTCGGGTCGCTTCGTGAGCAATGCAAATAAGTTCGAGTACACTTTGAATAAATCAACGTAATGGGCTTTATTCGTGCTTGTTCGTTAGTAAGAATATATGTATGTATGTATGGGCAAGTAGTGCAGATATTTATGGCTACTCACATATTACGAGTATGTAATACACTAGAATAAACCAATGTTGCCCAATGTACGCTGTAGATTTGCTTCTAAATCTTTCATTTGGGCTTGAATGCGATTCTGCACTTCTGCTAAATGCTCTTGCAACTTGGCTGCTTCATTGATTGCAGCCTCCTTGATCTTGTCACGGTTCACATAAGATTGGCGATTACCACTGAACAGGCCATCCTCTGTTTTGGCAAAAACAGTACCATCAGCTAACTCGACGACGATGTTGCCATTGTCGTATTCGACTGTTGCCTCTTTGCCATCGATCTCGACCTTTTCCTGACTTTTGACACCGGCGTCCTTTGCCGGGAAATTGTACTCCTTGCCGCCAACTCTCAATTGGAGGCCGCCATTGATGAGAGTGACTTGGTAATTGTTGAAGAACTGGGTGCTTCCTTCTCCGCCACCGTTGACTAACGATACACCGCCATTGCTAGATGAGAAATAGCTGTTTCGCCTATTGCCATTGATGACAATGTTTGAACCCGATGTATCATCATCATCGTTATCCTCTTCGCTGCTCGAATCCCTATTAGCTACAAGGGTCTGACCACCTGCTCCAACCAAAACCACTTTACCATCGGGACGTGTGAAAATGCTGCCAGCTCCGTTTTGTAGCACAGTGTTGCCTCTTTGGTTATACACAAAATTGGGCACAGATTGTGCTTGAGTCGTCTGAGGCAGAGGCGCCTCATCCTTCTGTTGAGTTGTTCCGGGTATAAGGGTTTCCACGCCATTGCTGCGATCCACATAAGGTCCGGGTTTAGACGTGACAGCGTCTTCTGCTGCAAATTAGAAGATGTATGCTCTAGATCATATCATCAATTTGAAGCCGTCGTCACATTTACCGCTGGCCAAGCAGACGCCGATGGCCATCAGCCCGAACATCATTAAAAGGCGAACCGTATCCATGTTGAACAATGAGTTGACTGTATAAATCCAGAGCTATGAACCCGCTTTTATAGATGCAATCGATCGAGTATAATATGTAGTTTATTATTATGTATATTGAATGTGGGTAGCTACAGCTGAGAGCAGAGAGGTCAACAGTGCAACCTCCGTGGAAATGCCAGCAAAGATAACGATTAATTTGCTTCTGTGCGACTTGCGATTCTCGATCGCACTGAGTTCGGGTCTAACTCGACGCTAGTTTTTGTTTTTTTAACTCTCGTTTTGTCAATGGCAACAAATTGAGGTAATACTCATTGGGAGTAACTCGGCTGTGGCTCAGAGCGCTTCAATGCCCATCAGAAAACTGTCAACTGAATACACAGTGGTGACAGCGTAGTAAAAAAGTTAATTAAATGTTTATTATACTGAGTTAAAAAGGTGCTAGATTAAAATAATGATACAATTATATACATACATATGTAAAATGAAACACCTCATCGCTATTTCATTTGTAGACAGTTCACTGTAGCGGCCTTCGCTTGTTTATAAACAAGCAACGCCTATTTATTCATCGCTGCACAAGTCGGAAAATCCCTTCATTATATTTACACTACAAGCATACACATCAAGACAATATTCATACACTTGGGTTATAGGTTTATCGCTCAGATGGGAAATACTTGAAGTGATTGAACATCTGGGTAAATTATAAACTTATAAACTTATAATCATAATGATAAGTAAGCTACTTAAGCCGGTCAGCCGGCGATACTAGTGATATCTCCTTCGATAGCATCGATGTCATTGAACTTACGTAAACATCGATCATCTTGCTGAAATACATATTTCACTTGAAAGAAAATTAATCGCTATTGTTTTATATGGTAATTAACTTAAAGAATTAATAGTAACTATATATATACATAATAATAACTATATTGCATTGAATTTTAATATTTATATACGGAATTTACGAGTATGTTCCCCTACTCGATCAAAAACTGAGTTTACCGTCACTTTATTTGCATGTGCATGAATCGCAGTCGTTCGCTTTCTCGCTCGCACACATGTGCTGGCCGCAAAGAGCAAAGCGTACAAATTTCTTTGCTGATTATCTTTCTTATTTATCTAACGATCTTGATGAAACTTTCAGCATGGTTTCTACATGATATTATTCAAACACCCGTTAAATTGGAAGTGCCTAGGCGGTTTATTTAGTTCCTTATTTGAATTTTCGTAAAAGAGAAGATAGTTATCGAAAATCTGAAATAAACTCGATCAGGAGAGGGTATACAGAAACCTTCATGCCATATTTGGTGCCCCTAGCTCCTACGGATGCCGAGATCGACACATTCATACAGACAGACGGAGATGGCATAATCGAGTCGGCTATTGATACTGAGCAATAAAAAATATTCTTTATAGGGTCGCAGATGCATCCTTCTGTTATTTATTAATTTATATACCTTTTTGCTCATTTTTAATGGCCACAGAGTATAAAACCTCAACTTTCGAAGCAATGTATATATGTATATATAGTAAAGCAGCTATATACACATATTTATATACTTATTTATATATATTTAAACTTGAATTGCTAAATTAAATAAATTAAAATGTTCTACATAAGGCATACTAAAGCTAACAAATACGAATGTATCGCACAGTTGAATGTTTTATTTCGAAACAAAAAGAACTCAAAGTTCCCTCAAATACAACGATCAAGTCAATCAATTCTATAAAGATCCCCTTAATCGAAACAAACTGAAAGTAATGTAGCTTAATTTCTTTTTATTTGTTTACTTTAAAATTGAATAAACTTCATTAATGATCACTTTGATCAGATCAAATGTCAATTAGTAACGCCACTTGCCATTTGAATGCAGAATAATATTCTCGGTTGAATCACCTCCATTCCAGGCAGGCCCGCCTGCAGGCCCCCTGTTGGATCCGGGGCCCCAGTTAAGCCACGACGGCATGCCGTGGACAGCTAAGATATGATATTGTTTTGTATATTCTCGCATTTATTGCATATAGGAATTGGGTAAAAGGGCAATGACTTACCGCTGAGCAGCGCGACGAGCAGCAAGAGCAAGACAATAAATTGAAGACTGTGGCCCATGGTCAAGGCAAAGAGTCAAATGAATGAGCCTTTAACAGTGCCGCGCATTTATATATGACCAGAGCTGGCGACCAAAGGCAAAGTGAGGTGCCAGACAACGGTTTGGGGCAGCATGGGGCAGCGTATGCATAATGCGTTTGCTTGCCTTTCCGCCCCTTCCATCGTTGCGTCCACTTCTTTTGTTGCGTCTCACACTCGTCAGAGTATTTTGCTTGGGTGCCAAGTTGACGTTGAACAAAGTTAGAGCACAGCATGCTCTCGCCTGCCTCTCTCTACATATCTCTCTCACCCTCTCTCTCTCTCTCTCTCTCTCTCTCTGTCCCTCTGCCAATCTACAGCACTTATGCTCTTTCCTCTCCAATTTGAAGCAATTAAGAAGTTTCGTTCTGTGCCTGAGCAACGTTGCTAATTATATTCAATTGAATTGCTGTACTCAAGATACATTGTACGTTGTAGGTAAAAGTTTTTGTATTGCTGCCCATTAAACATATCAAGCAGTCTCGCATTAACCTCACAGACTGAGCTTTTGAAAGCTCCACTCTCCGCTCCACTACAGTTTAAGCTTTGTTCTTGTTGTTGTGATTCTCTGAAGTAAGTTCAACAATAAAAATTAAACAGGTATTGCGTTGTTATTCATAGCAATTGCATATCTCTCCGCTGTTTACTGGCATTGTGCGTGGAAACCCCCAAGAGAGCTAGAATTAGAGAGCGAGAGAGCGAGAGAGCGCGAGAGCACTTTACTCAATGCGAAACCTGTTTTTAACTAACGGGAGCTGCAAACAATAACTAAAAGAGATAGAACGCGTGCACTTGTGTGTGCTTTACATACTCACACTTGATAAGAAATGAGTACAAAAGAAGCGCTTAAAAGATATTTGGTTTTATTTCGCAGCGCGTATTATTAGATAATTTTTAAAAATTATATTTTTAACTGAGGTAAATATCGCTAATATTGATCAAGTACAAATATTCAAATACGAGTAATTGTATAGTTGTAAATTGTATACATAAATAAACTCCTGTTTCTTTATTCGATTCACAAAAAGCGACTTATTTATGCCTTAAGCATGAATCGAAAACTAACGCAAAACAATGATCAAAAGCCAAGCATTAATGCATAGACGTAGACCCATTAAAAGGACGCAGTTGCATTCACAGTGGCAAATATATTGCCTGCGACTAACTGTTCCACAGTGTCTGGCCAAGGTGGATCTGGGTCTGGTCTAGTCAACGGGCGGGACTGAAGCAATGCACTGCGTGGACATAGCGAGGGCTGCCAATGCTTTTGTTGTGTTCGAAACGAATCGAATCAATTTGATTTTCCAATCAATTAAACTTTATATAAATTGCGTCTGCGCTGCTAAATATAACAACAACAACTGCCATCAGCAATTGCAACAATAGCCGCAAAGTAGAGCTAGAAATGTGCGGCACAGATAACGGAGAGTGAGATGCCATGAACCGCTCACGCTATCTTGCTCGCTCCCATTGTCTCTCTCAGCAATGTCTCTATCAACGCCTGACTGCACAAGCACAAAATGTTAGAGCTCGAGTTCAGGTTCGATTTGCTACGGGGAGTTCGGGGGCAATTGGGAGAGCAGACTACTACTGCATATTGTACAACTTTGACTGAACTGCATTTTCGTATCGTCAAAATGTTTTGTGCGAGTTTTAGTTGCAGACGGCATCTACTCTACTTCAGCTGCATTTGACTTGCAACATGCTACACAAAATCCATTTATATAATCGAATTTTATAAAACATTTAACTGAATTGAGTACAATTTCATTTCACACTTTAATCAACATTTATTAAGTAGAATGGCCCCTGTCTTACTTTTGTTTTTACTATAATATAAGTTCCTTTTTGTAGAAGTTCGCTGCTTTCAATCTAGAGACTTTCCATATTGTCGCTTGGTATTTAGATTTCGCTCCTGATTTTCCCAAGGTCTTAAGGTCCTTTCACCACCATCGAGTAATAAGCTGTCTGTTTCCTAGCCAAGTGGGCCTCCAGTAGAACCTCCGCTTACCAAACCACTGTCTGGCTGATTTCCAAAAGGCCCGCCACTTTGGCTTCCAGATATGATGCCTTCCTGATCATTATGAGATCCGAAAGGTCCTCCACTGCCTCTTCCACCTATTAATCCAGATAGTCCGCCACTTTGACTCCCAGATATGATGCCATCCTGATCATTATGAGATCCGAAAGGTCCTCCACTGCCTCTTCCACCTATCAATCCATTGTTTCCAAATGGACCACCACTTTGACTTCCAGATATGATGTCATCCTGGTTATCATTAGTTATGAAAGGTCCTCCACTGCCTCTTCCGCCTATCAATCCATTGTTTTCCCTTCCAAAGGGTCCTCCACTACTTCCACCGTTTACCAAGCCACTTTCACCTTGATTTCCAAATGGACCACCACTTTGACTTCCAGATATGATGTCATCCTGGTTATCATTAGTTATGAAAGGTCCTCCACTGCCTCTTCCGCCTATCAATCCATTGTTTTCCCTTCCAAAGGGTCCTCCACTAGTTCCACCGTTTACCAAGCCACTTTCACCCGGATTTCCAAAAGGTCCACCACCTTGGCTTCCAGATATGATGTCATCCTGGTTATCGTGAGTTATGAAAGGTCCTCCACTTCCTCTTCCACCTATTAATCCACTGTTTCCAAAAGGTCCGCCACTCTGGTTTCCAGATATGATGCCTTCTTGGTTATCACTAGTTGTGAAAGGTCCACCATTGCCTCTTCCGCCGTGGAAGAGCCTGCGATGTCCTGGGGCAAAAGGTCCTCCACTGCTATAGTCCACAAATGGCGCATCGTAGCCTCCACTGCTTATTCTGCTACGATCCGCCTGAGATGAGGCGATGATCAACAGCAACAAGGCAAACAGATGTGTCATCTCAACGCGTTAAATATGACAACTGATTGCGACTCTCGGCAATCTCAGCAATTGAAATTCAAATTGTAGTTTTTGCATATGAACAAAAACCTTGGCCTTGTTCAGCAGCATCACACTTCGACTCGTGATTATTTATTACTATGACAAAATAAATAAATGAAATGAACTCATTTGTAATTTTTAACAAATGCTGTTCACGGCGTTGTCTGTTCACTTCACTCATGATCAGCAAACAGTGATCAATTTTCTGCTAAACATGCCCATTGTTATTGAATAGGTAATCGCGTTTTATGGGTAAAGCTTCCCAATTTTTGACTGAGACGCGTGACGAGATGCTTGACAAAAGCTGCTTATTGATGATAATCTCTTAAGTCACTTATTTACAGAGCTTGGCCTAAGACATAATATGATTCAACACTTAACAAAATATAAGTAATCTCATGATGTACTTTGTGATTGTTATTAATTAATAGTTTGCAAGCTCGAATTCATTGTAAGCTATTTTAACCTCTGACTTAGCTAACAGTAAGGGGAACTTGACATCTTGATTAAATGTTGTTTACTACAGCGCTCACCTCGTGCTCTAAGTTTTTTGCACAGTAAACAAAATTTATATATGTATATATATATATTTGAATTTATTATATATATGAATTAATTAATATAAATAAAGTGCTCAACGCGCTATTCGGGCATTCTAGCACCCAAAATGACAACAGAGAGAACTCTATTGATACTCGGTCTTATGCTGCTCTCAGTCAGCTTGACTTACGGTAAAGATCGTTTAATCTTATCTTGAAAACTTCAATTAAGTTTTGAGCACTCTTCTTTTGCAGGAAAAACAGCTGACAATGTCTACAAGGATTTAGCTAGCCAAAATCCCGAGCAGCCTGAATATCAAGTTGAACCGCATACTAATGCAGTTGAGCTTATAATACAACTGATACAACAAATGCGGGACATGGACAATAGGGAAGATGACAGAGAACAGAGAGAGATCCGTGGCAGATATTACCGTATCTTCAGATTGAAAGATATGGCAAGCGAACTGCAAAATGAGAGTGAAGAAGTTTACAACAATAATGCAATTAATTAGATACATATAATATAAACATAACCCTAAACTTAATCAAACGTAAACAAGCACATTGTAACATTGTTATCGACCATTTTACAATATCGATAAGTGCACTTCGTATATTATATGCAGCCCTGGTGCCAATGCTCAAATCACATAGGCTATCGGTCACCCTGTGACGCTGAATAAAAAAGCCTTAGCATAGTTTAATCGAATTTTATTTTTAATATTCCCGAATGTCAAAGCTCTCGCAGGCCAACAAAGTAAATGAATCACCGCAAAAAGCGGCAACATTTACGCTGAACAACTCTCAATTTGCTGCATGGCGCTCCCAGTTCTACCAGTTGCCCCAAAATCGTCTGGCGCAGAATGTCTGTACCGCAAGTGATCCCATTAGCGCCTGCTTGCGTCAGGATGCGAAGGCATTGGCGATTCCGGGCAAGGTGCGGCATGAGGTGGACAGCGTGATTAAGGCAACTGTTGATGGTCCAAATTGGCTGTGCACTGGCCTCGATCTCTTGCGTCTGGCGATGAAAAAGGACTGCGAGCTGTCTGTCCCATATTTGATCTACTGGCATAAGCTGGAACGTTGTAATTATGTTCTGAACTCGGTGGTGCAGCTACTGGCACAGTGTGAGCCACTGGATGGACGCACCTTTCAGTATCTAATGAAGCACACGGTGCCCGACGGCGGCAACTGGCAAATGTTCGTGAATCTCGTCCAGAAATATGGCGTTATGCCCAAGGAGAGTTATCTCGCTAGCTGGTCCTCATCCCGCACACTTCATCTCAACAAGATGCTCAAGAGTAAAGTGAGTGGCGACTTAACGATTTTACAGTTCCTCCACAGCTGAATTACTACTTAATCCTCTTCCTCTTCCTGTTTTCCAGCTGCACGAGTTCAGCAGCCAGTTGCATGCACAGTTTACTTTCGATGGCGATGCGAGTAACTTGTCCCCAATGCTTGCGCTCATGATGGAGGAGCTGTACAAGATTATTAACATTTGCTTGGGTACACCGCCATTGAAGTTCACATGGAGTTTCAAAAATGAAGAGAACTCCCAGAGCTTCACACCAAGAGGCTTTTATGAGCGTTTGGTGGAGCCGTTCTATAAACTTGATGACCAGATCTGCTTGGCCCATGATCCGCGCCTCCGCTCCAGCTTCCGCAGGAACTATCGTATTGCCTACAGCTCCAATATGATAGATGGACTCGAACAAAGTTACAACAATCAACCCATGGACGTGCTGCTTGAGGTGATGGTGGCATCCCTGGCTGCTGGCTCCGCTGTGTGGCTCGCCTGCGATCTGCATACAATATTCAATGGCAAATCCGAAGTACTCAGCCTGACAAGCCACAACTTTGAGCAGGTCTTTGGCATGCCCGTGGGAACGGCACTCAACAAGGCCCAGCGCATGATCTACAAGGGAACGCGTCCCAATACTGCGTTGCTGCTGACTGAAGTAGCGTTGGATGCACTGCAGCAACCGTTGCAGTTTCGCACACTTGCCAAAGCCAAAGAAACTGTCAAGAAAGCACACTCCCACACAAGTCTGCAATTGGCAGCCACGCCTGGCAGTGAGTCTGAGACTGAAACTAACACTGCAACTGAAGTGCTGGCAGTCGGGGATGCGGGCAAACGCAAGACACACAAACGCAACACAATCGCATTAAACATCGATTGGCTACGAGAATATGCCTTTGAGATAGTCGTCGACTCACGCTTTGTGCCACCAGGCGTGTTGCATGCCGCTCAAACTCAGCCTAGCTCAGAGTTGCCCGTTTGGGATCCTATGGGCGCTTTGCTCTCATGATACCGTAACTAATACTCCAGGTGATTTGCTAAATTGAAGGTAGAACGAACTATTCAGTTGAAAATTGCTTAGCAGTCAACGATTTAAAATTGTAGTACCTGTTTAAGTGATATAAATATAATAATAATATTTTCATAAAAGTAAAAATGTGTAATCAATTGGTAATGCAATATATTTAACAGGTATTTGTTAAGCGAAATCAGCAGTTATTAGAAAACTGTTAAAAATTACTGGTAAATATAAAAAATTATGAATTTACAATTATACTATTTTCATAAAAATAAAAATGTATAATCAAATAGTAATGCAATATATTCAGCAGGTATTTGTTATGCGAAATCAGCAGTCATAAGAAAATTGTTAAAAATTACTTTGCAACAGAATATATGAAGTTGTAGTGATTTTTTAAATTATGAATTTACCAATACACTATTCTTATAAAATTAAAAATGTGTAATCAATTAGTAATATACTCCAGGTATTTATTATCCAAACTCAATAGTCATTAGAAAACTGTTAAAATTTACTTTGCAATAGAAAATAGGAAATTTACAATTATATAATTTATATTTATGTAAAAGTAAAAATGTATAATCAATTATTAATGCAATATATACTCCAGGTATTTGTTATGCAAACTTAACACTCATTTAAATAATGTTAAAAATTACTTTGCCATAGAAAGTATGAAATTGTAACGATTATTTAAATTAAGAATTTACAATTATACTATTTTTATAAAAATAAAAATGTATAATCAATTAGTAATGCAATATATTCAGTAGGTATTTGTTATGCAAACTTATCACTTATTTAAATAATGTAAAAAATTACTTTGCAATAGAATTTATATATTTAAATAATGTTAAAAATTACTGAACACTAGAAAATATCAAATTATAGTGATTATTTAAATTCAGAATTTACAATTATACTATTTTTATAAAAGTAAAAATGTATCATCAATTAGTAATACAATAAATTCAGTAGGTATTTGTTATGCAAACTTATCACTTATTTAAATAATATAAAAAATTACTTTGCAATATATATATATATTTAAATAATGTTAAAAATTACTGAACACTAGAAAATATTAAATTGTAGTTATTATTTAAATAATGAGTATACAATTATACTATTTCTATAAAAATAGATCTGTATAATCAATTAGAAATGCAATATATTTACCTGGTTATGCAAACTTATCACTCAACTAAAAAAGGTTAAAAATTACTTTGCAATATTATTATATTATTTTTATAAAATAATTAAATTATCAGTACAACTATTTTGTGAGCTTCTTCGAATGGAACTAGTTCATTGCACTTTCGGTTCAACTCAAATGTTGTTGTTCTATTGAAATTTTGGCAGCGCAAGCGCCGAGGCGCGACCTTTGCTAAGTTTTGGGCGAATTAGACTTACGTGCCTGGCATGCCTAATTAGGCATTAGGAGAAAGTGAAGGAGCAAGAGAGGAAGAGAGATTATGTGTATATATATCGACGGAAAGTCGACGACTCTATTGGACTTAAGGGATTTGCGCTAAGGAAATAAGAACTTTGCATAATGGAAAAGAAAAACACACAGAAAATGCTGCGCTTTAAAATGTCTTTTTATTTGAATATTCTTTAAATATTTTCTTAAATCGTGAAAGATAATTTAATGTGCTTACTGTTAGTAGCGCCAGTGCTTGTTATAGCCACCGTAGCCACGTCCAGCTCCGTTATAACTGGAATAGTATGGCCTATGGGGATGCACTATTATCGGCTGCAGCACCACCTGTGGTTCGCGGTAAAAGAGCTTCTTCAAAAGATGACGAGACTGACGTATCGGAGTAGCTTGCGTTGATGCAGTGGCATCTCCTGTTCCATTGTTGGAAATCGCATTAGCATGCAGGCCACCAGCTGACAAATCAGCAACTGCATTGTGGTTATCAGGAAAGGCCAGGACCAGGCCAACAGTGAGGCTGCTTAGCAAGAATAGCGCAATGAACTTCATCCTGGTCAGAAATCGATTAGCAACTGAATAAACGCAACAACTCCGCAGGCTCTTAAATACTCGAATCGGGTTCGACTCTCAGGTAGCATCCTTGTGAAACTACCTGCTGCCGCAGCTGCAGGGGATTAGTGTAGATTACCAAATACTCAGAAACTCATCACAACGAGCCATAAGCAGTAAGCAGTAAGCAGTAAAAACTATCTTGTAAATTCGTTTTTGGAATGCTTTAAACAAGTTTAATTCTTCGTAATATGAATTTGTTTTGGATGTGATTCCCTTACCCTAGACAAGCGCTTTATGTATTGTATGTATTTGATATGTGTATGTGGATTCTACCTTATCCTTAAGATGGTGGTGGTGGCATCTCCTTGGGCGGTGGTGGCATTCCCTCAGGTGGTGGTGGTGGGCCCTGTCGTCGTTTCTGCAGTTGCAAAATGCGAAAATGGGAAAAACGAATGGGAATTAGTAATGTGATGCGATGCGATGACAGCAATTTGATCCTGTTGTGGCATAGCAAAGGACACAATCCTAATTTCGGGAATCTTAGAATGCATTTGAAAACACGCTCGGTCGAGAGCGGAGTTTTGCTTTAAAAGCAACAGTTAACAAAGTCTTTTCTATTGCGTTTTTGGAATGCTTTGTAGAAGTTTTATTAATTTTATTGGTATTTCATTTCACTTTACTTATGTGGTTTCCCTGACATGCACAATACACCTACATCTATTAGTACAATATTAGTAAACTGTTTCACATAGGAGGCACTGGCATGCCCTCTGGAACTGGAAGTTGAGGGGGCACTTGTCGGATTCGCTGTAATTGGAAGACAATCGATCAATGGCAATGCATTAAATGATATGAATCCTCTATTCAAATGACTTGCAAATAGAAAACTGAGACCACAGCAATGCTAACAACTCAAAAACCCCACAAATGTTGAAGAAGCTGTAAGAATAAGTTCGCAACTAATAACTAATACATACTCGCTCGTGTGGTGGCTCATTTGCCACATGTGGTGGCTCATCCTCTGGATTGCCGCTCAAGTTCATGGCATTACGACGCGACTGTCAATGGAAGGGTTTACTGTAGCAACTATTAAGCAATCGATAATTAAAACAAATTCATACTCGAAATTGTGGTGGCGGTGGTGGCTTCTCGTTGGCGATTGTACCCTCTGGAGCTGCTCCTACTGGGGCATGGCGCCGTGCCTAGAATTAGTACGCATTGAACAAAGCCAGTCATTAAAAGCTTATAACCCCGATCGACTCGAAGAGCCTGTGCCTCGTCGGATGTGTTTAACGAACGACGCGACTTATGGCAATTGTATGGCTAAATTATAGCTAACGTCTTCATAATATCACAGCTATTGGACTTACTCTGAGGTGGCTTCTCTTGGGCTCCTGCAATCAGAGAAGTTGATCGAGCGTTAAGTGTATCCCTTAATAGGATATTGGATCTATTTGTTAGCCTACCTCTAAGCCTTTTGTGCTTCCACCGCCACGTCCGTCTACACCGCACAGTGACAACGTCAACACGTAAATAACCAAAACAATGCAAAATAGCTTCATTTTATGTCTATCACGTCCTGTTCGACAGTCCTTGGAGAGGGAGGAGAGGAGCTGCGAGTAAATCGTCTCGTTTGCTGGCCTCTAATGCAGCTGTGGAGCTTCTTATATACATTCAGTCCCCAACTGGGATTGGGGCATTTAATTGGCTTGTTAAATGCTATCGAAAATCTTGTAAAATGTCAGCTTAAGTAATAATTGTCGATAGATATCGCACAGGGGCAAACATTATTATTATTGTTTATTAAATATTAGTTACTGTTGTTGCAGCTGCCACAGATGACATAACACAAGATGTATCTTTAAGATACATTTACATGAAAAGGGCGGCCTGTGTGTGAAAGCCGTTGCATGTCTCCATGTGATTTTCATATTTTGGAAAATATTCAACTAAATGCTCATGTACAGCACACAAAGTAAAACTTGTGCTTGCTTATAATTGGTTTGAATAAACGTTTTATTAATGAAACTGCTCCAATCTCAATGGAAAATCAATCACAATTGTATAACTACAGCCGATTACAATGCCAAATGAAGTTTGATCTGATAACATGCACACAATGCGCTGTTGCCAATTTTCTAGAATTGCCGAATGCAACCCTGAAGTTTGCTAAATGCTTGTAAGTCTGAGTATTGCCCATTTCACGCTATACTCCATAATTTCCGACACTAAACACGCCACAATGCGTTCATGTTCCATCGCTCCACATTTGGCATAATTTGAAAATTATTACACGCTTTGATGTTGCCGTGACAAAAGTCTCGGTGTCTCTCTTACTACTGCTACCCTGTCCTTCCCTGCTGTCCTATCGCTATCTCAAACAGTTGACTGTCAACTCAAATAGATGTGCAGGCGACAAAAACGAAATTGTTGAAAAGAATACAAAATAAATAAGCGCACTTTTTTCTCATTTCCGTTGCTTACTTTGACGTGTTTAGTTTTTGATGTGCACACTCGCGAGCACAGCAGCAACAACAGCAACAGCAGCAACAACAACAACAACAGCAGCAGCGAAACAACAGCAAAGGCAGATGATTAAATTCGTCGCCAACGTGGACAACGACGATGTTACCCAGTGGCTCCAGTGGCTCCAGCGGTTCCTCTCTGTTGCCAGCATCTTAGAAGCGCCCACTCTGTCTCTATCACACGCATGCTCTCTCTCTCTCTCTCTCTTTCTCTCACTTACTCCTTCAGGCTTCCTTGCTGACGCTGTGTGTAAACTTTTCTCATTAGAAAACTTTTACTATTTCCGCTACTCAACGCCAAACGCAAACAACAAACAAACAACAGCGACGACAACGACAAAAAATAAAGCATAAAACAAAATAAAATATAAATATAAATATAAATATAAATAAAATAAAATAAAACATTAAAAAATGAAAGAGAACGATGAGCGTGAGCAACAGTAAATGTGTTTTAAATAAAATTTGGTTTGCCTAAGTGTCTGAATTGACATCATTTCAGTTCACAGCATGCTCGAACATCATTTGGAGGCGTTGTTGCACAATTTTACCAATTTGCAACAGGCGCAGCAGTAACGGCTTAGAGCAGTGAAAATGCTTTATTCAATTTTGCCAAAGACAGATGGAAAATGTCAAAGACGCTGCTTGAAAATCAATAAATCAACGCTTAGCGTTTTACCTTTACCTCAGTTTCAATTCAATCAGATTTGTTATTTGATTTCGCCAGCCTCCCGCGTTTTCCTGTTTCCTGTGACTTGCAGTGCGCATTTCCTTCAAGTGCCTCGCATTTGCTCTAATTTGATTTTGAGCGCGCAGCTTCTTATATGCGATTCCCTTGCCATTCCCCCCACTCCCACTCTCGCCCCTAAGGTTTCCAGCCAGTTCCCAGCTGCGAGTGCAGATAAACTGAAGATTTGATTCCGATCTGTCATCCAAGGCGCTAGCATTTATTAACATTCTTATTCAGAACTTCTTAAGTCTTTTGAGTAGGTCTCTTGTTTGTCAATAAAACAAAAACTGAAATTCACATATTATATGTAAAGTATTTTTAAAAAAATATTATTTGCGACATATATTATAGATATAACGATTATTTATCAAGAAAATATTAATATATTTATAAGTATTAATTATTTAAAAAAAATAACAATTTAAATCTAAAACTTAACAAGAAAATATAAATATATTTGTATATTTATTTATAAGTATTAATTATATTAAAAAATTAGCAATCTACATTTAATATTTTATTAAATTAAAATTGATATATCTATCTACAATTTCTGTAACGTTTACTTAACAAGAAAATATAAATATATTTATAAGTATTAATTATTTAAATAAAATAACAATTTAAATTTAATACATAACATATTTATTTATAAGTATTAATAATTTAAAAAAATAACAATTTAAATTTAATTAAAATATTAATATTAACCTTTATTTAACAATTAAATTTAATATAATTATTTATTTATTTAAAAGTAATAAATGTTTACAAATAACAATTTAAATTTAACATTAAATTAAATTAAAATGAATAAATTAAGGTAAATTAACAAATAAATATATTTATTTATAAGTAATAAATATTTAAAATCTCATGTTTAATAATTTTAAATTTAGTTTGAGATATCTATCTAAAATAACTGTAATATTTATTATTCTATTAAACAAGTAAAACTAAATATATATAAATTAAATGTAAATATTATCATTTTAAATTTAGTTTTGAATTAATACAATTTCAAATATCTATTCTGCAACAGTTATTTAACTATTAAACAAGAAACTATCTGAAATTACTCTAAATGTTAATATTATATAACAGAAAATAAATAATAAATTTATTCAAAATTAAACAGTTTTATTATTCCTTGTTATACCCTGTACAAGGCTTTATTAACTTTCAGTAAGCAGGGTGTAACATGCAGAAGGAGGAGGAGAAGAAGTATATACATATATTCTTTATCAATATCAACAACAGAGTCGGTTGAGCTATGTCTGTCTGTCTGCCTACAGAGCAGGTTATTACCTTGTACAGGGTATTACGCGCCGTGTGCGCATGAATGATCCGCTCGTTTATACAAGACTTCTGATTTCATTAATCATTTCTATCAAGAAATACCGTTCAGTTTGCTTAACAACAGCTACAAAAGCTGACTGCTATGCAACTCTACGTTGTCAGTTTGCAATTGAAATGCAGCAGAAAGCACTTAAGCCTTTGGTTTAATAATGGATAGGGAAATATACAAAATAGTATATACGAAATGCAATTACAACACGCTCCATTAGCAGCCTATGCAGTAGCAGTTAATGTTAATGCCATAAGTATTATTGCCAAGCTGCCAATTGGTAAAGTGGCTGCCCATCAGCCAGGCGAGCAATTTTATGCACTTTGGCCTAAGGTTGAGAGCATAAACCAGGGAATACTCAATATACTCTCAATATTCGCACTCTTGGTGTCCAGCAATCGAACTGTGTTTTGGATGTCACTACTAAATACCCAGTTAAAATACCCAGTTGCTGAAATAGGGCTTCTCTTCTAGCTCCCTCTCTCTCTTTCTCTTTCTGTCTCTCGCACACACACACAGTGTGGTGAGGGGAACAACATCACGTGTCTGGGAAACGGATTGCATAGAAAGCCTCACGAACCGGATAATGATCAACGAACTGTATACGTTTCCGCAATCGTAGTCAAATCGACAAACATGCACACCAAATGCAACGGCTGCTGATGCTCAAGCTGATGATGATTCTGATTCTGATGATTCTGGTGATGATGATGATGCTGCTGCTGCTGCTGTCGCTTGGGGAATAGGAATGAGAATGGAAAAAGGAAAAGAGAAGAGGAAGAGGAAGGCGAATAGATTGAGATTGGGAGGGTCGTATATGCACCAAGCAGCCGTAGTCGAAGCAACTTATACCGCTTGACTGGCGGTCTCTCTGCTGACTCGGGTGTAAATACCCCTTGCTCGAATGTTTTGCATTATTGATAAACTGCTCGTCGTCTCCATCGTCGTCGTGGCAAGAAATAAAGCAGCGCCAAAGAATATTTATGACACTTGCCATGCCCCAACAAACTGTGTAAAAAAATATGCAGCCAGCTGCTGGGGCACGCCCCAAAAGCGAAACGTGTCATGCATTAAGCGCCCGAACGTGTACGTGATACCCTAACGAAAGGGTACTATAAAATATTCAACCAAATTCAAGAAGATCCTATGCACTTGTCTATTAGGTTGTCATATATTCTATTTAAATTTAATTAAATATAAAATAATTTAAATTAATTCAATTTAATCAGTTAACATATTAATAATGGGAATGTAAAAGTATGTTTAAGCTAATTTGTATTAATCTCACTTAATTGGAGTTAATATTTGTATAAGTAAACTAAATAGAAGTGCAGTTTAATATCTTTATATTAGATATATCACTTATAATTTAAATTAATTATAATACAAGTTCAAAAATAGTTCCATAATATTGTGATCTAATAATTTATATATTTTAAGATTTAACAAAAAGCTCACAAATTAATCAAATGGCAGAAGTAAAGCAACTCTCGATAACGCAAAATATAATTTAAAGAAATGACAAGTTCCCATCACAAATGGCTTTATTTATCGATATAGATAATCGACAAAAAGTAAACAGCGTCGCCATCGATAGCTTTATAGTTCTCTCTGCTTAATTGTGTTAAATTTGGCAATAGACATTTGAGTAGCTTTCATCAAGTTAGAGGGTATCTTCTCGCCGAGCAGTCGCCACCAGCTTGAAGTAGCAACATTTGTTGCACTTTTGGCAATTGACGCAAGCAAAAAAGCAGGCGGCAATGAAGCGTTTAACGGTGGCAGCAACTACGCAATGCACACAAGTACAAAAATTATAAAAGTACTGCAAGTTGTAGACTAGGCAAGCCGTGCAAAAAGCATTTGCTAGACCAATTTGGGTGTGCTGCCGAATGCAGAGTACAGTGAGTGCAAAAAAAATTTGTTCACGTTACGTTGTAATTGCATTTGCTTTGTTGTTGCTTACATCCAAAAAACTTAACGAACGGGCACAAAGAGCCCAAAGACCGACAACAACAACAACAACAAATAGAAGAAAAATAAAACCATAAAAGAGAACTAAACATGGGTGGATGCTGTGAAAGTGAGCGGGTGCGGGGGCGGGGGCCCGTTGCGTCTGTCTGGCAACGCACACGTCACGTAGTACAGTTGCCGCAACTAAAACTTCATCAATTTGCCTTGCGAATCCTTGGCAACTTTCTACTCCATGTGTGGCAACCCCTTGGCGGGCTGATGCATTTCCCGTGTGGTGGCCCCACTGCTCCCATAAAGCAAATTATATTGGCCAAATTGATGCATCAGCTCCGATCGCCATACTCCATTGCCGCCCATTAATGCATTGAGCTTTATTTATGATTAATTACAGCGTTTAAAAGAGCATAAATATGCATTGCAAATTTGATTAACAAAAATAATTAAATACATCACAGCACTCACAACTGGGCGAATAATAAATGCATTTTCATTAAACCATTTTCTTTATTTATTTAAAACCAGTTAACTTAATTGCATTACACGTGACATACTCCACACTCCACACATAGAGGCAAGCGCAACACGCTATCAGATTTTGTATTTGTCCAAATACTTATTAACTTCAATCAATATTACTTGATTACTTTGGTTATATAACAGATCTATCTATAAGAAATAAGGTTCAAATATTTAAATAAATTAAAAGCAAATTATTTATTTGAAGTTAACACCTAAATTTATTCTCAAAATTGAACCTTTTTTAAGTCATGTTTGTAGCCTACTCAAGTTAATTAAAAGTCTTGTTTTCGCAAATCAATTACTTGCAAGATAATGAGAAAGAGAAAGACATATATTCAAAGTACTACTACTTATTATTTAACATTTGTATTTACGAACTACTGCTCTTTTACACTGTGCTGCTTGAATACGTTGACACCACATACGCCTTATCATCCTCGCGATAGCCCAGGCCATTGTAGATAACATAGGTCCAATAATAGAGCGTGTCACCTATTTTCAACTCTGTCTCACGGTCCCGGAATGTCCAGCGTCCCCGCTTGGCATTGGGAATATCCCGTGCCCATGTGCCAGCCTCTAATCCATCAAATTCATCGTTTAGCTTTCCATGAAAGGCGAACAGTGATATGCCCTCCTCATGCGGTATGGACACCTCAAATCCCTTGGGATAGAACACTCGCACTTGAGCCTTTGGCACCTCGTATGCCCAACACCACTGCACCGCTGACAGAATGAGAACGAACCGCAATGCTAAAAGCATTTCCTATTCCGTTGAGAACTCGTAGGGGACTAAAGAGGCAGCCCTTTGTGTTATTGTTATCAAAATGAAAGGCCAGAAAGCGACAATTGGGAGCAATATTGTGCAACATATATTTATAAATAAATTTGTCGTTTAATTATTGTTTAAACGTACAGAAACATTTGAGTTTGCCAACAGAAAAAAACAAATGTAGCGGCATTTCACAAACAGATGGCGTTATATACGGTTGCGACAATTGTTGGATTCAAGTTTGTTTATGTTGTCCAACAGATGGCGTTATTTACATTTTTGATATATTTCAGAAATTTAATTTGCACGGCCATTAACTTATTTCAGCTCTACACGGTTAAGTATAACGACAGTGTTTCCTAAATTAAGACACCGCAATATTTATAAACAAACAACAACAGCCAATTAACAGAGTGAGCGAAAACTCAGCGCTCTCATCGACTAATCGATGCCATTTACTCAAATGAACTGTTGGCCGTATGTTAAACATCGATACTTTCATAATAACAATCGATAGTGTATTTTAATATCGATGTTGATCGAAATTACTTTCAAACATTACAAATGGAATAGCTTTATTATTGATATGTAGGCTACTATTTTTGGCGCTTTTTTCTTACTCGTTGATGAACAAAGCACTAGAAGGGATAACATCGAAGACAGCGCAATGTTGTGATGGATCTATGACTACGATCACATAGACTGTGAAAGCGGCTGGCGTTGATTTGAATATATACTCAAAGACTTTTCTCTCTAGACTCAATGCAACTGCTCCCGCATTGGTTGAGCCTGTTGGTTAACCAAATTATGAATTCAATTATGAAATTCATTTTCCCTGTTCAGAAAAGACTTGGGTTTTTATGAAAATAGCCCAACTGGCTTCTATAAATTATAGTAACTATATAAATTCGTATACATGTGAATAACAAATACTTAAATAACAATATTTTAGATCAAGTCACCAACTGCTTACAGTATGGGATAACTGCACTCACTGGCAATGCCACAGAAGCTTCCGGCATTGCGAGGCAGTCGCATGAACCCAGATTCGCCCCAATTCTGTGAGTATGAGTTCTTAATGATCCAATAGTCGCGTCCATTTTCGGTTCCATATCCGACGACAACAACTGAGTGATTGACTTCATCCTTATTGCACTCCTCGTCTTCGTAGATGCCGCCATCGTACTGCTCAAAGGATATGGTGTCTGCATTCATTGAGCAGGCCAATGGTCCAAGCGTGGCAATAACTTGCTTCATCTTCTGCTCATCCCCCGGATCAATGCGAGCATAATCACGTATTTTAACAATACTCTCACGTGGATAAACTCCAGCTGTTTCGTTCTGCTTGCACGGCATTTCGAGCTGTTCGTAAGGATACTTGTTGGCCAGCGTGATGCCATGATCTCGGATGTACTCAAAGCCATACTCCTGAAAACCTCCATCGCAACCCATGTTCCCGTAGTCATCGGCACAGTCCACCAGGTTCTGTTGGGATAGAGGCACCAGAACGCCAGTGCGACGAAATAGATGTCCCTCGAGAGCCCCCGTCGTGGAAAATGACCAACATGAGCCGCATCCAACGCCCTGAAAGCCCGCTGCGGTTACTCCTCCCTTCTCACGCCAGTCAAACGATTCGGGAAGCTTATCATTCAATGGGCTTGTGGCGGGCACAAAGTTAATGTGGCGCGCAGTAAGTTCTCTGTGGATTAAAGAGTTAATTAACTGCAATTACTAATAGAATTCTGTTAATTAATTAGTTACGCACTCGCCCTGAAATGAGATCTTGGAACCGAATAACGTTGAGATCTCTTTGCGTGTCATGTCTGCGAATGCGTTCAGATTCAGGCGATAGCTGCTAACTCGACTGTTTGACAGATCCACCAACGACTTCTTGGCTGCAAAGATGCTCTCGCGAAACTCTCTCTCCCTTTCATCCGGATACACTTTGCCCGTTTTGTGCAGAAAGTCATCGAAATCCCGCACATCACAGAGTTTTGGGAATGCTTGAAGAGCCTGCAATGACGCAGCATTCAAGCAGCACAACAGCAGCAACGTCTGCAATAGCTTCGATATACACAATTCCATCTATTAAACGAAACAATGGGAGATTAAGAGATTGATGCTAGAGCTCAAGTTGAGAAACACTTCAGCAAGTTATCATTTTGAAGAGCTTCGAAGAGTCTAATAAAAATGTGTTTTGTACTTATTCTTTTATTTTTACCCATATTATTATGGAGTGGAATTTAGTGATAAATATGTTTATAACTTCAAAACACAATGATTGCCTTTATGTTTATGTTCTTATTCCCAGAACTACAGTTTTAACTTGACAGTGATAAGATTTGCAGTATTTGAAACTGAACTCTTGCATTATCATTGTTATAATTATTTTTTATTGTTTCTGTTTTACATCTTGGAAATTCTATGATAAAGAAATGACTTGTTTAAACTTCTTTTAAATTTAATTTAATATTCAGAAAGTTTGTTGCCCAAAATAATATAAAGAGCATTTAAAATTCGTCATAACCCTGAAAACTTACAACTATTGCTTTATCTTAGTATATCGTTTGAATGAGATTTTAATGAGTGTAATTAATTTTTAACTATGTTTTCCAACGTATTTTGATTTATATTTATATATTCATCAAAATTAACATAAAAGTCCAAAATTGATTAGTGTGCGTTTGTTTGTTTGTAAAATTTCCGTAGCAAACCCATAAAAATAAACACAAATCAATTTCACTTTCAATATCATCGTCAGAGATTTGCACACATGTGGGAAGCTCCCTGGGAATTGGATGCGGGTGAAAGGTGCTCAGACTCCCAGCTGTGTAAGCATAGACAATTGAGTTAGGTAGCGAGACCAGCGGTTGTTTAAAAGTGCTGACTTGCTTGAAAGGTGCATAATTATGATGATGATTATAATTGCAACTTGCTGAGATTTACATAACCAAAGACACTTCAAGCGCCAAATGTCACAGCTCGAATGAACACTTTAAATTTCCTTTTGCAGGAAAACGTTTTTCGCATTATTACAGCTATTAACTGGATAGGTTCCCAATGAGAGATCCCTTTAAGCGAGTATTTAATTCAAAATCGTAGTGTACACGTTTCACTTAGTACTACTATTACTATTTCATTCATTTAGTATTTCTTTCACGAATAGTCAGATCGCTGCGTGTTATGATTATTTATTTTGTATTTTGTTAATGAAGGTTTTCACACTGCACACACCTGATAACCTTATATGACTGTTTTTCTGCCTTTGTCGTATTTGTCCCCGATGAAGACTGCCTACAGATGCCGTTGTCTCGGTGACTGCGATGGCTTTAAGACGCGCTGGCGATAGACGCTTCGGTTTTATAGGCCATTGCTTAAGAGCACCACGAATCGAATGAAAACGAGAAACTTGCTGAGCATATTAACTCCAGCTTTGAAAATGTTTTCATATTTGAATTGTATGCAAATTAATCATTCATTTTTTATGTGGTTTTAAAACATATTGACTTTTAATTTGCTGTTGAAATCTGTAGAGTATATTAGCTGGGACATGTGCTTTGTAACATCGAGAAGGAAAGATGTCTTTTATATACATATCAGCTGTACTTATTTATATACAAATGTACATAAGCTCTTAACCAAATAATGCAATAGGCCATGTTAAATCTATTAAATCTTCTTCGGTTTGACCAAACTTGCTAAAGATATTGTAACTTAAATAAGTTATACATAAAAATATGTTAAGTGACTAGTGACACGCTAATTTATGCAGCCAACTTTGTTAATTTATGCATACATTTTTAGGCCTATTGTTTAGCATTAAATGAAAAAATACATATTTTGGAAAAATTATTTGAATATTTATAATAATTGATTAGTAATAAATGATTTTATTATTTATTATTTGCTTATATTATTTGTTGTATTTCACTTGCCAATTGCTTACCGGACTCAAGTAACACACTCCGTTATTTTACGCAATTTGCTTTTTGCTTTTCATTCGTAGTCGGCGAGCACAACAACAACAATACACAATTTATGCACGCATTCTCGGAGCAGTGCAACTAACAAAGCTTATGGAAAGTGTTGTTGCTTAGCTCGAAGCATAGGGAAAGAAGACTGAAGATAAACAAAACTGTTATTGTATTTAGCATTGGCTTGCGAGCATTTCTCGCAGCAAATACAAAAACAAATATGGCAAATGTGGATGTATTTGTTGACATAATTTCTTTATATTTATATTTTCAGCATTTTTTATTTATAGCTAAAGCATCGTAAAATTACTTCAATATATAGTTTAGACGAATTCGACGAAATCTTTACTGCGCCTGCACATGATTTAAGATTTAAAATTTAAATTTGTAATACGCACCGTTATCTGCCCAACATTTATGAGATTGACGAGGTGCGTACAATTGCTGCCAAATAGGAGTACCAATGCAGTGAATGCAGAACGTGTTTAGATAAAACTAGGCCAGTGGAAATTTCAAATTAACAGGCATATGAGAACGCAATGAGTGTGGGTCGGGCAAACAAGGCACGCCCAGAAGATGAGGCATACGGGTAGACGATATCGACAGACCCCAAACTCATAGTAGTATAGGAAGTACTACTATACGACTACATACATCATAATTAGGCAAGTGCGAATTAAGCATTTGTGGACTCGTAGAACGATAGTCGTGAATTTAATGCCACATTTATGACTGTGGGGTAGATGTAGAAATCTATTTGCACTCTTCGTGGTGCGGCATTTATCTTCTATTTGCGTTTCTAATCATAAAGAAAGTATATGGATGGATACGACTATATAAATGGTCGGTTAATGCTCAATTCTCAAGTAGTATCTGATATAATTTCAAGATGTTAAGACTGTGGCTCTGCTGTGCATTAGTTACAGGTGCATACACGTTCAATCATGGACAGCAAGGATCTGATTTCGACCAATACGCTGTAAGTTTACTCGCCATACTTCGGAGATGAACAAAATACACAGTTCAATATTTTGTAGGAGGAGTATCAGAAGTCATATGCCAGCACGACAGAAAGAAATAATGCCAACTATTTCTACAACTATCACACCAAGTTGATTGCACAACAAAATGCGTTGGCAGATCGAAATGCGAGCAGTTATCGTGTTCGTATCAATAAGTTTTCGGATATTAGACTTATTACATTTGCGGCCCGATTACCTAAAGCGGTATATCCTACGGATATACACGATTCTATTCCTGTTGATACGGAGAATATTATTGCCGATGAAATTGACATCATCAGCGAATATGGCATCAATGTGACGGCCCAGGATCAGGGCACATTGTGCAGCGGCAGCTGGGCCTTTGCTGTGGCCAAGTCCATACAGATATTGAATGCTGTGCCAAGTATTACTCAGCCATTGGAATATTCTGCCCAGCAATTGATCGACTGTGTTGGCATGAGCACCAGCTGTACCACACAGGTGCCCCAAATAGCTTTTGACTATCTGACCCAATTAGATGGCACTACGCTGATACCCGAAAGTGAATATCCACCTCGTGAGAACTCCGTCCAGGGTATGTGTTTACCCACAATGCCCTCAACAGGAATCAAGCTGGACACGTATGCGAAAATACGCGATGACGATGATAAATCAGTGATGCGCTTCGTTTCCAGCGGAATTCCCGTCATTGTTGAGTACAATCCGGCGACATTTGGATTCATGCACTACAGCAGTGGGGTGTATGTGCCACCAGCAAAGGCCAGGGCTAATAGCTCTCAGTTCCTGGTTGTGGTCGGATATGGCCATGATGAGAGTAGTAACTTGAACTATTGGCTCTGCCTCAATTCCTTTGGCACTGGGTGGGGCGAAGATGGCTATATCAAAATAGTGCGCAGTTCCACGCACCCCATTGCCAAGGGAGCTATTTTCCCCAATAGCATTGGGACTGCAAGAACAATGTAAGGTTAACGCCAGAATAAGATGCAATGCAATAAGATAAATCGTTTGTGTGCCTAGTTCAATATACAAGCATGTAAAACTATGTAAATCAGAATTAACATTTGTCTTATTTTTTTTATTGATTACATCATTTACGACTGCATAAATTGAGAAAGTAGCAACAAGTTTTGTTGTCTTGTGAAAGTTTATAACTTTTTTCGATCTTCATATTCAATTTTGTATTTAGTTTATTTATTGATTTTTCATCTACAAGCGGAGCTTTACAGACTTAAACGCTAAAAATTAACAAGTTCACATAATTTGTTGTAAATTGTTGTTGGATTTGTTCGCATTTTGTTTTAGCTTTTCGTTATTCATTTTCATTTTCATTTTCATTATTTTTATTTCAGTTTATTTGTGTTTTTGCTTTGAATATATATTGGTTGGGTTTGCATAGAAACACATAAACCAAATATAAAGTATTATAATTTTTCACGACTCAGCCAGCGCAGACAAAACACATTTGATTTCATTATTATAATAATTATTATGCAACTGTGTGTTCTTTTGCTTAACAATTGAATTTATATATTTAGTGTGTTAGTTGTTTTCATTACGTTCGAGACGAGTTCAATGACTATCATGTGTGTATGTGTATGTTAAGTATTATTTATGTTAGTTATTCATCTGATCAACCAAACCTTTTTGTTAGTTGCATTTATTATGCTAAATTAGTTCATTATTTAGATTTGAGTTCCGAGTTATTTGCATTTATTTGTATTAGCTTGAATGTGTACTTGAATTAACAATTATGTTGTGTAGTTTCATATTTATTTTTAGTTTCTTTTTGAACTCCAGAATCTCGTTACCCATAAAGCAAAGCTCTGTGATATGATTCACGATGCCATTTTATACTTATTTCTTTTCTTTATATAAGGACTCTATACTCTTGTGTTTATTATTATTGCATGTCTGCTTATGTCAAAATGTGAAGGATGTAGTTGGAATTGAATTTATCGGCATTAAATTATATTTGTTTCTGTTATTTTACTTGTTGCATAAATGAATTCTCATTTGGTTTTTGTTCTTTCGATAATATCTTTCAACTAAATATAATGTGATACAATATTTGTATTTATTTACTTTTTATTCGATTTCTCAATAATTTTCGTAATAGTTTGGTTTATCTACGTATTCTCACAATGTTTTTTTTTATTTTTTATTTTTGCTTTCAATATATTTCTTCATAATATTTAACTAAATAAATATCCTTTGCATGTGTGTGTGTGTGTGTGTGTGTGTGTGTGTGTGTGTGGGTGTAAATGTTTTAATATATATTTAATAAAATTTGTTGACTACTCAAAATGTTTATGATGTGTTTAAATGTATTTGGTTTCGCTTTTGTATCCATGAGTTGGCTAGTGTTTGTTGTTCAGCTTACACTGTTTTGTGATGACTGTACCTCCTTGCCTATTAGCCGTGTGAGTGTGTGTGTGTGTTTTGTTGTTGTCTTTTTTGTTGATTTGTGCCTATCAACTTGTCAAATATAGCACTTAATATGTTTACTAAAACCTAATTTAATTCATCAATTAAAATTTGTTAACTAAAATCAAATAAAAACCAATAATTATCTACATGATGTTATTAAATATTGTTGTTGTTGTTCTTGTTGTTTTTTTAGGAAGATTTTTAGGCTTATTTATTTGTCTATTTTGTATTATTTATTTATTCATTTATTTTCTTTTTTGTATGTTTATTTGTATGAAGCTTTAAGTGGACAAAATATAATTTTTGATAGTTTTATAATCTGTCAATGAATATTTTATTTTTGTTGTTAAAAGTTTTCTGCTCTTTATACATTCATATATGCTATGTTTTTTTGTTTTTATCTTTTTGCTATCGCATTTAGTTGAAATATAACTTTGATACTTGTTTTTGTTTTTATTTTGTTCAATGATTTATAATTGTTTTAATTTTTGTTGGATGATTTTGAGTCCTAGTTACTGTAAATACTAATCTCTATTAACGTTATCATATTAATTAATTTTTAAATCTCACGTGAAGATTTTGGTTTGAAATATTCCATTTTGGGGTTTCTCTGCTTTATGTAAATATCGCGTTTTAGTAGTTGAAAATATATTCGCACGTTTTGTTTGATCATTGTTATGAATTATTTTAAAAACATTGGAAAATGCGTTCAATATTTAATTTTCTTAAAACATTGTATGGACAATAAAATAATTATCTTCCAATTAAGGATAATATAAATTGTGTTAAGCCTGTTCTTCTTGGTTGGACATGAATTTCTCTTTTATTTATTTATTTCTTCTTTTTGTTTTGTTTAGGCGGAGATGTTTACTGGCAGTTTTTTGTTTATTTTTTGTTTTGTTTTTTCGTTTTTGGAAAAACATATTTTAAAAAATATAATCGAAGTAATATGAGCTTATTAAATACAAACAATATAATTGATTTCACCGCCCAATTATTTGTTTGTTTCATTTTCATTATTCGAGGTACTTTTCATGTATTATTTTATGAGCCCAACAAATAATGTATGTTATTATCATTATTAATATTATTAATATCCTCACATTTTACGCTAACGGAAAAATGAATTGTTTAATAACTTAAAATGGTTACCTAAGTATTTTGCCGTATTCAAAACTCTAATAAAATGCCAAAAAGGAAAACTTTACATTAAACAATATGAAAATAAGGATACAAAATTATATAAATAATAGAAAAGAGATATCAAACGAGTATATTTATGAACTTTGAACTCCTATGCTCTGTCTTGTCATAAACAGCGTCAATCCTGCGGCCAACGCAAGGACCAAAGGCATCTGCGATGTAGCACCGACAATGGCGCCATTGCACAGTTCCTTGGTGCAGGCGCAGTAGGTGGCAGACACGTCGTGGGTGCCTGAGCGCCTTATGCATTCCTTGTCGGTGCGCTCATCGGGAATGTAACCACAGCCACGAACGATGCGAGTCTTGCCATAAACTGAAACGCAGATTTGATTAGTGAATGAGTAAGTGAAGATTCGAAATGAAGAGAACTTCAACTAAAATGATCTTCAATGAACAAAACCTACTCTTCTGCACAGTCTTTCGGCACAGCATGGGCTTGTATTTGTCCTTGAGATGCTCCAATGGCTCCTGTTTGCTGCAGTTCACCTCGCCAATGGAATACGGCTCGAAGGGGTCACCGCAACGGGGATCGTACTCACTGTTGCAGTCATAGCACATTAGGGCAGTAGAAACTGTAAGCAGTATTTATAAATTACGATAATTAAATATGTTCTCTTTTATGCTATTCAATTTGTATTGCGTAAAAAGGGCAGCTTACCTTGTATGCAGCATAGCACGCCTAACAACAGTAGAGTTTTTTCCATAAAAGGCGACATTTTTAAGCTTTTCTGATTGTTGTTGTTGTTGTGTAGGTTGGTTTATAGTGTTAATTCTCACTGAATGCTTGTCTTATTTTTAATGTTCTTAACTTTTGTTGTGTTAAATTAGCATGCTAAAAAAAAGCAAACAAATTTGTATAAGTTATTAGTTTTAATTGAATAAAATTTATTCACATTGTTTGATTGAGCTTTCTGCTCATTTTAGATAATTTTTAGATAAATTACATTTAAATTTAAGGAGATTTAAAGCTAAAATAACTTTAATCTATCATTTCTCTTTTAAGAAAGTGAAAACAGAGTAGGAAAACCAAATTGCAATGAGGGCAACACAATCTCTCAATAATACGAAAAACTGCAGATGCAAAGCAAAGGGAGTTAGGATGCAGGAGAGACACAGAAACAGAAAGAGAGCGAGAGAGAGAGACAGGGAGACGCACACAGAGAGCGCAAATGAGAGCAAGAGTGAGCTGAAAAGAGGGTTTGATGGACAACAACAGCAACAACTGACACACGACCCAGTTGGCGTTCCACAAGTTTGTGGATCATAAATAAGTGTGTGAGTGTACAATTCTCACTCAATGCTTGAGTCACAGTCCACAACTCAAAAATAAGCACGAGCCCAACGGCCGCTTTATGTTGGCCACTTAATTGGATTGCAATGATTGCTGCTGCTGTTGTTGGTAAGAGTACTTCTGTATGGCGAATGTTCTGCTTTTATGTGTGTTTACTATGTGTCATCCACACTGTGGCAACCAATTGTTTGAAATTGATTTTCCCACTGAGCAGCAGTTGTACATTGTATAATATCGTTGGGCTTTTTTCCTTGCTGCGATGTGAGGTAGTAGAAGTTGGCTAATGAAAGGGCTCTCATCGCCAACCAGGATGGCAGTTAAGCAGTTCATGTCAATGGGCCTCTTACGGCTCGTTGAAGATTATGGTATTGTAATTTGATCCATTTTATAATTAGAACAGTGAAGTGGCTGTTAATATGCTGAAAGTTGAGACATTTTACAGCCAAGCGTTTCTCAGAGAGTTGTAAATATTTTCCAGCAAAGAGGATTAACAATAACGTTACTATATGAGCTAGCAACAGTTTATATAATATATGAAAAGTTGAAAGATGTTTAATCATCAATAAGAGGGTAAATTAACCAGCTGTAGCTGGGAGCGTCTGCCTTGCAGCGAACGGTGCCAAGTGCCCTTCAGGGAGCAGAGGGGGACCGCAATTGTCAGTCTGAAGCAGTTCCCATTTAACATTACGGTCATGCCACATTTGAATGAAGTCACGAAAGCGCAATGCACCGACGGAATCCATAGGAAACACATTCAGCATGCACCATTGTGACATTACTCGAGCGTGTGGCAAGTGGTAAGTGGTAAATGGTAAGTCACTCGGTTTAGCCCGATATTATCAGAGAACGACAAACTGCTACGAGTGCTGCTCAGTTAAGATTTGGGTCTTTGGTACAGAGAGCAACATGGCAAAAGGAGGAGGAGGAGGAACACTGCACAAAAACTGTGACAATCAATAAGGTAGCCAAGGGACCGTTGTCATGTCAAGTCGTCAATCAAAGTACTGTTTCAATGGGACATTCGTATTGTTATGACTTTTTGACATGCTCAACATGTCGAGTGTAAAAAATGTATATAATACAAACATATATTATATTCTTCCTATTGATGTGTCATTAATATTTAAAATCTGTTAATTTTAGTGTATGCATCAAGCGCATGCAACACTGTGATGTGTGTGTGTGTGTGGGCGACACAGACGTAACACTGGGATAGGGACTGAGACTGAGACTGGGACTGCGACTGGGACGTGGAAAATTCAATAACTGACCTAGTTCAGTACCTAGGTATCCATGGCATGTGTCTCCGTTTACAAACTTTTGGCATTTCCTATGAAGGAATGTCAGGTTTTCATTTCCTCTGGTTTTTGTTGTTGTCTAAAAGCCAACTTCTGCTGTGGCTTATGTAATAGTAATAGTAACACACACGATTAACATAGAGAGCAAAGCAAATGCCAGCGAAGGTTTCAGTTCTTGTTTTGTGTTCTTTTTTTTACGGGAAATATCGATTTAGCTATTAAAAAAAGGAGGTAGAAGGGGTAAGCCTAGTGGATAAAGACATGCAAAAAGGTAGCAGTTATTGTTGTTGTTATTATTATTAATATTGTTGCTGTTGTTATTGTTGTCATTGTGACTGGGTTAGGTTGGAATGTGTGTTGAAAGCGAATAGTTAGAGTAGATATCAGCAACCATGTTGTATAACATGGAAAACCCAGTGAATTTGCTTGTAATGATTTTCATTTAAAGCCTCTTTAATGTCATCGTTTATTACTGTATTTCATTTATATTTTAAACATATTCGATTGTCAATTATTTAATAAATTATGCTTAAGCATCACTTGTTAATATTAATATATAAGATGGTTTTCATAAAACATTGAATATATTTTTATTCAAGCTCTATTTCCCATGCTTTCTATTCGCTAATAGCTCGGAAATTGTTTTGTAATCACTTTTGCACTTTTATTTTCACGTAACTTTTACTCTCACAGGGCTTTGCACAATTATATAATATATCACATGTTTGATCAATGTGATTTTATATATTTAAAAAAACCCCTTTAATTAAAGCTCTTTTTTTCTTTTTTTTTTTTTTGATTTTTGAATATTTACATAAGAGGAGAAAAATATTTGTTGGGTCTGACAACTTGGCGTCGTTGCGAATTTCTTTCAATTGAAAGGACCGTTGAATGAACGAACGTATGCCGAGAAAGGTCTATTGAAGCTGATTCCAAGTGGAAATGGAAGCGAAAACGAAAACGAACGAAAGCGAAAAGCGTCCGAGAAGGGCTCACAGTGGGTGTCTGTTGTGGGTGAGTTCACTTTGAGCGCAAATTCGTGCACAAGGCAAGGACGAAGCACAAAGTCAAAACGCAGCGAGTTAAGGATGACAGAGAGCCGCCGTAACGGTGGTGAAGAACGGTGCACAAAGAGAGCCAAAGTCTGAGCGAGAGAGAGAGAGAGAGAGAGAGAGCGACCTAAAGAACATAGCAAAAAAAAGTAGTTAAATCGATAGAAAACGCCACACGAATACTGAACGGTATTATCTAACATGGATAAATGGCAATTTATTATCTGTAATTGTTTATTCAAGTTACACAAGTTGAAACATTGTTATTATTTTCTTGTAACTATCGACTAAGGGATACTCTTGAAATTTATTATTTTCTTATATTATTCTTTACATTTCAGTCACACAAAATCACCGATTACGCGACTCAAAACGTTGCAACCCCAAAAACGTCAACTTTCTTTCTGAGCGGCTCTGCAATTTTGCAGCTGTTAGAAAAGCCGTCAACGGGTAGCAGCAACCGCTGCAACGGCCGGTTTGATTTAAGAGGCTAAAAATCTCTGAGTGTGCGCACTAAATGAGGCATAAGTGTGGTAATAATAGTGCTGAACAAATTTAAATATTTCAGCTCATTTACTATTCTTAAAATAATTGCATTTTTATTGTAATCAATATGATTTTATCATTTATTATTTCTTAATCTTAATCTCTTCAAGTGCTCGAAACTTTGAAGCAATTCTAGTTGTGGATGTATTTGGACTTCGACAATAATTTAAGCTATTTCACGGTGACCTTTTTCAAAGTCAGTCAATTGACTTCCGCGGTTCATTCTATAAAAATATAGCTGTGCCTATTTGCAATCAATTATTAAACATTAACGTTTAATTATCGCTGTCGCTGACAAATTGATGTCAATTCTCTTGAGCTGCAGAAATGCAGTTCTCACTACTAAATTTAATTGTCCCTCAGCGCCGTCATAATTTTTGACCAAAACAACTGCACCTCCGGATTATGCATTAGTGCACGCTTCTTTGTGCTCAACACGCTATTAAGTATATCTGCAGTCTTATACCGATCTCGGCTTAAGATTTTTGGGTCTGAGGCTTCAGATGAGGGCTCCTGATCTGCGGGCTCGTCGAATGCCTCCAACTCCGCTGATGGGCAGGCTGCTTGTACTGCAAATATTTGTGTTAGCGACAGTTTGATTTACATTAAGTGCACTCACCTTTCTTGCATTTGTTGCTCTCTGTTTTAATTTTTTCGCTTCGCTTCTGATAAGGTTTCCGTGATTTTTGGCCTTCTTTGGATTGTGACAGAGCTGCTTTGGAGCGTTTGTTGGCTGCGGGTGAGGCAATGTCATTGTATGGAGTTTCTGGAATTTCCTGTTGCAAGCGCCGCTTCACGTGCAGATTTAGACGTTCCTTGATGTTGGACTTCTCGGGTGTGCCAGGAGGCTCCAATTTTATCACTTGTAGATTTTCTGGTAAATCGGACATCGCAGATTTGTTTACCTCTTGTAAAAATTCTAAGATCTGGCAACGTTTGGAAAGTTTGTGTTGCATAGTGCTATAGGCCATGAAAGGTTGACTGCCTCGAGTGTGACGTCAGAAACTGTTTCAATGGATAAGAGAAATATCTGAAATAACATATTGAAATAATAAATGCAATGCCACAAAGCAAATGTATTTTCTAATAGCACAATTTGCACGCAATATTTATTTAACACTTTTCGCTTTTATTTATAATTCTTTTATATTTATAGTCCTACTTTCTGTACCACATCTGAAGAGTCTTCATGCGCTTAACCTTCTTTTGCAGTTGTAGAACGCCATACATGAGCGCCTCCGCCGTGGGTGGGCAACCGGGCACATAGATATCGACAGGGATTATTCGATCGCATCCACGTACAACTGAATATGAATAGTGGTAGTAGCCACCACCGTTAGCACAGCTCCCCATTGAGATAACCCAACGTGGTTCTGGCATCTGATCGTACACTTTGCGGAGAGCCGGTGCCATCTTATTGGTCAGCGTACCAGCCACGATAATAACATCAGCTTGACGTGGAGATGCTCGGAATACAACACCGTAACGATCCATATCATATCTAAAAACAAATAATGAAATAAATATATGTATTTATTGTGACTGTTCCTTACCGTGGTGCTGCAATATGCATCATTTCAACAGCGCAACAAGCCAGTCCGAATGTGAGTGGCCAAATGGAACCCTTACGACCCCAATTAAGCAAATCATCTAATCTTGCCAGTGACCATTCAGCCATGCTGGATTGCTTGGTTCCAAAGGGGGAGTAGCCTGCTTTAGGTAGAGTGTTGCTGGGATCGGCGACGGGCATGGTCTGCTGTTGGCGTACCAAGGTTGTGCTCATCGATCCACCGAACGCGGTTTTCACGCATGACGCATTTGCTGTATTTCTGGTAGCATTCAATAATTTCGCGTACGTTGGTCCAGCAATTTGCCGCAACATTTTGTCGTTTTTTGTCGGATTCTTTTATGTAATTTGCAAAATGAACCAGGGCTGACTGAAAATTCTTCTTCTTTAAAAAACGTAAACAACAAGTGCAGTCAGAGAGACCAGCTGTTGTGGCTGCTCTTGTTTTAGGGTTACCGTTTTGGTTCGGTATTATATCGGTAGATATTGTTATCGGTCCACCATATTGAATTTGGTTGAAAAAATTTCTGGCATCACTGTTTATACGTTTTCTTCTAAGTGGCGACATCGACGGTTCCATGCAAAATTACTAAATAAACGTAATTATAGTGCTTATAACCACATAAAAATGTTGTAAAAGTGAAAATAAACGAACAATCCAGCAAGTTATCAATAATTCATCGCTGTAAATACGTAAGAAGTAGGAAATATCTGCATCTGAAAAGTAGCAGCTAAGCAATATAAAATTTTCGCTTGTCTCGCGTCGTCTACAGCAAAGTTTTACATTGATATTGGTGAGCGAGCAGGCACCCCAATACAAATACTGCGTGCGTGTGAGAGAGAAAAAGGTGCTCCACTGGCGACAGCGAGCATAGAGTTTTGTGTTTTTCCAGTGTGTACATGCCCATGTAAAAATCGACGCAAGCAAAGGACCCATTAAGAGCTTTGTATTGAGTTATGAGTGTCGCTGCAATGACTATGGACGATCAGAGACCCTTGATGAACAGTTACGATAAAATGTCTACAAAATATGATCACAATTTGCACATGATTAGCAGTGGCAGCGGGGGTGGTGGTGTTGTTGGAGGTGCTGGGGGTAACGCAGGTATCGGGGCTGGTGGTAATAGCGGCCCCTCTGGCCCAGCATCGCCAACACCGTCCGGCTCCGAGGAGCTACCGACGTCGCATCAACAGCAACAGCATCATCATCATCACCATCATCATCATCATTTGACTTCATCTCAAGCGCAGCAAACACAGGAGCAACAACCGCAGCATCGACACCACCATCACCAGCAACAACAACCACAGCAGCAGCAGCAACAACAACAGCAAGAACATGATGCCGCTGTTGCCGAAGCTGCCGCCGCAGCCGAACAACGACGATTGCTCGAAGGTATAAAATTATTATTTATGAAAACATGCAAAACAAATTGTAAACATATTATATATACATACTATATAATATATTCCTGCAAACAATCCACCACAACAACAAATATCAGTGTACATTTGTGTAAATTTTATAATTTCCTTAGTTTTTTTTTTACAATATGTGTTTAAGGGGCGTGAAATAACTAATGCATAAAATTACTTTCTCACAAAAAGTGTGTATTATAATAAGAAGTATATTTAAATACCTGATATTATTGATAATTTTATGTAGTTAATTCACAAACCTTCACATAAGATGATATAGTAATGTCTTTAGGGTTTACAGCCTACGTTTGAGTTTTTGTGCAAATATGAGTTATGAAAAACACTAAAAAGAACTCCACGTGTGCCTTGTTATTGGTTTTATACAAGATCGAACTCGAATTGAAGCGAACACTCGTTGAAACATTTAGAATTTGGCGTTTTGTTTAGTTGTTAAGCTATATTTCCAACACAGTTAAAAACATATGCAATCCAAGTGTAAACCAGATAAGTGAGTGCAAATTGAACAATTTAATTGATATGAAATGAATGAAATAAAATGCTAATAATATAAATAAGATCAAATTAAAGATCATTTAAGTGTATAAAAGTGTTGTGCAAAGAACAGTTTAAATAATAAAATACAAATAAATAAAAATAAATCAAAAGAGAAAAAACTGCATAAATGAGAAAAGTGTAATGAATGTCAATAAAGAGCGAAAAGCCTTTACATTGATCAAATTTCTTCAATTCGTTTCTGTGTCTACGTCTTTATCGTCGTCGTCATCATCTTCGTCTTAAGAGTTTCTACCGTGTGTACAGTTTGCGTTTTGGCCACTTTTGTTGCTAACGTTTCTCAAGTTGTCTACGTGCCCGCTTTCGTATCTGAGCCCCTGAGCGCGCGCGTTTTCCTTTCTCATTCTGTTTTTATCTTTCTGTCTGCCCCATAATAATATCTTTTGTTAAGCTAATGATGTTTACGCGTCTTCTATTGGCTATCCAACAAAGCGATAAAACAAAAGTCCCTAAATAAATCAATAATCGTAAATTGAAACCTTAAAACGAGTGCATAATAATGTATAATATTACGTATATTAAGTCTATAAGTCTATAAAATACCATCAAATTAAATAAATATAATATTACCAAGTTTTTGTGTTACTTAAACAAAAAAATGCCAAGAACTTTGCCAGTGTTCAAATGAAATGCAAATCATGGCGTCAAAATGAACTTACAATCCATTAATAAATTACCAAAAAATAACTAAATCGAATAAAATATTACCCAAATAAATATATTCAATAACAAATTACACAAATAAATATATTCAATAACAAATAATAAAACAAAATAAATCAAATCGCGCCCTAAATAATACTTTGGTCATATGTGTGTGTGTAAATTACAATTTTTTTGTTACCTGCGATTAAATTATTAATGTTTTTATTTGTAACTCGATGAATTACTTTACTTTAAATGATTTTGTTTGAATTATAAGTATTATATACAATATTTTATACTCCTTCAGATCTCTGTTATGTTTTTAGATATTTAGTAACATCTTTAAATGTTAAACAATTGCAAATACTTTATCTAAACAGTCCAACAATAATTGGTCAACATATTTCCTACTTTATCTAAACAGTCCAACAATAATTGGTCAACATATTTCCTATGTTGGCCAAACCATTTAAATTTAAACACACACATATTGACGGCACCCGGTTTGTTTGCGTATACAGAAATACAAAAGAATTTAAAACGTAATTACAAAGATAAATATCAAAACGCAGAAATAAATACGTATATAATTGCAAAAAATACTTATATAAATAATTTGTGTGTTTGCACAACAAGAAAGTAAGTCGATGAACTTTGATTATGAGAGCTTAAGAGCATACGAGAGAGAGAGAGAGAGAAATAGTGTACGAAAATGCCAAAAAAGAAATGTTTGATGATGTTGTATGAGCTTTTGAAAGCAAAGTGCGCGCGTCGAGTTTTTTGCAAGTGTTTTTCTAAATATTTTTCAGTTTTGCCACAAAAATTTCAAATCGTTTGTTGTTTTCACAGTGTGTCTTCTCCTATAAAGCAAGAAAAAAGCAAATGCAAATTATGAAAGCAAAGTTAAAGTGCAAGCCAGTGTTGAGTAAATTTTGAGGCAAAATGAAGAGAAGCAAGCTAAGATTAATGCAAGTAATAACGTGTGCGAGTGCAACGTTCGTGACAACAACAAACCCGGCGTCGAGACAGGCCCAAAGGGCAATGGCAACAACAGCGGTATCAGCAGCAACAGCAACTACAACAACAAGAGCGCAACAACACCGTACAAAAATGTCACGAACTAACACGAATGATTGCAACGCATTGGTATGAATTCGTATTAAGTTCATTAAAAAAAAAATCAAAAAAAAATATATGTATATGTATCTCCGTACAAACTGCAACTACAACCAACATTTAGATCACACTAAAGTTGTGCAACTTTTTTGACCTTTAAGAACTTGTATATTTGGAATGGTGCGGGGGCGGGCAACTGCTTCTGCTGCGTTTGATGCTTTTTACTCTTCTCGGTCGAATACTGATCTTGCCTTGCCCAATGCCTGACCGTATATTAATTCTGTATATGTCTTGTTTAACTTTATCCTTTCGCCATGGTCGCCCATGCAGATGAAATTGAAAATCTCAAGGTGGAGCAAACGCGTCTGGGCTTACAATGCGCCGATGCACAGCGACGTGAGAAGATACTCATGCGCCGGTTGGCTAACAAGGAACAAGAATTTCAGGACTATGTGGTAAGCTTCGATGATAATCAAGAAAATGAACTCTGTGAATTGCCAATTAGTGTTTGTCCATTACATTTAATATTAATCTATATTATATATTTAATTAGAGTCAAATTGCTGAGTACAAGGCACAGCAGGCGCCAACAGCTTTGGCCCTTCGAACTGCACTGCTTGATCCGGCTGTCAATTTACTGTTTGAACGTCTCAAAAAGGAACTAAAGGCCACCAAGGCCAAGCTAGAAGAGACCCAAAATGAGCTTTCTGCTTGGAAGTTTACACCAGATTCAAATACAGGAAAGCGTCTTATGGCCAAGTGTCGTTTGTTGTACCAAGAGAACGAGGAATTGGGTAAAATGACATCGAATGGACGTTTGGCGAAACTAGAGTCTGAATTGGCCATGCAAAAGAGCTTCAGTGAAGAAGTTAAGAAATCGCAATCAGGTATGCATTTGAGTATTAATACATTTTGAAAACCGTAACTTAACTTTTCCTATGTATACAGAGCTGGATGACTTTCTGCAGGAGCTGGACGAGGATGTGGAAGGCATGCAAAGCACTATATTATTTCTACAACAAGAGTTAAAGACAACACGCGATCGGATTCAGACGTTAGAGAAAGAAAATTCACAGCTTCGGCAATCGAGCTGTGCTAACAGTCCAAAGGAAGCCATCGACAATACAGCGACACCAACGACTGTGGTCACAAATGGCCAAAGTACCAGTAGCAATAACCAGTTCCAACCAGCCATTATCAGCAGTAAACTAGATACCATAGATGAGAATGCTTGTCTGGAGACAACAGCGTCAGCAACAACAATCTCCACTGACTTCTATAACGGCACCAACATCGATCAACCAACTGTGGCTCCTGAGCTCATAATTCCCGATGATGGCAGCAACAGCAATGGTAGCAAAAATGGGGCTGCTGCACGATTGGCGCGAAAACGAAACTACGAGGAGGAAAGTCCAGCTGCTGTATGCGTTCAGGAAGCGCCAGTGGTGCCGACAATGCGCGAAATCAGTACGCCCCGAACTCTGCCACCGAAAAAGTCCAAGTTGCGTGGAATTGCAACACGACGCAACTCTCAACTCGAAGATGAACCAAATCTCAGTCTGGTCACAGCAGCGCCACTAGTGCTGGACAATGCGGTAGCTAGTATGGCCAGCGAGGAGGCAACTGCCGCTACAACATCGGTCACATCAAATATCCTGGATCAAGCGGCGCCAGTTGTGGCAGAAGAATCGCGTGAAGTGGCCCTAGCAGCCCCAGCACGCATTCTGACGCGACGTCGCTCCGTTCGCATGCAACAGAATGGGGCAAGTGGCATCGACTACTGAGTCGGCAGACTTTTTAAAAAAGCGTGCTAATATGTATTTATGGTATCAGACGTTTACATTTTTTTAATTTGACACATGCATAATACTAATCGTTAATTTTTGACGTTTATTTTGTGAATTGAGATTCAAGAGAGACTTGCTGTTTATTATATATATAAATAAAAATATACATTTTCTTTTTACACATTTGTATTGTACAATACGATTATAGATTTGTCTATGTTTTGTCATATATAGACTTTACTTTAAATAAATAGTATACCATTTTACTTGAACTTCGTAATCTTGACAGGAAATACCATTAAATTTGATCAAATTAATACATTTGATACAATTATTTTAAATGGCACTTGAAAAGCTAATAAAGTCGAACCCTAGCCGACTTCTAGCTAAATTATCCTCTAATTATTAATTTAAGTAATTTTTGTAATACAAAAAAGTTGTATTAAACATTACAACTTATGTTAAAATAAATTGTTAAGCGTATCGAAAATTGAAATGATTAACTCGTTTGTTTTATTATGTTGTAATTGTGAAATACTTCCCTTCAGGTGCTGAATGGTTCAGGTTCACAGCTCTCTCTACTATACATGTAATAAATCATCAAATACTATGAGTGTACTTTTTCAATAATAATAAACTTGTAATATATTCAAGATTAATAACAAACGGATAAGTATATATAAGTATAAAGTAATATAAGTGATGCATTAGTTATACAGTGTACATGTTACACATGGCCAGGAGGCGAATTTGATAAGTAACGGCCGAAAATAAAAATGTATTAAGTAGATCGAACACAATTTGTGTCTACGAACTCATTTAATATTTTGCCAAAGTCCTGTAGGAAACTAGGATTTTCACTGCTCGCCTGATTAACTTTAGTTTGCAGAATATGGCAGGCTTCATGCGGACTTATCTTGCTCATCAGATCTAAGAAGACTTTGCCATAACTGTAGGCAATAGTTCGGCATGGTTCACCGATAAAGTGAGGCAGCTGATTGCAGGTGAAAATAATGCTGTGCATTAGTTTACGTCTTTTCTCTTCCGTATCAAATTTTGACTTCAACTTGGCAACCAAAAGCTCACAGATTACGCAGAAAGGACCTGACTTAGAATCAGTTGTTTCCTCAAGCTCTTCTCTTGACTGCATTGTCTCTACAATGGCATCGCTGCCGATTAGCTCCCAAATTGCGCAGATGGAATTGACGGGATTTAAGTCCGCAAACTGTTTCTCTGGCATGACCGCGTCGATCTCAACTAAAGCTGAATAAGTGTTAAGTTACATAACTTGGGTGTGTTTGATTGCTTCATACTCACAATTCTCTAGGGAAACGGACTTCTTACACACGCCAATCATTTTACAGATTTGCCGGACTGCGACATGGTTGGTCAGTAGATCGACAATCTTGTTGCCGTGCCTTTGAACAAATCTGTCGCACTTCTTTGACAATTTTCCCAACTTGGAGCAGACTTTCTCCATAGCTCTTTGTATGCTACCCTTATCTCCATGGTGTCGTATCATATGTTGCAAGGCCTTCATGACCTCTTTGCATACTAAGCACTTGGGCGAGCCAACGCCAACTTGATTATTCTGCTCCTCCTCCATCGACTCCGTCTCGTCGATTTCAACTAGAGAGACTAAGGAAACGCAATTGTTTAAAATATGAATATATCCATTGTGTAATACTTACAATCCTCTTCTGAAATAGTCGTGTGGCACATACCCATTATCTTGCACATTACATTGGCTGGCGTATGCTTTGCGAATAGATCTATAATCTGATCGGAATGCTTATGAACCATTTCCTCGCATGCATGCTGCAGATTTCGCAGCTTCTGGCAAACGTGGCCCAGAGCGAGCTTGATTTCATCTTTGCCTCCATGGTGGATCATACTTTGCAAAGTTCTTATCGTCGTCCTGCAAATGCTACACTTGGGAACGGCTTTGGCGAACACTTGAGTGGCTGGCTGCGGCATCTCCAGTTGGAATTTATCGTTCTGTAATTCAGGCAGTATCGCTTCCTCCTCAACTATTTGTATAGAAGAAACATGCAGATCTACTGGAGTTAAATCTGTTGTCTCCGCTTCAAGCAATAAGCACATGTTGAGGCTTCTGCAAATTTGCTGATGTGCAACATTCTTAGACACCAAATCGATTATCAGATCTGAGTGCTTGCTTATCATGCTTTGGCATTTCTCCTTTAGTTTCTGGTCCTTTAACGAGTGGCATACGCTGTTCAAAGCATTGTTCATATCTTTATGGTGCTTAAACGATTTCTGTAAAATTTTGATAATAGTTTTACAGAGACGACAATTTGCTGAATCCTTGGTAAGAGCATCCGTTATTAATTTCACATCCTCGCTATAACCTATTAGTTCGACTTCGGATTGTACTTGTTCTGAGCTACTTGGATCAACTGCTTCGTACTCTAATGTCTCATGGCCAATGGGAAAGCACATTCCAAGCATTGAGCATATTACTCTAGGATTCCTCACAAAGCGTATAATTCCATTGCCATGTTTGTTCACGAAGTCGTGACACTTGTTGGTCACTTTTCCCAATTTGTTGCAGGCGTGATTCATAGCGTCCTTAACCTTATCGTTGCTTGCATGTTTTGACACCAGCTTTTTAACAATCCTAAATGCGTTTTTGCACATGAAACATTGAGGCATTTGAAGATCCTGGTCGGATTCCAAAGACAGCTGCAGTTCATTGCCCAAATCAATTAAGTCCACGTCTAGTTCATTTTTACGTTCATTTTTCAAGGGACAGACTCCGATGAATAGGCACACATTGTCGGTATTGAAATTGGTCTTTATCAAACTATATATAACATGGGAGTATTGATCCACAACTCTGAGACATTCGGTTTTGAAGTTACGCATCAATGTGCAAAAACTCATAGACATTTTCTTGAACTGTGCTTCTTTCATCTCTTTCATCAGAGACTTATGCACGTGCTTAGCGATCCGCTTGCATTCGACACAGTAAAATTGATCGTGTTTCCTTCGGAATACCAATCCCTCCGTCTGAATCTTCCGGTTATCCTCCGCACAAATGCCAGATAAAGCGCAGATGTCATTCGACTGGAGTTGCTTCTCCACTAGCTCATAGACGTCATCAAAGTAGTTGAGCACAATGTTGGCGCAAGTGTCTGACAAGCTCTCGAGGCTATAGCACGAAAGGAGCATGCGTTCCATCATGTCCTCCCGCCTGGTTGATTCGAACTTCTCCTTCATTACCAGCGACAGAAGGTTGCAGGTGCTGCAGGATAACTGATCTGCCTGAGAGACATTACTCTCTTGGATCCCATGCTCAACTTCCTCAACATCATGGTCAACTTGCGAACTTGGGTTGCTATCAAGTTCATTCTTGTTGCTAAGGATACAAAAATGGATTATGCGGCAGAAAACAACCTTAATTGAGTTCAGATAAGTATGGTATTATATAAAATAACTAAAATTAGATAATCTTAATTATAAAATTATATATTCTATATAAGCAGTCTAAACTTTTCAATTTATAGGTTTCCCACTTTGATGTTTTCACTAAAAGACATTATGTTGTTTAATTAAAGTAGTTTATGACTGTTAACTTATTCATTCTTTAAAACATTTACAAATTGTTACTAACAAGTTGCGGGCTAAATCATAATGTTTTGCTCCACTGGCCACAGATTGAAGATAAACAACTGTGCTGGCTGTTGTTGTGGTTGAAAGCCGGATTAAAATGAATCATTTAGTTATTAATTGTAGCTGAGAAAAAATGTATCAATACTTATAAATAAAGAACAAATGTACAGTAATTGATAAGGTTTACAAAGGCCTAGTTTTAATATGATGGCTTTAAAATGAGAATATAGTTTTCAGAGAGAGAGATAGCTGTGAGCTGTATTAATTCTGTTTTTTAATTTCGCTAAGAAATAGTTTCTATTATATTTAATTTAGCAATAATTTAACACTATCACTTGTGGTATTAAATAGCTTCGATATTACCTCAGATTGTTGCACAAACTTTGATTGTGGCATTTGCTTTCATCAGAGACTTCAGAATTTGTTGAGAAAGCAGCAGTGCCTAATAATTCAAATATATTTTAATTATAATTATAATATAATAATTTTAATATATAAAAACGAATATATTATACTACTGATTAATGTTATATTTAAATTTCCAAAGTCAATTATTCCAAATTTGATTAGTTGAGTTGGAGAAATATTGGAATATTTTTGTGGCACTGTCCCACAAATTGTAATTTGTTTTATTATTATTATTACTTACTGCAAATAAGCACTGCCACCACTACTAAGGGGAATACGGTTCGCATATTTTTCTTTTCAACTAAAATCAAACTGCAATTGGAGATTTTCAAATAAACTGCCACAACATAATGCTTCTGTGCAGCTTATATACTTGCGATCCTTCTGCAATGAGTCAATTCAGTGACCGCGCGTTGACATTCATATGGCCTTGCGGTTACACAGTCAATTAGTTACTTATGCTTTTAATCTATATATATATATAATAAAATCTATAAATATATATACTTTAAAAGTACTTTATCAGGCGAACCAAGTGTTAATCCCAGCGTACCCAGCAACAAAGCAAATCATATACGCTTCAATTTTTCAATCCATTTGAAATGAACACGGTACAGAACCAGTCCCTTTTATTTATTGCGAAATTGAGAAAATATAGCGTGTACATATCCAATTTTTGGGCTTAAATTTAATATTTTGTTGAGTAGATAAATTAGATTAACCCTCTAAGGCTACTTTCCAAAATAATAGAAAAAAAGTATTCAAATAATTTTTTTTAAAGTGAATGAATGCTTCTAAGCTCAAATATGTACTTAGAAATAACGTAGAATCTTCGGTTTACCTGTAAGGTGAGAAAAAAGGAAAGCGTGCCTGAAGGCACGCTTGGGGCTTTGAGTGAAAAAAAAAACATTTTCAAGTTATGAAGATTTATTTTATTTTTTCTTATGGTACTCTAAAAAACAGTTTTTATTCGCTGTGCAGCATAAATGTAGATTGCATTTCATGCATATGCATTGCGTTTGTGAAGATTTACAGTGCTTTTAACATCTTTTTCCACTGTTTCGATCCAACCATTGTGGGAAATGGTTAAGCTGGTCAAAACGCAAGTCCGATATTGGATGTTTTGATTTTTGATCATGTTTGAGCTCATGCTGAAAAGGTCGATGAGAGAGGAGTGGAGACTGCTTTGCCCGCTCTGCTTGCGAGGATGGTGAATTTATTGTTCGTCCTGACTGAGAGGATGGAGACTGGTTTGCCCATCGCGGTGAAGATGCATTTTTGGTATTGATTGGACGACCCGGTAAGTTTTTGTTTTTATATGTCACCAGCCCTGCGGCTAGTGTTTCGCGAAAGTCTGGGAGTGCGAGTAATTTTTCTTTGCTTGCGTTCTCTGTCTGGATACGTCTGTGTAAAATATAGGCGTTGGTGGCTGCCATATCAATTAGGTGATAAAAAATTCGTGTTGCGGCAACCCGAGTTTTTGCTCTGATATGATAGCGGCCCATTAGGCCGTCCATGAGATCTACGCCGCCCATGTGAGCGTTATACTCATGCACAATTTGGGGACAGTCAATTGAAATGTGTCGCTTAGCTTTTCTGTCAAAACGAGCAGCCTTTGCAGTTTCTTCACGAGGGTTTGTCCTTTCAAATTGCTTAACACCCACATAGGTGGACAAAAAGCGAACAGGCTTGCTGTCTTTCCAGAGTACGTTGGTTATGTCGACACCATAATTAAGGACCCAACGTACTCAGTCGAAAAACCCCTTGGCAATTTGCTGATGGCAATATCGTTTGGTAGCTTGCAATTGGGGATACGGTTTACACGCACCGTGCCAAGGCTATAAATACCTTTCGCTCTTAGATAAACCATCAAAGGCAGAGATGTATAAAAATTATCGAAGTAAATGATGTGATTCTTAAATCTTTCTACTGTTTGTGTTAAGCGCACTACAATGTTGGCCGATGCACCAAGATCTGGGTGACCAGGTAAGACCACATTATCACCGGCACCGCTGTAGATCTCAAAGCGGTATGCGTATCCAAATGAATCGCACAATACAAATAGTTTGATGCCCCACTTGTGCGGCTTATTTGGCATGTACTGACGCAAGTGGTGCGTTTCTATTAAGTAAAATCACTCCATCAACAGAAACAAACACATAAATTGCAATCAATTGTGAAATATCAGCTGGCAACAAAAGTTGTCTTGGAGCCCCAAACGTGCCTCAAGGCAGGTATCGCTATTTCGCTGTCACATCGCATGTCTTTTATGTATTTGCAAATCTGCGCAACTTAATTTTAATAGTAAATGAACTTACCTTTCAAGAAAAAAATTATGAGCTGGATAGGTTTTCTATATTTACTATTATTTGCACAGCAAAACACAACATACAGCAGCCCAAATTTTAAGCGCGAAAAAACATATGGCTTGTGCTTAGCGAAACATAAGTCCCGTTAAAAGCTTCGGAGAGCTTTTAAAGCTGAGACTCATAGTTTTGTGTGTTTATTATCAACCGCCAAAAATTATTTAAACGATTAAAAGGCTGTTAGTTTATTTGTTAAGGCCAAAAACGTAATACGTGCCTTCAGGCAGGCTTACGTGTTAGAGGGTTAATTAACATACGAAATGGGGAAATTTTATTGAGTGTCTGGTGTATGGAATACAGATAAACAATAGAGAAATTATGCTTAGAGTACATAGTAAATAACAAATTGTAGCTATTGATCGACGCTACGGTAGGAAGGTATTTCAATCCTGCCAAAAAAATAAAAATAAAATAAGAAGGACTTCAACTTTGAAGTCGGGAGCAAAATCGTTTTGAGTGTGTTTTAATTTTATTAGTGTAAAGCTGGTATTTGAGTTTGCCTTAATGTTTTTAAAATTGATTTTTATGAATATTGCACATTATTTGGTAAATTTCAACTAGTTAATTATGTAATTTTGTTTTTGTTTTAAATGTTTTTGTTTTTGTAATCTAAATTTTCTAGACGCTGCTGCTTCTGCTCAGTTCTTTGGCTCGTAGCTCGTATCAAGTTAGTTAGTAGTATTTAATAAAAAGTTTTTATAATAGGTACTTGTGGGTTATGCTAGGTTTCAATTAGTATTATTATTATTAATATTATTACTTTTGTATATATGCTTTATATAAAAAACAATGAATTAGGTATCTTTAGGATTTTGCTCATGATGTATATGGTTTTAGGCATTAACGCTAGTTATAACGAATGTTTATAAAAGTACTTGATGCTTCTTCCAGCAGAACTCTTGAGTCGCCCTTAATTTGTTTTCTTTTTTTTTTTTTTTTTGTTTTTCACTTTCATTTGTTGTTTTGTTTGTTAAATTATGTATTTTAGTTTAATCTTAAGTTGGCTAAGCTAAGCAAATATACAAAAGCTACTTAAACATACATATTCAATATACCTGGTTCAAGTGTACTCGTATGTATGTGTATTTAAATGGTTCATTATGGTTCGCATTATCGATAGGTGTTTCTTTAACATAATAATTAGCTAAGTGTTACTTACAAATGTGGCCATCTTAAATTAGGTTGTAACATACACAACATCATTCATTCGTTCATACATATACATGATACACATCAGTTACACACACACAAATACACACACACACACACATACACACTCTTAACATGGGCAGTAGTCGGCATGAACAGTGTGCGCAGTTGTTGCCTATTAGACAGCGAGCGACATTTACAATACAATTTTGCATTTTTGCATTTGGTTTTTGTTTTTTTTCGTGAGTTTTTTAAGGCCGTTGTTGGATTTTTAGGTGATTAGCATAATATTAAATTTTAATATATGTATATGTATATATATATATGTATATATACTCGTAGATATTTAGCTTTGTCTATTGGAATGTCTACTAAGTATAAAGCGCATTACCTGGGTCATTATAGGCAGCACACACTGTTACATTTCATAGTTAACATAAAACACAACACACGCCTTGAAACATATTTGAAACAAAGTACTTCCTTCAACTTACAGCTAATTTTGAACAAATTGTGGACAAAAAATGAACAGCGTTTAAGCGTTTACGAGTATGGTAAAAAATCGTACATTCCCTTTCAACTATCGTATAATACAAAAAACATTATCAATATATGTATATTGCCTACAATTAGCTAAAGATAATGGGACCGCCGTTAAAGCAAGCGACTCAACACATGGCTGAGCAGCAAGAGCGTGAGATTCGCATAGATTGTGCAGCCCTCGCCGCACAGCTTGATGCTGCTCTCCTGCAGAAACAGAAATAGAGAAAGAGAGAGTGTGTGAAGTAGAAGAGCTGTGAGGTGTGAGTATAAGAGCGACTTACATTTGCATGGCGACTGATGCAGCTCTGAGGGCGCACTCGATTGAATTCGCGAGCGTGTTTGTAGCATGAGAATGTCTCATTGATTGCCAGCGGATAGTTAACCGGTTTGGGATTCACAGTGAGGACCAGGGCTACATCACGCGGACACAACTGATCGATGACCAGCAGTATAAGATTACTATTTGGTATGGGCAACACCACAAATGGCCGCTCGCATGCGTGCGCTGTCATATTGTAGACAACGTTATCCTTCTCATTGTACAGGGTATATAACTCGCGCTGCATGTCGCAAGACTTGAGTCGCGTGCGGTGCAAAGTAATGTACTTCAGCCATGCCTTCTTCGAATTCATGTTTTCTTCTGGTGGCTCTGGTGGCTTCGGCTCGGTGCCGTTCAAATTCATATAAACGTTATCAAAATTGGCCGTCACGCCGGGAGCCAATCTCATCAGTTGTACAATATACCACAGCGCCGTATGCAGCAGCCATTTGCTCACACGCAACAGATGAAACAGAGGCTGCAACGATTGTGATTAACACAGTTTATTTATCAGTGTGTAAATATAGTTATATTTTGTACTTACGGAGAATAGCATATTGGATGCATTGACTTCGGTTTTCGACTCAAAGCATACCGCCTGATAGTCATAGACAATGACACGTTTGTACACCTTCTCCTCGACTAAGCGCTTCATAATGGCCCCATTGATTTCACCAAAAAATCGGCCCGTTTCGTGTACTCGCGTCGATATGATCACAAATCCATTATTATCCAGAATATAGCAGTCTTTATCATCCACAGCACAGGCCTGTTAAGGATATTTACAGCATTAATCAAATAATTAAATTTCTAATGATAATCTTCAAAAAGTTCATGTACATTGCCAGTAATATTGTGAAAGAGTTTGTAGAAAGCCGAGTGCTGAAATTGGAAACCGACAACGGCAGCTGGTGCCGATTTGGAGCTTTCATTATGAAATATGGCATTACTGGCAGTTACAATGATCTCTTGGCCGCCCTCTGCAAAAGAATTAAATGTATAAAAACAGAAAGGATAAGTCTATAGAATCGGTTAATATTTGTAGATTGCTGGACGTACCGCCGGCGTCGAAGGGCACAGAATAGACAAAGCTCTCTTTGTGAACAAAATATTGATCCACGGCTCGTTTATACCAAATCTCGTCAATGGCGCGCTTATTATTCTGACTGAAGCTCTCGCTGAAATGTGAAATTGCAGGAATTGTATTTCCAAGACAAGAAGAAAACTCTACTCGGTTGCTTACCCCACAGCCGGTTGCTCTGCCATATTCGTGTGAAACTCATGCCAGCGAGTCAGACCACTGTGCGTGGCCAGAAAGGCGACGGTGATACCAAATCGCTGTTTAAATTCGTGTCTGTTGGAACAGAAAGTAGAATATTAGCAAGCACTATGTAATATCATTGGGAAAACATATATATGCAAGTATATATGCACTTTTAGCGATTATATATATTTAAGAAAGTATTTTAGGCGAGTTATCTGTTTACCTTGGCAGCAAACCCATTAATACGGCTATTGGGCTTGATGCGCTAACGCTAGATAGGGTTTATTGTTTTGTATTTCGATTTAGACATTATGAAAGGCATTATGTTATGTGGTTTAAGAGTTTAAGAGTTCAAGATTGCAGTATTTAGTATTCAGTATTCATTTGTGGGTGCATAAAGTTATTATGAAATAGACAAACAACAACAATACACGAAAAATCGGAATAATATGCAAATAAAAGTGAGAAAAAGAAAGGCGTACACACAAATTATAATGGTTAATATGTGCTGCCTCAGTTTGAGATTCGAGTTAAGTATACGCTGCCATGACGTTGACTGTACTTGATGTCAAGTTTAGCCCTGCGTCTCGGAACATACAAGTAGTGTACATTCTGGCAGAAGATCACACTTACCTCTTTTCATCTCGATCTCTGGCATTAAAGCTTGTGTTATTGGAGAACCATTTGGTGACACGTGCGTCAAAGACGAGAGATTGCATTAACTGACGATCACCTGCAATTTTTAAAGAAGTTGTGCATTAGAGTTGGCTAATGAATGAAAAGGTAACAATACAAAAAATATCACAATCAAGCAACGTTTACAGTAGTCTTTGATAGTAATGTAAATATTGCCTGATTATAGATATACTAACATTTTACTTTCAGTTGCTTCAAGCTTCAAATTATAATAATAATCATAAAAATAAATATTCTTTTAATTCATTTTTTTTCTCCCATGCAATCCATTTGTTTTTCTCATATTTTGTGCAAATTCCTCAGCTAACTGGTGGCAAAATACATACTCCAACACACACAAACACACAAAGATAACGCGCAACTACATAAAGTCATAAGGATTGTTAAAATAAAAATAATAAATTTAAGACTATATTGATCAGTCACTTCCAATCCGTTTAGCCAAAATGATGGATCATTGTACGAACGGAATGCGGGTGCAAGTGCAAAGTGCAAAGTGCATGGCTCAAAGATTGATGTATTGGTGCTACTGGTATGTGCACTTAGTTCTCGTGGGGGGAAGTTGGATGTTACGACTTGACTTGACTTTGGTTTTCGTTACTCACAATAGTATCTTTCTTTTTCATTGATTGATGAATAGCGGCCAGTTGATGAGTTGTTAGCTGTGAATTTGCATGGTTATTGAAATCGTATTCGAAAGTTTCTTTTGCAGTTACTTTTGCTTTATCATTTTCATTTTATCGAGCATAAACAAAAACGAACATCAAACACAATATGCATAATTTGAGTTGAAAATTGGCAAGAGCGGCAATTGCTTATCGAAACTAAAAATCTTTTGCAGATGGCCAATTGTAATTGTGGGCTACTTACAGAATATGGCCGCCGCATGTTCCGGGGGCATCGCGCTTCGACTCGATGGCCAATGCCAACCAGGCTCAGACATACGGTCTACAAAGTACAACAATTCAGTTTCTGGCGTTCTGAATGTCTTATTGGTCTGCTTGCAAAATAGCCTGTGAATAGAGATATACCAATCATTATGGGTATACTTATTGGCGCTGTCCAAGCCGTTTGACAACCTACCAATCTGGATGGATTTTCCAGCGCTTGCCATCAAAGAAGCTGCGTATATTTTTGCCCGTGATATAAGTGCGATGAATGTCCTGTTCCGTGCGTGGTTCCACGCGATTAACTCCATATCTCTCTGGGTAAGTTATAACTAGTGTGAATGGTGTATTCTTGATTGCAGTCCAGTAATACTGGCGCTTGACGCGAGCCACACGTTTCTAAGGATCATTTTTGATTGACATAAAAAGGTAATGCACAAATGTTTTATTACATACCATTTCATCGAAATGATTCTTAACCAGCATCCATTTGCTGCCAGTCGATTGATTGATTATAGAATCGCGTATCTAGTAACGAGAAAATCATTTCAAATTTAACGAGGATTCCTGCAACTGATTAAAATTTTAGGATCAACTGTTCACAGCTGCTGCATACAAAATTTCCAGTGTGTCCAGAAAAAGAACGGCGTTATGGTCACTCTAAAAGCTTAACGAAACCTATTCATAACATATCATTTGTGTATGACCGTTATTTTCAAAGGCAGTTAATTGGCCAAACTTTGTTTTTAACATGGCGAACTTTGTAAGCTGTCAGCTGTTCACAAAATCCAAATAAAATCAGTGTGGAATAAGGATCATTCCTTTAACTGATTTAGATTTGTTTTAATGGAATTGAAATCAAATCTAAATCCGTTGCAGGAAACCCTTTATAGCTTAGAATTATTAAAAAGTGTATTTTTATCGAAGCCCACCGTCATCAGCACTGGATTAAAGTCTCTGGCGACTCGATCGTCATCTAGTAGTTCCACTTCAATCATGTCAACGCTATTGTAAGCTGGTTTTAATATATATCCTTGGAACTGTGCAATGACAAATATAGTTTTTAACGTAAAGTAATAATATTTAATACAAAAATACTTACAATTGGACGAAAATCTGGATGGAATAGTACATAACCATTGTTGGTTACTATAAACGCATAGCCATTCACGCCAAGCTGTGAAATAATTTGAATATATCAACAGTTTCAGATTTAAATATCCCGATCTTACGCTTACCATAAACGGCGAAAGCAACTTTTTGATTTCATTTATTGGTACATCGGTGCCAGCCACGCCCAGTATATTAGCGATTCTTGTCTGTGCACAAGCAAAGAGTTTAAGATAAATTTAACAAGATGATTTGAATGTGAGTGAGCAGAACAATACACAAGTTTGAATTTGATATGTATTTTAGTTTTTAGCACAAATACAAATACAAGTACGTATACAGATAATTTTATTTGTTGGCATGTTACTGAATACTGAAAATGAATTTATATTGAAGTTGAAATGGCATTGCTAGTACAAAACATAATTTTCATTTGGCTTACACTTAATGGCGTTAAAACAAATCGAAAAAAAAGAAACCAGAAAAAATATTATAATGCAAATACGAGTATGAGAAGCATTTGTTTTTACTACGCAAGAACTTACAAATACAGTAAAGAGAGCTGATTTCAATTGTATTTTATCAAACAATTTTAGCAAATTCGATTTGAAAATAGGCTTATTCATTATTGTTTTTCATTTTGAAAGTTAAAGGCTAATTACATGGCTTGCAGAGTAGTACTAAGAGCGTATGAGAGCGTAAAGTTACTGAGTTACCGAAGTAGCGCAGTGTAAATAATGGAAAAAAACCAGTAAAAAAAATTTGAAAATTTTAATAAAGATTCATTTACAATTTAGTTTAAATTTAAATGGAAAAAATTAACTTAAAATGTGAAAAAGCTGTTTTGAAAGAGTGTTGGTAGCTCAATAAGATTGCATAAGACATGATCAGCGTACTTTGAAAGTACAGTTTAAGTTTTGACTGGTTTTCTTTTTATATATATCGTTTCTGTGTATTATGTACTTAAGTAGTTTGTGTTTTATCTTTTAGCACAGTTTTTATACCCTTCACACAGTGAGTGTTAGGTGTGTTGTTGTGTGGGTGTTTGTGTGTGTGTGTGGTGTGTAATGTGTGTGTGTGTGTGTGTGAGCATAGGCAGAACGCAGTGTAATCGAGCTAAGAAATACTGATTAATTTATTTTGTTTTTTTTTTTTTTTATTTGTTTGTATATAACAATATATCAACTGATCACTATAGAGGAAGTGAGTGTCATCAGTTGCAGATACGAGAATGTAAATTGTAAGTAAATTGCAGTTTAAATAGACAGTTAGTAGGGTATTTGCAGTTACAGTTACCTAAGAAAACTATACATTGGGTGCCCGTTAGTAGTTTTGCATAAAGATGGACAACTTGGTCTACGTCGTGGGATAAGATGTACAAAATGTAGAGTATCAAGCAGTTGTCGGACAGTTGCTCAAAACATAAAGAAGATCAAAAACGGAAGTGAAGCCACAAGGAATGCAGGGAAAATGAAAATGGACGTGAATGTGAATGTGGTGAGGAAAAGAATAACGTCAGGAGGTGCGTAACTTGAAAGCGAAACAAGACAATTTTCTTTTTTTTCTTTTATTTCAAAAACAAATTACATGCGGCACAGACGTTAATTGAAACAAAAACAAATAATATTTGAAATTTTTTGTTAATTGTAATTAGTATAAAGTTCAGTTCTTCATTTTTTTTTTATATTTTGGTTGCAGTTGTTGTTGCTTAAATTTATAAACAATTTACTCACAACTTGAAGGTTTATTTTCGCAGCCGGATTTATATCGGTCGTTAGATTAATGAGCTGTGAATTTGTAGTGGTAGTTTTTAATAAATAAATGTCTATAATCTGAAGCAACTTAGGTGTTCCACACCTAGGGGCGAAGCAGCAAGCAAGTTGAACTTAGGGTATAAAGTGTAGATTAAACTAAGCTGGAAGCTAACTAGGGTGGTGCCTGCCTAATAAGTAATTACCGTCCTTTGGGTAGATCTTATGAAGGGTATAAAAACTTAATCATCGATTCATCTGAATTCAGTGTACTTGTTGCGGATTCAAGTATTGGTGTTGCATGTGTTGCATGTGTATTTGGGTATATATATTTTTGTTCTGTTGTCCTTGTTGTTTCATGTGCTCTATAGGGCCTCAGCACTAGCTTCATTTATAGTACGACCGATAGCCTAGCATTGATTGGGTTTTCTATTAGGTATTTTTTATCAAGTAAGTGTAGACTCTTCGCCACGCGTATTAGCACAATTATTTGATTTGTTTTGTTTTTTTTTTTTAGTTTTTGTTTTGGTTTCGTTTTTTTGGTTTCTTACGTAAAACAACAAATGTTTAACTGAACTACACAAAATGCTAGATAAAATATTCTATATACTTTTACGGTTTGTAAATAACTAGGCATATCTATGTTTAATTTAAATGGTACGTATACGAATATAGAAAGAAAATTATATATGTATGCTATATATAATTATGTTGTATATCGTTAAATACTTTACAGATCGAATTGAATTATTGAATATTTATATATTTATATATTTTTATATATTTTTGTTTCTTTTGGCATTTATTTTAGAACTATAGAGTATATTGGTTGTTGATTGTACCTAGTACGAGTACGTGGTCAACTATAATGTCAAAAAAGTAGCTAATAAAATATCATGGTCCTAGACCATTTCAGCTAGAGTTATATATACGAGTAGGTATAGTTAGTTACATAAGTAAGTTACATTATCGGTTAAATATGGAATAGGTATGCATGTAATGTAGCGCAAAGTATAACAAATTGTTTACTTTAATCTTATACATATTTATATATATATATATAATAATATACATATAAGTAGATTTGATAAGATATTGAATTTAATACGATATATATATATGCGATTAATTGGCGTATATAAAACTTTTGCTTAAGAGCAGTAAATACTTTTTTACTCAAATTTTCATTTGAATTTTGTAGCTTTGTTAGAATTTGGCATTATAGTTTGTACCTCACGTGTTTGCAATTCCCAGAGTGCTTCATTTATTAAAACTTCTTCGGTGATATTCTGTGGTATAGTTGTGTATATAGTTTTGGTAGTAGTAGTAGTAGAGTAGTAGTAGTAGTAGTAGTAGTAGTAGTAGTAGGAGTAGTAGTAGTTGTTGTTGTGTGTTATATATATATAACGCATAAAATATTAATATAGTAGTATTACATAGTGAGTGGTTTTTTTGTTTTTTTTTGTTTTATAGATAAATTGAAATTTGCTTGTCTGGGTACTGTATAGTATATATATATATTAATGTTTGCTTTTTTGTTTTTCTTTTTCCTTTATATATTTGTTATTGATGATGTGGGGGCATAATGAATGCAACATTGCCTGCGGTGCGACGCCGGAAAGTCGTTTATAAGATATTCACTAAGAATTTGGCAGTGCTAACTTTTGATATTCGATATTTGATTTGAAATTTGCAATTGGATCGTGCCCGGGCACGTTAAATTCTTTGGACCTAACTTACCGCATTTTCGCGTCGATCGTAAATTGGCATTGATACGGTGGTCATGAATTGGTAGACATTGGAGTCTACTGGTTGGTTCCAGGTCTATAAAGGAAAAACACGTTAGCTGTAATAATAATATCTATATATCTCTATATCTATATATATATATATATATATTGCTTAAGAAACATGTGCAAGGAGTCAGTGGAGTTTAGAATTAGCAAATTGGTTTCAGACTGACCTCCTTCATGCGCCGATACTCGCGCTTATGCATCTCGCTAGCCTCCAACATGTCCAAATGAACTCGTCTGAATTCAAGGAAATCGGCCTTTTGTTCTTCGCACTGTTTGATCTCCCACAAATGGTCGGAGAGTTTGGTGTCCTAGATGGCATTAGATGATTGTAGGCATTTGTTATGAGTTAGTGGTCCTAGAGTATTACCCACCTCAAGGTCCGCATAAACCTGCGTCCAAATCACCGGATGATCATGCCTACCCAACACTAGTGGTCTAGCCATTACCGGTATATAATTTAATACCATTTCGCGTACCTCAGCGGTATCACTGAGATGCACATAATAGCCCTGATTTTCGCATGCCATCCACCGTATATCATCCCAATTTGCCACCTCTTTGCCAATCAAATAGGTGAACACACGCACCGGCCTATATGGCGGATCACGCCAATTGTATAACTGGAAGACCTCTTGATTATTTTCTGGTGCCCCATCACCGATTATCATAATTGCTTGATTGCATTGCGCTCCGCGCGAATTAATCTTCGTCTCTTCCAGCATCTCGAAAGCTCTTGTCAGTGCGGCGGTATAATTGGCAATCGAAGTGGGTTTAATCGATTCAATCCCTTCTTTTAGTTCACGTATGTTGCCCAAATTTGCCTGGATGAATTTCGAAGTTGCATAACGAATGGTTTTCCAATTTGTTGTGGTTGTTGTTGTTGTTGTTTTTGATGTTTTTGAGGGGTTTTTTGTGTTTTAGGCCGCATTAATTTTTAGTTTTTTGTTTTTGTTTGTTTTTATTTTTTTTTTTTTGGGTAAGGGAGAAAATTAGATTGATAATTGAAAATTATATGTTTAATTGAAATGATAATCAAATAAAATGGTATATACTTGAATCAGTGTGTCCTCGAAACATCCGACAATTGGTTTGACTTCCTTATCAAAGGTTAAGATGTTCACAAAGTCATTTGTACCCAACGTATCGAGTATGGTATTGACAACATGCTTTGCGATATCTAGCCTCTGTCCCAACATAGAACCAGATGTATCCATTAGGATAACAATATCCTTTGGGCTTGTCGCTGCCTCCATGTACCAAGAGCGTAAACGGCAATCATATAGATCAACCGGCACGTCCTTCTTCCATTTCGATGCAGGGAATTGACGCATAAAGCCTGTTGAACTGCCAAAAAATTGCCACGACAAACTTGGATCGTTTTTGTAATTATCACGAAATATTTGATCCAAATTCTCCGACCATTGAATCGCCTTTATAACATCCGATGCTGTGAGTTTTTGTGTCACGTTACGTTCGTGTTCATACATATTTCGTTGTGTATTGTCGGCGATTTCGTTTTTTGTTTTGGTTGTCATTGTTGTCATTTATGATAATGTCAAAGAAACGGCAAGAATTTTTACATAGAATCTCATTAGTTTTTTTTTCTTCTTCTTTCTAATTGGGGATGCAAACTAAGACCTAGACCTAAATGTCTCTCTGAAAATTTGAAGTTTTTTATGAGGCGTTTCAAACAGAGCACAAAGGCAGTGCAATTCTTGTACAAGTGTGTGTGTGCTTCTTAGGCAATGTGGTGGGCGTGTGGATCAAGTGTTAACGTGGCTCAGTTGGGTGTTGTACGGTTTTTGGCAAAGCATTCCATGTGTCGGAAAAATCATTCATAGCACTACGCACACGTTCCCCCAGCAACAATTCACAACGCAGCAATAGCGATGTGGACAGGGAAAATTGAAATTCGAAGAAATCGCTTATTTACAATAATAAAACAGAAATATTTCCAGAAATTTACATCACAAGAGTCTTCGAAATTCGACACAAGTTTTTCCCTTTGCTAAATTATCAACTTACAAGTATTATCGAAACTCTTGCAGATATGCACAGATATCTTCTTGACATTTAAGTCTATTAAAGTTAAATGAAATTAAGCAAACTGCTAAAGAGTTTCATTCTGTGAATAGACAGAGTTTAGATCACTGATTGCAGCGTTGAATTGCTTGATGGGGGACACGTATGCGATTGTTGCAAGCATTTGGAAATTGCAAAATGAAAAAGATGGCTCAGCACACGACAAACGTTAACAATTGTAATAGTTATCAATAGCTCTGCAACTAACTAAAATATGCAGTGATGCAGAGATAGATAGAGTAGAGATTAGCAAGACTACTACGATTAGACAGTTAATACAGAGATACAGAGGCATATTCTGATAACGCTGTGTGTGCTCGTGTATTGAAGCATTTACATATGTGAAATTCACAGATTCGTAGTGTGCTTAACAAAGAGAGAAACAGTTACAGTGTTGAGAGATAGAGAGAGAGAGTTATGTATATAGAATGATAAGTAGTTGATGTGACTGAAATCATAGTTCAAACCTCGATCAAACACATTCACCGGCACGTGAACCGAACTGACGCTGAAGTTGACAGATGTATTATGAAATTCTGGTCTCGGTTCCAGAACCAACACCTTTGGCGGCACATAGATGAGCGGCTCGCCAATCTGATCATCCATGTCCGGTGGTGTTGTGGGAGGTGGTGGCGTCGGTTCACCCGGTTCCGCCATCTCTTTGGCATTGTAGTATGAGAACATCTTGTCGGCCATATCATTCTGATGTGACAGAGCCGTGTTCTCGGCAGTATCCATTATTCGCTATCAAAATATATGCAATTATAGTGAGTTGCGAGCATGTAAAATGAACGGCACGGGAGATTCTTACACGCACGGCGCTGACTTTGAGATCCATCATCATTTCTATTTCTTTGGCCATGATTTCGACAATTGCCCCACCTTGTCGCGACACCACTTTGGCTTCTTTGAAGCTCTGTAATTATGAATTCATGTTTTGTTAATAAATGTTGTAACGCAGACATGCAGTGTGGGTGTTCTTTACTCTTCAAATTAACAGCTGAAGAAAACGAAGAATGAATGAGTGTTGTAGTATGTATATTCAAAAGTACATGTGTACATACATGCAGTATTTGATCAGTGTGTATATTTTATGAATATACAAATATGCAACTTGTGGCATATGTATTATGTACTTGAACATGTGTACATATATACATATATACTTATATATACATTTGTACATCGCGCGTAATATGTTCTCTCATAATTATACATATATATATATACATATATATACAAGTACATACATATTTATTTACATATGTAAGCAGGCGAGTGCTGTCGATCGCTCTGTCTCGCTCGCGCTCATTTTGGCATTATTTTTTCAAATTTATTTTGTAAATAACATTCTTGTCTATGGAGCGAGCTTAATAAAACTTTAAGAATTGTTTTACAAGAGTTTCATAGTTTTTGTAGTTATAGAGATCGTCGCGTTAGTGTATTCTTGGCTTAAATTATAGACCCAGAGTTAAATGAACTCGTATAAATAAATTCCCTGACGTACTTGGGTTGCTTTTTTTTTTTTGGCATTCTCGTATGCATAAATTAAGTGTATCATTTAGACTGGCGCCTGTTTTGCAATTTCATTAAAAAAAAAGAACCAACGCAGCAGCAGCTACTGACCTCATAGAAGAGACAATGACTGGATTGACCAGCAGGGGGCTACGGGGAAGGGGGTGATTGAGAGCCATGCCGGGTGCTTCAAACAATTTTTGTATACATATATATAATTGCCTACTCAGTCAGCCTTTAACCCAAATACAACGTCGCTGTGCGGTTCTCTGCTCCTATCGCTGTCGACGTCGGCGTCGACAAACGTCAACAACAAGCAATAGAAGCGTAGTGGGAAAAATCAATAAGGCAACTTACTTCTTGCACCTCCTTGCGCCTGGTGATAAAATCGCCCAGTGAAAAGAGCTCCAAGCCCAGCTTGTCCGCCCATGAGTGCACGCTGTGTGATTTGGTTAGAAGAAGATCAGAATTAATGATTCGTTACAGTCCCGAGTGCGGCACTCACAGATTGTAGTTGATATTTTCGCCAGGCAGTAGATTGACACCAGGCGCACAATAGATGAACACAAATAGAAGGCTCAGGCAGAGACGCCTCCAGGCCCAAGTTGGTCTCGCCATAATGCTGTACTGGCAGCGTTGATCTGGGCCGCGACATAAATCTGATCCGGCCTAATTTAATTGTAGCCCAATTTTCTTCACTATCACACACACTTGGACATACCGTTAGTCCATTGGTTTAAGGCTTTTTGCCTCTCGTTCACGCCAAACGCACAACCATTTCGCTCATTTGCATCAATTTTTCACACTTATCTCAAACGCTCCACATTTTCTGTGAATTTTCCGCAATTTTCCTATTTTCAAATGCTTTTCTTTTCTGTTTCGCTACCGTTGCACGTTGCGTTTTGTGTGAAAATTCTGGAGGCCTGCAAAACTTTTCTCTGTATACTGTCGTTAGCAGGTTTGATGTTTCACTGACGTTTCTGTGTCAGCGATGATTTCATCGTTTGTTTCTCCTGCGTGCGAGCGAGACAACCGCTGTGCACACACATTTGACGTACGCTGCACTACTCTCGCGCTGCCCTGCGCCTGCGTTGACATTTGACGCACCCGCGCAGTTGCTTTGTTTACATCCGCCGAAGCTCCACAGGTGTTTGTTTACATGCTCGTGCAGCTGCGCATTGGCCTTGTTGACGTTTGCCAGATGAGCCGGCTTCTGACAGCTGAGCGCCACCTGTTGTTCTCTGTTGAGAATTTGACAGGCGACTTCCATACAAGGGCTGCAACTCTAGCCCCAAAAAGCTCTCATGAACCGTTTTTCGATATGGTTTATGTGTTTTCTAATTCGAACTTGATTTGAGCTTTGGATGAGCTTTGCGTTGTTTTGGCTATATCAAATATTGTATACTTACTGCCAACGATTCCAGACCAAACAGTTAAGAGTGTTTACAAATTTATCAATAATTTTTACTGGTATACCATTAAGCTTAGACATTTCAAATGGAATTCACAACAAAAAATGACATCACACATAACTCAAAACGCGATGCGAGTATTTATCTTTAGTACTTGTAGCCACCGGCACCGCCGCCGCCACCACCACCGCGACCTCCAGCAGCGGGTCCTTGTGGGAACTGAGCCTCACCCTCGTAGCTGACGTCCGCATGGTAGCCAGTCTTCCAGTCGGCCGTGTAGCGTACAACCTGAGTGCGTCCATCGGGAAGCTGCACGCGATACTCGCCGGTTACCACGTCGCCATCACTGGATGCCTTGTGTGCATAGTCGTTGGCCGTCTCTGGATCCTGAACAGCGTACTCAAAGTCGAACGGCATGCCGGGCACATGCACATGATCCTGTTGGTAACAAATTACATATGGTAGGCTTAAACTGCCAGCGATCTTAGTTTGTACTTACATCAGCAGGTTGGCCCGGGATGTTGCGAGGGGGAGATGGTGGTGGGCGAGGACCATTGCCAGGGGTTCTGCCTGGTGGGCCGGGTTGCTGTCAGGATTGAAACGATGGAAAACATAGTGAGTAGAATGAGTGTAGCGAGTCCGATTACGTTTCATACTTACGAATGGCTTGTTGGGTTCCGGATAGTCATATCCGTTCTTGGTGGGCGGTAGGTACGCATTTGAGCCCGGCGCAACCTGGGCGTACACATATGCGGTGATGGCAGCGAGTGATAAACTCTGCAATACATCAAGATAGCACAAATATTTAGTACACAAACAAAGCTTGGCATTTCTAGCTTTTAATATAGAAGCGCTAAAAAAGGTTAAATTGAATCAAGAAAAAAACTAAAGTGAACGGTCGCAAATAGAAATAGAAGCTGCGATAAGATCGCACCTGACATTCAGCAGCCGCAACAACTGCAACAACAGCAGCAGCAGTTGCTCTGGGGCAGGTGTACAAAAGTAAAGTTGACGATGAGTTGCTGCAATTTACTCGTATTTGGAATGGGCCCCAAGACAAAAAGCCACTTGGACAAAAGGGCAAGAAATGGCGGAGGTTAGCTGACAATTAAGGCGGATTGGCAAACTCAAAAATTAATAGCTGCAACTAACTGAAAGTCTCATCTTTTTTTGATTGATCCAAACATGGCTAATTGACGCATGCAGCTCAGTGAAGTGCTGTCCATCAACTTGACTAAGTTGGTCAGCTGAACGGTGACCAGATGTGAGTTAATACCTGTCAGACTTCTCGTTAGCTGTTTGCTGTTAGCTGTCTGTCTGTCAGTCGTTTGTTTTCAATTTGCATCTAATAAATGCAACTTTAGCTGCGGATTGCGGAAATGTTCTCATCTGCCACAACGGAAAGTTGCAGCTACATATGTATGCTGTCTTTACTTTACAGTTTATAGAAAATCATAAATATTAAACTGATGATCATTAGCTATTGCCAGTGGCAGAGCCAGCAACAAAATGCCTCAAATTGTTTGCTGATTTGTTAATTGAGCATGCGACGCGTGCTTCTCCAGCGATTCGATTTGATCTTGAGCAGCAGGTGCAAATATTACTGAGTACAACAGAGTCTATCAACAGTTTGTTCAGAGCGAAATATGTTTATGCGTGTTTGCATGACTAATGCACATTAAACTAATGCCTTTTTAATGTATTGTACTGTGTTTAAGGATTCGAGTGTATTTGTTAAGTTCCGTTAACTTTTAGCCAAAATACTTGGCTCACAAATTAGATATTCATTGAAATCACTTAACTGTGCGAATTTCTGTAATTACTCAAACATTTTCCACGAGGGTGGTCCCAACGTTCAAGGTGCCCAAACTTGAGGAAAAGAGGAAAAGGAAAAACAAACCGAAAACTCGATAAACGCCATAAGCATGTCAGCAGCAATTTCGCATGTTAACCAACGCAATTACCGTTAGCCGAAAAGAGGCACCAAAAATTGTCTGCTCTTTGCTTTGGCTTCAATAACAACAGAGACAACAACAACTACAACGAAAACAACGAAAACAAAAATTAATTTGGGTGTAAATTAAATAAAATGCATAGTCAAAGAGCGACCAACAAATTACCGCACTCCGACGACAGCCAACAGGTAATGGTGCAACCAACGATAAAGATGTACGAGTACATGCATACATACATACATATATACATACATACATACATACATACGTACATATCCAGTTGGATAAAGCCTTGCATTTAACTGCATACGAAGCAACAACAAATCGCATTGAGATTCGCAAATCGCATCGTCTCAGTTATTGTTTGGCTTTGTCTACGGCTATTGAAGGGGAGAATTGAGTCATTGCTAGGCTCGCACAGTGGGTCGAAATACACATATATATTTCAATCATTTAAAGCATAATTAATAGTGTAATCAATAGCAAAAGATCACTCTGTTAAATACTATTATTATTACTATTATTTTTATTATATTAGTAATATTATTGTCATCATTAATATTAATTTGATGCCCGCTCTGTGTCGAGTTAATTATATTGATTAGCTGTATTGAATAACCAACTTAATGAAGTTAACATACACAAGTTTTTGATAGCCATTTCCATTATTAATCGGCCCAATCAGAGGAAGTAAACACTTTCAACCCGTTTTACACGGCGAACTTAAACATAATTATCCAAATGCGTGACGCTAACAACAATTGCAGCGTCGCAGCCCCGCAGCGCCGCTGCCCCGCAACCCGCAGCACCGCAGCGCTCGTGTTTCGTGTCAACAGCGCGTCAAGTTGAAGGTTGAGAGCAGCAAGCAAGCAATGAAAATAGTTAAAAATAATTACAGGTGGGCAGTGGGTGAGACACGTTCAGTAGCTCAACCACTTCATGGCTTTCAGCAACTCTCAATAAAAGTACAAATTTGATATTTTATAAAGCGAAAGACAATCCATGTTGAAATTGATTCAGTTTGGAAGACGCTAAGCTACAACCAAATGTGATTACATATCTGTAAATACAAAGATGAACATTTCTTCATTTTGTGCCCAATTTCTTGAGGAAGAAACCTTTAACAGTGAGACACAATAAATATTTCAGCTAGAGCTCTTCGCAACTCTAAATAAAAGTACAAATTTTATATTTTATAAAAGAAAGACAATTCAGATTAAAATTGTTTCAGTTTCGAAGAAGCAAAGCTACAAATAAATGTGATTACATATCTGTAAACATTTCTTCATTTTGTGCCCAATCTCTTGAGGAAGAAACCTTTAACAGTGAGACACAATAAATATTTCAGCTAGAGCTCTTCGCAACTAACTTGTCTGCATTCACATTTAATCACGACCGAGTTCTAGGCACGATATGAAACTCCATAATACGCGAACTCGTATATGTTCGTTCAAATGAATAAATAAAAAAAAGAGACAAAAGCAAACGTTTATGACAATTGCATATTGAGTGCATCTATAGCTAAATGTCAAGTTGGCTGGAAAATTGATTTATGCGCGCTTACTCTTAGTATATTTAGTATGCGACTTTGAGAATGAATGTGCTCAGGCAGCGGGGAATTGGAATTGGCAGAGTTGCCTAGATTTATGGTGACAATTAAATTTTTTAGCAATAAAATGTCTTCATAAAAGTGCCCGTTGTGGTGTTAGCCGCGAGGCTAACGCCACAGAACGTGCATTTAACATAATTAATTTAATTGACCAGCTGACTTAAGTGAGTTAAATTCCGGTAGTTGAGCAGCGATTGTTTCTCATGACATTTTCCAGGCAACTTTATTGGCTTAACAATAGTTTTCCTTCGATCTGCATGTTTATTAAGTATTATTATTAAAATGTAAACCTCAGCACAGCTCAGCTCAGTTCCTAGTTCAGTATCTGTATCTGTAACTGGCGCGCTCTTGCCTCATTGCTGAGCGGCACCCAAGACAGCATTCTGCAACGCCTACGATGCGATGGTGTGCTTAACGAGCTCTTGGCCGGGCCTATCTCTTGGTCTATCTCTTGTTTCTATAAATATGTAGATGCATGCGTTGTGTTGTTGTTGTACATTTATGGAATTTACAGTACTCCCAGCAATTAAGCAAGTTACCAAAGTTTGTTTTTGCTGTTGCTGCTGCTGCTGCTGCTTTTGTTTTTCGGTGCAACGAGCGCAGAGCAAAACTCCTCTATATTGATGCGAGATAGCGCCTAGGCATTGGTGCAACCGCTACGTCATACACTTGCAACTTGCAACTTGCAACACACGATGCCGCTCGCTCGATAAAATAACAAACATTTGGCTGACCTTTTCATCGCATGTTGCATGCTGCTTGCTGCAGTTGTTTTTGTTCCCCACTTTGGGGCATTGAAATGCAAATTTGCCAAAATAAAAGTTAATGGGCCATGTGAATGGCAACAACAAAAAAACCGCAACTGCCTCTTCTTGTGAGTATGTGCAATGCAAAATGACTTATATTGTTTTATTTTTCTTGTGTTTTACTTGTTCTCTGCATACCCTGTACCCATTTGAAATAGCCAATGAAATGTGCACAGATTCATTAGTTCAATTAAGTTGTAACTTTTGTATCTTGAGTGTTGCCTGGTAAGTCACACACACATATGTAAATTGTAATAATAATTATGATCTAGGGTATATGCCAATCGATCAATTTGGATTACTTCTCTACAGTTTGTCGTTAGAGTCTTTTGTTTTGAGCAGCAACAATTGCATTTGCTGTTGTAGTTTAATAGAATGAACGTCAAATAATCCATGCATTGCAATTGTTAACATCTTTACAGCCAATCATTAAACAGCTAAGGGAATTGTATTCATAAATTATATGGTAGTTATCTTGTTAAGCTTTTAGCTTTAGAGTTTGAGAAGACTTAAAAAGTCTATGCATATAATTTGAGGTGTAATTAAATTAGCACAATGGAAGCACTTCAAAATTATACTCATCAAATGCAGATAGAAAAGAGTATTGTAACTCTGTAGGAATGTGAACGAATTACAATTTGCATTAACAAATCATTAAGAACTAAAGATGGAAATCATTGCAAGAAAAATAACTTGTTTTCCGTAATTCCTAGACCTGACTACAGGGTATTCTCCCGTTGAGTACTCTCTAAATCTCCACTCTTAATCATAGCTTAAATTATTTGACTTCATTCAATAATTCAAGCACCGCATTAACCCTACTTAACCTGAATTCACTGGCCATAAGCCACAGTCCGTAAACGCGACATAAAACCGCTCATAAAATTAACGCCGCCAGCGATCGCATACAGATATTAACCTTTTTTCAAATTGACAAAACAAAAACAATTGAAAAAAGTCAAAATAAGCGGCAGCGCATTCAAATTGCCAGCATGAGGAATAATAATAAAAATAAAAAAATAACTCGCAAATTATATATTAAAGTCGCAGTCATCAGGTGTTGCAAATATCTCAAGTAGTTGCTGATGGCTGGGCTGCCATTCACAACTTGTGCAAGCAACAATGGGTTGCTGCGATCGGGAATACCCTGTATGCTGAGCTAAGCCATATTCCAACTGGATAACTAGATAACTAGTATAAATATTTATATTTCTCTCTCTCAATGTTTAGTGCTAAATCATCAGCTATAATAATTGATTCTAATGCCAACACTAAGTTCTGTATGGCTAACCATTGCCTTAGTTAAATGCTTATCACATTTTCCGCATATCCTTAGTTAGAGTTCTTATGCTTTCCGCGCATCCATTGGCCAGGCCTCGAAATGCCGGAGAATCAAGTACAAAGCAACACTTACAGCCAACTATGCAATTAAAAATGCCTTTCAGGGGGGAGCCCACTCACTGGGCCAGCCCTCATTGTGCATACGCCCCGTTGAACGTTAGGAAATTAGCCACAACGGCGGCTGTTGATGCTGCTGTTGCTGCTGCTGCTGCTGCCGTTTTGCGTTCGTAGTCGAACATGTTGCAAGTTAGCTTTTATGCTGGTTTTTGTAATAAGCTGATATTTCGATTTAATTAAATTACCGCACATACCTAGACCCAGATGGTTTCGCTGCTCGTAGGAAACACCAAAAACCACATAGCCCATTCAGCAGAAACGGCAAGCATTGTTTTTCTCATTTTTTTTTTTTTTCTTTTAATTTTTTCTATATTTTTTAACATTGCCAAAGACAATGAAATCACGCAAACAATTGCAGCTGCAGTCCCATCAACGTATCTTTGAAAAGACGATGGCCAAAATAATTTTGTGCATATTTTCTGAGGCCTGCCGTCAGACCGCAGCATGTTTCTATGTTAGTATTGTTATTATTATTATCTTTTTATTGTTAGCACATTGCTGGTGGTTACATTGAGAATGCGACTAATGATGCAGCTAATGAAATCGAGTTAATCACCTCAATTAAAATCAAACTCGTAATGCCAAACAATTGTGAGCGCACAACGTTCATTGAGAAATCAAGATGCCTGCTTGGCAGGGTATACAAATACCTGCCACTCAACAGGCGTACAATTGGGCAATCGTTCACACTTGAATCGTCATCAGCCTGTGGGGTGACTATGGCCAGAATCAGTCGTCTAATCAAAGCCAGCATTGGCCTATGTGTTTGCCGCTCGGCTGCTTTTGCATTGGAAAATTACACAGATTCACGGCAGGGCACATTCTCAGCTCTGAGCAGTGCAGGGTTAGCAGCCATGGGCTTCTAAAGCAACGTTGGCAGCGATGCCAGCGATGGCAACGATGGCGGCTCCATCAACAAAATCATCAGCCAAATATCAAACGATGCATATTTTATCTCTGTCATTTGAAATTCAAAAGCGTGCCCAGCTTCCAGCTGCAAATAGCGAACTGAGAACTGCGAACTGAGCACTGAGAGCTGAGAGCTGCAGATGCGTTTGACGTCCATCAAATTCGCGTTTTTCTTCTCGTGCGAAAATGAGCAGCTGAACAGGAAGCTGCGATATTAATTCGAGTTGGCCCTCCAATTCAAACCAGCCGTGGCTGTTACCGTTGCCGTTGCCGTTGCCCTGGCTGTGGCTATGGCTTTTTCTGCCTCATTGTTTTTCCCATACACTAGTCTATCAGTATAGACTAAAATGAACATGTTAAACATGTTTGGCAGGCAATTCAACCGTTTGGTTATAGGTCTCTCTAACGATTGCCTGCCGGCGGTTGCTCTGCCATATTGTATGATCTTGTTTTTGCATGCCTGTTCAAGCCATCTGAAAAGGTTGCTACCCATCGCCGTGCATAGTCTGCTTTTGGGCGTGGCTAGCATGGTTTGAAAAGCAAATGAAAAAAAACAAGGGAAACCAAAAAACAGAAAAACAGAACAGGGAAAAGTCAAAAAGTTACAAGCGGCAAATTACATGCGTCTGGCAAGCGACTACCTTGACTACGAGTACCTCCTTCATTCCTTCATGCTCCCCCTCCCCCTCCTCCTGCTCATACTGCTGCCTTTGCTAGTTATCTACTTGGCAGCCCAGACATTAAAAAACACACAAACAGACCAGACGCTCCACGCTGCAGTGAGTGTAGTATCCGAGTGTCGCACCAACAATTTAGCACGCCTTTTTTATTCCCCTGGCCCCCCGAGGCACCCGTGGCAGTTAAGTCTGCTTTATTTCTACATGCTTTGGCCCTGTCTGTTAAGCGGGTATTCTCTTTTCAACTTTAAAGGGATTATGTTGTGGCTTTAAGAGGAACAAGTGAAAGTTACAGTGCATAATTTAAAGAATTCTGAGTTTTCAATTTGAAAATTGAAACAATTTAATGATTAATTTGAATTAAATTCAATAAAATGCGCAATTATTTACTTCTAACTCTGGCAACACAACATTACCAAGTTTCGCCACGTATCCACACATCATAAGTAATCAGACGCAGCTGTCATTTGCCCCCTTGAATGTGCCGAGTTGGGGATTGTGCAAACGAGAACTAGCCCAAAAGAATAAAATTATTGTATCCTATTTATTTCCTGGATGCATTGTGAAGTGGTTTAGTTTGGTTTTCTTTTTTATTTGCTACTGATTTAGGTGTACTTGAACAGCAGAGCAGCTGTTGCCAGTTGCCAAGTGTGGGGTGGCTGGGAGTTTGCTTAAGTATGCCTTTCAAACATACACACACACGCACACACACACACACACAGCCATAGAGACACCCACACACTTACTTGGATATATTACGCATATCTCTGAAGTGGCTTTGATTATTTGCAATTTGTTCGAATTGGGACTTTTGCTTTGCCACTTCAGACTGACGGACTGACACGCAGGAAGGCTTTCCGATATGAAAGTTATGTAATTGTTTTTGTTGCCATTGACGCCAAGTGTTGCCAAATTGTGTGTTTGCCAGAGACTCGAGTAGTTTTGCCTGTTGGGTGGTTGGCTAAGTGGTTAGGCAACCCTCTCTGCAATACATACCCTGCATGCACAGCTCAAAAGGTATCTAAAGTTTAGCCAAATGAATTACATTTATATTTATGATCATCTTTGTCGAACTACACTAGAAGTTTCCTCTGTATACCATAAGCAGATACAATATATTTCAAGTTTTTGAAGCAACTACTACAACGTCCGGCATGTCATAAACGGCAATTCACTGCTTCGAAAGGAAAACCGCACGCTAAAAACTCAGCTAAGCTGCCATTTGCCGGAAGAAAAATGACAGCAGAGAGCAAAGTTCACAGAGCGTGTCCATCAGTCCCAGAAATGCCATGGTCAGGACATGTGCTCTGCACACATCCTTATAAACAAATTTGACATATAACAAGCTTAACTTGTTGTCCTTTGTGCGAGCTTTTGTTTTACTTCGTAATTTGCCTTCGCCAGAGGAGGGCCAAAAAGCTTAAATTTTGTTTGCAGCTGATTTATGTAGGCTTTGGATTTGTGGCCAAAATCTGAGCGGAAATTCGCTGGTTAAAGAAACTATTTGCATATGGTAACATAGTATGCAACTGTAAATGTTTAAATTAATCTTTGAAACTGTTAAAAGCATTAAGTACTCAATAATCGAATTAAACTGTATCTAGAATTACTTAACTTTCAACTCAAAACTTATTAAATTATAATATTTATAAAAATATTGATTTATTATGTATAAATCATTTACTAAATTATATGTTTAATACTCACAAGCAATACAAACGATTTGAACGACATCATTTTGTTAAGTTTATATTTAAATGGCGTTGAATTATCTCCACTTTGAATATATATTATTTAAGAGTTGGCGCTAAATTGATGGTAAATAAATTGGTGTTAATTAATTAAATATATTTTATTTAATAATATATTCTTTTATAATTTGATTTCACTTTCAACTATAAGTATTGTCTATTTTATTGTATTATTTTAAATGATTATTAGACACACGTATTTCACACATACGTACACGCACTTGCAGTGTCCTTTTGGTGCACAGGCAATACAAATTGATTGCTTCTCACTCTCTCACAATTGAACCAATTGCTTCGATTTGTCTATTGTAATGTGCAATTGTTTTTGTTTTCTATGCCAGACAGCACAAGTACCGCGCAAAAGTACACGTTTTGAATTAGGTTAGACAATGGAGATGCGCTTGCTTTTTATAATCAACGCGCAGTCGCAGCAGCCAGCGATGCTCTCGTCGACAACGACTGTGGCAGAGGCAGAGCTGAAGCAGCGACTGCGGCAGCGGCAGAGGCAGATGCAGAGCGTTAGCAGCGACATCGCGTTGCCAACTGCATTGAAAAGTAACAGAAGAGCTGAACAACGCCAACTACAAACAATTGAGGCAGGTTCATAGCGCTGAACTTCTAGATCATCTTCTTGCAGGCAGCAGTACCTCTCTCTCTCTCTCTCTCTCTCTTTCTATTCCTCTCTCTTAGAATGACTCAACAGTAATTGAGACTGAGAGCAGTAAGCTCTTCGCTGCTCAGCACTGAGAGCAAATCGACGACTGTTGATGTGAAAAATGTTGCAGATCATCGACAGCAGCAGCAGCAGCAGCCGAAACAATTGTTGACGATGACGATTACGATGATGATGATGATGATGATGGTGATGATGTTGATGATCAAATGACGAGTTGATAAATTAACCCGTGATGATCATTGGAGCGAGTTGTAGCTTGGCGGATGTATAACAAGTTGCTTGAATTCAGTTGTTGTTATTGTTAAATCTTTTTACTTAGATATTAGGAATTGCCAGAGGCTTCATCTGCTGCCGAGACTTGTAAAAACGCCCGCAATGACTTCATTAAATGCACAAAATTTGATATTTAAATTTTATGATGCCCGCCTTTCAATTCTGGCCCTCGAGCGCTCTTGCATCTGACACAGCATCTCTTCTCCTTCCACCACCACTCTCCCCCCTCTCGAAAATGTCACTCTGAATGTCAGATGAGCGCTTGGTCATAGTTTGTTGTGTTTGCGCTGGGCGGCCTGCCCTTTGAGAAAGCTGCAGATCCCCAGAACATTGAGAGCCCCAACAAGTTTCAACTGAAACGTGACAAAACCTGGTGAGTGAAAATTGCACAAGCTGTGTACGTGTGCACGTAGAGATTTCCACGTACTCCTCCCCGCGTCTGGCATGCGTCTCCTCCCTACGCTTGATGCCAAAATTCAATCTATGACGTGAGATTCATGCTAAAAATCATAACTTATCTATTGCCTGCCGCCACATAGTTTTGCTCGTATCTATCGTATAGTATCGTCTAGTGTGCTGATGCTCAGTTTCATTTGGTTTCTCAAAATCAAAAACTTGCACTTCCTCATGTCAAAAGTTCAGGTGTGTAAGTACAACATATGTATTGAAAAAAAGAAACAAAATACAAAAACAAAAGCAGCTTCTTCAAATACCAATTAACCTTGAAATGTTAGGCAAAAAACGAAAAAATAAAAATAAAATGAACCTAAACGAATTTGATGTACCAAAGACAAGCAAAGATTAAATAACAATTAAAAGCAATCTATTTTTGATTACTGATTTTTGTGGCTGTTATAATTTTATTGCCCACTTATGAGGCGAGTGTGTGTGGTGGTTGCTTGGCTGAGATTTCAAAATAATTATAAATTGTAGCAGACTTTGCCAAGCCGAAACGCACATACCCTCGCTATATTCACACCTGAAGAGAGAAATGCTGATGTGATTAGATAATGTACATCTATCTATAGCTACGTCTGCCTCATCATTACATTATTACGATAAGATTATTAGCATGTTTTTGGCATCATTTTAAATGGTTACAGGGTATAATAGGAATCAACACTTAATGCTCTTACAATTCATATTCATATGTTGCGCTACTTTGATTTCCGTGGTACTTGAGCTTTGCTGTACATTGTACACTGTACATTGTACATGGAAACTAGCTGACTGTCAAACTGTCATAACAACATAATACCCGTTAACAAAGTAAATTGTAAATTGTTAGTTACACACTCAACCCGACGAGACTGAAACAGTCCCAGGTCCGCTGTCCATGCCCGTTGCCATCCCGAGCCATCTCCAAGTGCCCAAAATAACGAAATTTCTTGGAGCATCACTTGAAGTGAAGTTGGTGGCGTGCAATTGGAGGTAGCTGCGATTACGAAAAGATTATTTAAAATGTAATTAGAGCAAATGGCATTTTATATAAGAGCGGGTAATAATCAACATTTTCGATACAAAACTAAGTACAAACTTGACATCAATTCGCACTTGGGCAACTTTTGTTACCCAAAAACTTTGGAAGCGCCACTGACAACGCTGCGCTGCTGTTGCAGTTTCTCAAATCCCATCATTTGTCAAGTCGCAAGACGTTGACGAACTCAACGCCATTCGAATGTGGGTGGGGAGGTAATGGCAAGTCCCAAAAACTTAGCACCAACTTTAAGTGTACAATGCGAGCGTCGTCCCGTAATTAATAACGTGACGTACTTAAGGCTAAAACGGAAGCTAACAAAATAGCGAAAACAGCCAAAGCAGAGCAGATGTGCCAAAAAAAAAAACAAAAAACAAAAGCAAAACAAAACAAAATATAAAAAGTTACTTAAAAAATGGGTAAAATATGTTGCTGATGACATTTGCAATCTGACGCTCTTTATTGTTAATATTGTTGTTGTTGCTGCTGCTGCTGTTGCTGCTGTTGTTGTTGCTGTTATTGGTTATTGAATCGTTGCGGTGTTGCACAAATTAACATTTAAAAGAATAGACAAAAATTCTGTATTCGGTCACCAGTCACTGAAGCATTTAAAAATGTTTTATACCCCTTGACAGCAGCGAAACGGGTAGATTAGTTACAAATTGTGAATTAAATTGAATTAAAAATTAGTTTTTCTAACTATTCTAACTCGATTATATTAGAAACTTTTTGTAATAAATGCATGCATTTTGAATAATTATTAACAAATTAAATTCTATCCCGATTACATTAGCAACTTTTTGTAATAAATGCAAGAAAGTGGAATAATTATTAATTAGGTTTATTTTTTATTGTTTTTATTGAAGAAGTTACTGAATAAAGGAATAAGGAAATAAGGGAATTAGGCAATTAGTCTAATCAAGTGCTACATATATTTTGGGTATCTGTTAGTCGCATACAGCATTCATGTTTAAACATGCAGCAGCATTTTCGATTTTCCGCGACTTTGTTTTTGCGCATTTCGTGCAACATTTAGGCGAATCACCTGTTGACTGTTGTTGTTCTTGTTGTTGTTGTTGTTGTTGTACTTGTAGTTGTAGTTGTTTCTGCTGTTCTTGTTGTTGGCGGGAATGGCATAGAAGAGCCGAATAAAATCCACATCGATGCGGGCGCACCTATTTCGGTTAAAAATGAGTGAATTAGAATAGCCAGCTTTGTAATTGACGCGTTTATTGCCAAAAGCGATAGTTACTCCTACTATTGTTGGTGTTGCTTGTGGTTGTGGCTCTCACTGTGGCTTTGGCTTTGGTTTTGGCTTTGGTTTTGCTTGGCTGCTGTGGTGTCTGGTGTGAGAAGTGGTTGAAATCAAAGCGGTCGGCGGCAGAGGTCGTCGTCCAGATGCGCCAGGTGATTTGCATATTTTCAAGAGGAGTGGCAGATTGCCTTTTACAAATGGGTTAAATGTTTTTTGGGTTTCATGCTTGGCATAAGTAGCAAAGAAGCAGTCGAAGTCTACATTCACCCATACTGCTAAATTCTAAAAATGTCTAAGCAATTTAAAGGTAAATCGAAGCATACAGCTAATGAGAACAGTGACAAGCAGGGAGAGTCATTGTAGATTGTTGGCTGCTTTTATTGACTTTACAGACATTATCAAATTGCTCTGGCAGACACTGGGTATTTTCCCGTCTGTCACATCAAAGAGAGCGCTTGTTCCTAATAGAAATTTTTGTCCGCTTTGCTTTTCTTCAGACAAATTAAGCAATTTTTTCGCACACTTTTGCTGACTTTATTTTTAGCTTCGCCTTTCATTGTCCTCGTCTTGAGTCGCTGCACTTCTGTTCATTGCACCCAAAAGTTGTGGAAAAAGTTTGCACCTAACATAAATCACATCTCAGCACCGCCCTGACAACAGCCACGCCCCGCATCCTTGTGAGTGTCGACTGCATTTGCATTTGCATATTCCAATTTCACATTTAATCAATTTAACGCACATACGCGACTCCTGGCAGGCGACTCCACTGTCCGGAGACTGTAGTTTTGATGCGAGTCCTTCCCTGCGCTTATCCCCCTCTCCCCCTCTGTGTTCCGCTGTTCTTCTGTTTCTCTGATTGCTCTCAGTTGTGTACTGCGATGAAGGCGGCGACTGCTGCCTTTCACATCATTTATCCTTGTTTGCTTTTATTTAGCAACCTAAAGGAAATCACGACATCCTCCTGCTGTTACTAAATGCGACTGCGACTGCGACAGAGACTGCGACTGCGACTGCGACGGCGACTGCGACTGCGAATGCTCGCACCGGTCTTGAGCGATTGAGCCATAACCTGCGTTGACGTTGTTGACGTTGTTTATGTTGTTTACGTTGTTTATTTCGCAGTTGCACAGATACTTTGTGATGCTTTTGTTGATCTCGATGTTGTTGTCAGTGGCACATGAAGTCAGTCATCCCCATCCGACTGACAACCTAAAGCGTTTCACGTAGCGAAAACAATTTCAAAGTAACTAAACAAATCTTGAGGTTTTGTTAAGCCAAATGTTTTGCTTAATTCCAATTATTCCCTCCCACTTCCCATGCTTAATCATATAAGTTCAATTGTCGCCCAAATAGCGATATTTTGGAGAGGCCCATCCGCACCCATATATCAAAAACAGACACTGACAAGCCTCTGGCTAAGTTTGCAAGCCAATTGGCCCACCGCATCAGCGCCAGCTTATCGATAGCATTTGCGCTCAGGGCCACAGTGAGCTTCATAACTTGGCAGAAGAGCTAGCTGAAATAAAGAAAAAAACGAAAAGAGTAAAAGGAAATAGAAAATCAAAAACGAAAAGCATTTAACTTGCAATGACAGCGCGCCAAAGTCAGTAGCTAATGGTCACAAGTTATCGTCAAACTTAAATGTGATTTTATTATCGCAGTCAAAACTTTTCGCTCTCTGCGAAAAAGGGATATTAAAACTTAGTGCAAATGTACGTTGCAGACGCATAAAAGCGTCGATCGAAAGACTCTATAAGCACTAGATACTCCACGCTTGGTATGAGTCTCATCTGGGGGCATCTCAGAGCTGCAAGTAGAATGTGTTGTAGCCCAGACATAGAATGCTCATTGACTGCCGAGTTCTCAGTTGCTTTTCTTATTTTTTATTTATTTTCATAAGCCCATAAAATGGGGCGTGGCCTGGGAGTTTTTCAAGTGCCAGACAAGTGGGCGTTGCTGATTCTTTTTTTTATAAATATACCGTGTGTAATTATAATGCACTTGGTTCTCATGGTTGGCTTTTATTATGTTTTTGGATCAACCTTCACAAGTATTTCGGCTGCACTCTTGTTAAATATTTAATGAAGCCGCGAATTGCTTAATTATTTATGAAATTCGATTGCACAACGAATTCGTTGCACTCAAACTTGCAACGAACTTCTTCATCATGTGAGCGTCTGTTGCACGTTTCTTCGTATTCTGTAATAAGTATTCCAATGTTGATTTCAGCTTCAGTTTCAGTTTCAGTTTCAATTTGACCTGGCAATTAATGTCAATCATGCGGGCCTCATATGAGAATCGCAATCATTAACGCTTTTCAGATAGCCAAATACGGCTGAGATCATTTTATTCATTTTATTTATGAGTTTGTCTTCATTTCGTACTTAATCTGTTCAAATGTTTTATTCAATTAAGCACTAATACCGTCGTACTCCAGTAAAGCGAATCATTTATAACCAATCCATCTAAATTATTAAAGTGATTTTGAATGTATCTTGCAGTTGAGCATTGGGCAAGTGCTCCTCTTAAATAACTGAAATAACAAAGATGATTTAGTTGGCCTTTCGACGCGCTTCCATGCATCACAGTTGCACCGTATGCCACCGAAATTGGCTAATGAGCGCCGTAACTTGATGCACCATAAGACCTAAAAAATAAATAACTCAAAACATTAAAAAATACAACAAATTAAAAAACAGAAAAATCGAAATAACGAAAAAACGAAAAAATGCCAAAGACTCCACAATGGCAATGGCAGCGAGTTAAAGGTGCGGATGTTGTAGCCGTTGACTTTGAATGCAGTCGTAAAGTAGCAAATTGGCAGCGACAGAAACAAGGCAAGAGAACAGCGAACAACGAACAACGTACAACTAAACAACGTGCAAATCTGTTTATACAGCCACACAAATTTGTTTCTACAATTGTTGCCAACATTGAACTTTAAATGGTAACAACACAACCACATGTGATTGTGATTGTGACTGTGATTGTGACTGTGATTGTGACTGTGATTGTGACTGTGATTGCGATTGGGATTCCAATTGCGCGATTCCATGACGATGACTTCAATTCTTGAAATACTTTATGAAGATGGTGAGGATATCTAAATTGAATGCTATGCCCCACAGGCTTGGTACCGGAACAACGCAGCCACCTCAATGATTCGGCATAAACGCTTCATTTGGATTTTGATTTTGATTTTGTTTTAATTCCGATCTGATTTTCAAGCAGAAATTAATTAAAAACCAATTTGAAGTATGCATGTACACTCAAGCGGTAAATGTCGAGTGTCGGCCACGGCCACCTTGACTCTGCTAGCCAAGTGCCTCTTTGTGGCCTTCAATCATGATGAATGATGGGCGTCTCGAATGGCAAATCGCTTCAAAATTTGCTTACATTTCGATTAAAGTCTGCATTTGAACTTTCTTTGCTGATTTAGCAGCACTCTTTGTGTTCTTGATTAACAAACTTGATGAAGACTTTAGATTTCTTTCTCACTTCAATAATAGTTGAATATTAAGGCCATTTATGGACTGATGATTTCATTTGGCAAATAGTTAACGAGCAGGTAACAAGGTAACAGGAACACTGACTCCAACATTTACTCTCACAAAATAGCTATAAAAATAGTAATAAAACCAGGCGGAAAACTTAAGGTCAGCAGCAAGGCTTGCAAATTTTTCCAGATTTATTTTACATTTTTGACACACACACACACACACTTCACGCACAACAACAGCAACAAGAAGGCATTGAGCAATTAAATACAAAACATTAAAATTTAATTATGGATGCAATTGAAACGCATCTGCCGTCTGAAGGTTTTTCTAGTCTCCTCTCTCTCCACTGAATGTTGTTCAATTTGTCAAACAGTTCGAACAGTTACCGGATGATCCCCTTCCCTTCCCATTGGCCTATCGGGTGCGTAGAATATTTATATATATTTATATATATTGTATACCGAATGATTAACTATTTCAATGTTTGTTAATAAACTTGTTTATACTCTTTCACACAATAGTTAATTGATTTAATAGAACCTTCACATAGCTGTTAATCTGATACAGTAATTCAATAAAGGAAACCAAGTTTGGGGGAGGAACTGTACGTGCCTCTTCCGTTTCATCAGCTTTTGAATTTGATAAAAATTATATAATGATGAAACAATGAGTGAACAATGAACAGAACGTGACAATCAGATAAATAACACACACATTCGTAAAATAATAAAAAAACATTAACAATTTTATTTTATATCATAAATTAAGCCTAAAGAGGGGGAAAACAATGTGGTCAACATGTTAATGAAGTAAATGAAAATATGATAAATTAGGCAATACAATACTTATGAATAAAGCTATAATTAATATATATTTGGAATTAATTATTCTTTACCAGATTCATAAAGGAAATTAATAACCAAATGGATGTACAACTAAACTGTTTGACATTAATATTTAACAAATCGTTGATCATCTTTCGACCAGGCTATAACTAAAACTTACTCGTACTCGTACTCATACTCATTGATTGCACATTACCCGTTGCAGTTGGGATGATTGCTTTAGAAGTTGATTTCCTGTAGCCGCTCAGTGCCTTGGTTTTCCGCTCTCGAAACTAACATCCGCATGGAATCCCGTATCGTCAGCATGATAAATCACGTTCTGGACGCGTCCATCTGGCAATAAAATGTGATATTGACCGCGTGTCACGCCGTGCGAGTCCCTATTCTGTTTGTGGCCAAAATCGTTGCCGGTATGGAAATCACGTATGCGATAACCAAAGGCATACTTCGAGGCATACTGTAGCTGTAATGAAGAGCATACCACAAGGCGCGTTACGTTAGTTGTAGTAGTTGAAATCAGCTCTCATGTGTAAATACTATATGCAGACATACATAAGTACACACACACACACACACACACAACATAGATATGCCATAGACAAATCGTGCACATGTCGAAAAGCGGAAATGTATTATGCACGCTGTCGTCTACAGTGAACACTGGCGACTGCTGACAACTACAATAGCAAGCGGAATAACAGAATAACAGAAAAAACCCAATGGAAATTTGGCTTATTCTATGGAATAAAGTTAAAGTTAAAATTTAGATTCATAATGCTTAACAGTGGCAAGTATTCAGTTCTGATCAGTTTGTTGAATTTTCCAAGCTTGGATATGTTTATAGAACTCTTCTCAAACATAATCAGAATCTCTGTGAAGCATAAATGTTTACCTAGGGTATAAATACAGTGGAACTGCAGCAGCAGCAGCAGCAGAGCTGTTCACCGAAGGAGGATAACTGTCATTCAGATGGCGCTTTGTAATGCATGTGATTGTAAATTGTATTGAGGCAGGCGCGAGCGTAATGAAATTTGCAACAATATACGTGTATAAAGCAGCGCCCTCCCCTCCTCCTCTTCCCCTTGCCATTGCCCATCAGCAGCTGTCACTTAGTGTGCTGCACAGATTTGTTTTTGTATATACAATATGTTATCCCGAATTTCGGAGTTGCCTTTTTATTGTTAGTATTTCGCTGGTAAATATTTCAAGATGAAATAAAATATTTTCTGCGAATGTCGACATGTATATATATATATGTGTGTGTGTGTGTGTGTGACTGTATGTTTTGCCATTTCTATTCACTTTTGGAACTTGGAATCTCGCTGTTGACTCGACATTGTCACAACTTTCGCTACATGTTTTGGGCTGCTTTTGTGGTTTTAACGGCCTCAAGTTGGGGGCGTGGCAAAACTTTGTGATATGTTAATGAGTTGTAAATTAAGTTTAATTAAGTTACATTGTTGTTGCTGGCATTTTTCTTGTCAACTGTGGTGAATGTACGGGAAACTCTGAATTCCCATGCAAAAGAATTGCGTGTTTTGGCAGATTTATGTGTTTTGTCGCTTTGTGCAGGATAGCGAACTTCTCAAGTTGTTTGTCGAGTGTTAAAACATTTTAATACCTCACTCAACCGACTCTAAGCTAGATCACAACTCTGAGATTTGCTTAAGAGAGAAAAGTCTCCGACAAATTAAGATGTCCGTAATTTGATGTTTTAAGAGCTTAGATTTTCAAGTAAATGAAAAAGTTTTATATTCAATGCTATTTAAATATCTTAATTGTACTCGATCTCTTAATGTTTATGCCTTGTAAAATGCAGAAGGAGGCATTAGAGACCCTGTAAACTATATATATTCTTGATCAGTATCAATAGCCAAGTCGATTGTCTGTCTGTTTGTTTGAACGCGTCGATCTTAGCACACATAAAAGCTAGAGACGCCTAATTGGAGGAAGGTTCCGCAGATCGAGTTTCTTTTTAGCTTTGGGTACCAGTCCCTATTCCGTGAAAATCGAATTATAGCGTTTATTTTGCAGAGTAAACACATTATCATATTATCCTAACAGCTTTGCTTGAAGAAAAGAATTGAGAAAAAATACTGCAAGTTACATAAAGATCGGTCCGCAAATAAGAAAGATATCCAGAAAAGAAGCCGACACTCTTCTCTTTGAAACTAAGTCACTTGAGCTAGCGAGAAAGCGAAAGATAGGGATATATACATATGTAAAGTATGTGTACATAAAGTATATATAAGTATAAGTATGTGCAAATTTCCCATTGAGCCTCATATATATATACATATATATATAAAAAGAATTAAAGACAAATGCCTTAGCTTGCATTAATTTTCTTTTTATATTTATATATATAGTTTTTAAAGAAATTGCAATATATCTTTAGTTTAAGAATTGCGTTCCCTGCTATATAATTTTTATTATTAAATTACTTACAGAAGAGAGAATTAAGCTGTCGCGTGCGGTCGATCTGCTTGCTTCCATCAGAACTCAAGTGCATCCACTCAAAATTAGGAAAAATTTACGCTTCGGTAATTAGCCAACACTTTGTGTATACATTTTATCCTGATTTTTCCTTAACGTAATTTTAAAAATAGCAAATTACTATTGCAGATGCGGCAGGAGTAGAATATGTATAGTTCTCATTAACACTGCAAAATTGTTAATAGATTTTCGCCATCAAAAGCAGTAAAGTATGGAATATCGCAGACTAAATACTCTCACAATACTAAGACATTAGTTTGATGAATACTGATGTGAAATGAATAAATTGAAATATTTCCCAATAATAGGCGAATGTTTACAGCTATAATTTTTATAATAAATATAAAGATAAACAATTTAATCTGATCAGGAATATATATTTGATAAAATCAGACAGAATTGTGGTCCAATCAGAAGGAGCATAGCACTTCAATAGAGAGTAGATTGCAGTGCAAGCAAATATGTTAATTTTGTTTGATTTTTTCGCTGTGTCTGGTTTTAGCTGAAAAGTAATTCATTACGGGCGCTGCAGTCGCAAAATGAAATTATGAATTAAACATAATTAAATGTATGCATGCAGAGGAAATGTAATGAAAGCTGGCTATAAACAGCATAAGGGAAGTGTAAGTACATTGTGAAATTGAAAACTGGACTTGGCTCATGACTTGATCAATGTTTGTCTATCAAAGTGTGCTTTGTAGGAGGAGTGCAGTAGCTAAATCACATCACGTGCCATATTAAAAATAGTTCTAACATACACAGCTCTTTTGTGCCAACTGTAAAAGGCAGCTCATTGCTCTGATGATGCTGATAGCCAATAGGAATGAAAGCAACAAGCTGCGAGGATGACAATGCAATTTTTCTTGGCTGTAATTTGAGTTGCCATTAGATGCAGACAACCGGGTGTAGACAGCATAATATTCATGCCGGCAGGACATCGAGGACATTGGCAAGCACATCCCTAGTTTTTGAAAAATATGACAAACAGTTGGTTCCTCTCACTGGTCGAACAGGGAATTTGTAAGACATTGCTGGACTCGGACATTTTCAGCCACTTTTGAGCAACACATTTTGCATTTAACACGTTTCACCGAAAGTGCTAGCGAATTGTGAGCCGAGTCGAGTGCAAAATGCAATTTGAGGCCATAATACGTGAGTTCGTTTAGTTTTGCTCAGTTGAGTGCGGGTGGACTGACGCACAAGCGAGGAGTGCACAGTGGAACTGTGCTGTTTGTAGCCTTATGAAATGCCACTTCCTACTCTGGAACTGTTCGTCTAGGACTTTCATCAACAACTTGCAACTTTACAACTTTACAACTTTAATTTTTAGTCAACTTTCGTAAATTTTGGTTTGCAATTCTTCATTCTTGTTGATTTTCTTGATCAGATCGTAATCATTGAGAAATTGGGAAAACTTTTTTCTAAATGTCAGCATAAAAATATCTTTCTACTTTATCTAAGTTCTATTTAATTAAGCTACTTTTTAGCTAAAGTGCAAGCCACAATTATTTTTAATATATTTTTAAAATACTGCGCCAACAAGCCATTGCATTTCCAACTGCCGCCTAAAAGTATGTGTTCAATTGCGAATTGTCATGCCAAGCACCTTCTGTCCGCGTGCTCAGTGAGCTCCCAACTTTGTGCAAAGTGCTACGCAGTTGAGTTGTTTCTCGTCTTCCCATTCCACAATAGCATCCACTCATATAATAAGTTCCACAGCAACTTTTGGTAACTGGACGCGCATTTTTTGCACGTATTTTTTTCACTTGTTTTCGCCAATCTGCACGGAAAAGCTCGCTTCGAGTGGGCAACGGAAACAGAGGCGATGATTGCTAACGCTTTATTGCTAAAGGGGTGGTGGTGGTGGCGAGGGGGTGGGGCTAAGTAATGCCTTTGACGCACTGAAAATTATATGCCACTTAGAGGCGTTTGTGCTTTTATTTCTTTTGTTTTGCATATAATCAGCATTGTTGTTGATTTTCATTATGAGCTCTGGATTTTTCCATTTCAGAAAGCTCCCCCTCTTTGGCCCATTAATCTGAGTGTTGGTTGCCCAGTGTTGGATAACGATGCCCCCCCTTGAAATCACTTGGCTTTTATTATGTCGGCGGCTTTTGATGCCACTTGCCACCCCTCACCTCACAGCTCACAGCTCCCATCTCCCACCACCCTTTTGCTTTGTGCGCTGTTTGTGGTTAACTGATTGCCGTTGGCCGGAATCTAAGCCCAACTCATCGGAACTCGTTCTCATCATTAGACTGACAAGTCTGCGTAGAGCTTGATGATTTATTTCGTCTTTTGGTTAATTAAATTTGTTGTAATACTGACAAATTTCCTTACTCCAGGACATGCACAGTTTCTTTAGCTCTTTAATAGAAATTCAAGGTATCAAAATAAATGAAAATATAAATTTATATCTTTCTGTTATTAACTTTATATCTTTCTGTTATAAACTAGAGTTGATATTGCTTATTATTGAAGTAATCTGTCTATCCTAAAGAGTATGAATCAAATCTTCTTTCCTTGGCATAAAGAGAGATACTTATTGCTTGCATAGTTTTCACTTTAGCTATTCCTGCGTTGCCTTGATTCATTCGCATCCCTAACTGGGCGTAGGTGGATCGAAAGGGCTCTAACAGCCAGTACTTATTACTAAGCCGTGCTGGTAACTAACGTAATGCATAGTGCAATCCCAGTTCTTCTTCTATTATTCACACGATTCGTTTAAGCGCAGCAAAACACTCGAAACCATTGCCCAAAAACCTTGAGGGACAGCTGGAAAGCACAGGAAAACACCTAGATTTCGAACGAGACAGAGAGAGGGATTCCAGGGAGGCACCATGCCAGGTGTGCATCAGTGGCAATTGCAGCAACAGCAAACTGAATGTTCATTTAAAATTGAACAAGTGTTGGCTTGGTTACACACACTAGCACCCAACCACACACATACCCGGACACCAGCATACTTGCACACACACACACACTCGATAACACACACACATGTGTGTATTCAGAGCCGCCACAGAACACCGGTCGGTGTGGAACGGAAAAACAAGCCAAATCGCATTTAAATGGAAATAAATGTTGTGTCCAAACAATTTACAAAAACCAATTTTACAATGTTAGAGTTGGCGAATCAACCCTCGCGAGTGTGTGTGTGGCGAGTGTGTGCAACTTTTACCTGACCAGAACGTGTTCAAGAGTGGGCAAGGAATATCCTGATGTTCGTCCTGATGTTGGCGTTGACGTTGGCATAATCGTTTGCGACTCTGGGCCTTTTGCCTGCCACTGCCAGTGCCACAGCCTCTTGCAACAGTGCCACACGGCAGTCATTGACACAATTGTCTGCGATGTCACAGTCGAAAAGTTTTACATGCAATTATGAGGCTAGGCGACGATTCGAAGCCAGTTCTAGTTCTTCAGAAGGAGCGCAGAACGAGGCATGTGGCGAAAATTTAAAATGCATATTTTCAATGGCAAAGAAAAAAAAAAAATTATAATAATTCGCACAGCCACACAGTTTTTATGGTTCGCTTGTTAGGAATTTCCGCCAGAATTATGATCAGAATGAATATTTGGAGTGAAGAGGTTGAGGTGTAGTACTATACCAATGACAGGGCTAACAGAGAGGGGCGAGGGGGGGGGACATATCTCTAACCAAAATTGAGTTATCAGTTTGTTGGCTTCGCTCGCAATGTGCTTGGGCTGATTGCGAGGCAGCTGCTGCTGCTGCAGACAAAAAAAAAAAAAAAAGAAAAGAAAAAAGAAAAGAAAAGAAATAAAAGAAGGAAAAACAGCAGAAAAAATGCGTTCAAGTTGAGACATGACAGAGGAGCAGGCGAAATGACAAACTACGTGATTTTTATGCGAATGTGACTATCAATACATGATGAGAGGAGGGGTAACCTACGCCCGGGGGAGGGATATGCTATGACTTTTTACTTCAGCTCTGCTGCTGTTAGTCTGAAGTTGAAAGCTGCATTTTAGCTGCGGTTTATTATGTGAGGGGGGATGAACTGAAGCTAATTTAAAGTCAATGTTAGATTGCGATGAACTTTTAGTTCTGCTGAACTAGCGGTAAGTTCCTGATATCTGGCTCAATTTTGGTTTTCTGTTATCATACGAGACTAATGTCACGCCCAGGAGGGCACAAGACTGATGTCAAGACTGATTATGATAGTTGGAGTTCATGGTGCAACTTTTAGCTTAGTTCAACTACATATTATTTCCAAAAGATGCTCTCTGATTAAGAAATAAATTAGATAAATGAATTATAATGTAAACAGTGTAACTAAGATTACAAATATTCCCCGCTTCCATTTAGCACTTCAGTGCGTCCATTAACCAGGCTTGAAGAGCAACATTAGCAACATATGCTGGCAGATTTGGAACTAAACCTTTCACCCGCTCCATCAAAGGGTAAGGAGTAGGGAGTAAGGAGTAAGGGGTAAGGAGTAAGGGGTAAGGGGTCTCATAAAATAGCTAAACCTTTTGCAAGTCCCGAGTAAGAGTCTGTTGTCGAGTACTTTTCAATCCCAAATGCTAAACCCAACAATGCACATATGTTTCCTTTGGCAAGCTTCATTAAATTAAAGTTGTTTACCCACTCCCACTCACTCCCCACCCCGCACGTCCTGCCCACCCACAAGTTGACAAGCTCTTTTCAACACTTGCACATAAAAAGCAAGGAAAACAGCAAAAGGGTTCAAATAAAAATGGAATTAAAATATGTGAGTTAGTCCCCAGAAAATATTGCACCTGCAGCTGCTCACAGAAGCCCCCCAGAAGCGACATACATTCACACACACACTCGTACACACTCTCGCACACACACACACACTAATGCTGAGAGGCACACTGAGAGGCCATTACCAACCATTTCGACCACAATAAAATGACAAATGCCCGAAAAATCTGACCATGTTCGCACGCGTTACAAGCTGGCTCTGGGATAGCAGGAGGCAGGAACGGGGAGCAGGTTCGTTTCCGTCTCCGGCTTCTGTGGCAGCTGTTGTCAAACAAGTCCCATGACAGGCATTGCAACGGCGTATTTAAGGCTGCGGCTGCGGGGTGAGTGCTGGCCCAAAACTTGAGCCTAACAAGTGTCGTTTGGCTGTCAGTCAGTCAGTCTGGCGGTAGAAGGCAGCAGGCAGCAGGCAGCAGGCAGGAGGCATCAGCATTGGTAACTGGCAGATTCGCTTCATCCTTTTTGGATGCCAGAATTTCAGCCGAACAACGGTGGATGTTTGTACCAACTTGCATGGCAACCGCAGATAGAGAGAGAGAGAGAGAGAGAGAGAGAGAGAGATGGCTTAAAGCCTATTAAATATCATGCTAAATGGCAGTAAAACAATGTGTGGACTGTCTGATCATTTAGCCTTCTACACTTCACAATATGATGTCTATGGCAGCTGCACTTGTTTACGGCATGCTAATGTGCCAAGTTAACAGCAATGCTTTGGCTGCATTGCTGCTAAGAATTTAACGAAATCAGCAATTCAAATAGCGATGGCAAAATCAAATAAAACGTTGCGCAAAATGTCAATAAGTCTTTGGCTCGAAAACAATTTTAAGTCGATTTGCGATGACGCAACTGAAGCAACTCAGGCAACTGAGGCAACTGACAGAAATAAGTTCTGTTTGTTGCACTTGCTGTTGTTAATGGCGTGTTGGCCATACTCGTAATGCCGTCAATTCGCATTGAAGAAGAACGCACTCCCTTTTAGAGTGAATTCAAGGCTTTAAATGCAACAGCTTCAACTGATTAATTCTAGCAAATTATGTGTATCTTATTGCTAATTCAATACACCAAATTCAGCTTTGCTGTTTGTTTAATTAGAATAATTATTTTTTTTTATTTTGAAAGTTTTTTCTTTCTGTTTATTTTGATTAATTAGCGTACTGCTACCACACGGCAGCTTAAACTAATTTTAAATCAAATAGATAATACAATTGACTAACAAAGTGAAATATTTTCAATCATTAACAAAAAAGAATAATAGGTGACATGATTAGCAGAACAGTGATATTTACAATGGAAGAACGATATATTTACATATCGACATAAACTTCTTAAGACAGAATTCTGGAAGGTAGATCCTGTGGGTGGTGTCTTTTAAGTCTCCTTTCTCCTCTGTATCGCATTAGTCGCCGTGCGAGTAAATTGGGAAAGAATAATTATACAGAATAATTAGCAGGAATACTTGATAACTCCCATTGAAACACTCTACGCTTGCTTGATTGGCACATCAGCTGATTCAACTCCATTTCGAGCGACTTCACAAAAATTCTCAATCACGTTGGCCATGGAAATTCATCGAGCAATCCGTACCTTGGATGCTTTAGGGCCTACAGTGCCACAAGTATTTTAGTTGCTAACCTGCACACAACAGAGAGTTCGTATAAAAAGTAAAAAAACCTAAATTTATTTCTGTGAAAATTATACAATTTTTTTTATATTTTTGATACATAACAAAAAATAGACCAGTTATCGGTTATCCATTGCTACGAAATTCCAAATTCATTGTTAATAAATAAATTAAGCACAAGATGAAGCACATGCGCCGTAATACCATTCGTAATGTCCTCGGACTGCGTCAAATGGTTCGATTGACGAGCGTGCGTCATGCCTGCGGAACGGAGAGCTCTGGAGGCGGTGGCAAGGGTCTGGTGTTGGGCATCTACATGAAGGAGGGCGACAAGGACCCCAAATTTACTGCGGCCGCCGAGAAGATCAACGATCGCATCGGTGGCAAGCTGAGACAGTTGGTCTGCGAGACGCAGATCGATGGACGCTTGGGACGTGGCCGGGTCTTCAACAATGTTGATCCGGACTTTAGCTCCGTTGCTGTTGTGGGCGTCGGCATCGAGGGAATTGGATTCAATGAGCTCGAGATGCTTGACGAAGGCATGGAGAATGTCCGTGTCGCAGCAGGTGTCGGTGCCCGTTCGTTGCAGCTGCAGGGCTGCCACACGGTGTCCGTGGATGCCATGGACTATGCGGAGCAAGCGGCTGAGGGTTCTTCACTGGGTGTCTGGAGATTCACAGACAATATTGCCAAGAAGAATCGCCTCGTTGTTCCAAGACTAGAATTGTATGACTCGGCTGATATGGATGGCTGGACACGTGGCATATTCAAAGCGGAATCGCAGAATTTGGCCAGACGTCTCTCGGATGCGCCAGCCAATTGCATGACCCCCACCATGTTTGCCCAGGCCACTGTGGATGCACTGTGTCCCTGCGGCATCACCGTCGAGGTGCGTACCATGGACTGGATCGAAATGCAGCGCATGCATGCGTTCCTCATGATCGCCAAGGGCAGCTGCGAGCCTCCCGTGCTGCTCGAGATTAGCTACTGTGGTACTGCACCCGAGGACAAGCCCATTCTGTTTGTCGGCAAGGGCATCACCTTCAACTCGGGTGGCATCAATCTGCGCCCCTGCAAGGGCATGGACGAGTACCGTGGAAGCATGTCAGCGGCTGCTGCAGTCATCGGCATGATGCGTTGTGTTGCCGCCCTCTCGCTGCCCATTAACGTCACCTGTGTCATCCCACTGTGCGAGAACATGCCCTCGGGCATGTCTGCGAAGCCTGGCGATGTGGTCACCCTGCTGAATGCCCGATCAATGGCCATCCGCGACGTCGACAAGGCGGGAGTCGTCGTAATGGCCGATCCCCTGCTCTATGGCCAGACGACCTACAAGCCGCGCCTGGTGGTGGATGTGGCTACTCTTGGTATCGGAGTTAAGAACGCTTACGGTGGCGGCGCCTCGGGCATCTTCTCCAATTCTCACTACATTTGGAAGCAATTCCAGCGTGCTGGATCCCTAACTGGTGATCGTGTATGGCGCATGCCACTGTGGCAGTACTACAAGAAGCAGGTCACCGATGAGACCGGCTACGATCTGAGCAACGATGGGCGTGGCGAGGCAAGCTCCTGCTTAGCCGCTGCCATTCTCCATGAGCTGGTGCCCTGCGCGGATTGGGCTCACATCGATACCCGTGGCACTGGTCTCTTGACCACCTACGGAATCGTCCCCTATCTGACCACAAGCTACATGACTGGACGCCCCACACGCACCTTGGTCCAGTTCGTCTACCAGATGGCATGCCCCGAAGTCAAGTAAGAAGAAGAGTGTTATGTTGTATTTTTCGCTGTTGCAGAGTTAATTGTACATAATAAAGAAATACGCATTGACGTACTTGACGTTTCAACGTATGCCTCTTGTGTTTGTCACTTGGGTTGGGGAACTGTGGCGACACTGTGGTCCATCAATCTGTTTATTCACAGACTGAATTGCATATATATATATATATATATATATATATAAAAGAGCACTTTGTCCTACAGACTATATAACATTTACCGAAAATTAGCAAAAGATCAATACGAGTTGCAAATCAATAAGTATTGTCCTTTAAAACATCTTGAAGACAATATAATATATCTAGAAACGCCACATTTATATTTTAAGAGACAATCTGTTTATTCACTGATTTGTATGTATAAATCTTAAAAGAGAACTTGATTGTTGCCCAACAAATTTAATTTTGCTGCGCAGCTTTTAGAACATTTACTTTTTGGACCGGAAGTCAATATAATATATCTAGAAGAACCACATTTATATTTTAAGAGACATTGTTGTCCATCAATCTGTTTATTCAGACTGATTTGCAGATGTATCTTAAAAGAGCACTTTGTCGTTGTCCAAGTGATTTAATTTTGCCCTGCAGCCTATATAACATTTACTGTTTTTAACTAAAATTAGCAAAAGATCACTACGAGTTGCAAATCAATAAGTATTATCCTTTAAAACATCTTGAAGACAATATAATATATCTAGAAGCACACCATTTATATTTTAAGAGACTTTGGGGTCCAACAATCTGTTTATTCACTGATTTGCATGTATAAATCTTAAAAGAGCAGTTGAACGTTGCTCTAGAAACTTAACATTGCTGTTCAGCTTATAGAACATTTACTTTTTGAACTGGAAATTAGCAAAAGATCACTACGAGTTGCAAATCAATGATCATTGTCCTAGAAAGCAGCCAATACAAATTGCCTAAAGTTCAATTCCGGTTGAATATATATATATCTATCTATTAATACCAGACTTATATTTTCATTTCAATATAAGTAAAAGCAATTTCTTGTTTGGCATTAGGATAGAATTGTAATTCAACGAAAACAATTATTCACAGAAGAAATAAATAAGAAGAAATAAAGATCTATGCAGTATACAAATCAATATAATTCATATATTTTGCAAGGGTATATTAATATTGTCCAAGTAGAAATTTTATATATCAATTGCTGTAAATTTTTTTAGACTAATTGACATTTGCCTAACAGCTTATAGAACATTTACTTTTGGACCTTAAAATTAGCTAAACATCACTACGAGTTGCAAATCAATGATTGTTATAGAAAGCATCCAATATAAATTGCTTCAATTTCAATTCCGGTTGAATATATTATATCTATAGAAATATTTTATAGATACTTATATTTTCATTTCAATATAAGTAAAAGCAATTTCTTGTTTGGCATTAGGATAGAATTGTAATTCAATGGAAACATTTATTCACAGCAGGTTTTGAGAAGATCTATGCAGTAAATAATAGCATATAAATCGATATAATTTACACATTTTGGAAGGGTATTTCAATGTTGTTCAAGTAGAAATTTAATTTATCAATTGCAGTCAAATATTGAGCAGTTGAACGTTGCTTTAGAAATTTAACTTTGCTGTGCAGCTTATAGAACATTTTTTTTTGGACCGGAAATTAGCAAAAGATCACTAGGAGTTGCAAATCAATGATCATTGTCCTAGAAAGCAGCCAATACAAATTGCTTAAAGTTCAATTTCGGGTCAATATATTATATCTATAGAAATACCAGACTTTTATTTGTATTTCAATTTAAATAAAAGACATTCTTGTTTGGCATAAGGAAAGAATTGTAATTTTTAATTGAGTGAAGATCTATGCAGTATACAAATCAATATAATTCACACATTTTGGAAGGGTATTTCAATGTTGCCCAAGTTGAAATTTAATTTATCAATTGCTGTCAATTATTTTAGACTAATTGACATTTGCCTTACAGCATATATATAGCATTTACTTTTTGGCCCTTAAAATTAGCTAAAGATTACTACAAAATTTCAAATCAATGAACATTGTCCTAGAAAGCATCCAAAACCAATTGCTTGAAGTTCAGTTCCGAGATCTATAGAAATACCAGACATATATTTCATTTCAATTTAAGTAAAGTACATTCCTGTTTGTCATTAGAAATGAATTTTAATTCATCGGGAACGTTTATTCACAGAAGAATAAATGAAGATCTATGCAATATACAAATCAATATATTTCATACATTTTGGAAGAGTATTTCAATGTTGTCCTAGTATAAATTTAATTTATCATGTGCAGTGAAATATTTTAGACTAATTGACATTTGCCTTACAGCTAATAGAATATTTACTTTTTGGCCACAAGCTTCCAATTGACTTTATTTTGTAAAGTTCTCTGCAAATTGCAAACTGCTCTGGATGCACAGTAAGCAATTCAAAAAGCTACAAATTCAATGTAATACCAGTGTTATATATGAAATATCTCGATATTGCATTTAATTTTAAAGTAAAGTCACTTGCTTGTGGCTGCGTTTAAAGTGGAAATGTAGAAATGCTTTAGCTTAGGTAAAAAAATCGTTTAAATTAAATACAAGTCGCTGTCGTGCCGCAAGAAGTATAAAACTTTTACTGCATTTTAATTTAGCTCAGAAGCCAAAGTCGAGACAAGTTAGCCATTGTGGGAAGTGCTGGACTAGGCACATATCCTGTACTTAGTCAACTTACTTACTCAAAGTAATACAACTTATAAATGTTAAAAGTTTTTAAAATTCCGAGTTTGCTTTGTATTGGAAGTGTAGTTGATTTGGCTTAAAATCGTCTTAGCTGCTTACGTTGTAAATGTAAATGTATTAAGCCTTCGTAAGCTGGAGTAGGGTATAATAATAAAAAATAAAAAATAAAAAATACGAGCAGCGCCTGCTCAAACGCTATCAAGTGCAAGTAAAGGAGTTGTCTTTCTTTTTATAGGTCTGAGGTGCTTCAAAGGAATACATATACAAACATATACATACATATATATATATATATATATATATATATATATGTATATATATATATATATATGTATGTATATGTATATAGTCGTATATCTTTTCTTCATCTATTGCGTTCGCTTTGTGAGGCGGGACAGACAAAGCCACAGTTGGCAGTTTGCAGTTTGTGCACTCCGCACTCCCCACCCCGCACTCCGCAGTCCGTTGTAGTCTGTAGTCTGCAGTCTGCAGACTGTAGACTGTAGTCTGCATTTAGACGCATAGACGAAGTTGTTTGCATTGCTTTGTGGCCTTCCAGTTGCAGGTAGCAGACGGTAACAGGTTTGAATTTGGTTTCACTCGAGGAGGGTGGGGGGAGTAGCGTTGTGGGCTTCTGGGGACCAAGCTAACGACATTGAAAATGCTTGTCGAACTTGAAAATTATTCGATTAAGTGCATTACCGGCGAGACATGGATCGGCAATCAAAATGAATTGCACACAATCCCAATTTCAATCCCAAAACCAACCCCAGCCTCAGACCCAGCTCCAGCCTCGGTCGCATCTGTGCGAAGGTGCTGGAGTCATTGGGTATCGCTCGACAAGAGCATGAGCATGAGCTAGAGAATGAGGATGAGTTTGGGGAAGCCGTTGGGGGCCTTGCTGCAGGCGCTCCATTGTTGTGACTGCGACATTGTCGTGTCTGGGGAGTTGTTGCCTTTGTTGTTATTCGCAATTGTTGCCTGGCCATATTTATGTGATGTTGACTGTGTTTCTTCTGCCTAAGCCAATCAATAGACCACACTTTCAGTTGGCCCCCCCTTGGCTGTTGCCAGAACAACTGAACGTCTAAGCAATTCGATTAAAATAATGTAACAATGGAATTAAATTCGATTTACTTGAAGTATTTGTGAATCACGTTTCCTTTTTAAAGTGCTGTGAAATTATAAAGGACACCTTTCCAAAGAGATTCAAAGTACTCACCGCCTTATCACCGTGACTGGGCACATAGTGCAAGCCAGTTGCCATCTTCTCTTCCTCCAATTGTACGGGCAGCACCTCGTGATGCTGGTGAACGGGAGTGGGATGATGCACAATGTGCTCGACGGTGGTCAGTGGATGCTCATCGTGAACTCCCTCGTAGCCATTGGATAGTCCATGGCCAGGTGTGAAGTCTATGAAGGAATTGGGCGTGGGCAGCTTGCTGGACGCACCGCTGGCAACCACAGGCAGCTCAGCGACGTCATTGTTGCCTGGCTCCACAATGGGCACATACTGCTTGGTTTTGGCCATGCCAATCAGCCGTCCCGGCTGCACGCCCAGCGGCCCATGCTCTGCTATCTCTGGAGTATGCAATTTGGCCAACTCGGGCGCCGGCGGTGCGGGATGGAACTGAATGGGCGCCGTGTTGTCCTGTGGTCTGTCGTGGATTTGGGCAACCAGCAGCTGTTTCGGCTGCCGTTGCAGCTTCGCCTGCATCTCCTTGGCCAAGAGGTAGGTGAGGCCATGGATCTGATCGTCCGGCGACTTGCCAATCAGCGTGGATAGCTCCCGGAACTCGGGCAGCTGCTTGTAGTGATCATTGATGCTATCCATGGGAGCGTGGTACTCGATTTTGATCATCTGTGGTGCTATGGAGTGAGTTGGCTCCGATTGTAGCTCATAATTGTAGTGTTCCACGGGTCGGACATAGATGGGATTCGCCTGCACAAGCTCCGCTTGCAAGGGATCTGGCTTGGAAGGCCGGAATTGTGGCTGAGCTTGAGCATGAGCTTGAGCTTGAGCTTGAGCTTGAGCTTGAGCTTGAGCTTGAGCTTGAGCTTGAGCTTGAGCTTGAGCTTGAGCTTGAGCTTGAGCTTGAGCATGCGAATGAGCATGGGAGACCTCGGCAACTACAGCCGCTTGAGGAGCAGCCAACTCAGCACTGTACGTATGATGCACCTCCTCGGTGGCAACGGCTGGTGCCGCATCCTGCACCACAATCGGCTGATTTATGGTGGGTGAGACCTTCGCTGGGAACACCTTTGCATAGCTCGGCTTGTAAACATAGCGCAGTTGTTCCACAACGGGCACAGACTGAATGTGCACTTGAACTGGTTCCACGGGCTTGACAGCCACATACTTCAAGGCCGGCTTGTGGCTGTAGGAGATTGCCTTTGACTTGTAGTGCTCATAGTTGCTGTTCTGGGGAGGCAGATACTTGATGAAGGCCTTGCCCCCGTGGCCTTCCTTAATCAGGTGGCTGATAACCTTGTGCACCTCATGGGGCACGCCAATGACAGACTTCTTTGTGTGGCTATGGGTCGACGTGGGTGCATCCTTGTAGACGAACAAGCGCTTAGTCTCCGCTGTACTTTCTCCCGACGATACCAGGTTGTCGTCCATGTTGGTTGCTTCTTTGGTGGCAACTGTCGTTTGGTTTTGCTTCACCTTTGCTTGGGTTTCCATTGTCAGCAGACTGGGCATTGCCATCTTCTTACCGGAGCGCTGCAGGGTAGCTGGCAAGGATGTCTTCGCATCGGACAACTCAAACTTCATCACATGCAGGGTAGCAGCTCGCTTAGATCGCTTCGATTTGCGTCCATTGCTTGACTTAATGGGCTTCTCAGATGCTTGGGATCGAGTTGACTCACGGATTCCCTGGCCAACCGACTCAGCTGGCTGTCTCTGCAAATCCAAGGCTCTAGCTCGACTGATCAGCTTTGCTGTGATTGCATCCGGCTCCCGTGCATCCGTTGCCTCGAAGGGAATCATTTGCACCTTAAAGTTCGCTGGCTGGCGATGAACTGCAGATCTTCTAGAGCGACGCGTCCTGCCAGCTTTCCTGTTCTCAACTGAGCTGCTTGCTGATGCTTTTGCCGTGTCAGTTGATTCGGTAGAAGCTTTCAGGGATCGATCAGAATGCTGGCGCAGAAACTGCTTCAGTTCTGCGCTGGGTTCCACAGCATCGCTGAGCTCGAAACGGAGCATTCTTGGTGCACTTGGCAGCTGGCGCTGCTCCCGCTTGGAACGCGGATGAGCAGCAGATGACTCTCCTGGCTGCTCATTATACTGATTGAAAGCGGCCAAGTAACTGTCGTCAGTGGGATTATCAATGTGCCGCATGCTGTGAAAGTTTCGCTGATCAAAGTAGCGTTGCATGTCCTGAGTAAGGATGAGTTAATGATGAGATAATGTGATCTAGTGTATTGTTCCTTGTGTTGTGTCTTACCTCATAGCTGGCAAAGGTCTCCAGTGTGGGCAAACGTTGCCAATTATCGGCAGCCTGAGCTAATGCCAAAAGATTCAGGCCGAGGAGCAGCAACATCTGAAGCAGAATAGAGAGTTGCTTTATTAACATGTTGCACCGCTTTAAATGCAATAATCCTTAGTTTATTTATGCGAGTATGTAACTGAAGTATTGCTATTTAATGAATAAATCAATGCGCTGTCCAACTGCGCCTCCTCCCCCTTCTCTCGACTCGGCACCTCTCGGCTACTTTCACTTTCAAGCGAGCGAGCGGAGTACTTGCCACATTTGGCTGGCCTCTGATGTTGGCAGTTGCCAGCGCCACCCAACACCTGTTAGCTGTTTCAATACCATCAAACCCGTTGCGCACGCGCTGGAGCAGTGCACCTCTAAGCGGGTTCCCTAGTCTCGGCACTTGCACGACTCTATGTATGTCCGCTTGTCTAGCTGCTTATCTGTGTCCACTTTCACGTCAACCACGCTGAACTTGCCGCATGGCTTTACATTAATGGTCATTAAACCTGTGAACCAGTCTGCGGGATTAGCTTATTGGCCAGCATTGCCAGGCCTCGAGTAACACATTGCTTATGTAAGCCCAATTATGGTATTGGCATTATCTCTGGTTATGCAATGTCGGGCAAGCTGCCACTGCAGTGATTACAGATTTACAGAATGGATTTTAGCCAATATTAACTTGTTTGAGTAAGCAGAGATTCCAATGATTCCTATTCTACTAATACAATGCTGAGAAGTGCATAACATATTCATTATTAGTTAATAATTAATTATTTAGTCTATTTTTATTATTATTATTTTTATTATTTTATTTAATTATTTATTATAATTAGTTAATCTTGTCCCATTGGTTCTATTTAGTGTTTCAATGCAACTATGTTACTGTGCCCCTTAAAACGTATTTAAACGTGGTTAAGGGGCGTACGCTTTAAGGCCATTTAAGGCCAACAAAGCCCAGAGATCCAAATCCAAATCCAAATCCAGATCCAAGTGAACTGTCAACGGCCGTTAAAAATTCAACCGCGTAAACATTTAACGGCCGTTAAAAGTGCGCCTGAGTGAATTTTTATGAACTTGCCAACTAGCTTCCCTCCGTTGCACCTGTTCCCTACCCCCACCCACAACTTGTTGCACGAACCGAGCTCTGCTCTTGTTATCCTTTTAACTGACATCAGCGAGCACCCCTAAATCCCCTGCTCGCCCTGCCATCTTTACTAAATAAAATTTTATGTGTTTTCTATTTAACACTTCAGCGTCAAGGCAGCAGCTGGAATATGTACACCCTACACACATATTTATATAGATATATACTCTCTCTACATCTATATACGTAATTCTGCTGTTGTCGGGAGTGCTTGAAAAGTCTTTTCGATTCATTTGACAACGCGCGCGCCTTTTAAAAATTCAATCGAAATGTGTAATAAAAATTGTTGTTATATTTTGTTATTCTTTTGTTATTCCGGGCCTTGTTATTGTTGTTCTCACTGTGCGTGTTTTATCGCATGAAAAGCGCTGCGAAAACTAGTTAAGATTTTTTTTATGACCTCAAGGAACGTCAAGAGATTTTAGTTTATTGCAATCGCTTTATTGGCTTTGAGGTTTAACGTGGCTCTAAAACACGAAGAAAGATTTAAAATCGATCATTGCAATGCCATTTTGTTTACATTTAAATGAAAATTCAATCAGTTTTCTTTTAATAACAATAGCATATTTGATATGGAGTAGAATTAATTGACTACAATTTCAGCTAGGGTATCTCACAGTCGATCACTTGCTATTTGATTCGCTTTTTGTTTACTCCTACAGCTGCAGCCAAAATGACTGAAAGTCTTTGCAATACAATAATTTGGAATGGAATTTATTAGCTACAATTTCAGCTAGGGTATCTCACAGTCGTTCCCTTGCTATTTGATTCGCTTTTTCTACTTGTTTACTCTGTTGTCCTACAGCGGGAGCCAAAAGGACTGAAAGCCTTTCAATACAATTATATATTTGATATGGAATAGAATTAATTAGCTACAATTTCAGCTAGGGTATCTCACAGTCGTTCACTTGCAATTTTGTTTCTTTTTGCTTACTCTGTTGTCGTACAGCAGGAGCCAAAAGGCTATATTTGATAAGGAATGTAATTAATAGCTACAATTTCATATAGGGTATCTCACAGTCGTTCCCTTTCTCTTTGAATCGCTTTTTGTACTTGTTTACTCTGTTGTCCTACAGCTGCAGCCAAAAGGACTGAAAGTCTTTGCAGACCAGTTAAAAGATATTGGGGCAGGCTAACAGCAAAGCTTGACTAATTGTTGCTGGGCATGCAAACGTTGCTTCAAGTGGCAAGTAGCTAGTGGCAAGTGGCAAGGGGCAAGGGGCAAGTAGCTAGTGGCAAGTGGCAGAGTTCGACGTTTGGCTCGCTGGGCGACTGCATTCAGAACCAGTTTTTTGTCTTACTCGCATTTGTGTTTATATTGCAGTGGCCAGCAGAAAAGCAAAGTCAAGTTCAATGCACATAAAAGACTGTTAGCGTGGGAGATGCGAGTTTGCCATGGAGTGCTGCAACTCCTGGTTGGTGCAGGAAGCAGGAACTGCCACATAGGGGGAAATGTTTGTGAGAAATTGTTGAAAAGAAATGTGAAAATTGCCTCGAAGTTTTCATCCATTTAAATTGCAAATTTCCAGTTTCGATTGCAATTGCCGAATGTTTTTTTTTTGTTTTTTATTTATTTATTTTTCTTTTTTACATTTCAGTTGTCTTGTTTTGCCGCCGGTTTATGCGTTGAGGCGAGGCCTGGGTTTTCTTTATTGGTATTTTGCAGTCTGTGCTTAGATAACCGTGAATGCTTTTATGACGGGGGCCGAGGTCATAAAATCCAACCCACCCGGACCACAACCAAAACTTGTGTACACAAAACCCCAAGCGAATGAAATGTATCAAATTAAGGAAATCGCAAACCATTTGATAGTCTCTAGTTAAACGGCAGCAAGCAGGCAGCAGCTGAGCGCAAATGTTGCCTAAGTTCATTGAAATTGAAATATATTTGGTGAGAAGTGAACTTCATTTTACAGAAGTTCATTCGCAAAAGAAGACCTTGCAGCAGCTCACAGTACTACCTGAAAGATCATTTGTCGTTTACACGCCTGCATCATTAGGGAAACAATGGCTTCACCCCTTTTCACTGTTCAGTTATGCATACTCAAGTGTTAACTATGCCTTCCCAACTTACCAGCCATTTGAGGCCGCTGCAGATGCCACTTGTAGCGCCAGTTGCCATTTTTTTTTTGTTGATCGCGATTTGTATGCAACTTTTGTCGCTTGGTTGGCGTCGGAAGTGCCACAAATGAGGCGCCAATTTGCAACGTCGTTAAGCTGTCTTCTAGGCCTTTTGATATATCTTTTAAAACACTTTAATTAGCCCTTCAGGTGGCAGGTGTACTCAACCTTGATGCCTTTTTTTAATGTTGTAAACTAAACAAATTTGAGAATTTGTAATTGTTTTGTTTTATATTTGTATTGTTATTGTTATTGCAGATTTTATTATTATTTGAAGCATGCTCGTACTTCTGCTATTTTCATTGTATGCACTTTTCACGTTTATTTATTTATTTCGAAATAATTTTTTCATATCCATTTGCGACCATTTGCAATGGCAAACTTTGTCTATTTAATTTAACTTTAGCTTTGAGCTTTGTTTAAACTTGGTCCGTGCCTGTCGCCGTTCGACGTTGCTTCGTTCGCTCGTTTCTCATTTATTTAATGCGACTTTTAATTTGAGTTCGCTTTTCTTTTGTTTATTTTTGCCGCAGCCTTTTCAAACTGATGGAAAACCGCACGCTTGCGCGCTGTTGCTGCAACTGTGCCTCACATTTTCGCGCCACTTCAGTTTTGTGTGTGTTTGCAGCATCGCATTTTTCGCAAAGATCCCAGCCAGTTTTTCCAAAAGCTGTTGCTGTTGTTGTTTTTGTTTTAGTTGTTGTTGTTGCTGTTGTTGTTGTCGAAGAGGTTGTTTTGGCTGCATTCGCTTGTTCGCTCGTGTGTCTGCTGCATGTTTTATTTCAGCTTGTTGTTGTTTTTGTTTTAAGAGAGGGTATAATTAAATGATGATGAGGCTAGCATGCTAAAACATTTCCGAGCTGCGACTTTATCCTAACAATCTACGCATATTCTTTTAATAATTTAAGCTCTAAGATATCTTAAAACAATGTTTATAGTTAAGATGAAATAATTGTTACAGAAATTCAAATATAAATACAGTCAAGTAGTTTTTTAATTAAATTCTTATAATAACTTAAGCTCTAAGAGAAACTCAAATATAAATGCAGTCAAGCAGTTTTTGATTAAATTCTTATAATAATTTAAGCTCTAAGATATCCTAAAATAATTAAAATGTATATAGTTAAGATATATATAGATTTTAGATTTTAAATTTAAATTTAAATGTAAACTTAAATTAAACTTAATTTTAAACTCAATTTGTACACTCAAATTACATTTGTAATTATTTTTAATTTAATTATCATAAGAGTTTGTTTTATACTTGGGTCGACTGCTGTTAGTCGACGGTAAATAAATAAATAAATAAATAAATAAATAAATAAATAAATAAATAAATAAATAAATAAATAAATAAATAAATAAATAAATAAATAAATAAATAAATAAATAAATAAATAAATAAATAAATAAATAAATAAATAAATAAATAAATAAATAAATAAATAAATAAATAAATAAATAAATAAATAAATAAATAAATAAATAAATAAATAAATAAATAAATAAATAAATAAATAAATAAATAAATAAATAAATAAATAAATAAATAAATAAATAAATAAATAAATAAATAAAAAAGATGAAATTATTCTTACACTCAAATACAGTCAATTAGTTTTTAACTTTCTTATATATTAATATATTAAAGTGCCTTACGAAATATATTCAAATTTATTAAATTACACTTATGTATCTGAGAAATGGAGACAAATAAATTAATGTGCTAGATATATCAATTTAAGACTTGTTAAAACTCAGAACAAAAGGGTATCTAATATTCGAATATCTAATGTCTGTCTTAGCAGTTGTGTTGCTTACATTTTATGCAACCAGTTGCCAATTTGCGGTCGCATTTTTGGCCATGGCTTTGGCCATGCATAGATGTGAATACTACCATAATAATAAGTAGTATGCACTATGTAATAGATAGTTGATTGTTCTTCACGTATTGCTTATGCGGTGGAGCGACACCCTTTGATTGTTCAATCGTATGATTTATAGGAAGATTATTTAAATTTGCGAGACAGACAGACAGGCAGACAGACAGACAGTTGGAAAAACAATTGGCACAAGCGCGCGCCATGTGAAAGTTCAACACTTATGCAACAAGAGACAGCCACAAAAACGAGGCACAGTCAACACGTTGCAAGCTGCACAGTCCCCGTCCCCATCCCTGTCTCCATCTCCATCGCAGTCACGCACGCGCCTTGGCTGATGAAGTAGCTCACAGATTATTTTTATTGCAGGCAACCGCTGACTGAGAGATTGGCTGGGGCTTGGCCAGAGTTATCGTCGCGGTGCATCTGCGACGATTGCAACGATTAGTGCAAGTCTTGACGCCGAAATAAAGTCAGAGTCGGCGGCCACGAGGGGCTGCGAGGGATGGCAGAGGGTGGCACTTTCACATAATTTTCGTTGGCATTTGAAATGGAGTTATTAGCTATTGAAATTGTGATCGAAACAGAGGAGTAGTTGAAGAGGGTTAGTTATTTGAATGTTCTTCCGTATGAAGAATACACAGTTGAGGCCTACACTCTGTCATCGTCTGCATCAGTGCAGAGAGCAACTCCCCACAAATTTCAGCCCAGGCCGTCAGAGGTCTTGCCCAACTGCAGGTCGTACAATTTGCAGCAGTCTTGGTAGATGTATAATCTCGTAATAAATTCGCACACACAGAGAGATGCTGAGATGCGCATTAATAGCAAAGGAGTTATCTACACAGCTCTGTCCCAGTTACACACACCGCCCAGCCCCTGGCCTAGGCGGCTGCAGCTGCAATAGGCGGAAATCTCACACAGAAAGTTGCATGCGGATGCAGACGTTGTCATCGTCGACGTCGACGTCGACGTCTTCCCTCGTGGTGCGGAAGCTTAGCCAGCTAACAAACTGAGGATGAGACGACAACGGAGGCACAAAACCAAACACTTGCGCACTTCCCTCCCATTATGCCCCTTTTCCTATCACAGTCTGCTGCATGATATCAACTATAACAACAACAACAACCGGGTACGACATTTTGTGGCCAAATGTGTTGCTGTTGACGCTCGGGTTTAGTGCGTGCGATTTAATTGTTGGACATCTGGTTGATGAATGGTCATGGTCCAGTTTTGACAATAGCACCAGAGCCCCGCAATCACTTAATGGACGCTAAATTGTTTGCCAGCTTTTCGTATTTTTGTTGTTGTTGTTGTTTTTTGTTTTTGTTTTTTTAATACTTGGACAGTTGGTCATTCAGCTAGGAGGAAATGGCTGTGGTTTTTGTGTCGATGATGCTGATGCGATCAGTTTGTAAATTTTAATTGAGCCGTCCTATGCTTCCTTCATTGCAGGCTTGGATACAGTTAGTCTGCTGACTGTTTGGCTACAGACTACAGGCGGCCATTGGCAACTGGCAACTGGCAACTTCACATTTGGCTGTTTGGCTGTTGCCTTAATTGTCTGCCACTTCCCGTTTGCGTGGTCGCCCGAGCAGCCCAAAATCTAATTACGCCAATGCCATCGCCATCGCCATTGCCATCGCCAGTGTGACCAGCGCAGCCCAACGAAAGCAGCAAATTGACCACACAATAAACGTGGCCCATGCACCCTGCTCCCCGTTGATGTCAAGTGAAGGGAAGTGAGGATTGCACACGGGTTCCGCTGCACACATTGGTTTTGGGGTGTCACACATGTGCGACAGTTTCTGATTTATGAACACAATTTCCAGTTTGACAATGAGTCGTGTACTCCTAGCTGGCCCCGTTGCTCTCCTGCTCTCATCTGAATGCCGAATACCGAGCACCGAATACTGAACACTGAATACGGAATACGGAATACCGTGGCACGGGAAGTTGCCGCAGTCCTTTGCTATCTGGCCTCCAATGGCGACAAGTTAGTTTATCGCATCGCACATTGGCCATTGGTAGGTGAGTTATGTTAATTGAGATTTTCGAGCCGATATAATAAGAAATAGCAGCTGCTGACTTGGCCAATGTTTTAAGGACATTACTAAGCAGCTGCTGACTTGGCCAATACGAGACGTTTAACAGGCCCTCACGATAGAAGGGCAACTGAGGTTATCTTTGGTGACAAATTTACTTATTTTCTACTTGTGCTATGTTTATAAAAGTTAAACATTATTATTAGTCAATTAGTTATTTTTGTATTTTATTGCTCATTGTTCTTGCATCTGTAAGGTTTTCAATCAAAACTGAGTCGCAACCCGAAAACGAACAGAATGCTGCCTGATAAATGTGATTGGAAGAGGGTTAATGGAATGGAGGGAGCTCTTACGAAGTCAACTGAAAACTCATTTAAGGCTCCATTTCACAATGCGAAATATCAACAGCTGAGGAAGGCAGCAGGCAGTGGAGGTGCGATTGCTGGAGAAGAAGGTTCAATCGCCCAGTCAAAGTCCGTCTGCGATAATGGCGTTGAGAATGTAGTGGTGTATGTGTGTGTGTGAGTCTGATAGCCAAGACAAAATGATAGCGAGCGAGAGAGCGAGAGAGAGAGAGAGAGGAAGAGAGCGAGCGACAGAGAGAGAGAGAGCAACAACCTTGCAAATCTGAACGTTGCCTCTTCGAGACAATTTGCCACTTTAATTGCCGCAATTTTTTGCCCATTTTTAAGTCAAATTCACTTGATGGCTCTTGCAACATTTTGTTGGTGTTTTCAGTTGTGTTCCATTCGCTTCAATTCGATTCGATTCGATTCGATTCCATTCGGTTTGGCTGGCTGGGTTCAGTTTGTTTGATTTTACTTTATTGTTGCTCTGTGTTTTTCCAATGCCGACTGCTCTCCACCAAAAGGGTGCAATTGTGAATTTATCTCTGACCCTGTCTCATGTGTCGCTGCATTGCTGATTGTCTCTGGCCGCTTGCCCTCCCTTGCCTTGCCATTCCAGTCCAACTCGCAGTGCTCTAAAATGCTTTGTAATTGCAAACAATTTGATATTAAGTACGATTTCTAATTGTGCGAATGATTGCTTTTCGTTGAGGCATTGTCTGCGGCAAATGTGGCAAATAGAGGCGACAGTTGACTCATGTGGGTGTCAAGCTACCAAATAGTAATTTCACTTCGATGCCAAATACTCGAAGAATATATCGCTCTATCTCGGAGTATTTCTGTAAATTCGTTAATTTATCAAGCGGAATTTAACTGCATTTAAATACTATTTTTATAAATAGTTAAACTGTTCCAATATCTGTATTCAATCTATAAATTCCTAACTGAATCTCTCACTAAATCACTACAATGATAAGCAGATTTTCTCTATCGCTTTCTCTTAATCTGAGACTAAATTTAAATAGATCAACAACAAATTTGGGAAGCAAGCAAATATAATATACAATTTAAATGATTTATTTGCGCATAACTAAACGCCAAGATGACAGATAAATCCGCCTCAAAGTTTGGCTAAATTAATTTAGCAAATAAACGAGTATAGCAGTGTCCATATAATTAATTAAACTTTTATCGTTATTGCTAATGTGTCCATTCTTACAGTCCTAACTGCCAAACTATCAGGGGGTGGTATTTAATTTGCTTTAATAATAAATCCTTTGGATGCGTGGCCAGCGGAAGCATCTAAAATCCGAAATCTTTTAATGCCACAAACGACAAACTAAAATATCACTCATACGCCAAGTAGTCCCATGCTCTTTGGGCTTCTGACCCGCCCCCGCCCCCGGTCACGGCGCGTGTTGTGTGCACTCCGATGGCAGCACCACTAAATTTTCCAGCAGCGTTTTTGGCAATTCCTAGAGATGTCCTTCGCTTCGCTCTTAATCTAAATCTGCATGTCAACTCGAAGACCGCATAAATCACAAAATAATCCTAAAGTAAAATAGCAATGGCAACCGCATGGCCAGCAGCTGTCCCCAATGGGCGTGGACGGTGTGTGGGCGCATTGCGCCCTGGGCGCGCATTAACTTCAATTGTCTTTGTCTGTGGCCACGCCCACACCTCCACCCACAGCCCACAGCCCACAGCTACAGCACATTACTCCCTCTCAGGCGCACACTGATTACACTCCCATTCCGATTCGACGACTCCTTTTAAATTGTGCCTTGTCTGTTTCGTGTCGCGGGGAATGGTGCGGAAAGGGTGAGAACTGTCATTTAGCTTGTTAGGCAAGCCCTCGTAGAATATTTGGATCTCAATTGAGCCGTCGCTGCAACTCACATGCCGCCCTTTTTCAGGGGCTTTACCTAGTCTGGGCCTAAGCTACTTCATTTTTATCGAGACAATGCGAGACCCCAGCCGCAAATGTAATTCTTCGTAATCGCATTCAATTTTATTTAAAATTGTTAAATGCCTTTCAAAGCAAATGGCCCATTCGGCAAAGCAGACTTTCTCTTTTTATCTGACATACACTGCCTCGTTAGCAGTCATCTGCATTTACTATACCTCGAATTTGGAAGGCAACAGAACAAACATTTCTTTAGAACACAGGGAAATTAACTTGGCTATTAGGGTATAGGATCATTTATGCTTCTATGGTAGAGCATTCAGGTCTCGGCATCGCCACAATGCTGACCCTTTTTGGCAAAAGTGCGGGAGTCGCCGAAATGATTTGCTTCCTTATTTGCGGTTCTCGGTGCGAATGTTGCGCATTGCCCCGTTTATTTCATTCAAACCGAATCTCGGTTGTAGCTGCAACTGCTGATTACATTTGCTGAAGATACTCGCATTGTTGTTGGACCAGCAAGATAAACATTGTAAATGAGACAATGGCGCTGCGAGACTCGTTGGGCTTCGAGGTCCTCAAAATACATTTCCGTACATTCCAACATACATAGTATATTGTAAAAGCTGTTAACGAGCCACTCGTGCACACACTTGCTACACATGTGCGGAAATATAGAAGCATAAATGTGTATTGTGTACATAAGGCTTTAGATTACTTTGGATCCCCAAAATGTAACAAAAGGCACCAAGCGACGACCTGCAGCCTCTGCGAACTGCAGCTGCTTTTGAAGTGGCGATTACTGCGGCAGCGTCGCAGTGTTGCCGCATATGTGGGCAGGACATTAACAACTTACTTATGCGGCATTTCTTCACACAGAGCTTAGGTGTATAATTAGGTAAGCTAAGCCAATTCGTATACCAGTTGATTGCTTTCCCAAACTGTACTCGCCTGCACTTTTGCATTGACCCTCTTTACGAATACAAATGCTGCTCACTGTGAATGAGCAGCTTAATCTTGGTCTCTCAATCATTTATACACGCATCTCTAATGAGAGAGAGCGTCCACTTCCACATTTGCTGATTGAGAGGAGTCCCTCGCAGCAGAGCAACTGCTGAGACACAGACACACACGGTTAGTACTTATGTTAGTAGCAGTTAGTTACCTAAAATAATTTCTAACTAGTTGATATTTAATTAATGTTAAATGTTACTTTTTCAATTGAAAATGTAGCAGAAAATATATTATATATTATTAAAGTTATACCAAATAGATCTTATGTGATTGGATGCATGTATTTGATCGCACTTGCTGAGAAGGGAGCACTGTATGTGCTGCTCATTTTTTTTTTTTTTTGATTATCGTTCCTTCTGGGGATACTTAGTGTTATATGCAAACCTCTTGACATCGTGCTACTCGTAACTTACTCGAATTTTGTTGTTGCCTCTCGGATTTTCCAATTTGAATAATTTACCACACTAACAAGCAAACAGTCAAGCAGAATATATTTCTTGCCCTGCCCCGACCCACCCGACAACATGCAAACACCCTCTTGGAACACACGCAAAATAAACACTTGGTTGCCACCGCAGCGAGCATACGAGCAGCTTTGAGCCCTGAGTTGAGCCACCGTGCCACACTTGAAAGTCGAACATGAAAAGTTTGCCAATATAGTGGAAGCAGTTCCAGCTTCAGAGCTCTCATCTCCCAGTTTTGCAGAGTTGGATGCCATCCCAATTCACAGTCTATTGTCGACCTGCTGACCGCGAGCTGCATAAAACCACACGCATGATAAAAGTGTGGCCAGAGCTGGTTTTCTGATGGGGCTGTGGCTGCGACTGCGGCTGCGACTGCGGCTGTGGTTTGCTAACTTGATGCTGAGCTTAAAGTGCCGTAAAGTGCTTGTTGTTTTTGACAGAAAACTGTTTGCAAACGGTTGGCGAAGATGCTCAGTTCAATGCACACAAAGAAAGTTTGCCTGCTGACGGGAAGTGAAGCTGCTACCTGGGTAACTGGATGGCAGCTGTACCACCCGCTGGGGCAGCCAACGCCAGCGCCAGCGCCAACGCCAACGCAGGCCGCAGCGCAGTTATGCAATCACAAAGTTTGCCCGGCTAAGTCTTTTGGCCAGTGATTGAAATTCTTAACCTGGGTATAGACAGCATCTAAATAGTCATTTTCATCATCATCTCCGGCTTGGGCCGGCATAGCCAGTTTTCATTATTCGAGAAGTTGTTATTATTATTATTATTATTAAAATCATCTATATCGATGCTTTGCCATTCTACCGCTGTGATGCAACGATAACTCTTTGCTCGACTTCATCATCCGCCTTCATTGTCAGTTGCCAGTTGCCAGTTGCAAGTTGCCATCAATTTTTTCAACTTCTGTAATATTGTTGCTTATTTTTGTTGTGTGGTTGGAATACAATATTGTGATAGTTGTGCTGCAATTTCTTATTGGCTTGCTAATATTTTCATTATTGTACCTTGTTGTTATTTTCCTCATTCATTTGTGCATTTCTGTTCAGGTTTTTGATTAGTTTTCTATTCGAGTATTCCAACGTGGGCTGTTTTCTTCATTTTCCCTTATCGATCAAGATAAGTACAAGTTTGTCTTAAACATTATTTAAGAAACTTGAACTTTAAGGCATTGAATTTGTAGACAACCTTTTGGTAAAACAAGTGGTCTCGAAAGCTTAATAAATAAATCAAAATATTATTAAGTCGACTCATTATAATAATACATGTATATTTACATTTACAATACAAGAAGATTTAATAAATAAATCAAAATATTATTAAATTATAATAATATATGTATACTTACTTTTGCGACTCAACTACATTTAATTTGTAGCATAATTTTGGGCTTAGCATTTAATATTGCAAGAATTTAACAGCACTGGAAATTTATTTAACAGCTGTGAATGACTGTAAACGTCACAATGCAGCGGTTGTTAACAGCTGTTAAGTCTATTCGCGACTGTTAAGGTCTGTTAACTAAACAGCTCGCCTCTGTCCACCTTGTTCCCAACGGCATAAACTTGAACCAGTTTCGCTGTATGCAAATGTTAGCCTAATCGTTGACCATTAAACGCTTCATCTTTTTACGGAGTGCAATATAGACTTGATATACTCGTATGCACACTTTCTAGGAGAGATGTTTGCATTAGCAAATGTATTACATACATTTTACATTAGCGCAGACTTAAAACATCATTGTATAAGTAGCATTATTCATCTAAAATATTGAGATAGGCTTCACATTTCATTTCTGATATATAAGGAATAATGTCGTGTGCAAATCGTAGAATCAAACTTTGGTTATTTATTTAGGTGTAGGTGGGCTTTTAGTTTGCATTGTTGGAGACATTTTCCACTTGATTCGTGCACTTTGTGTGTGCTTTTGACATTTTTGCGTTCATTTCGTGTGACAAGTTTTTTGTGGTTTACTGAGGCCACTTTACGGCATGTCAGGGTCTCTTTGGCAGACAGCCGGCCTATTTCACACTTTATAGAAAATTTTTGCCAATTGTCTGGCGACGTGGCGGCTCGTGCAATGCACTCGTGCCTAGATTTTTTTTTTGTGCGGAAGTTTGCGCAATTTTCAAAGCGGAAATGCAATTTTCGGTTCAGCTGCATTTGTCTCGCAGTCGCTCCCCAACTACTCAACTACCCAACCACCCAGCTATCCAACTACCCGATCACTCGAGCGCCTGACCGAATAACCTCCCGCCCGCCGGACAACTGGGCGGTTTGCCAACACATCCAAATCGTATATCAAACGCAGAGTTGGCAGTCCCTGACAATGACATGCAGCGGCGGCAGCCAAACCGAAAAAGGCCGACGAGTGCGACAAGGGCAGAGACAGAGGCAGGGGTAGAGGTAGGGACAGCGATAGGCAGAGGGAGAGGGGGAGGAAAGAGTTCAGAGGATGCCGCCATATACACAAAAATGTGAAGAAAAAGTTGAAACCGTCAGCGTCGCCAATAGCACCAGGAGCTATTTACTGTTGTTGTTGTTGCTGTTGTTGTTGTAGTGTGTGTTATGCCTTTTGTGGCATGGTCTGAAAATATATTTCACACGCTTTTTTATGCAACGAGAGAATTTCTCGACAACTTGGAAAATTTGTGGTGTGTGCTTTTGCATTGCTTTTGCATACACAATGAATTGTTGAAATACTTTTATTTATTTGCATATAAATTATTCAATTGTTCCTTGCCTTATCTTACTTGCTGGCTACTCCCAATCCAAGGCCCATCCCAGCCCTCCTGCGGTGTCTATCAAAACTGCCGAATGTCGAGTGCCGAACTCCGAATGCAATGCAACTGCAATTGATTTCTGATATCTTATATATCTGACTCGAAAAATGGGTGTGGCACTGTGATAAATTTTTGATTTATGTTTGCATATTTGGCATAACTTGACTAAAATTGCATTTGCTTGCAACGCAGCGCCACAAAGAAACATTAAGTTCCTTGGTATATAAAGTAAAATAGTGCGTCAGACTTACCTTTTAACTCTTTCCAAGACTTCCAGCAAGTTGTGTAAAATAGTTAATAATTTCAAATCAGTTTACATTGACAGCAGCACTTCGTTCCTTATACTCCTTCATGCCACATATGAGCATGATGAATAATGGGCATTTACGAGTAAGTTCCACAAATGTCTCAACGTCGGCTTGCTCTTTTCGCCTGCCTAGTTGCCACTTTGCCACATTGCCACATTGCCACTTGACGCGTTGCCGCAGTGCTTGCGTTTTCTCCAACACGTGCCCTTAACGGTTTCTGTGTTTGCCTCTGCTAGTGCTCCTCCCGCTCCACACGCTCCTCATGCTCCTCCTGTCCTTTAACTATCGACACTTTTTGCCGTCAGATGTCAACAACAGCCCTCAGCCGACGTGCCTTACGAGGCGTTGCACAAATTTTGAGTTTGCTTCATTTTTTTTTTTTGTTGCCCGCCTGGAAAAAGGCTTCAATAACATTCAGCATTTAGAATTTGTCGCAAGCGAGGGAAAAGCGTGTGTCACTAAATATTTCTAATATCTTGAGATGTACATGTGTTGTAAATTTATTAGCTGTCATATAAATCTTTGCCACGCTGCCACCCTTGGCAAAGTGTTCCCTCTACAGTCGTCGGATGTGTCGCTATTTAAAACTCGGCTGGGAGTTGTCTGTTTTCTGCCGTATAAAGATAAGATATTGGGGTAGCACAACCCTTCGACTTAATGTGCAGAATTTTTCATTTACATAAATGCTACTCAAGAAAATTAATACTGCTTTGCCTTTTTTGCAGAGTCCGCGCCTGGGCTTACCTTTAATTGGACCTGCATCAGCTAAAACACATGAGGTAGACACTCTGAGTCCGGAACTCCCGCGCGTGTTCTCATTTGTTTAATTAAAACTGCGCCTAATTGAACCCCTAGTATGTGTATACATACTTATATATTGTTTGTAGTAGGACGATAGCTATAGCGATATCCCACCCCTACATTGAATATACTCCCATCCCTGATTTTGGACATCCAGTAGCTATCTCGCTTTGCCTATTTATAATAAGTAGAACTATTTATGTATTGATCTCGCTCTCTCACATTTGCATGGATCTGGCAACTTGCGAAAAGAGAATAAAGCAGACGTGCTGCAGAAGATATTCAAGTGTTTCACTAAATTAACAAATCTCTTTGCTCTTCCTAATTAAATATTTCATTTAAATAATGTAAGTTATTTACGCTCTATCAGAAGTAGATTTACAATGTTATAATATAACTTTATTCAATGTGCTTTTGCAATATTTTACATAAATAATATGAACTATAACTGTATATTTTGGCACGCTTTTAATTTCCACTTTTCAACAGGCAGAGACGTCCTCATCATTGTACTTCTGCATCTGGTTGCTTCAGGGGCATTCCCTTGTCATCGATCTCAACTGATGGCACCAGGGGCGGTTTGAATCCGTATTCCATGTGGAGATTTCGACCAAAGTCGGGACTACGTTTCAGGGAGTGACCACTACGCCAGCGTTGAAATTCGTCAAAGTCGTTGCCGTTGTTCTCATTGCTCGTGCTGGTCGTAGGCACTGGACCAATGTACGACTTGACCATGTGGGCAGGTGCAGAGGCAGCTGCTGTGGATAAATCGTCTGGCAGCGTATTGTAAATGTAGCGAGCACCTTGTAACCAAGCGGAGCCCTGAGGCGGAGGCGGCGGCCGTAAATCGAACTTCATGTCGGCCAGACTGAAGGTTGCCACCTTGGGTGCCTCCCCATGAACAGGCTTAGTTGGGGGCTTCAAGAGAGTTGCTTTCGCTGACTTTGCTGCTGTCTTTGCTGGTATCTTCTGAGCCATGATTTGAGGCAAAAGCTTCTTCAACATGCGCGTGTAATAATTCTGTAGCACCTTGGGCGGGACGTGGGCAACAGAGGCATGCGACCACGGATTCAAAGCATTTGGATGGGATGCAAAGTTGTATCCAGGAGAATGATTTGGAGGCATTGGCATGTGAATTGCAACTGGTACATGAATTGGAATAGCCATGGGACGATCTATATACTTCTCCACTATCTTTTCAATCTCCACGGGTTTCTCCACGATGCGTTCCACTTCCACGGGCACTTTCTTCTCAACGATCTTCTCCACAATTGTTTCTACCGGATAAGGCACAGGCTGTTCCACGATTGTCTCTACGGGATAGGGCCGATCCACATAGTGCTCAAAATGAACTGGCACTGCAACTGGTTGGGGAACTGCATAAGGTACTGGAATATGCTTCTCCACAACTTCTTGAACTGGATGATCGACTATTTTCTCAATTGATACCGCATACGGTTGAGGTGAGTGTTGTTCCACAATTTGAACTGGCGGGGCATGTGGAATTCCATGCTGTGAAACTGTGGAAGCTGGAGCAGTATCATGATTAATAGTTCCATGTGAGATTGTCGACTCTTGTGGTGAATTCTCATAATCCGTATGCTCAACATGAATGGGATTCGTGGCAAGGGAGTCATAATTCTTAGAAGATGTTGCTGATCCAGGTGCCACTTCTGGTGATGCTGCTGAAACATAGTCCTTGGGACTGTAGCCCAAACTAAAGTGATTCTTTTGATAAGGCGGAGGATGGTAAATAGTCTCATGCATTTCCACCAATTGACCATCTTTCTCCGTGATTAGCTTGTTGTGTATGTTCACAGATTTTTGTACCTCTACGAAGGTGTATCCATTGGGCTTAACCAAGAGCTGAGTTTCTGGTTGAGAGTAAGAATTTGCATTGTCTTTGGGTGAGAGAACGTGATGTAAATGATGTTGAGAGGGTTCAGCAGCTGCCTCTGAGACATAGTCATGAGGACTAGGCAGCAAGGGCTTCTCCGCGTCGTGGGGGATTGGAGGAGTTTTCGGAGGGTTGGGTGAATTAATCGTGACGTAAAGCAGGCTGTTGGGCGTGGGACCGCCATAGTTGGACTCAATAGTTGACGTTGTGGGTGCAACAGCATCATCTTTGGATAGAGAAGCAATTGCCTTGGTATTTAACTTTGAATTGATGCTCTCCTGTTTGGGCTGCACTTGATTTAGCTCCCGTTGATAGTTCAATTGCGCGCCAGATCTTTCAAACGAACTGGGGTAGTCAACTTCCTTTGGTGGTTTCCAGCTTTGCCGCTGCGTTGGACTGTTGGACTCATAATGAAAAACGCCCTTGGGTATGGGCCCTTCAGCACTCCCCGAGATTATTGGCTTAAAGGTTTTAAGGAACTGTCTCGAGGGTGCTTCCTGGCCTTGATGATTCTCTTGGAAATGCCGCTCACTGTGATCTTGATATTGATCAAGAGCCTGCTGCGTCTGTGGCTGTGACTCCGTTTTGACCGGAGATTCATTATGAGCAATACGCACATTCAAATGCTGGTTCTCTGCGGGTCCGTGCTGTTGGCTATAGCTTTCAATTTGATGAGAGCTTGGCCCTGACTCTGCGAGAGGTGGTGGCAATCGCTGATGGTAGAGCTGTTGTTCCATATGCCGTGTCTCTGCTATCTGATTATCCTCAATGCTTTGTCCATCTTCTAAGTCGCTATCCTGCTCACCCAGAATGACAATGGGTGCACTCTCGGCAGCGACGAGAGTCTCATTGTCATTGTCCTCGTTCTCTGGTTGCAGCAGTAAACTTGGCAGCACTGGAGATGCCACTGCGGCGCGATTGATGCGCATCAGCTCATCCCTGGATATGTGATTGCTGCCCTCTCCGACCGGCTTTCCCTCATCACTGCTAATCTTCTCAACCACAATTTGTGTATGTCCAGGCCGCACCTCCCGACGGTACTCCTTGGTGACTGTGGTTTGGTAGCTGTAATAGGTGTCATTTTTAGCCATCAACTCTGGCGACTTTGTTGTTGTGGAACTCGGCTCCAAGGCAATTGTGGCACGAGCCACAGCTTTATTAGTGGTGGTTGTTGTGGTTATGGGCGCATCTGTGGATGTTTCTAAGTTTGGCTCGCTGCCACTAAATCGAAATATGTTCGAGAATCCATCAGGAAACAGACTAGAGAGTACCTCATTCACTGTGTTTTTCTTGGCATTGATTTCCTCCTCCTGCCGCAAGAGTACGTCCTCCTTGGGCTGTTCCTCATCGATTTGGAATTGTATATAACCATGACCATTAGTGGGCAGATCGGTGATACTACTCGCGTCTTCAATTGGGAGAGCTGTGGGCAAAAACCCAGAGTTTCTGCGAGTCACATGAGAAGAGGAAGAAATGAAATGGAAATGGAGTTTGTAGTTGCATAGCTTTGCGTTAAGCCATGATAATAATTAGAACTTGAGCAATTAAAGCTTCTACCAACTTACCCAAGTGGTTCATCTTCTCCAAGTACTTTGATGTCATAGAGTTGATCATCGTTGACCTGCAACTTGCTGGATTCCTGCTTATTAAGCTGTCAAAAGCAACTCTCATTACCTGTCAAATCATTCACTAAACTTAGACTGGGACTCGGACTCACCTCCTTGCCGCTGTCACTCAGGACGTCATCATCTTTGCTGTCGTTGCTCTTTGGTGTTGTCGCATTCTGTGGCACTGTGGGCAGTGGCAAGAGTTGCGCCACAGTGCTGGTGGTGCTGAGTGGCTCGGATGCGTGAGTAACTTCTGCTGTAACCAGTAGACAGATACCAATGACAGCGGCTGTCGCTGCTAGCAGTTGTAGTTTGGGCCACATAGCAGTGGCGCTGTGCGGAAATAGCCAAAGTGCATTAAGTTTCGGTGTTAATAACCCCAAAGCAACTTATTCAAAAATACAAAAATCCAAAAAAAGAAAAAAAGAAAAGAAACATTAAAAAACGATTGCTGGCATTTACCAAGCTCCCATGCCAATGAGCAAAGAGACGAAGACGCTGAATGAAGAAGACACATTTGGCGGGTCTGTTTGATTTAAGCGATAAGTTTGATGATGTTTGTTTTTTCTCAATGCCATTGCTCGTTTTTGGCATTTTGGCCGTTTTCTTTCTCTTTCGCTTTTCCCTAAAGATTCATCTCTTGCCGTTTACCATTTGCCGCTTTCATTGCAAGTTGTTTAACTTGCTTTCGTTTGCTTTAGACTTATGTCATTGCCAATTGCCGCAACGTAATGAATTATTAATTGCCCCCAGCCGTTGGCCACAGTCTCTGACCTGACTCGGTCTTCTTTTCCGTTTGCCTCTCAACCACGGCCATAGCGGTTTAAATATGGAATATTTATATTGATGGCATTTAAAGTTTTTCTTTTAAGTTTTACACATTAATTCCGAAATATTTGCAGTGTTTTTTCGATATAAAAATGATATTCTATATTCATAATTGAGATGGCACTTTGCCGATATGAAAATAATTATAATACAGTAGAGATTAGCTATAAGTCAACTACTCTGTTGTCTGTTGTTTGAATCCTTAAAGCTAACATACATTGATCTGTGATTTAGCTGAATAGAACTATGTATTACTATATAGTTTTCACATTGATATGAAATCGTTGCAATGCTCTTAAATGATTTCCATTCAGTTATCGTTTAAATAATAATTTAAATATAGCGCTTTATTAATTTAAATTGTTCGAATACGTTTTTAAAATCATTTCGAACATGCAATCAAATAGTCTTTTCATTTAATTCTCTGCCACATAAATTGCATTATAAATGCTACACTAGAATAATAATTTACCTGCATCCATTAAATATTAGGAGCGATTGTTTAAGGGGGTCGCAGTGAAATTGAAGCACTCAATTATTTATATTAAAAGCCGCACAATTAAAACGCACTGTTAATCACTTTTTCAAATCGTTCAAAATAACTACAAATTTATGAACTTTTATGCTTGTATCTTCTCAAAGGCTTTAAAATGTATTTTCAACCGATTGATAGAGTCCACAATATTGATAGGGAGCACAGATTAATAGTATCTCTTCTGTTGGGCCAAGTCTTCAGCCACTTTCTACGAGTTCATGCTGGGGGAGGACTCAACGTTTAGCGACCCTGTCAGCTCCGCGTGCACGTTGCGAATGAAAGTGAAACCGCTGTGGATCGCGCATTTCGTTTTCTTTTCGATCTGCGTCAGCGTCGATGTTGGAGTTGAAGTTGTCGAAGTTGCAGTTGCTGTTGTTGTTGTTGCAGTTGCTGTTGTAGTTGTCGTTGTCGTTGTCGTTGTCGTTGTGTATTGCCGCTGTCGATCCTTAAACTGTAGCACCAAACTTGTCAATCCAGCGATTGCGCAAGCGCAACTATCAGCCTCTCTCGCTCGCGCATTGTCTCGCTCACTCTTTCTCTGTTTCACTGCTGCAATGACATTTTTTATGGCTTTCTACGGCAGCATTGACCCTGCCAAAAACATATGCGGGAAAACGCTGCAACTGGTTTTTTAGGTTTTTCGGTTTTTTTTTTTTGGCCAAGCCGCCGTTTTAGCCAATTGTGTGTAAAGCAAGTAAAAAGCCGCTCCAAGTGAAAGCCCTTGTCATAACCATTCGTTACTGCGGATTGCCCTTGACTACTGAGACTTTATATTTGTAGTTTCGTTGCCATCTGCATTTCTCTGTTGTTGTTGTTGTTGTAGTTGTCTTTGTTGTTGTTACCACAGGTAATAACGATTATCGCATATATTACACTTGTGCTACGGGCATTGTTGACGCGGCTGTCTTCGATCCCAGCCCGTTTTTCTGCTCTCATTGTGTTTAAATGGGGTTTCATTGTCGGTCTTACTATTGCCAATGTCATTTTAATGAACGACACTCTGTCAGGCACTTGACATCTGTTGTTGATTGATTCATGAGCATGCGATGAAACTGGATGTTCGTTAATAAATTACTCATATGCATATACATATATATATTAGATATTCAGATAGATCTTGAAATACAAATACTATTTAGTATTAATATATATACATAGTTTCTATATTTTATATTACTTAATACACAATTGTTTGCATATTAATCGCACAATCACTTTCGATCTCCGATCTTTATGAAGACAGCGGAGATCTAAGGCATCTCATAAATGCCAGCTTTGTGTGAGTTTGTTGCTAACAGCAATTATTATGGTCAGTATGGCTTTCACCAAGCCGCTCTGCTTGGTGTCATTTTGATGGTATTTCCTCAGCTTTTCCGCAAAGCCTAAATGCGTAGAGCTTAAAGCATTCAAAGAGTTTCTGTGTGCCGCAGACAATTATGATTAAAGAGCGAGAGTCGGGGATTATGTAACTGAGTCAAGCCAGTCGGGCAGCCTACAGAGTTTCAAATGATTTTGTCAAAGGAAGTGCAATTTAAAAATTGCCCTGGTCACTTTCTGCTTCACTTATTCGTACTCACTTATAAGCCAAGTTTACAATTGATGGCTAATTCAGTTTATAAAAAAATCATATTTTATTGTTGCTCGCTTGCAATTAGCTTCCTTAAGATTGGCTCAACTTGTTGCTGGGAAACCGAAAACTAAATCGGTGAAAATTGTCGAGGAAATTGCTGAAACTCCTTCGGATAATGTGAAGCCCCAGCGAAAGAGCAAAAGAGCGAAAAGAGTGAAAAGTCTGAAAAATCTATTAAATAAAAATAATTTAATTTAATTTCCGTTATTTATTTATGGTATTTTCAAACCGCATCGAAGCGTAATAGTTAACCAGCCCCCAAGACAAGAGAGCCGCCACAAAGTCATTCAATTTCCCAGCCTCCCCATGGCCCCTCTCGCCCCGTTTTAACGCGCTAATTAAGTGCGCAGGGCAAATAAAATGAGTCAAAAGGTAATTACAATGAATGGGCGGTGGCCAGACTCAAACCAAAGCCAATTTCATGCAACAATCAATCAAAAACCATTTTTAATTTTGCGTTAACAATTATTGTACTCGCATTTCATTGACGTTGCCATTGCTGTTGCTTTTGCCGTTGCCGTTGCCGTTGCCATTGCGTTTTATTTTATATTTTTAATATTTTTATTGGCCCGTTGTCGGTGATTTTGCACATCGCTCGTTAAAGTGTGTGAAGTAAATTGGAAAATAAAGTTAAAATTAAAATGCATTAATTGAACTGTGAAATTTCATAAAAGTGTATGAAAAATTATTTGAGCGTGCGCCAATGAGCACAACGTCAACGGACAAGAAGAAGAACAAGAACATTGAATTAATTGTCAGCATTTTAAGCTCATTTCAAGTCGCCAGCGCGAGTTGCACGTTGAATTTAATAATATATATTTAATACGCGAATATAATAATGCGTATTTCATAAGAGTTCGCTTATAAAGTTGGATAACCTTTAGTGATATAAGCCATAAACGATAACCTACTGGGTATCTCATAGTCGCGCACTCACAGCTGCAACGTTCTCTGTCGCAAATGAAAAACTGCAGCCACACACATTGCATAGACTTCCCCAACCACTTCCCATATGTCCAAATTGGGCGATTTCACCAGCAAGCAACTAATTTCGATAACTTCATCATGATAAGCAACCGCAAAATCTTACCGGAAAGTGTGTGTGCGTGTGTGAGCGTGCTGTGTGCTGCAATCTGCTGCTTTGGTGCGGCAACAGCCACGCCCAAAAGTGGCAAGCTATGCTCAAATCCATTCATAAGTCCATGTATAAGGCATTCAGTTGACTCAATCGCAGCTTGCCCCCTGCATAACATGTACAATTGTTGTTATTGCTCGCATTTGCTTTGCTTTGCTTTGCTTTGCGTTGCTTTGCAGCTTGTGTTCCTCGAGAGACCTCACACCGCAGCGAGAAGCAATTGAAATGTGTGAGCAGAGGGGGATGCAAGTGGACAGCCGGTTTATGGCGTTGGTCGCGACAACGACAACAATTAAAAAGAAATGCGCACAGCAATTGCAATTGCGGATGCCTGTGGTTCCCAATCCCCAATCGCCAGATCCCCCTTTCCATTGCTGCAGTGCACCTTTCGCTGCGTCAGTCGCGTCATTGTCGCGTGCGGTGGCAATCACATTGGTTGGTTTGTCAGCTTGGCTGGTTGGCTGGTTGGGCCATCAGGAGTTTGTTACACTCCGAAAAGGAATTTCGATGCGAGTTGATGAACTGTCCGTGTAACATGGACAGGAGGGGGCCCGATACGCCCCCGCTGCATTGGCTCTCGGACAAGTCGTGTAATCGGGCGCCTTAACTATTTTGGTTGTCATTAGCGCCGCAAAGTGGCAAACCGGCTGCCCGCCTCTTAACTTTCCAGGCAGCTCACCGCCAGGCGTTGTTATCATTGGCAATGATGTTGATTTTGTCAGCCAAACAGGTTGTATGGCCAACTCTTCAGGCCAAAATGTGTAGCAGAAGTTGCAGTACCCAACACCGCACAGCCATGTTCCGATTGCCATTGGCCAAGCCGACTTGCAGTGTCGTTGTACTCTTGATTTCCAACAAATACACCTGACCACAACGCTGCCAAGCCGCCAAGTCAAAAACATTGCATTGGGCCAATGTACGAAATGAAAACCGGAATCTCTTGCAATGCCCAGAGCGTCCTCAATGCCTCAATGCCTATAAACTGCAATGCCCGACCGTCTGCCGCGTCTGCCTCGTCTGTCTCGTCTGCCGCGTCTGCCTCGTCTGACTCGTTAGCGGCCTTTCCCTTTCAATGGCCACGTCGACCAGAGCAGCCTTCTTATTGATACTGATGTAACTGGATGAGCCTGCTGATCTTTAGCTTATGCAATCTTTGTTTGTGCGAGCTGCTGATCAGAGCCGTACAAAAATAACAGGATATCAACATTTATAAAGTCAAAATAAATTCATATCTGTAGTCGCGAGTAGCGAATAAATTACAAAAATTGTTCATCAAGAGTTCAAGCTAACAGAATCCTAGATATCTATATTATATATCACGATATCGAAGTGTAGCTGCATTTATTCGCATTTATTTACTTTCTGACTCAGTGAACCCACATTTAAAACAATTCAAATTTTGTATTTTGCAATTTTATTTTTAAATTGTATTTCTTGTTCATTTTATTATTTGTGATTTGTTGTTTGTTTTGTTTGGTTTTGGTTTTGTTTTGCTTCACTTTATGCTAAATTGGCTATTTTGTCTGTTGCTTTGTTTCTTAAACATGTAAATTTGTTCGGGCCGTTTTTGCAGATTTTTCTGGCTTAAATTTAACAGTTTTGGTTTTTGTTCCTTGCCCAAATGTTGAACTTCTCAATGCTATTAATTTATAGGGCAGGCTTTGCATTTATTATTGTTTTCTTTTCTTTTCTTTTCTTTTAGTGCGCCTTTGTTCTGACCCTTTTGGGCTAGTTTTTGCCCAATCATTTTATAGAACTACAAATTTGGTTGGTGGTTGTTACTTTATTTTGGGCCTATTACTTAAACCGTTGCTTATTGTATTCTCGTATTTTTGACTGCATATAATTATTTTATTTTGTTTTTATTTTCGTTTCAACACTGTTTGCACTTTGCGCTACAAATGAATTGAGAGATTTCGTTTCATAATATGTACGTTTAAAAATTAATTTGCCACATTTTCCATTTGGTTTTAGTTCTCACTTATGTACTAGGAATTATGGTATTATTCGTATGTTTGTTTTATTTGCTTGCTTTTATCATAAATAATATTTTTTAAATATTATCATAATAATTATTCATATAATAAATACAATATGCATTTGACCACTCTTTGTAATATGTTTTTATTATAATATATATACATATATATATATATATATATATATATATATATATATTTATATATACATAAATATATAATAATATACCATAATACCATAATTTGTTAATAATTAATTTTGTTAGTTAACATGACGACGTGTTTGTTTTTGCTTTGTTAATACAATTCGCAATTTTTGTTTATAAGAATTAAAACAAAATACTCTTAACTCAACTTTACATGGCACACACATAAATATCCATACTTAGTAAATGCTTATTGGCATATTTAATTCAGTTGAAATTATAACTTCACAATTGCTACAAAAAACGATTTTGTATTGTTTTTTGATTCTTATTATTGTGCTGCTGAATTCTTGGAATTCCGCGTAAACCTTCTGCGTATGCATTTTGAATTTTGCTTTAAATTGGCGTTTCGTTCTTCTAAGTAGTTTGTGTTGATTTTTACATTTATTTCTTAGACTAGTACCGCTAATGCCTTACTTAGTGTGTAATTATATGGCGCATACATAAAAGATACACATTATATTATATATATCCTTAGCTAAGATGCTCTATGAAATAAATTACAAAAGCTGTGGATTTATACATAAAACAGCGCGCAAACGTTCTGTTAGCTCTACTTGGAGTTTATGTTTATTATTTTACAATAGCACATAGTAATATTTTGTTATTTGTTGGTACATTCATATTTGTGTTGCTTATTTTTTTGTTCTTTACATATATTTGAGTTGTTTATTAAGGACATTTCCCCATGTGTGTCATGTCTTTGTAGAGTTCTTAGTTCTGACATTTATGTTGGTCTTCCATTTTTCAAACAACGTTTAACACTTGATATAATTATAATATTCTTCTGTTTTCTGTTCATTTTTGATTCGGAAACATTTATGTACATTTTGGAGGGTAATTTTGGAGCTAATGTTGTGTTTTTTATTATGTTTATGCAAGTTTTAAAAACCTTTTTTATATTGCGACATATCAAGTGTTCTTTAATTTGTTACAAAATATGTTGTTGGTCTTTGTAAATGATGAGAAATTATTAAAAAGCTTTTAATTTGACTTTTGGATGGCATAAAATAAAGGGAAAGTAATTTATTTTACGATTAAGAAACGCATTTAATTTAAACATTCATAGATTAATCTTTATCAATTATGTACTTACATATTGTTCTATTTTTGCCTGCTCAAATGCGCAAAAATGGAAATGGAAGGAATTTGTTCGTACCTGCTAGGTTTTTCTTTTTGCCTTTCATTTACATTAAAGTATATTTCAACTCTGTCGATATTTCTCTAACTCTAATTGCCTCAAAATATTTAACAAAATCAGTCACATTGCTTCTTTTTCAAAAAGGAACTTAAAGTACAATAATTATGGCTGAACTTTTAACAATAGGTAAACGCATCTTCTTGTGTTATTATATTTCTCTTCATTTAAAATTGATCAATTATCATTTATCATTTGGCATTTTGGCATTTAAGTTAAGCGCTTTCACTAGTACTACAAGTACATACACACGCACACACACATGCACACACACCGATACAGTCACAACAATTACAGTTACGAGTACATGCTACAGTATAAGTATTAAGTATTCGATATAAAGGGAATTACAGAGGGTGTGGGGTGTGGGGGGTATAGGATAGGAGCATACATATTTGGCTTTCAATAAGAGGGCTTTGGTGACAACTTAGACGCCTACAAAGTGAGTGCAGCAGTGTCCTTAGTGGGTCTTAGCTTAGGGATTCAAGATGCATAATTTCATTTTGATACTTTTGCTAATCGATTACACATACACATACAAATAGCTTTAGAATAATAGTAGATGTGGGCAGCAGCATATAGTAATACAGTAATACAGTAATACATATGTTAGATATAGTAGATACATGTATACGATTATGTGCTTAGACATAGTGGGTAGTTAATAGTGGATAGCTTTGTGAATGGCATGCGCGCAGTCCTACGCTCTTCCTTCTTTTCTCTCAATCTCTCTGTCTCTCTCACACACACGCACACTCATGTAAATCACACATACGATCGCATTGGCTACGTTTTCCTCTATCACGCTAAATGGCTTAAAGCTAATGGCATTGCAGCAGCGTAATACCAAACAGAGTCAACGCCAGGGCCAGCTCGAATCCCTGCTCGCTCGCCGTATTATTGCTGAAGACTGGGAAATGTATTTGTTCGGGTCGATTGAGCTCCTCCTCCTCGTCATCGTCGATGGTGTTGGACATTTGTCGATGGCGTTTCGTGAAGTTCACATTGAAGACGGCCTCAGCCACGCCAGTTGGGGTCGAAACAATGAAGTAGAACGTTCGTGGCACACGCTCGTGCATGCTGACGTATGTTAGACGAGCCTCCTTGCAGTAGGGGGTAGGTAGATCCTAAAGGAACATAGATAAACATATAAAAAAGGCCAATAATCAATTGGATTTAGCATACCTTAACGGAGTAGGCCAATACGGTGCTGCCATATTGATTTCCCGGCGTGAAGACGCGATCTCCGTGTAGCCAACGTGCCGCATGTGCCGGAGGATTCGCGCAAAACTCCACATTGAGGTGCAGTGGTGAGCCCGGGTATGCAACGGGTGTGGCATTCAACGCAACAACTGTGGGTGCACCTGGAAAATGCGAAAGTTTTGGATTAAACATTGCACATTATATACACATTTCTAATTCTCGGGCCATTATCTCGTTAGCAAGTTGTTAGATTTGTGTTAAGTCTTTAGCTGTTTGCAGATCTCCAAAGTTTGCGCTTCACTGAGCAAACTTACAAACTCTGAGCCGCTAATAGATGCCATACATCACAGTTGCTAAGTCAACTTGTACACAGCGCTGTACTGTCTGTGTCTAAGCAACCTTCAGACACATCTGTACCATTGCATCAGCTGCAATTAAAAGTGCTGCGAAAGTTTAGCGGCAACACTATCGCCACTAATTAAAAACGTATCACCAACAAAATGGGCCGCAAGGCGCTCACCGAGTGTTGGGCCAGTGTTGTGCAATATGCAGGGAAATCAAAATAAATACCCAACAACATGTCGTGAAGCGAAAAGTTTTTAAGAACGTCGAAACTTCATTAAAAAGTTTTCGGCAGAAGCAAACGAACGAAATTGTGGAACTTTTGTGGGTCACACATGTAGAGGCCCTGGTTTCCGTTTGGATGTCACAACGTTAGCCAACACTGTGACAATCCAATTAGACACATGTGCACTCCTGCCGCCCTCGTTGTGAGCATATTTAATTATCGAGAGGCACGAGCATTTTGCAATTTTCACCATCAGTCTGGCAGTTCTGGGAGTTGGTAACTCACGAAATGAACTTGAGGAACGGGCACAATGGCGGCTCGAACGCAGAAAACAAAATGGCTGAAAGTGTTAAGTACAAATCAGTGTACGTTGGGGTTGTAAAATCAATTAAAGCAAGTGAGTTCTTGGGGCATGTCTGTTGTGCGGGTGAGTGTGTGTGTGTGTGTGTGTTTGAAGCACGATACGAATGCTAAATTATGCGTTCATCGCCATTTTAAAATATTCAAAGGGCACCAGAGAAATCCACCCACAAAAAAACAATAACAACAACAACAACAACAGCAACAAATGCAATTTATTTGACAGCTTAAATTGATTTTAGAGCAGCCCTAAACACACCCATCACTCGAAGAGGGGTTTACGCTTCATATTGATTCGCAGATACTAAAGTGCGTTTCCCCCTCGCTCAGGTAGCATCTTCAGTACGGTGACGAGCATAGCCCAAGGGTCAGTGACTGCTCATTGGTGCGATTTTTAATTTGATTTAAGCATCAGACTCTGCATGAAATGAGTTTTGAGAGTCGTAATCGAATTAAGAGCGATCTAAATGATGGAGCAGAGTATCAAAATGTTCAAGGGCAAACCAAATGTAAAAGTGGGCGTGCTCTATTTCGATAGTATAAAAAGCGTAGTACACTCTTTAGCGATTATAGCTGATTGAAAGAGTTGCATTAGCAGAGTTGACTTGGCCTCTGTGTTAGGAAAGAGATGAAGTTCTGTGCTTGCAAGTGTTTTCACTGCACAATGTTATTCATTTCTAATGCTAACTATTTGAGATATTAATTGTAGAACTACAGTAAAACTTTAGTGCTTTACTTACTGAGGTCACTTCCTTACAGACTTCCTTTCATTTGCACAAATTGAATTTGCATGTTTAGCCTACTTTTAAGGAGTGCAAGGAGTGCCAGGAGTGCCAGGAGGAGTGCAACGTTTACGTGGCCCTCTTCGGCATTCAAATGTAAAGTAAAATTAACATTTAAACAATAACACCAAGATTGCATGTACTACAATTGTTGCTACACAGCACAAAAATAACAATAACAGTGAGCGGCAACCCTGGCCCAAAATAATAAAGTTTTACAGCTGAAAATTACTCAATTCCCGTTGCTCAGAAAAGTTAACTTAATTTTTGTAGTTGCCTTTTGTCAGCAAAGTTTCCAAAGAAGTGCAACAGCAACAGCAACAGCAGCAGCAGCAGCAGCAACAGCAGCAGCAGCAACAACAACAACATAAACAGAAACGTTTTGAAACACTTTGGCGGCCCATCGCCCAAGCGGGGCAGACGGGGGACAATACGAGAACAGCGCAAAACTGACAGGGTTGCAAAATATTTGCCGGGGATGGGCACTGGCGAGTGGAGGGGCTGCCGGATGTTGGCAAACTGCGCGCCCCATTGATTGCACGTTACTGAAAGTTGTATTTTTCTCTTTTAATACCCTGTAGCCACAGCGGCAAGAGTATTATAAGTTTACGTAAATTTAAAAGAGAAGACAACGTCTATGGGGGGCATCTCAAATGGGGTATCTATGCTCAAGCAGTTCAAGTTTATTTTCAATTTAGAAAAGTTTCCCACTTGTAATGTTGGAGCTAGAAGCGAAGATAATCAAATGATATTACCCTACTTAACTGGACTGAAAAAGACATGAATTGCTGATTCACTGTATAGAGTATCTTCTAGTCGTACAGCAATGTTGAAGTCACTGTTGGAGACGCACTGGAGTCGGCTGGGTGTAGAAAAAACAATAATGACCGAAAATAATTGAATTTTCGCATTCATTCGCGTGTTGCAATTACTTTGTTAGCCGCGCCCGCATTCCAACTTTTCTCTCTGTCTCTCCCTCTCTCTCTCTTTCTCTCTTTTTCTCATTCCCTATCTTTGTCCCCACTGTCACTTCGTTGATTTGTTGTTTTCCCATCTTATTGCATCACTGCTGCCCTGTTATTGTATTTTCACTGTGATTATTGAGCTCAACAAGCAACACAGAAATGGGATAAAATGAGGAAAAACGAAGAAAAAAGCTAAAAATTAATAGTATTTATTGAAATATATTCAGGAAAATATAAGAATTAATAGCTAAAAGCTGTAACCAGAAATAATCAAGTGCTTTATCTTAAATATAATATCATATATAGTCATTCTTAAGTGCACAGAGTTCACCCAAAAATCGCTAAAGTACTACGTGCTCTGGCTAACAATTTGTATGGCTTAGGCGTGCAAATGAAAACTTGAACCAGGTAAGTTAACCACATTAAATATTAAGCACTTGGCGCTTAGATGCCAAAAACTTGGCAAACTTCAAATAAATCTGAAATGCTTTGAAAGCCGTTAACTGTTTCGGTTGCTTGTCAACAAAATAATCTAAAATTCAATGCCAACGACAACGACAAACAGTATACAATTAATTCAATTAAAAGCGCCCCAAGGTGGGCGATCCAAATGAAAATGCGATAAGTGGTAAACCCAAGTAACTTCTTTAAGTGTCAGAGCACGTATTTGAATACCCTGTTTCCCAGTGTAAACGGATACAACAGCTTTGTGGACAGTGGCATCCTTCTTCCCAATGAAATGTACATTTATTTTAGCTGAAGCAGATTCTCGTTAATATATTTCAAATATTTTCAAGCATACTTTCAAAGATAACGATTGAAAAACAAATAGAAGGTTATATTGCAGAGCAGGCTTATGCCACACGGCGTTGAAAGATCGCAATGTTTAATTTTTGTATTTATTCATAAGGTAAATAAGTGTGTTGGCGTGTCTCGGAGCATAGGATATCGCTTAGTCAACCACTGTCAACTCTAGTGATTAGACCCGGTAGCCAAAGAGTGCAGGGGCTAATAAGTTTGCATGTAACAGGCAGAAGGATACATCTCCGAACCTAAAAGGAAAACCTATGCCTGATCAAGATCAACAGTCAAGTTGATATAGCCATAAACAATGAAGATAATAAGGGAAGAAATTATCAGAATAACATGGGCAGCTATAGGGGCAAACAGTTGCTTTAATTAGAACAGCGAGACACTCAAATAATAATTAATAATTAGCAGTTTAATATTATTTTATTTACATATATATTATTACTTTTTCCTATGGGTCCGAAAATATTAAAATGGTAGCAGAAGAAATAACAAAACATGAATGAATGCAAGAATGTAAGGAAATTGCTATCAGTTTCCACCGCTCTCTGCTCTCCTTCTCATCTAAGAGTAAACTATATTGAGATATTATTAAATCAACAAAAACTTGCTATCCACACAATATTTGATGTGATGAATACTTGAACATTTGTTTAGAGAAGTGTTTTCGACTGGAAATGCACTGCACTTGAATTTACTTTTGTAATTTAAACTCTTTATATTATGATATTCAATTATTATTATCATTAGTGAATACCGGGTCTTTTGCTGTCGAGCAACTCGACTGCAGCTCTCGCGTTTGTTTTAATTCTGTATTTGCAAATACGAGCAGAGAGCATTGAAAGTGGATTTTTGTTTATTATGAGCTGGCAGAATTGTGGGTAATTTTATTTGCTGCTTTGGCATTAAGTGCACACAATGTTTATTAATTATTCAAGGACCAAACACTGTGAGCGTGGTGCGGCATGGTGTAAGATGAATGCCTCCGAGATGCCTGGCGGGAGAATAAAGCATAGCAGTTGAATATTATGATTGTTATTTTCATTTGCTGCCTGTCGGAATGCCTGTTATTTTAGTAATTTGCTATGTTTATATAACTACGATACAATACAGCAGAAATTTGTATGCTCTATGTGTATTTTTTTCACTTCAACATTTTATATGTGTTGTGTTCTCTGCTGCATAGCAACTCGGACTTTTCATGGCTCTGACTGTTGCCCCAGGAGGATATTTTCGTAGTCTTTTCATGGCTTTAAGTCAAGTGAGCACCTGTAAATGTCTACTTTGGTTTTGTTTAGAATACTCTTCAGGGTCCTTAATCTTCTATTGCTGGCCAGATGCACTTTAATGTGTCCGAGTTAAGTCCCCATAGAAACTGAAGCTGAGCTTTGGCAATTGACAACTGAAGTGACCAGTGAGCATGTAAAGTTAAAGTTAAAGCAATAATAATATTTAAATTGAAGCATTATTGTAATATTAGGAAACCAAATAACTGAACTTTGTGCAGCTTTTGTTCATATATTAATTACCACAAACTTTACTTTGATTACTACATTTGCAGAATTCAGTTGAACATCCCTTGAAAGTCTTGAGAGCTCACTTACGTGTTATTAGAAGGGAATAAATAAATAAAAAGAAAGCAATTTATTAAATTTTCAAGTGTTAGCAGGGTAGAAACTTGCAACTTGTAAATTACACGACACACAACACAGGCAACAAAACTTTAAGTGGCACATGTGAAGCGATTTTTGGCAACTTGTGCAATTTGTATTGCCCGAATTGTAGAGTGTAGAGGCGGGGGTGTTGGAGGGGGTGGTGGTGGTGTTGGGGCAAGTGTTAGGGTTGGTTCATTCAAAGTTTCATCTTGCTGTATGATGCAAACACAAACTTTGTGGTACGACAAGCCAAGACAAGTTTAACTAGAGATGGGCACGTGAGCACGTATTCGGCACGACACGAGCACGTTACCTATTTACTTAAAGAGAATAGCTTTAATATTGATCTAAAATGCTTAAATATATTTAATATTTCAATTAAGTTTGACTAAATAAATTCTTTTGCTGGAAAAACTATTCTTATTCTATTCTATTCTATTCTTATTATTCTATTCTATTCGTGAGTTGAGCAAACACGTTGAAAGTCCATCTCTAAGCACATAGATGAACATGTATAAAATCTGCAATATCTACAAGAAGAAATCTTGACTGCTCGCTGCCAGGCAAAAGTTGCTGGCAACTCATTTGATATTGAAAGTGAAAGAGCATAGTTAAATATACTTGTACTACCGACCGAATGGCAACGAGTAACTGTTACTATTCACTATTACATGCTGGCTTAATTTGTGTTGACAACGCCAAATGAGGCCAGAGATGGTTGCGGCAAGGGTTGCACATGATGGACGCAATGAACTGTTGGTTCAGCACTGGCACTGGCACTGGCAGTGGCAGTGGCTGCAGTTGCAGTTCCATCTATAGAGGAATACGCTTTGTAAATTTTTAAGATTTGGGTTAGAGATATTTGCACAAATAAACAGAGACACACATTGAGTTGAAAAATATGTTCTTATATGGTCATACAGTCTTGTCACTTATTGCATTTCACCTTTACCCTCTTCTAGCTTTACATTTTTTCCCTTGTGGCCTCACAGCACCTAAGGTCGCTGGACAATCACGTTTAGCTTAATGTCTTGTTCGATCAAATTGCTTGCAATATATTCTATACTATACTTAAAGTTGAAGCTGTTTAAGGAGATTTTGCATAAGTTATCCTGTTAATGCAATGATAAGGCCAGGTTTGTTAACCAAATTGGTTGCAAAGTAAATATAAACAATAGCTACAGTTTTCCCAGTAAAAGCGTGTCAGGAACGTGCAATCAACTGACCACAGGAACGCCCATTGCTGCAATGTGGGGATTGTATCTCTAAAATGCACTTCATGGCGCCTCATAAAATTTGTTGCGAATGAATGAGGGTGTGAACGTTGTTGTGGCTGCCAGGCTACCAGTCAGTCACACACACGCACACACACAGATACACACACGCTCTAACAGTTACACAAACAGCTCGTTGCGATCGAGTGTGTGTGTGTGTGTCAGGCCTATGCTTTATAGTCTGACTTTTGACATTTTTATTAGCTTTGCGGCGGCGACGTTTAATTACTTTACGCGCTGCGTACAACGACAACAGCCAAAGCTACAGCAGCAGCAGCAACAACAACACAGAAGAACAACAACAACAACAGCAACAACAATGGCATTTTAATGCATTATCTGCAGCGGGGTCGATGTGCCTGTCATGGCAAATAGCAGTGACAATAACAACGGCACTCGACTGCACTGAAATACAATTAAAATTTGCATTTGAATTTTATTGCATAGCCTTAGGCGCTGTGGAAATTGCAAATTTTATGCGTGGGCAGCTTATTAAACGGCAATGTCGAACGAATTGTGGGTCAGCGGTTGCTAAACGAATCTCCAGCTAGGCAAATTATTGTTGAATGTTCTTACTCCCTGTTTGCTCTCTATTTGAGCTCTATTTCGTATCACAATTCACACAAACTGCGATTAGACTTATTTGTCTGCATATGAAATGGACATTAACTAATTTATTTAACATTTAGCATTTATCCTTCATCATCTCGTAGATATTCCTCTGTCTCTGTCATTAGTTTTAATCATTTAATTGGTACATTTGGTTGCTTTAGAACCGTCCATCCGTATGTCAATCTAGCCATCGTTAGAGCCAACATCAGTGTCGCCAGGCGACAAATTGCATTATTAATGCACTTCACTCTCACCCCCTTTTGCCTTAACCCAATCATCACTGTGCACTGGGCACACTGAGCACACTGGGCACATGGGCTCACCCGGCAGGCGTTTTGTATTCGGGGAAAAAATAGCTTTAGCAATTTCACGTAATCCACTTGAGACGACTGGCGGGTGGGCTGGTCCTGCTGTGGAGCAGTGGTTGCCATCATTATAAAGTGATTCAGTTGAAGCTGTGACGCTTATTAGTTGGTGCAACCAGCGCATGTGGCAGCCGCGGGGCACAATTGGTGGCCTGGCAAGGGACACGCAAATAGCCAATAGCTTCAAGCCCCTCAAAGCTCACAACCCTTAAGCGAAAGCTCAGCCTAACAGGCGATGTCTTGTGGTGCACAATTTGCATGCTCGAGTGTCAATTTCAGTTGCATGGAAATTGCTTTGTTAGAGCATTCAATAAGTTGTGCGTTTTTTGCCCTTTAAGCTCAGCTAACGACACAATTGAAGCAGGCAAAGAGTGCAAGAATGGACGCCGGAGGGGGTTGGTTCAAGTGCTCGGGAATTAGTTTTCATATGTTTACGCATACAAATGCGACCAAGTGACAGACGCTGCTCGAGGGCGAGTTGAACTGTCAGCTTGTTTTACTGCTTATATCCGGTCACGAAGATGTCCTGAGACGAATTGCGAGTTGCGAGTTGGGTTGAGGCGATGTGTTATGCTGTGTGTGTGTGTGTGTGTGTGTGTGTGTGTGTGTGTGTGGCCCGATGTGCTGGCGATGTTGCTGGGTTTGATGTTGCTTTCGGCGACATTGCGACGTCTCTTGGCGTCTATTTGCGCAACTTTTGCAACTCATTTCCGCTGCAGTTGCAGACAGTCACCCCCCCATTCACTCCCACAGTCATAAAGTCAGCAGCACACACAATATGAGTATTTGACTGTATTTATGTCTGTCTCATTCCCTCTCTCTCTCTCCCTCTCTTTCATACGCAACATGGCTATCCCTCAAAATGATTTCTGTAACTGTTCGAAAAACTTTTTACATGGGGCATTTCGGGTCGGGCGGCTATTTGCTGTTCAGCTGACAACTTCTCTGTTCAGATTTTAACTAACGACGGACGACATTTACTACAAACACACACACATACCCACACACACAGAGACACACAGACAGTAGCTCCGCGACACATATGGAAAATTATAATTTAGTCAAGTTGGCAAGATGCCTTTTTTAGTTGCCCTCTCTTTATCATCCTTTCTCTTTCTTGCTGTCTCCCTTCTTGTCTGTCGCTCTCTCTAGCTTTGTGTGTTTTGTTAGAAAATTGAAGCGTAAAAATTAATGCTTGGTTGAACTTGTGAAAACGACAACACACACACACACACACACCAACACGAGCCACAGAACAGAATTGTACAATGAGTGAGAATTGGGAAGAAATTATTCAGGCAATTTTTCAATAAGTTTATCAAATATGTTCCTAAAAAGCAAATAACTTTTATGTATTTCAAACAATGAGAACAAATACCTCTTTACATTGTTCTGTCCGCACGGAAATTGGTACAAAAAAGTTGCAAATAGGAAATTAAGCTGGTTAGCAGTGAAAAAAAAGATATAGAAATGATGCAAATGAAATTGTCTCCTCGCTGATCTCAGACTCTATCAGAGCTCTCTATTGCAATCAATTGATTTGGATTTTGCCAACTTCCTTATGACAACTGCAAGTTTATTTTTTATTAAAAAGCACTTGAACTATTAAAAATTTGTTGTAAATTCCCTGGGGTTAAACATGTTTTATTGCATAAACTTTTTTATTTCTTTTGGGGTTTTGATGAGAAACAGCGCTTTGAAGTTTCGACGGCTTTCAGCTTAATTTTCATTTCATTTCATTTGCGGCTCAGCAACCCTCGCAAAAATCCATTCAGAAAACGTTTATCTAATGCTTAAGATCGCGATTGAGGACTGGGGGATAGAGATGAGGTGGTGTGTTGGGATGGGTGGTGCGGGGCTCGTGCCGTAAACATTTAACATGCAATTTGGCGCAGCTGCTGTAAAAAATTGAAAAGAACTCATAAATTGCTATTTAAATGAGGCACAAATGAAAAACGCCAAAGGAGGAATCATACACACACACACACACATTCGAATAGAAGTGCTTTCTGCTTTTGGCCATGTTAGTATACCCAGCAGAGCGTTACCTAATGAGTAGAAACAATGCAATATTTGCCAGCAATGCGCCAAATTTCACAGCAAAAATTTGACAAGAAAAATAACGCGTGGAAAATGAAAAAACGCCAATGAAAATATTTACGAGCTGTGTTGCGTGAATGGTGTGTGGGTGTGTGTGTGGGTGTGTGTGTGTAGAGGGCTGTTGTTTCGGCCTCATATGTTGTGTGTATGTTGATCAAAAGGCAAGCGGCAAAGAGGAACTTGCACATAACAAATTAGCATGCATAAAACAAGGCCACCACATCCTCCCGCTGCTGCTCCCCCTCCCCCGCATTGTGGGCGTTTCACTTGCTCAAGTATACATGACATGTATGTGTGTACATACGTGTGTGTGTGTGTGTGTGTGTGCATAAAGCAATATTTATGCTCATATACGCATATTTTTGGAGATGGCGCAGAGTCTTAGCCTCCTTTCTAAATTAAGCTCGGAATATGCGTGGTGCTTTTATTACAAATCAGCGAAGAAGCAAAAGCGAAGCCGTCAAGAGGCTGAGGGGAGGAACAGAGAACAAGGAACAAGGGAAAAATGTTTGGCATTGGTGAATTGATGTATTGTATTGCACAAGGCCGCAAGACTTAAGAACTTCTCGTTACGCTTGCTTTGTAATACAAATTCCAAAAGAAATCATTAGAATGGAGCCCAACAATATCATCATTGTTGTGCTGCAAGATTAAAATGAACAAATGATGAATACAATTAAAAATATCGTATAATGGAAGCATAAATTGATTCTATATGCAATCAGCAAGTATGTAGTTAGGCTCAGACTACTAAAGCGCTGTTATCAACATTAATAAATATGAATTATTCAATATTTATAAAGAGCAGATTCCAATGAATTTCTTTGGTAATTGAAGAGCTACTAATGACTATGACTTATCAGAGGACAAACTGCAAAGGGAATCGGCAAACTCTGATTGCGATTGCCTGCTAAGATAACAATCAAAACGCAAATCCAAAAGTAGGACGAGATTAATTGCGAAATCCCCACCGAAAAGGCCAGAAGTGAGGGGAAACTAAGGTAAATGAATTGCCAGTTCAATGACTTCGTTCAGTTGGCTTTTAATTAGTTGGCTGCAAAAATGTGCAATCGCAGAATCGTAGAACTCAGAGAGCAAAGATTCCCACACACTTACACACACAGAGATAAATATGAAAGATGTTCTTTATTCTGGGTGCATAGAGAGGGTTGGAGAGGGGGACACAACATACAGTTCGCAGTGTTGTTTGTTGGCTTGAAACGCTTCGCTTAAGCATCTCGATTTATGCAACAAATACGTAAGCATCAACTACTTGTATATGCAGTATATTTAAGGGAAAAATAGAGAGAGAAGTGAAGCAGCAGGGGAAATGAAGTGATGTGAAGAGAAGCGTTGGGAAGGGAAGAGAAGGGCAGTGCGCAGGGGGGAATAAAATAAATGTGCATATGAATTTTGAAGAAAAGGCAAAGTCTTCGCGGCTGCTGCCAATGCAAAAGTGCACTTACTTACCAACACACACTCGCACACACACACGCGCACACACACTCGCACACACACACGCGCACACTAGCTAAATTTATGCTTGTGTTAAAGTTTCTGGTGCGTGTGTTGGCCAAAAAGTTTCTGCGCAAAAACTTGAGCAACAGCAGCTGCAAAAATTTTCAGCACTCACACAAATTAAATAACAATTTTCTCTCACAATTTCGCAACGTTTTCGCTTTAGCTTTGGCTTTCGTTGAGTTTCCTTTACATTTCTTTTTCCCACTTTTTTTGTTGTGCCAAACGCTGTCGTTAACTTTATGTGGGCGTCCTTGTTGACAATGCATGGAGACGTTTGTGGGTAGAGCGGAGAGGGGAGAGGAATGGTGTGGAGGTATGGCTAAGTCTGCATATGTTAAGTGGCTGCTTGCAAAGTGTCTCAGTAGACTTTTTCGCTACTTTTTAGCCCACAATTGGCTCACAGTTAACTCCCAGCTGACTCCCAGCTGGCTCCCAGTTAGCCGCCATGCGGTTAGTGTTTTGTTTACATTTTACATTTGAAGTAATTTAAACAGAATTCAGCAAGATCTTCTGCATTTTCCACACACAAAAAGGGAGCATTTTTTTTATTAGCTGCAAAGTGCACTTTAATGAAGAAATTGCCGCTTGCTCTCTCTGCATAATTTATAGCAAAACTATTTGACAAGAATGTGGCACAGAATGTGGATTGAAGTGAAAGCATGTAGACTGAAGTAAATGAAAAGAAGAAATTCTAAAAATATATTCTATAATTGATATACAACAATATTTACTTAAAGAACTAACCAAGACAATTACTTTAAGCGTTATGTAACTGAGCTTGCTTCTGACTAGCAGTTGAGAGTCTGCTCAACTTGCATTTCCTTGCAGTTAACTCTCGAGATAATTTACTGTTTATCACTTGGGTAAATTTATAAATTTTATTATCCATTCTCCCTTGAACTGCAAGACTTGCAACAATTGTTGTAGAGTTTCTTTTCTTGCTTGTGATGCTTCTTGAAATTGTATATTATGAAAGAACCGGAAACTTTGTAGACCGAGAAACTTGTTCTCTTTTGCACTATTTTCACTATTTTTACTATTTTCACAATTTTCACTATTTTCACTGTGCAGCTTTCGAGTTTTGTGCCATTTTCTTTTAGAATTTTGTTTAATTTTAGAAGTAAACACAAATACAGGAACGGACTCGTGTACAGAAACAGTGAAGCCATTTTTCCCAGGGGGTTAACATACACAATTTCTGACTTGTCTGACTATCTTCCCGTTCCCCACTCCCCGCTTTGACTTGTAGTAAATTTAATCTCTTGTGAGCCAGTTGTATATCTATTAGTGTGTGTGTGTGCGTGAGCTTCAGGTTTACAGCATTTTCATGCTGCTTGTTTCGCATCTTTTCACCTGCTGCACCTCTACCTGCTCTACCTGCTGTCTCTCGCATATCCCATGTCCTGTCATCTTTGACTCCTCATCTTGTTACCAGACAATCCTTTCTGGCTGCCACTTGATAAATATGACTATTTCACGCTGCCAGAAACTGACTTCCCCCCTGTTTCCCTTCAACTTGTTTATGCACGTTAAGCGTTGGCACCAACGCCTCAGTCATCTTTTACCAGCTCTCCATGTCAGTCTGCCTTGGAAGCTAGACTCCTAGACTCCTGCACTCCTACTACTGTATCCTGTGCTTTGCCGTGGTACTCACTGCGTATTTTGTTTATACAACACTCAATTTCGCAGTTCTAATGACAAAATGTCTTACCTTCAAATTGTATGCGAGAGAAGCATTAGTTGGAAGTGTGTGTCTGTATCTGTGTGTGTGTGTGTGTGTGTCTGTGTGTGTCTGCATCTGTATCTGTGTCTGTGCATATGTTGTTCTGCTCTCTAGATGACCTCTCCATCCGCTTGACGCTCACTTGAGCGACTTGTTTGATTGCTTTGGCCACAGCTTGGGAGCAACTGTGAGCTGACATGTTTGTATTGCACTCGAGGGTTCTAAGTCAGGCTGGACTGACTGTCAGCTGCCATTCGCTTAACCCACCAGGAGAAGCAGCTGAAGCACTTGCCAAGTTTTATTGTCTCAGTGTCCACTTAGATTTCGCCTCAAGACAACTTAATGCTCATCGCGTTGTGATGAGAGAACGAGAGAGAAAAAGAGAACGACAGAACGAGAGAAGAAGAGAGATACAGAGTGAAAGAGAGAGAGAGAGAGTTGGAAGTGTCAATATGAAATCAAAGCGTTGGGATTTTCTCTAATTTCCGGTCGCATGATTCTGCCATTTTTCTTTAAAATTCGAACACGTTGACATTGTCAGCTGAACATTTTATTCATGGCGTATGCGTAATATTTCCATGCCTGAGCGAGAACTGATTGGAATTGGCTCTGCCTTCGCTGAGTCATCAATCATGCTTCGTTTTTACACACACACACACACACACACAGGCAAAGATTTGACAAGTGTCAATGTGACAAGATTGTGCAGAGAGAGAAGGGAAGAATGAGAAGTCCTTGGGCAAGTTCCGACAGTCAAATGCTAAGTAAATGTTCAAGTTTTGACAGCCAACGTTGGCTAACAAATATTATAAAAAGCAAAAGGCGCCAAAGTTGTTCCATTGTTTTGCAATGTTCTGAAAACTGCTGTCAAAGTTTTTAATGTTTTTCACTCGGCTCTGTCACCTGCCAAACCCGAAAAGTAGGCTACAGAAATTACTTGATGCTGTAACAGTTGCCTGGTAAAATACTTCCAATCTAATAGTTCTTATACTTATCTTTGTTATAAATATATTTAAGATATATAGACATATACGACTGTAATTTAAAGTTGTTTATATTCAGTTTAGTTCGCAAATCAATTGCTAATTGCAGCTCAGTTACTTGAGAGAGAAGTCTACCCACAGAGAAGGCTTTTCGCAGAGCTCTTTATGGCAACAGCAAGACCAATTTAACAAATTGATATTCATGAAAAGTTCAAATTTGACTTACCCTTGACAGAAACGATGACATTTTGTAGGACTTCGAGCTTTTTCTTATTGGCCAGAGATTGGCCCACACACTTGTAGGTGCCCGCATCCTGGTACATGACATCTTTCAGCGAGAACTGTCCCGTTGGCTGGGAACTGCCATAGCCAAGGCCACGCAGTCTAGCCGAGACAGGATCCAAGTGCGACCAACATCCCAGGGAGCCTACAGAGAAAGAGAATGAGACAGAGAATGAAACAAGGACAGAGACAGAGCAGAAAGAACATTAAAGTCATTGCATAAATCGACTCAGAGCCATTTCTAATTTAATTAATTGACTTTGGCTGGCACACAAGTTCTAATTTCTTTAATTGATGCGTTCCGAGTCGTAAACAACAAAACGCGTCCACTTCCATTTGTAAAGGAAGGCAACCCCCCTCGCTTCTACTGCTCCAACCAAGCCCCCATTACCATTCCTGGCCCGTTTGTCTTACTGTATTTGGCGACGGCCTAAAAGTGAGCAAAGTAAATTGCACGCATAATTAATTTTCAATTGTGCTAATTAATGAATAGACCTCCACGCATTCTGCGACTCGTGGACTCTTCGATCTCCGCCTCAATTAGTGTAACAAAATGTAAAATTTAATTAGATACCAGAAGCATTTCTCATTCACTGTTCATTTCGCGCCATCCACTGTCATCAGCTTTTCGCATTTCCCGCAAACGCTTTGATCTATTTGGTGCCGCGGGCGTTATAAGTTTGGCTTTGAAATGTGCTTACCTTGCGGACATTGCAGTGTCACGGCGCCGCCAAGTTGCACCTCCAGCTGGCCCTTGTTGGGATTATGCGAGGCAGCTGCCACGGAGACATCCTGATCATCGGGCTCCGATGTGACATCCACTGAGTCATCTGCAGAGACAGAGAGAGAGAGAGATAGATAAGTACAGGGGAAATGTGTGAAAATTTATGAATATTTGAGTTTTGGTCTGGCGCCACATCTGCCAGAGCATAAAATATGATAAGCTTTCAGCAATTGTCAATTCTGACAATATTTCAATGACAAAACCGAGTTCAGAGGTTGGCAGTTCCTCAGCAGCCAGCTTTAAGCAATACAAATTGCGCTGCCTTCACAGGATGCGGGTGACACTTAGGATGCTGGCAAGCACCTGAGTCGGTCCTGAGACGGGCATGCTTGAAAGCTTGAAAGCAACACAATGAGTTGGCACTTCCCATTTACATGATTTGACTGGCTATTGAAGCTCAGCGGCAACTTAAAGAGCACATCGCTGCGCAGGCAGCTGGAAAATTGAAAATTCACATAACTTTGGCTTAAACTCAATAATTTCATCTTTATCGTAAAACATCTCTGACAACAAGAGCTAACGACACCAAGCAGAATTATGGATAAATCCTCCCCATTTGCATGTGTTAAACGTATTCACAAAACAGGGTATCTCCCCCAGCGACTAGTAGAACAGTCTGCCATTGCTTAATAGAAACAAGAATGAAAAGCAAAGACATTACGATGCTTCATTCTAATTTTGTGGCCTGAAGAAAATGACATCAAATTTATGCGACATATTCATGCTGGGCACGAGGGGAAGCTCGTAACTGGGAACTGTGTGTCTGTATGTGTGTGTATGTGTCTTTGTGTGTGTGTGCGTGTGCGTGTGCTTTAAATTTCAAGCTGCTTTTGTACCACATACTTTATGGCGCTGTTCATATTACGTATAAATTACAATTAACGTTGACATGCGCCTAAAAATATGCAATGTGCGGCTTTTGTTTGAGACCGGATATCATAACAATATGTTGCCAAGTGGCTGCTCGGGCAAAAATCATGACAAAGGACTCAAGCAAATTGTCTCAACGTGTGTGGGTCGTCTTCAAGCCACGAACTTGGGTCACATTCAAGTCCGGCAATTTGTGGATGCTTCTCCTCCTTATTGCTCAAGGAACAACATCGAACAGAATCATATATTGACGCAATAGATCTGTGGCGTCTCTGAGATCGAGGTGCTACTGTAGATAACAGACAAACTTGTATCTTCAGGTACACACACACATTATGAGTTGAGTAAAGATGAAAGAGACTACGGAGTGCCAAAGTAACAATTAATTCTGATCTCAGCGACTTTCCACCCCTGCCGTGGAAAGCAACCCTTGCGCATATTACTGCTGACAATAGCGCAATAAAATTTCTGCAAGTTGTGTAGAACAAAATCACAAAGCTATAAACATTTTTATTGTTTGAACATCGACAAGCAAAAACGGCGTTGCTTAAACCGACAAATTGAGGGACTTTAGGTATTGCTTGTTTCTTCTCTCTCACACCCTCTCTATCTATCTATCTCTCTCTCTCTCGCTCGCTATCCGTCTGTTTGCTTCCTCGCCCTTTATCTATTTTTTTTGTCTTCGCTTGCAAACAGTTTTCGATACTCGCGGGCTGTTTGCAAACAAAAGAAAAGAGCTTAAGATGAGCACTTCAAAGGAAGACAGACAGACAGTGAGACAGACCGATTTAAAGCAATAGAAAAATATTAAATAAAAAAGTAATAACATAATTTGATATTTGAAAATAGTTGGAAGTTGAGGAAAGCAGAGTGCGGTAACTAAAATTGTCAGATAAATCGGAAAAGAGAAGGTAAACTGTGCCTATACTTGGATTGAAACGCTTTTCCCTACTTTAAAATTATCTGAAAACTGTTAGAATACTAATAAATAAATCTAAGTCACCATCCTTTTAAATTAAGTGTTGCTCTTAGATAATAGACATTCTCGATTCCTCGTTGAGCTGATTGTCGAAATGCTTCGCTTAGAATAATTTTACAGTATACACAAATTACGCATAACTCGTTGCAATCACTTAAAACTACAAGTAATTCAGTCAATTTCATTCAACGCTTTTCCAATTTCCCTCTCCACTCATAATTCCCAGCACTTACTTTATGCATATGTATATTGTTCGATGGCCACTCATAAGTACGTAGAATTCTCCCCCAATAACCAACAAACATAAACATATATTAAGGCAAAGAAACGCAAAGAAAAGCAAAGAAACAAAGGCAACAAATAACTGCAAGTAACGCCCATATGTTGTTCGAAATAGATATAAGGAGAATCCAAAGATGGGGAGCGGGGGATTTCTTCGCGAAAGCAGAGGAAAAAACAACGCAAACAAATATGAAGAGCAAACAATAAACACTAATGCAAACAGAAGAAATCAATATGCCACTCACGCAGGCAGAAAGAGAGAAAGAGATACAGAGAGACGGAGAGATAGAGAGACAGAGCGATAGACACATAGACAAAGGCAGCAAATTCACGATGACAGGCGGTTAGAAAGGAAGAGTGTAGTATATTAAGTCTCGCCATGTTCTCGCCACCAATAATTAATCATAAAGCATCAACATCAGCATGTTGAAGTTGGCTTTAAGTAGAGCCTGCACGGCCGGACAGCCAGACGGAGTGTTAAGTGTGCTGGCTTGAGTTGGAATTGAGTTGACTTGGGTCTGTTTACGAGTCTGGGTCTGTTGCCTGCCAAGTGCAGCACAGCCAGAGTGCTCGAATCGGTCGAAAAAGTGTTTGGCAATATGTTCACACATCCCTGGAGCGAAGAGTGAAACTCTGTTTCTGTATTGAATACAGCAAAGTGTCGCTGTGTACAGATTAAATACTTCTTAACACACTTAAATATTTGCACTTTTTTATCAAGGACCACAAGTGGAATATTTACTTATATAGTAAAGTAATTAACTAGTTTTCAGTTTTCAGTACTCAGTATTCTCATTATCAGCAAGTCTTATTTTTGATGAAGCGAGGGTACAAAAATGCATCATCATATTTATTCATGAAGCTTCATCTTCGGCATCAGCAGAGGCAACAATCAGCTTAACTTACAAGCTTCATAAACAGCAAGCGGAAGCAACAAAGCTGATGCAACGACCACTCGAATAAGGCAAGGGAAAAGCAGTCTGCAAGGAGAGGAGGGGGGCGGACTGGAGACAGTTACTTGTCTTGCGAAGTGGAACTGGGTGGGTGCATTTGATTGCGTTTGTGTCTTGGTTATACATTTTAATTTTTTGTGCTGTCTGAACTTGCATAGAACGAACGAGTATTTTCAGCAGCATTTTTTGCAATTTGCCTGCTGCTGCTTTTGTTGCTTTTGTTGCTTGCCGAGTGGAGCTTATGATAGGGTAAAAAGCAGAAGGGGATTGGTAGTTGGTTGGCTGGTTGGCTGGTTGGATGGGTTTCGTATTCAGTATACGATTAATTTGCAATGAGCTCAAATTGAAGATGATTGCAGTGGATGTGCTGTGCACAACAACAAGTTGTGTGCGGGGAGGGGGAAAGCACAAGCGGAAGGTACGTGGATGAACTTTCGATACGAAGGTAATGTCATAATTGTGCTGAAGAGGAAGGGGGGCTGTGAAAAAAGCAATGTCTTATCTCATGCGCTACTCTCTTCAGAGTATTATAAAAGACAATCAGGGGACTCTCAACACAAATGTTGACACAACTGTTCGATTGAGAGTTTACAAATTATGTGTGCTCTTAAAAAACTAATAGGATACGAGTAAGCTGCTCTCGTTCAAAGGATATAAATAATGGCTATAATGAGCATTTAATATATATTTAGGGGCCCAAGCAGAGAGAGAGAAGTAACATAAACGAAATAAGTTTAGCGTTTTATTTGAAATAACAAAGAAAAAACAAGTCAAATAAAATTTAATGGCAAATCTTCTACTGCTGCCTTCGAAACCAATTCCTTGGGTACTCCGACTCTGGCTCTCCATGAGGCTCAAGGACAAACACATAGTGAAATGTAATCGCTGGCCATAAGAACAAAAGCGGCAAACAGAAAACTAATAATCATGCGCTCCGATAAACACAAAATTTGAAATGGACTCGAGAAGGGGCAGCCACAAAAAAATGCTCCACATCACGTTGAATGAGGCGAACTTAACGATAAAGTAAGGATAACAAACGCGATAACCAGCATGAGGAACGATAATATTTAATATTACCAAAGAGCTTGGACATTTTGGCGATTAAGTTAAGTCGTAAGATGTAAGTGTCCAGCAGGGGAAAGTGCGTGCATAATTAAATGTTATTAATAATTTTCCATCACAATTTACAATTGGACAACCGTTTATTATGTTTAACATCTTACATGACTCTGCTTAAAAGAACTTCGCACAAGCTGATTTGATTCGAGTTTCAAACTTATCGATTTTAGTTTAGGCTTTGCTTTGCTAACACTTTTGTAAGCCAAGGCTTTTACTAATTGCACTTTATTAGCCCAACAGTGCAAACATGGTAGAAACCACTCAACATTAATTAGCCTCAAATTGAACTTTAACTCATTAATGAGAATGGCAAACAAACTCGCCAACGCCAACACCATTGCCGCAGTCGTCACATACTTGGGACTAAGCCCGGCTACATATCGATAACTTTGGCCAATTACAGATGCGTCTCATTCACTGTCACTTTTTATTTCCCCGCCTCTGTTCATGTACGTGTCAAATTAGCGACGTTTTAGCAAGCTCACTGCGTCCGTAAACCGTTAGTTTGTCCCTCGTCCCTCGTCCCTTATCCCTTGCCACACGGCTAGCGTCTTTCGGCCGACATCTCACATAGCCGGCAAATCAATCACATGAAAGTGGCCAGCAAAAAAGTTGGGGAAAATACCTCGAATTGCCTACTTTTGTAATCGACGAGGAGCGTCACATCGCATCGCATCGGATCCCATCGGATCCCATCGCATCGAGTTGTTGACTTTAGCCTTTAGTCCAGCGCATCCCTAAGCATGTCTTCTAGTTTTTGGGCAATGTTCCGCGTGGGACACTGATTGCTTTTTCATTGCATTTCATCAGGCAGCGCTGCCGTGTTGTGGAAAATCAAAGTTTTTCTTTTGCTGTTGCTTTTGCTATTGCTTTTGCTACCTGCGCGAATTTTGCGGCTCAGTGGCTAAAAGATTCTGCAGCAGGGCTAGAAAACATATCGTCAGCAATTAAACGGGCATTCAATCGTCTGACTGCGTTTCAGTTTTTTCTTCAGTCTACGTCTGAGTATTGGATGAGTTTTTGTTTTCATTCGATGGCTGCGGATTTTAAAATCAAAATGCTATTTTTGCCTCTCCTTCTCCTGCTCCGTTTTTCTATTCGGATTGAGGGATTACATTTTACAGTTTTTTGTCGGTTTTATGTGTGGCGCAATTTATCAAAGCTCTGCAGCTGGTTTGCTAGTTTATGACAGCTAATCCTCACATACTAAATCTTATAGATATTGCGCTAAACTCTATCTACACTCGCAGACAAATACAAATATATAAAGACTGTCATAAATTGACTGGATGTGCGAGGTACTTTAATCGCACTATAGTTTACAACTGTTGCCAGAGTTTGATTTGCCATTTGGCAGTTTCGTAAACGTTTTACAAATTGATTTACGTGCTTAACATGTTGCCAGTCTCGTTTTGGCAGCCCCTCTAAGCACACATATCTCACAATTAGATTTCACTGCAAATTCAACAGCAAAAGTTTTAACAGGGCATCCGCCCTGAAATGGCGAGGGGGCGGGGCAACATGGAACATGGAACGTAGAACGTGGAACATTGAACGTAGAACGAGAACGAGAACGGCATCCAAGCCGTGGCTGACACATCAATCATCGATAAATGCCGATATGTCGAGCCATCAGTCGACGCGAGGGTTGATGTGTACTTTCCTACGCGCCGACTTCACTTCTTGGCCTCTTTGGGAGATTTTATTTTTATTAATAAAGCATTTGTTTTCCCATAATGAGCAACGACAGCCGCCTGTCAGGATTCTTTTCGGTTTCTCGCCATTTTCTTGGTAATATAAAATAAAAAGAAAACAAAATATAGAAAATGGGCAAAAAAAAATGTAGGAAAAATCTCTCCCCTGGGTCTGCTTTGGCTGGGCGTGTGGGTGTGCCGTGGGTTTGAACCGGGCATGTTGTGGAGGCTTTCTCGCTGGGACTCGCATAAAAAGTGGAAACACTTTGTCAAGTTGTTATTACCAATAATTTTTTTTTTTTTTGTGCTTTTTTCTTTCTTTGCCTAGTCGAAACTGCTGCCATTTGCTTTTGTTGCTGCAACTTCTGCCTCGGGAGGCGTCTGTCAGTCATTCTCTGTTTGTCGTGATTGATGAGCGCTTATTTTACGAGCTTTGTAAGTTTATTTTGGGTGGACGCAGTGAATAGTATATTTTTGTGGGCACAAGGGAAGGCTGATCTTCATTTTGGCACCTTTCTACACCTAGGTCAATGCTGAAAGCGCCTTCAATAAATGGAGCTTTCTCAATAAATCATAATATGTGATTGAGAATAGAGTTCAAGGCAATGTCCATATAAGAAGATATATTTTAAGAAAGATACTCGAATTTACTTCTATCTAGAGATGTTTCACGTAATGAGGCTGAAAATTGCTTTCACACCAAATACACACACTGGCATTTAGACAAGAGAAAGGGAAACAATTTTAGCTGCCTGCTTTTACGCAAAACAGCAACAATATTTGCAAACAAAGTGGCGTCTGTCAGCGACATAAATTCAATAAAAATATTTACAAGCATTAACACACGTTCAGCGCATAAAATGTGTATTAAACACACTGAGCACACTCCTCAGACTCAGATCTACACCCGCAACAGCAAAAAATAAGAGAGAATATTGACAGCAAAATGGCGCGTAAGCATAAATAGTGAGTTTCGGTGGGGAATGGAGGATAGGTAGATGGGGAGATGATGGGACAGAGGGTTGACAACGCTGCTGCTGGCTTTCAGCACCCGCTCAATGCCAATGCCATTGCCAATGCCAATGAAATTTGCTACATTTTGCATATGGGGGGGCAGGGGAACTGCTCAAAGTACGCAACAGCAGTGGCATCATCAGCAGCGCAACCCTCAGCCAGGACGAAATCAAGAACTGTGAACGAGGAATGGCATTGCGACTAGGATGAGGATGAGGACACTCACATTCACGATGGGACGCACCATGTGCGACTGTCGTAAAACCCACTTAGCATTTTTGGCAATTTTTTTTAGCATTTTTTTTTTGGCAGCGCCACCATTTTGATTACATGCGAAGAACTAATGGCGAAAATATTATCACGCGCCATTTTAAAGGCAATTTCACGCATACGAGCTCTAATTTATATCAAGTACAAGTGTGTACTCATACTTACATCGTACACTGAGGTAATAGCCAATCGACGAGTATTGAAAGTTGAGATGCCGAGATGTGCACTTGTACCAGCCGGAGTGCTCTCGCCTAATGGAGGTGAAGTTGAGAAAGCCATCGCCAGTTTGAGGCACCTGTAAATGGAGCAGATGAAGAAAACGATAAGAGAGAGAAATAAGATAAATTCATTTGGAGTAGAGCAAATGAGTTTCGGACTTATGCGTAAACAATTTTTGGTAATTAAGCCAAGGCAAATACTTTGTCCAAGCACTTTTTCGCGATAACTACACGAAAATCCATTTAAAACTTGCTCCTTGCCGAAAAATCCGAATCAGAATCCGAATCAGAGCTGCAGCCAGAGTTTGAGCCAAGGAATGGGCTTACGTATGCATAAGTTTTATAAGACTCACCGGTGTGTCACCATCGTCCTTCTGCCACCGCGGAGTGCTCGGCGGATTCGAGTCGACATCGCACTTGAGGCTAACTTCGATGCCTTCGCGCAGCGGATAACCAAAGCCAGGTGTGCGAGAGATGGCAAACGAGGGTGTATCTGCAAAGGGGATGAAAGGCGAATAAGAATGGAATAACACACAGATACTCTGCGATTTTCGGTTAGTAGTAGTTCGCCACATCTCTCTGTTGTCTGCTGTCTACTGTCTGCTGTCTACTGTCTACTGTCTGCTGTCGTATGGCGACTGGAGACAGGAGACCGGAGACTGTAGACTGGCGACTGTGGAAACATCTACAAAATAGTTTTTTAATTAAAAAATTACGACACAAAAATAAACGTCGAGCGAAAGAAACTTTTATAATTAAACTGAATGCAAATGAGTGTTGGCTATTTGATGTTCATCAGCACCGCAAAACTAACGACTATAGACACTGTTTTCCTTTGGGATTCATCTTTGCGAAATTCATGTGCAACGAAAAAATGTGAAAATGAAAAGAAAAATAAAAGATTTGAGAACATTTTTAACAAACTATTGCAGCTTCTAAGATAAAATGTGTATCTCAGAAGTTAAAAAAGCGATCACGTTAAGGATTAACATTTCAGTTAATTACATTTATATTTAGAATGAGTTTTAATTGGTTTCTTATTATAAATTAACAATATAAAGAAAAATAAAAGATTTGAGAACATTTCTAACAAACTATTGCAACTCTAAGTTAAAATCTGTATCTCAGAAGTTAAAAAATATGATTACGTTAAGGATTAATATTTCAGTTAATTACATTTATATTTAGAAAGAGTTTGGATTGGTTCAAATCATAAATTAATAATATAAAGTCTGCAATTATTTAGTTATGAATGGGTTGCTTTTATACCTCATTACAAATATGTTCTTTTCTATTTTGCAGCATACAAATATCCGCAATAAATAGATTTCAATCACAAAATAACGACTATAGACACTGTGTTCCCTTGGGCAATTCATGTGCAACAGAAAAATGTGAAAATGAAAAGAAAAATAAAAGATTTGAGAACATTTTTAACAAACTATTGCAGCTTCTAAGATAAAATGTGTATCTCTTAAGTTAAAAATGCGATAACGTTAAGGATTAACATTTCAGTTAATTACATTTATATTTAGAACGAGTTTTGATTTGTTCGTATTATAAATTATCAATATAAAGTTTGCAATTGCTTAGTTGCGATTGTATTGTTTGTATTCCTATGTTTTTTCTATTTTGCAGAATACGAATATCAGAATTAAACAGATTTCAATGTCAAAATAAAAGATTTGAGAACATTTTTAACAAACTATTGCAACTTCTAAGATAAAATGTGTAGCTCAGAAGTTAAAAAAAAATGATCACGTTAAGGATTAACATTTCAGTTAATTACATTTATATTTAGAACGAGTTTTGATTTGTTCGTATTATAAATCAATAATATAAAGTCTGCAATTAATTATTTAGGATTGGATTTATTGTATTCCTCATTACAAATATGTTCTTTCTATTTTGCAGCATACGAATATCCAGAATTAAATAGATTTCAATGTCAAAATTTAAAAATGTGATTCGCAGAATGCAAATGCGAAATGTAAGATTGAATGAATGAATGAATGAATGGCTGTGTGAAGGGCCACACCCAAGCATCTAGTTGAATTGAATGCATATTCATAGCCACAAATAAAATGATTTTGATCAAAGTTGGCCGTATGCGGCAAATCGAATGCGCTACAAATCGGAGTGCATTGAATTTCAATCTATTCAATTTTGCCAGTTCAATGTTTCAATGCTACAATGTTACAATGTTACAATGCTGGTTGTGTTTGTAGGTAATACATTGAGATTTGATTGAAGCGAGCACAGCACATAATATTTGTTTGTCGGTTGTTTACCAAACTATTAAACATATGCACATTCGTCCGGTTCTGGTCACGACCACGGGCCGCATTCAAACGTCATATACATGCATATGTATATAAAGGTCGTAGGTCACTCTATCTTTTTGGACGGACAAGGGGTACTTTGGGGAACTTTGGGTTGCTGTCTGGCCATTTTGTCTGGCTTCGTTCATCAATTTGAGAGGCATAAAAGCATTGAATGTTGCACACAAATGATTGCCGTTGTGCAACTGCGTACAGTTAAGGACTTTCGAAAATCAATTTCAACTCAATTCCGACATGAAATGTGAAAAAGCGCATAGATGGTAAATTATTTGAATTAAAAATCTTTATAATGTGCATTAAAGCATATTTCTATGCGATTGTTTGTCCTTGATGAGTCTACTGTCAACTTTGGTAAGGGGGAGGGGGAGAAAGTTGCAAAATGAAAAGCAGTAGCAACGGGATCTATAAACACAATCCTTCGACTGTCCGAGCACGAGCAAGTGCTCTCATGTATGTGCATTTTAATTTATACAACCCTAACAAACAATAACAGTGAATGGAATGGGAATTTGAATGGAATGGGCATCAGGAACTGTTCTCAGTTGTTCTTTGTTGTAAAACGTTGTGGTTGGGCAACATTTGTTGTTGCTATTGTTGTTGCTGTTGTTGCTGCTGCTGTTGTTGTTTCAGCTGGCGTTTTTGTTATTGTTGCAGGTCTTTTGCTGTTGTACTTGCGGTTTTTGCAATTTTCATGCCTGGCTACATGCCTCTCCCATATCCCATTGGATGGATATGCGAGCACACAGAGAGAGGCGCAGCTACAGTTATAGTTACAGTCGCATACTGAATCCGCATGACGCATTCCCATTCCCATTCTAGGACTTAGTCATGCACATCCCGCATCCCGGCTTTTCTATATTTGTACATCAATTTCATGGGCGCTCTATATGGATTGCTACCTTGGCATTTGTCATGGCATTATGCGGCTTGACGTGCATTAATAAAGCCAATAGCTATGGCACTTTGTGCTCTACCCTAAAGCCGTCAAAGCCTCATCTACCAATTCCAGCACGTGTCTGCGGCTTTGTTTCTGCCAATTAGTGTGCGAGCCCTTCTAATTGCCGTGCCCGGGTACCTGTGTACCTGTGTACCTGTGTACCTGTCATTGATTTTGATTTGCGGCTACCTCTCGCCTGTTGACAGTTGCCGCCAAACGGAGTTGCTCTGCTGATATTTTTGTGACTGAAACTGAAACTGAAGTCACGTGGAGTGAACAATTAGTGCCGGGACATCCACCTTTCTTTGTGCTCAACTCTTAAAGATTATGTAAGCAGCAACTATAATCCATCAAAAGGTTTTCACAACTACTGCATCATACCTTGCTCCAGCGCCAGACAATGTTATGCAAAGCTCAGGTCGTCAATGACAACTTTGTGTAGTGAAGAGCAATTCGCATTATGCAAATTAAATTTAACATCTTTTTGCATGTATATTAATAAATAATAAAGATAATTATAAAATATTCATACTTTTATAGTTAACAACTTGCAATTTTTTAATTTACTAACTTTGCTTGTTTGTCAATTGTTTGCCTCCAATGAGAATTGTCTATAAACTCAGGTCACAGAAAATAAGACTTTTATAACCTTTGTTAACCCTTTGTAGTTCTGGCATTTGTTTCTCTACTTAATATACAGACTATGAGGTAAAATACACAAAATGTATTCCTGATTAACATTTACATTGAAATTTGAACAAAACATCTGTGAACTGCGCTTCTATTCTGTATAGAGTATCTCATATTCGGCAAGTCCCAGCAGATTCACTCTCACTTGTTTTTCATTCACATTTTCCTCCTGCTGCACTTGCCAATTATATAATATCACCTCCACTTCCCAGTGTATTTCTGCAGCTGCATAATAATTTCTGTGACGTTGTTTTCCTTTGCCCATTGCTTCCTCCCTCGGCATCCTGCCCAGGCCCTGTCCAGGTTCTGCCACTGTGCGCCTTGCAGCGTGTGTTAACTTTTGCAATTTAACTTTTTAATCAACATTTGCCTTTTGGTTTTCACTTTTACTTGCTGCTCACTCTCACTTGCCGCCCCCATGCTCCCCCCTTTGCCCACGCTCAGTCTATTAATTAAGCCAGGTGCGATTTTCGACGTGTTTGGCTTTTATTACAAACTTTTTCACATTTAAATATGATGTCAAATGAGTGTATAACTTAAAATACTTGCTAATTGTTTAAGTTTCGTTTAACAGCGCAAATGCGAAATATACATGTGATTTGTGATGGTGAATTATAGAAATAATAATAACTTAAAATATTAAATGATTATTTGTATTTAAATTGCATTTCAAAATCAATTAAAAACTGAACTCAAAATTGATATTTTACTACAAAAAGAAACATTTTCAAGCGATTAATTGTTGCATTTGTAGTCTAATAAAAATATCAGCTTAAATAGGAGAACATCCTAGTGAAAGTAGTTTTATTTAGCACACAAATTGAACTTACACTGCACATCCAGGAGCAGGGAGGCATTCTGGCGAATCTTCAGCGTGGGATGCTCCATGACACACAATATCCGGGCATTGTGATGGGCCCTGTAGACGGCGGGCAGACGAGACTCGCTCTTGGCACCACTGTTGATTTTATAGCCGTTCTTATCCTGCGGACATAGAGTGTGAGAGTGGGAGAGTTAGAGGTGATAAAAATTCCATTTCAATTTGAGGCTTAGCCAGGACAAATTGGGCGAAATAACGGGCAATTAGTCGGGCTTGTTATCAGCGCGACATCATTAATTTAAATTAAAGCACAAGAGCAAGGGCAATGGCTCTGGCTATGGCAATGGCAAAGGCATTGACAATGCTTTCACTGCCTTCACCTTCAACTCCAGACACCACCAAACGCCACCAGACGCCACCACCCGCCCACCTTGACATGCAAATTTGTTGGCACAGTTTTCAATCAATCATCCGGCGTGGCTGTAGATGGAGCGGACCAGACCAAGCACGCAAATTTGTGGCATTTAGGGTCTACGACAAACAAACACACACAAACACACACACACACACAAACACACACACACAAACACACGCAACTACAAGACACATACACTAAACACTCAAGTGGACAACTTCGATGTGTTTGACAGGTCGTTGCATGTGGTTGGGTGGCTGGGTGGTTGGGTGGCTTCGGTGGTTGGGCGGTTTATACAATGCTTGACCAAAATGTCTGCTTTTCATTATGCTCGAGTGCAAGACAAACAAATTTGGCGTAACCGCAACTGTCCGCCCATTCGATGGGCAGTTGCCCGAAAAGCCTCCGTTATCCACACTTAATGTGTTTGTTGTGTGTCTTCGTGTTTGTCTTACTGTCTATCTATTTCCACCCCACTCTCTCTCTCCCTCTCTTTCTCTCTCTCGCACCTCTCTTTGTATTGCTTGTGGTTTTTCAAAGTTTTCATTGTGTTGATGACACAATATTATGTCCAAGTGTCGGCTAAACCATTCGCCACTTGCCACTTCATTTGCTTAATAGACTGACCTTCTCGTTCTTGATCTCCTCCAGTTCGAGCACCTCAGCGGATACCTTCTGTGCATGCCGATCCACGCCAGGGCTGAGCAACACCTCCCAGGTGAGTGTCGGCCGTGGATTGCCGCCCTCGCTCACACATGCCAAGTTCAGCTCCGAGTTCTCCTTGACCGGCACAAAAATGTTACCAGCATCCAAACGACGCGAGTCAATCAACAGATACGGAGGCTTTGGACGATCTGCGGAAGGTGAGTTTGAAATAGAGAAGAATATTAGAAGATAATTCATTCATTGCAAAAATGTTTCTCTGATTTATCTCAGTTATCCTTTACAAGAAGCAAGGAAATCAGGTAATATCTGCAGCTAGCTTAGCGTAGCACAACTGTACCTGATAACAGTCTAATGTTAAAAGGTTGGATGACTTTTGAACTGTTGCTTATGCTGGTTATTCAAATAATTTCGCAGGTATAACGACCTCTTTAATATTTGTCAAAACTTGCATTTTGCTCTTTTATTTATCAGTTATTGTTGTTGTTGTTGTTGTTGTTATTATTTTGGTACTCACCCAGCACGACCAACTTGACAGGTCGAGCATTCTCGGTGTAACGCCGTGTGTTCTCCGCCTCACACTGCCATTTGCCGTCATCCTCCAGCATTACATTGGTGATAGTTAGCGCTCCATTAGCCTCCTTGATAAAGCGATAGTCGGTGACTCGCGACGTGCGGTCCATGGCATGCACCACCTGGGGGCAAAGACAAGATAAGTGTTATTGCAAAAGGCATCTTCTCACATTAGCCGTCTAGCAAGCCACTTGCAGCTTAATATGTACGTTATGCCACTTCAGTTGGCTTCTTCTGACACGAACATTGCCGAAATTATTATGCAAACGCTGCTGCCTGCTCAACTTGTAATGCCATGCATTAAACGCTCGTAAATTCCAGGTAAATGCAGTGAACCCAACACCTGCATCACCTGCTTCTATCTTCTTCGCCTGGAAACAATTGCTCTTTTAATCGCGTATTTTAATATACAGACATTTATTTACATTATGCATTCTCCTTTATTCACTTGCCACACACTTTATTGCATTCCCATTAATACAATTAAAGTTTTCATTAATTTGCAGGCAACGGTTTGCTGTTGTTGGCCGAAACCAGACACAGAGTATTAAAGAAGTTATGTCTTCGCGTATCTTGAAGTAAGCCTACTTGAAGCCTTTAATAAAGTTAATCTTATAAAATTAAATTATGGGACATTTTACTATATTTGCTATCGACTCTTGTGAAAATATTGAGAAAGACTGAGAATTTAATATTAGTTGATATTTAAAAATGCGTCCAACATTCCGTTAACAACAACGGCAAAGAACAACTATGCGTGGCTTAATGCGCTCTGCAATTTATGTGTGCATTTAAATATTGCATAAAAATATATGAAATTATTCGTAAATAACTGGAAATAAGCCACGCATTTAATGGACATTTAGTGGACATACATTTATAAATCATTCATAATTATAGCATGCCAGCAATGAGGAAGAAAGATACTTTGTAATGCTGCTTAAAGGGATAAGGCTGTAAGAAAAGATTCAGATACAATTTATTTTTTTAACTTTATATAATATTAAAACTCTGTAATACTTGTTATTTCCCTGTTTTCTATGTTGAATAAATATTAAAAGTAATACATAATTTCTATTTAAACAGAAGTAGAATTATCACTCATTTGCTGCAAGTTCGAGTTATACAAATATTAATTATAAATCTACTATTATTATTTTTATTATTACTATTAAGTACGGAAAACAAAGAACATTTGTGTAAACAATATTTGTATGCTACGCTTCCGTTTCCGTTGCGTGCGTGTTCCCAATTTTTGTTAGCCCCGTTTTTGATTGTCGTCTGCATTTTTGAAATACAACACAAATATTTGTGCGTGTATAAAGTTTCCCAATTCTTTTTTTGGGGTAGAGTCGTATATGTGTCTCTGCTTCCGTTGAGAATTTGCCACAATCGCCGTAGCGGCTATTGCAGAAATTTATTAACCTGCGGCAGACGGTGGACAATACAAGAACGCATTGCAACTGGCAACTGGCGACTGGCAACTGGTAACTGGCAACTGGCGACCGGCGACTGGATTTGCAGGCTGTGCAACGGCGCATTCAGTTGGAAATTTATGAGGTAACATGGCACTGAGAGTTTTGCAACTGCAGCACACCTGCTGCTCTGGGTGTGCGTGCGTGTGTGTGTGTGATTCTGGTTTGGCAACATGGTTGCTAGACAAAAGCGTTAAATGAGCGTGGCAAATCCTTGTTTACAGCGTCGAGCGGCCAGCGGATTACACGCTCTATTGTTTTTTGGAGGGGCCCAGTTTTATGGAATGAAAATGTCTGTCTGTTAGCCAGTTGTTGTCCTGTCTGTCCAAGTTGGCCAACCATCGTTGGGCATTAAATCTCACGCATGTTTTATCCCGACTGCGATCTGTTGTCTGGTAATAATGATTTTTCGCCTTTTTGCCTCTGCCTTTGTTATTTTGTTGTGCTTTTTTCTCTCGTTTCTCGTCTCTCGTTTCTCGTTTGTCGTTTTTCTTTTGTCCTGCAGCTGCGTCAATTCGCATAAATTGTTGCATATTTGAAGGCACATTTGAGTTTTACATGCGCATAACTTTGCATAATTTGTGGCGCCGTTATCTGGCACTGCTATTTGATATTGGATACGTGTATCCTGGACTGTGACATGTCCGCAACAACTATGTATTTTCGGTGTTATTATGGAAATATATTTTCTAATTGCATTGTTTTAATTTTTACATTTAATTCGGCCCTGCAAGTTGCACATTTCAAATGTGCATTTGTTTTCCATTTCAAATATCTACATATTTATGTATTTATGGGGAAAGAAAAAATCACAAATTTTCGGATTGGTAGTTGGTAGTTAGATGATTTAATTATTTTGCAGTAGGATTGCAAAATATTTAACTTTACAAATGTTGATCATAAATTATAAATGTGCGGCAAAAATAATATTAGTTGATAATTGTATTTATTCGCTTGAATTAACACAATTTTTGTATAAACAGTTGAGAGCTGTTTTTTATTCAACCATATTAATACCCTACAACCAGTGAAAGCGAAAAAATATAGTTTAAGAACTTTGTTTAACTACTGCAAACACTATTTATTAACTACTACTTCAACTAAGTATATATAATACGAACAACCTAGTTTAACCATATAAATCTGCATATCTGATAGAGTATCTTAAAGTCGTTAAGGTTGATATAAAAGTTCTAGTTTATCTTTGCGCTGACTGACATATAATCACCGCATAGCCCAAGCGGAATGAGCTAGAAGGCAATCAATTTTACACAGCATAGAATATAATAGTTTATTTTATTGCTGTTTCTAAAATTTTAGTATGATTTTCTAAGCATTCTGAAATTAAGAGCAGCCGTTACAACACAATTTCAAATATTTGTTTTTGCAGTTGCTGCGAGAAGTGTTCAAAAGCTAATGCAAAATACAAAAACAATTTTGATCATTGCTTTTCTTATCTTCATTCGTCTTTGCCTATGCTTTGGGCTTAGCAACAACACTTTCGTGTGATTTGTTGTTGTATTGCTCCAAGAATGCATGCAGCTGCGGCCGCCAAGCAGAAGTAAACATTAATTGTGCATTGTTGTTGTTGTGCCCGCCGACTACGAAGGAAAAGAGAAAGGCATATTTCGTAAAGTAACGGAGTGTGCTTCGTGAGCACATTGATCGACCAATGCAAAAGAGCAAGAGCATATACCAATACAAATGTCACTGGCCTTTGCAAGCTTTTATGAGAAGATATGTGCCTATCCAAGCGTTAGAGCGGGAGAGTCAGATACATACATACATAAGTACATATATAGAGAGTGCGAGAGAGCGGCAGAAGTTTACTTAATTTGAATTCCACTTTGCTTTTAATTAATTTTTTGAAGTTATCGGAAACAGGAAAAATGAGAAAAGTGGTATATATTTATATTTGGATAACGAGTATCTTAAAGTCAGCAGTTTTTCTTAGAATTAGTGGATAGAAAATTCCTGCAAGAATTACCCACTGGCAGCCGTTGCTCCTTGTGTCGTAACTTTCGAGATGTTGTTGGCCCGTAGCTACTAACTTCAAATTGCTTTCGGCAAATATATTAGCCTCTTGATAATTTTCAACAATAAATTCTTTGCACACACACACACATGCACACGCAGACACACATACACATACACACACACACACACACATGTAGACACACATACCGAGTGCGGGGGCTTGGCAAGCACTCAAAGAAGCTGGGGCTAGCTTCATGGCTGGGGACTCGAATGCATTGTGCAGCACTTCAGAAAGTACAACAAAAGTCGCTCATGTTGCAAGCTGTCACTGGAACACTTGTCGCTTGTCATTGCGCAGTTGCAGTTGCAGTTGCAATAAGGAGTCGAAAAGCGGAATGAGTAGAGTAGACAGCGCTCAAGGCGAGAGGCGGACAGAGACAAACAGAAATGCTCAAATGCAATTGCAAATTTAGTTTGTGGCAAATAGCGAAGGGGTGAGGGGGCATCAGAGATAACGATAGTACATATTATACTTTATAAATACTTATACTTTATGTTTGTATCTAACAAAAGCAATTTTAATTTCTCTATTTAATGTGCCTAGCTAATGCAATCAATTGAGAGCGTTCTGTTCTACAAACTCAAAATTTCAATATAATATAAATTAATAAGTATTAGTAGATAAAGCAATTAATTGCGAATTATTTGAGACCGCACCTCAAATGTAATCTACAATTTCCAGCGGAAGAGTATCTTAATTGCGGTGCTGTACTTGATGCTGTCTCTTCGATTGCAGCTGGCAGCGACTCCTCTCTCATTTATTTAGACATCGCCTCACATTGTTGCCGCATCATTGTTGTAATTGCCATGGCGCAGCCCCCACCTCCTTAATCTTTTCCATAAGCTCTGTTCATGTCTTTGCTTGCACATGGCTGGCTTTTGTTTTAACACAACTAATACAATTGCACCGTGGGGAAAATGCTGCTGATGCTGCGATGTTGCCAACGTCAGCGTCAGCGGCGTTGATTTTATTTGCCAGAGAAGGCATGAGATGCTGACATCAGGCGCAGGATGTGCTGCCTCCTTGCAGCCATTCCCGCACAGTGCAACATTGCTGCTTAACTTAATAAACTCGTCAAAGGTACAAAGTGAGCGGCGTGTTAGGAACTTCCTACTCCAGGCTACGGACAGACGACAGACGACAGACGCTCTGACGCTGCATTGTTGCTGATTTTCATTTGGGAATTTGCTCGTTTCTAATCTGAGTGATTAATTTCTTGGCTTGATGTGATTTACTTGCAGCTGCAGCAAACAGCTACAGCTACAGCTGTCGTTGCAGTTGCACCACTGAGCCACTGAGAAACAAACCCCCCAGCAACAACACTCTGCTAATGTTGTCTATTAAGTTTCGCTCTGCGTCTCCTATTTGACTAATGGCGGTTTGTCGCGACTTTTGACAGGCAAACCCCACTGCGATTTATATGATCCGTGTGGATGGAAGGAAATGCTAACATAAAAGACGCCCTTGCTAAAGGCTGTTGGCCTTAAACCTGAGCCATCTCAAAGCAATAACTAAAATGGCGCATTAACAACAGGCCAATAAATACGCTGCACTCTGTGACAACATAAGCAACAAATTGTTCACTAACAATAGGCTCATAAATATGTTGTAGTCTACTCGTGCAACAATCGCCAACGGCCAACATGGCAACCATGAAAACTTCGCATCCCTTGAGCTTGCTACCAATATGTTTACTTAAGATCGGCCATTGCTAGCACTTTAAAGTCTCAAATGTTGCAGTACTTTTATTGGCAGGAGAAATGTCTGACATTTCTGTGTATTATCTTTACTTAGATAAAGTAAAAACATCAAGGAACTAAGGCATACAATAAATATGTGTCAATTTTCTTAATGAAGTGTTTTGATTATAATAAAATATAAATTCATACACATATACATATATATTTAAATATATACATACTCAACATGCTTTTAAGTCTTGGGGAAATTAATTAAGTACTTAACAGGTGTTTAGAGAGTTTTGTAACCTCTTAAAGTGTTTAAAGAATACTCTCTTAAACCAATTCAGAGAGTTTCCTAAAGATCTCTTCAGAAATACGAAAGATATTCAGAAAAGAGAGCGGAAAGAAGAGAGAAGCAAAGTAAAGAGTATTATGCATTAAATCGCAATGTTGAGCCAACATGTGAGCGAGCGAGACATAAATATGTGTGAATTCACTCAACTTGCGTGAATTACACATATACACACATACATAAAGAAGCGCATTGAAATGTGAATTCTTTGCATGCATCGTTCGCCATCTCGCTCGCACACATGCGTTGGGTGCAAAGATGAAAGCTCTTCAAAGCGATTCAATGCAAAGATTTCGTTTCGTTCTCTCTTTCTTATTTGTATACCGATCTTTATGAAACTTTCACGTTAGCTTCCATTTGCTACTCTTCAAGCATCTGTTAAGTTATAAGTATCTACACTTACAAATGTAGCCATAATTAGGGGTAGAAAATTATCCAAAATTTACAAAAGTAAGCGATCTGCTGGATCTAGTTCTTCTGGTTGCTGAAATCAACGCATTCACAGAATTTGATAGCCAGAAACAACTGCAATGGCGCATTTGCAACATGTGTCAACAACTGTGGAGTGTGACAAATTTTCATGGTAAATAACAGCAATCGCAATCGATAGATGCGAATAGACGCAAAGATTGCAAGTAGTGTGATTTGATGGCACAAACAAGTGCAGCAATCAGACAGCAGACAGTAGACAATACACAAAACACACACACACACACACACACACACACGCACACAGCGCAGAGGCACAAACAACATACATATATGTATGTATGTAAGAGACGTGTCTGGTATGCGAGATTCGCTCCATGGCAGCTGTTGACAGCCAATTTGGGTGATTTTTTGGTGGCATTTCTTGCTTACACGTTGCGACAGCGCGATATTGAATTTAATTTTCGTATAGAATAAACACCAGCCACCAACAGCGGACAACAACAAAAACAACAATCGGAAAGCAACAACAAGCCGACTGTGGCGGCAACAACATTGTTTGCTTGTGCCGCCCACAAGCATGCAACGCTTTTTGCCAAACCGACGCACACAAATAAACATACATATGTAAGTATGTGTGCATATACTTGTAGATACTCTGACACTTACACCTGGGCCAGGTGCTCTTCGGAGCGTCAGTTAACATTCTAGCCGAGCCAAGCCAAGCCAAGCCAGGCCAAGCCAAGCCGCAGACCAACAGTCGAGGCACGTAGACAGAGTGTTTCTGTTGTTGTTGATGTTGTTGCTGTTGCTGTTGTTGCTGTCGTAGTTGTTGTTGTTATAGTTGTTGTTGTTGTTGTATTAGTTTCAACTATTATTTGCCCATCAACAACTTGGCCTGTCCACCACTCATTGCAGTTGTGTTGCTTCTGTTGCAATTTACACAGCAGCAACAACAACCACAACAACAACAACTGATATATAAACAAGAAGAGTAAAGCACAACGGGTTGAGCACCGCACAGATGTTGTTTCGTTGTTTATGTAGAACTTGGGAGCGGTTCAACTTGTGTAAAATGACTTTGTGATGAAGTTTGCATGGCCAAGCCGAGGCATCGCAGTAGTCTAACCCATTATGATGGAATTTTTTATAAACAAAGCAAATTGTTTTCAAAAATGGAATACAATCAATATTTGGAAAGACATGTTTTTATCGAGAGTTACATTTTAACAGAGAATTGTCTAAAACTCCTGTGCTCTATTTATTCGTACAGTTTTTAACCGTTGGAAATTGTTCATTTTGGCTGTGTGGAAAAAGGTTGCTGACTATGTGTGTGTATCAGTGTGTGTGTGTGTGTGTGTGTGCTGGAAAAGTGCAGGAAAGCGGTTATAATTGCATTACATGAAAAGGTAGAGTACGCTTTTTACTCGACGCATCGTCGACTGGTTGCACTCGCAATTACAACTCAATAACTTTTGCCGGATGGTAGTTAACTTTTCGCCTTGTTTGTTTAATTTGTTGCCAGCTTTTTGGTGCTTCTACCGCCAGTTGCGTTTTTCTGCGCTTTCAATTTAACTTGTTCGTTGAAGTAAAAAAGCAAATAAGCAAAAAAAGCAACAAAAAAAAGAGATGAAAAATTCGCAACACTAATTTAAATTTGTGTGGTTATAGCGGTACATAGTCGTACTTGCAACGCGTTGCCGCACAGCGCAAAGTTGCAATTAGAAGATGCACGCAGAACGTCAAGCATTATAAAAATGTAGAAAACATAAAGAAATAGAAATATAAAATAGAAAATAGAATATAAAAAAGAAGATAGCATCCCGTTAAGCGTCAAGTTGGCGTGGGTCGTTTGACAGATGAACTTTTAAAAGCTTTTGAGCATCACAAACTATCAAATAATAACGATTATCCTATTTGCATAATGCGGCATTTAAACGACAAATAAGCAAGCAGCACAAAAGCCAGACTCCAAATGGGAATGAGGACAGAAAGGAAAAGAGAGAAGAGAGTGAAGAGAGCGAGGAGAGAAAAGAGAGCAGAGACTGGCACTCGAGACGTCTGTCAGGAAGATAGAAGACATCGTCCGAGGGGAAAGTCAGACACAAAGGACAATCGCAGTGCAAGCGACAATAAAAAGCAACTAAGAGTGAAGAAAGTTCAGCAGTGTTACTGCCAATGAAATACCCTGTAAAACGCACTATAGAAGCAGAGTAATTAAGATAAAACTAATATGAATATTAATTTCTCTTTTAATATTAAATACCCTCAGCTCTGCTTATTTTTAGTTACTTTCACATCTTGTGTCTTCCGTCTAAAATACCCCATCTGCCGTTGCTACAGGGTATAAATATTAAAATGCAAAAACTGCGAGACAGCTTAAGAGACCCAACGGAAGCACTGGGGGCTAACGGGCCGCACAAGAATGCAATTAAAGTCAAAAGCTGTAGGCAAGTTGGCAGCTCTGACAGCTGGAGCTATTCGTGGGTAACATGGAGATAAGATAAAGTACTGAAGCAATTGTTGTCACTTACCTGACCATTCTTGTACCACATGCTAGAGGATATGTCCAGATCCACCTCGCACATCAGCCTAATCTCCGAGTGTTGCTCTGCATAGACGACGGACATCTCCTCGTCCTCATAGGGATTGGGCGGCACTGGGCGCAAGGGCAGAACACGCGGCTCCAGCGGACCATCGTCGTCCAAAAGATCCCCATCATCGCCGCTCTTGGCAAACAAATCGCGCGTTGCGGTGCCACTGTCAAACTCCTCCACATCGTCAATGATAATCACTGGCTCCTTCGGCTTGGGCTTCATATCCTCTGGCGCCAGATGCACCGTGGAGCGAGCTCGCTTCGCCTTCACAGTGCTCACCAGACCGGAGAGTGTCTTATTTGCATAAGCAGTGACTGCACTGACGGCACTGGTGGCCAATGTGGTGACACTAGGGACGGCTGTGGGCAGCTGCAGCTCCACTTCATCCTCCTCCGTCTCCCGACGCAAACGTCGTTTCGCCTCTTTGTGGGACGAGGCGCGGTGCGCCTGATGAGCGCGTCGGCTCTTCAGTTGCGCCTTCCATTTGGCCACCTTTAATTTGGCCTTTGCACAGTTTTTGGCACACTTCAGATCATCCTGCCTATGGTCAACTGATGCATGATGTATTCGCTGTGCATCTTGTCTGCGAGCAAATGGATTCTCCAGTGGCGTTTGCCCTGATATGCTGAGCCATTTGTTGTTGTTGTTGTTGTTGCTGTTGTAGGGAGCGTACTCGGCGGGTGTCGTCTTTAGTTGCGACTTGGCATTGATATTTTGTGGTTGTATGTAGGTGGTACCTGAAGAAGATAAAGGAAATTTATATTATTTCATTAAGAAATGTTATGTTTATGTGGAATATTATTTTATCATTCAGTTGCAGTAGCAATTTACTAACTTATCTCTGTCTGAGAACGCATCAACCCAATTTGAGCTGCACGAATTATTCAATTCACACCGATTTACCCGTTACCTGGCAACAACAACCCAGTCACAAATCCCAAATGCGATTTAAGGTGCAAATGAATCGAGCAAAACGGCCACAGGCTGCATATAAAAATACTCGAAGATGGGGAATATCAATTACACTGCAATGTTACGTGTAAACATTTCACATCGAACATACGCTCACATGGCTCATGCATTTATTTATGACATTTTGCAGGACTCCGTGTAGTTGCTGCAGCTGTATTTAGTCTAGGAGTCTCCAACAATCGTTGGGGACTGAGATTTAGAGTTGTAGCCCCAAGATGAAACGATTTTGCATGCATGCATGCAAATCCTTTTGCCATGCAAAACAATTTTCATGCTTAACTTTTGTTTGACTGCAGCAACAATGTTGTATCCCAGACTCGTCTACGGACTCCTCCCAATCCAATCCGTTGGAGTCACTTTGGCAACTCTGGTTATTGTCTTCTGTTGATAAATTTACACAAGTGTATGACAAGCTTTCAAATGGTAATTAATACTCATCTTAGGCAGAGGCCATCTCGCAGTCTCAGCCGCAGTCTCAGCCGCAGTCTTAGTCTCTACGTCACTGCCTAAGTCTCAGCCTCAGTCTCAATCTCAGTCTCAGTCTCAGTCTACGTCTGAGTCTGGTCTACTCTATCACGCTCTTTGATAAGCCCTCGGTGTCTGGAATTTAACCTCAGCCAGCTCAACCCCAAGTTATCAAAAGCGTTAGAGACAGACGCGGCAGACAGCAGACTGAATACCCTGTTTGGGGTTTACTGCATGGCCATTGTCATTTTCTTACATTTTCCATTGTCTCTGTGATTATCTGGCGAGGGTAGGTTTACCTTTATTTAAGAGCGGCATTCATTGTCTCTTTCCCCGTTGCCGTCTCTGTGCTTTTGCACCTAAATTAAAATTGTAATTTTTCAAGTGAACGCACAAAAGTATGCAATGCGCCTAATAAATTTGCACTCGCAGCCGTGACAAGCCATGGATGGAGCTCTTGTCTACTTGTCTACTAGGCATAACTTTCGAGCCATCCTGCTGTGCACAGGATTCGCCAGTGAGTGTGTGTACATGTGTGCACATACAAGTAGCTGAGTAGGCCCTGCCTCTCTGACGACGACAGCGAGAGCGTTGAAATGTTTTCACAACAGCTTAAAGGCCTGCAACACTCCTTCACAAGTTGCATAGGCAGCCAGGCAAGCGATGATGATGATGCTCTGCTCTATGAGTAGGTGTGTGTGCGTGTGTGTGTATCTTTTTTGTTTACACACAGTTGTAGTTGTTTGCGCTGTAACTTAAGTTGTAAATGAAGATTGCGTCGGAAATTGCACAAAACTGACAGCGTCTTCAGCCCAAGAGAAGCCAAGCCAAGCTAAGAGAAGCGGAGCGAAGCCAAGCCAAGTCAAGCCAGTCCGTTGCATCATCTCCGCCCATGTGCATGTAAATTTAATGAAGCTGCCACCTACACAGCCAAGCAGTGCATTGTTGACTAAAGAATAAGGGGCGCGGCTCATGCATTTTGGGCGTGCAAATTTCTTCAACATACGCGAAATATGTTGCATACGTTGCGGCGCATAAATTGCTTGTGGTGCCCCAGCAACAACCCCGCCAGTCCCCCTGTCGCGCAGCGTCCTCGTCTGTTCCTGTTCCTCTGTGTGATTTGCCAGTTAATAAAATAGTTAGTTTTGATGCTAAACTTGTTGGCTGCATTGCTGCTCGTTAGGCAGCCGAAGTTGCAGTGCGAAGAAGAAAACAAGTTAACAGGAGTGAGCTCGACAGTGAGATACTCGTAACGCACATGGAAATAATGCAGTAAATAGAATAAAATTTGGAATAAATACTTTCTGAAATGCGAAGACTCTTTAGGTCAGAAGTTAAACAATACTTTACTGTATAATATTTAAGTTTTTAAGCTCAAAAGTCGATTGATTCTGATACTACTTACTATTTGATTGCCTTGCAAACTTTTAAGCAGACAGCCTCAACTTATATGTTCTTTATATACACTTTTCTCAAATTTTATATACTTATATACTATTGACTATACAATTTTCAATTAATGAAATTTTCAATCTTGCAGTGAAAAGAAAATCGATGTTCAACTCAATCTGTGTATAAATTAATATTCTGGGATATCTTTCGATTCGGCAGCGTTTAATGGACCACTTTGAAGTTGCTGCATCAATTCACTTTTGCACTTATTGCAATCAGTTTTCCTGAAATCGTATCCCACAACCTTTTTGCGGAGCTTTACTAAATGATATTTACCGGCAATACTCGCAAGGTTCGTCGATTCGATAGAATTACAGATTTACATATGCGTATGCATGCGATTTTCCATTTTATTTTATCCTGATTCGAACTCCATCAATCTGCTGCTTGCTGGGCCAAACTGCGATTGCGTTTTCATAAACTGACAAAAGACGGGCACACCCCCCCCCCCCTTCCCCAATGTACCGGGGAGTGTGTGTGTGTGTGTGTGTGGAAAATGTTGGGCAATCAAGTGCTGACATAATTACATGCTCGTATTCGAAAATGTCAGCCTGATTATAGGCTGGCCAATCGATTGCCTGCTTTGCGGGGGTGCGGGGGGAAGAAACGAGCGAGTCAGTCAGCCAGCCAGCTAGCGGCACATTTAACAAGCAAATTTTATATTGATTTTCACTCTTTACATTTTTCCCAGTTTGATTTCTGTTTGCATTTTGCATCGTTTTTGTTGGCTTGCAAATATTTAAGCGACATGTCTGGTTCAGTATTTTTATTCGTCGTATTCGAATGTAATGCGAGCATTCGAAATGTCGCCCTGTCAGTGTTGCCTACACACTTCACTTCTTTTTTTTAATTATGTCAACAGTAATTTAATGCACTCGTATGCAGAGGGTAAGGACCTCCGTCTGTTGCCAATAATAATATTATTTTATGCAAATTCCGCGCACTCACTAACAACATTCGGATCGCACAAAAAACTTCTGCATATTTATCAGCACAAACATGCAGAGCCAATAAAAATATGCACAATTACAATCGATGATCAATGAATATGCAAATTGCCACTTGAATCATTTATATATTTTATGTTTTTTTTTCATTTCACTGATTTGTCTTAGAATTGATATAGTTTTCTCATTATTATGTATATTTACACCATTGCAATTGCTGTTGCTGCCTTTACACAGGCTTTATATTTAATCCCAGTTCAATATTGTACTACAGGCAAGCCTCGCATTAAGCAAACTTCAGTTGTCAACATGCCAAGCTTCACTTTACCCAAAGCCCCATGGAATGCAACACATGGCGTGAAAGTCTCGCTTCCATCTGTTTCACATGTGTAAGACTGCTGCACTGAGCATTGATTAGGTTAATGTCCTTAAGGTATAATGCCAGCTGGCTCTCACCCACTCCTCCCCCGCACTCTTTGTCACCAGTCAAAGGCAGCACTTTAGGCAGCATTTCTCCATTTCTCCCTACGACACCGAACGTTGACTGAACCGCTTAGCGTTGCTCTCACATGCTCCACGCTGCAGCTGCACTTGCACCTGGTTGGAGCTGCAGTAACGGTACTTGCAGTTACCCGGACTTCTGGCTGCTGTGCATTGTTTAAGTTCCATGACGTCGACAACTTTGCCAACCGCCACTTAATGCAAACGAAGCGAATAGGTTTGAGGTTAAGGGGTGTGGCAGTACCTCAGTGCCTCGGTACCTCTACGTCTGCCTCTGCCACTGCTTCTCTGTCGCTCTGCCTCTCTGCCTCCCTGCCTCAGCCATTACCTCAGCCTGTGCTTCGGATTGTGGCTGTGTCTCTATCTGTGTCTCTGTCTGTGCCTGCACTTTGCCTGGCATGCTGTGCGGCTTTTGTGGCAATGGCTGCGTGGCAAACCAGCAAATACTTAACAACAACAATAGCAACAACAACAACAACAATAGCAACAACTGTGAAACTGCAAGATGTGCGCGTTTTGGCATTTTTGCTGCTTCTCCACACGTTGCTGCTTCTGTCCAATTTCCCCTCATTTGCTATTTAAACTAAAAGCCTTTTAATCGATTCTAAATGTGCTGCAAATATTATTTTGTTATTTTTCATTTACCACAGCCCAAATAAACCCAAATAAACCAAGCATACAGTTGTCAAGCAATTCATTTGTTTCGCATTCTCACACTTGAATGGAGTGCAGCCTTGTGGCTTTAGAAACCGATGACAGATGAAAATTAAATGATTAATTTGCTACGAGTGAACCTGATGCTTTTGTTTATTGATTGAGCTGTTAGTTTTGTTAATTATGATACAAATCGACTAAGAATATACAAATTAACTGTTTGTTTTGGTCAGAGCCATTGGTTATATGGTCGCTATCATAGTATTATTTACTGTCAGCGAGATTTACACAATGTCAACTGTGAGACATTGACATGGGATGAAACTGGGACAGAGTTCAAGGTAGATTGCAGAGGCAATGGGTAACTTTTGGGTCATTCTCGTATATTTATTGGCTGCTCTGCTCTTCAATTGTGTTAAATTAATTGTCAACTTTCTCTCAGCTTTCTCTCTCACTCAGAGTCTTGTTTGTCTCTGTTTCTGTTTCTGTCTCCCTCTGCACCTGTCATCAGTTTGATAAATTGCATGTAATGGCTGACGCCAATTAAAACAATTTTTGTCGGTGCTTCACCTTTTGCAAGCAGCTGCCAGTTGCCAGTTGCCAGATTCGAGTTACCAATTTTGCTGACCATCTTCTGCTACTTTTTCGTATATGTATCTGCCAGTTGCTTTTAATCTGGGCAGAGTTTTAAAGTGGAATGAAGTAGCTTGCTAGTCAGCAGCCTAATAGAAATGAATGCCTCCAGTTGCCAGCACACAACACATTCCTTCAGCTCTCTTCTGCCACTCCCTCTCTTACTCTTCTACTCACTTTAAATTTCCCTCTATCGTTCATTCTCTTGGCTAGCCATGTGCCTTTCTCATATTTCTCACTTCAGCACGCGCACATTACCAGCAAAAAAAAGAAAAAAAAGCATAGATAAGACATCATATTTTATGGTGAAAGTTGCCTGGGTCGTTTGCTCTATATAATACTCTTAGATATAATGGTTCCATATCTCAAGGTAGCTCTTATCTCGCGCATTATTTATGTGGCCTTGTGATGCTGCCAAAAAGGTCAGCAGTTTGTCTTACCAACAGCTAAGTTCACTCACAGAGCTGTAGACTTCGCTTTTTTATTGGATTTACCAACTCTGTAGGCAATCTATATCTAAGCATAACTTGTTGTTGTGTTGCGTATTGCGTATTTTGTCACGAATTCATTCATTTTAATCAATATATTCATTAATATGTCTGGCTCCCTCTGCATCATTTGAAGCTCTACTGCACATCTATATGGAGTCCTTGGGATAGGTTACGTGCTCTGTCCAGTGAATACCATAATTAAGCATATGTTTCGGAGAGTGTTCTGCAGAATTGCTGAGACTGTTGTCTGTTGCCAGCAAGCAAACAAACAGCATTACAGTTAAAATGCTTACAATGTTCTGTGTTGCGTTGCGTTGCGTTGCATTTGTTGTTTTTGTGTGTCTCTGCCAAAAAATGTTCGAGGCACGTAAATAACTTCAGTGTAATGTTCGAGGGGCACGTGACCAAATTTCGATGGCAACTTCGTTGCTTGCCACTTCCGCTTCTCATTTTGTTTGTTACGTTTTTCTCTCTTCTTCTTCTCTTTTTTTTAACTTAATTTTTTTGAAGTAGACTGCAGACGATGGCACTCGACTTTATCATGTTTTCATTTTAGACGTCGCGGCGTTGCGTTTTTAATTTGTGCACATTTAACTTGCTGTCGAGATGCGGGGCGGTTGTCTGTGTATGGGAGGGAGAGGGTATGGCCGCAGAATACAGTTTTTTTTTCGTTGTTGTTTGCATCCATTTTGTTGTTCGTGTTGTTTGATGGCTTAGCCGCAGTACTGAATTAATGCAAATAAAACGAAGTGAAGCGCAATAAGAGCCATTGCAGCTATTTGTTGTTGTATTGCACTATTGCTTTGCAGTCTGCAGCATAATTTATTTATTTCTACCGAATGTCCGACGAGTTGGTCATACCCTGCAGTTGGGACACCTAAGCAAGCTATAATATTTTGCATAATATATCAATAGTTAACTATTAATTTAATAATATTTAATTTATTATATTTGTGTCTTTTGCCAATTCTTTTTTGATTGAAATTATAACAATTATTTGTACAGGGCATGCGGAAGTGTGTCTTGCCTGTTGTTGTCTCAGTACTTTGCTGCGGGAAGAGCACAATTAAAATGATAATTTCACAGTATCGTGTCACGCCCCAAACATACTGCACTCCTGCTCTCCTCTCTCTACTCTCTCACGCTCTCGCTCTCCCTCTCTCGAACTCACTCTATCCTTCTCTTTCTACGTCTGACGTTGTGCACTCTAGCAGCTGAAGCGGGACAGTTGCATTTCGCACGTACTGTGAATTATAACCTGCCGCATAAAAGTATGCTATAATTTTGCGCTTAAATGATGCGTGCTCAGTGCCTGTGGCCAGTTGCCCCGTTGCCCAGTTGCCCAGTCCATCTGCCTGCATTCCCCGGGCTCGGTTCGTGTCGCCGGTTCACTGGCCATTTGGCTAGAATAGTTTTTTGTGTGGCTGCCTCGTCGCATCTATTTTGCCACGAACTCCTCCAACTATTCCTCTTGCCCGCCCTCCCAATTCAGCATTTTTATTGCATTCCTAGCAGTCGACCATTTTTTATGTGCTTTAATTAATTCGCTTGACCGAAAGAACAAAAAAAAATAGAAGAAGAAGAAAACAAATGCCGAAAATATAGCAAAAGCACAAAGCAAATCTTATTAATTTTGACTTCCCATGATTAGACTCCTGCTGAATGCACACAAATCCAATAAGACAGGCACTTCAATTAAAATCAATAATCAAAGTGGAAGGATCCCCGGAATAAATGAAGAAGTAGCCGTAAGGCTTTCCATATTACCTTCCAATTCATTAAACGTGCCATCAACCCGACCAAAGCCCAGCCCAGCCCAGCCAAGTCAAGCCATGCCCATCGCGTCCTTCACTCCCCCAATTCGCCCCGCTCTTCGCTCTACTCAACTGGTCAGCATTTTGCCCTTTGCGTTGTTTGTACAGTCTGTGTGACTGTGTGCGTGTGTGTGTGTGTGTGTGTGTGTGTGTTACTGAGTGTGTGTTTGAATTTATTGTTGCGTTGATTGTTTCAACGGTTCAGAAAATACTTTATTTGAGTAAACATGGGACATGTAATTGCATGTCACTGTGAACTAATCGAATCTAATAATAATAAATAAATAAATACTAAACATAAAAATATTAACAATAATAAATATACACACATATATATATATATATATTTATATATATATATATAAATTCAATATATTTTATATATTTTATTTCAATTGTTAGATATTTATTCAATATTTCGTTGCTCTCTGTTGATTTTATTCGATTCACTTTGTTCTTTGTATTTTTGCACACATAGAATTTCATTTCATTTCAATTTAATTTAATAAATCACTCGACTGGGTCATTGTCTAAGCAAAATATTCAGACGCTCGCACACACACACCACACACACACACACACGCACACACTCACACAACATGCATATGTATAACTACAATGCCCCATTTGATACTTCGATCCACGTTTGGTCTAGGATACTCAATCATTTTTACACTCAGGCAAGCTGAGGGCAGGCTGAGGGTAGGCAACGCTCGTCCTCCCCCGTCCTCGTCCTCCTCCGTTCCCTTATCAAGCGCAAATAATCACAAACGTTGGCTAAATATTAAATACATATAAGAGAGAATGCTTTATGGGACCCGGTTCGCTTGCCCGGCCCAATCAGTTGGCATTAATAGGCCGGCACACACCACACTCAGTGTGCTGCCAAAAAGGCCACTTCCTGATGGGATAAAAAATGATGCATCTGCCCAAGGGGCGAACGACCGCAATCTGAAGCAATACAAATATAAAAATAATACGAATCCCAGTATAAATAAAATCATTTCGATTTGAAGTCAAGTTAAAGTTGCTCATGCATGTTTAGGAAGCCGGAGCTGGACGCTGAAATGAAATGAAATGAAACCATTTCAAGGCATAGATATTACAACCCCCCCCCCCCCTCATTTCATTTCCTTTCCTTTACTCCGCAGTCAACAGACGTTCAGGAATTTTAACACAAGCCGCTTTAGAAATGTATGTTAAATATTAAGTAAAAGTTGCAAATTACGTGCAAAAAGGCAACACAAAGTTGCAGGTACTAAAACATTTTAATAAACTGTTCTCATACATTAAACTGTTGGCAACACGCACACACACACACACACACATAGAAGCACAAGCACGCACACATAAGCATGCGATACACACACGCACTTGCGCACGTAATTGGCGGCAAAACAATTAGTAACGTTTTACAGTTGGGAGTCAAGAGGACAATGCCTCTATGTATGTGTGTGTGTGTGTGTGTGTGTGTGTGTGTGTGTGTGTGTACCTGCAGCTTAAAATGTTTTACACAAAACTGTGCAGCAGAGTGTGCAGCAAAAACAAAAATTGACGAGCTAAGTGCCAATGTGAGGAGCAAGTGACGACGCATAGCTGAGTGAGAATGGATGGGATGATCCAACAGTTGTCAGGGATGTCAGCTCACGACTGAGCAAACGCTCAAGAGCCACAGCCACAGTTACAGCCACAGCCAGAGCCATATTCAAAGGCAAAGCTAAAGCCAGAACCAGAAACAGAGCATTGCAACACATTTGAGCAATTGCAACTGCAACAGCAACAGCAACTGCAATTGCAATTGCACTTGCACTTGCCACAGCAGTTCTATGCCATTTTGGGCTTTCAGCCAGTAAAAACATTTTACTCGCTTCTGGGCCCGTAATAAATTACCGTAATTTCAAAAACACTTAGTTGGCGTGCTTGAACGATTGCTTTCATGTGTCTGCGTGTGTAGATGTGGACATGTGAAACATTTGCATATGTGTATATTTTTTGTTGCTGTTGTTGTTGTTGTTGTTAATGCAACAACTACAACAACAACGGCAGCTCTCGCCCGACAAGTGTAAAAAGCAAAGGAATGTCGTAATTTCCGTTTGAAGCGCAGCAGCTGGCAAGTTGCAAATGTCAAGCATTTACCTGTGCTCACACACGCCCACACACAAGCACTCACACACACAGAAACACTCGCACACACACACACCTGCCTGTCAAGGTTGGCTCCTTGATTGGCTGCATAAGCTGCGGAGACAGAGACGAAATCGCAGGCTCACTGAATTGGAGCTGCCTTAATGGAAAAGTCATGCTGCTGTCGCCAGCTGCAAGTTGTCAGCGAACAACAGACGAGAGACACGCTCAAGAGCTGTCTTATTTGGCCTACTTATGGGCGAAGCGGCAGCTAATAGGCCATTGGATCGGCCTAAAGTTATTTATGACCATATTCTTCATATTAACAATACTCTGACTACGCTTTAAAGTATATATTTGTTGTGTTTATATATATTAATGTATATTAACTTTTTCAAGTTGGCAACTGGGGTGCAAGGTTAAGTTAATGCATGGCCCACATGGCGTATGCTTGATATTTGCGGTTGTCTCTTTGCGACGTTGCAACGACGCTGTCAATTGCTTCAAGTGCAACTGTTGCACCTCTAGCAGACATAGAAAAAAAGCGGAGAGATGTTGCAAGTTGTGCATTTGAAGAAGTCAGCAAGTGGACGCGACAAGAATTTCAAGAATTGAATAAACTTGTCGAGTTGTTTGAACAACTTGAAAAGGTTAGCAAAACCTTTCGCTACAGCATCTACACCATCTACAGCATCTAAACCTTCTATACCTTCTACACTGTGCTTGTTACTACAAGTGCGCCCTGCTGATGTTGCTACTGCACACTGTGCAGTGTGTGGACACTCGAAAACAAGCTCATCAACTGTGACAACAACAAACGTCGGCATGACGATGATGTAGCCTCGTTGTCAACGTTTGACATTCCTACTGCCAGTCAGCGCTCCTCTAGTTCATATCCGTTTGACCAGATTCCAGATTCCCCCCTCCCCTCTCCACCACTAAAACACCCCCTCGTCCACACAACCATGAATCAGTTTGTGCCAGTCGCTGCCCATTGTCCTTGTCATTTTCAATTGAAGACGTTTTGATGTCACACTCTGATTTGCTGCCCACTCAAAACAACGCTGCAAATGGCAATTGAATTGAACTCCATGAGAAATTAAAGCTATTCATTTAATTCAATAATTGTGTTTTCCAGTCTGCCATAAGGATATGAGCTTATGAACCATAGTTACTTTGCTGACAAATCCAACAAATTTGACAAATTGTCAAGGCGGACAGAGATGTCTCTTTCCAATTAGTTTTTTGTATAGGATATATAGGATAATCAGTGTTCAGTTGCTAGAAAAATTCTGCAACAGTGATAAAGATTTGAAGTAAACTTGATTTACAGGAATCTAGCCCTAATAGTTGCAGAGATCGACGCCTTCAGATCGACTGAGAGACTGATCAAGAAAAAAATATATATAAATACTTTATAGTGCCTGCCATGCCTCCTTCTGCATGTTACATACATTTTACATAAAGCTAATCGTTCTCTGTACAGGGTATCAAAACAAAACAAACCTTATCGCCAAAAATTCAAAGCACACATGCATGCATAGTCAGCTGTGAGAAGCTGCTAATATTTTTTGTGCAGTGGCTCTCCGAACTTATGAAACACATTCCGTTATTTTACGCAATTTGCTTCTCCCTTTTGCTTCGTAGTCGGCGAGCGCAACAACAACAACAATACGAAATTAAAGCTCACTTCTGCATGACGGCCGCAGCTGCACGAATCTCTGAGCAAACAACAAATTACACGAAAGTGTTGTTGCTCAGCTCAAAGCGTAGGCAGAGAAGAATGAAGATAAGAAAGGATATGCTCAAAATTGTTATTGTATTTTGCATTGGCTTTGGAACACTTCTCGCAACAATTACAAAAGCAAATATTCATATGAAAATGTCGTTGTAACTCGCTGGGTAAATAGCATTCAGGTTCAGAATTAAGCGGCCATTCCAAACAAGCTTTGACCCCAAACTTGACCCACTTGCATTTAGAATTTAGTTTTATACTAAGTATAAAGAAGATACATTCGTGAATCATTAGTATCTACATCATTTTTAATTTTCCTTTATCATAGCCTTGTCCAATTTGTCATTTTACTTCAGTTTTAGTATTTCCCCCATATAAATTTCAGTTTACAAAAATATTTGCCCAAAACCTGCAAGATATAAATGGCTAACTCTGGCACGCCCAGGGCAGCTTCAACTGATGATAATGGCTTGGAGCTGCAACAGCTGATATTACGCAGCTATAAATCGATGAACAGACTGGTTAACTTCTACAATGGGCAACTGCACGAAGAGCTGGATGATATAATGATGTCCATACAGCAGGAACAACGCCAAACTCAACGTTGCATCAGTGAACACAGCTCCCAGCTAACGGAAGCACTCGATTTGAAATGGTAACTTCATCTTTGTTATACTTATTGCACACAAAATGGCTCAAATTTGTTGGCTACTGCTCTCTATATCAACAGTTTGGCAGGACTCAATAAGCTCAGCCAGAACGTCATGATGCGGCCCAGTTGCAGCAGTTTGGAGCTCAATGGCAGCACGAGATTTAGGCATCTTTAGGATATCCCTACACAGAACTTGGTTCAATCAACGACAATAAATTGATTTGAGGCCCATTGCCATTACACAATGAGTTGAGCACATTTGCCGATTGTTCTCTTTCAACAAGCTACTGTGTAAATGATTTTTATCAATTATTTAAGGTGAAATAAACATTTTTTTAAGTTATTTATTATATACGAGTTATCAATATTCGGACAGATTACAGATTAATGCACATTAAATGTATGCAAATGTGTATGGGAATGTGCTATGTCTGGCCAATAAGATGGCTTAAAAGAGGGATATCCGTTACCCAAATCGAAAATGCATATAAGCCAAAACAGGCAAGTGATGAATGACGCTAACGCTTGCCGTGAAAAACTCGGCTAAAAACCAAAATGGCGATGCCGCCATTTTCTAAGCAACAAAGTGACAGACGGCTGTGCGAGAATTTCATTTCGAAGAGCTCTAATCAAATTTATCACATCCCCCCTGTCCGCCTCGTCCATGACAGCGGGTCTCAGTGCAGTTTCCCTGAGACGCTGCTGTCGTTGCTTTTGGTAATTAGATTTCGTTTTAGCAATTATAAGCACCGCGGGCAATTCAAGCTGCTGTCAAGATTTTTGGGGGTAGCTGAGAGTACGCTAAGTATTTGGTATCAGCCTCCTAATTGTCAGCCTTTTCCTTTTTCATCTTATACTGCCGTTTAGAGGAACTCCTCCCCCAACGAACAGGAAGAAATCAATTTCATTGAGCGCCATCGACAAAACAAAACGGAAAATATTCGATAAAACAAACAAAAAAAAATAATGTACAATTTGTGAAAATATGTCCATGTCTCGCAGCTAAATTTTTAATAAACTCAAGTACATAAAGTAGACAATGTGTTTCAGCTGTTGATAGCTGAGACAGATTAAAACAAATAAAAATTGCTTACAAGTGACAGAAATTGAGGCAAAGTGAACCCTCGATATAAGAAAATGTCGGCTACTGTCAATGCAATAAGTGCAAATATTAATAATCCCTAAAATGGGATAAATAATAAAAACTTAGAATTAGTTTGGATGCTTAACAATTAATTAATATATATTATTTTTTATGTATTATGTATACAATAATATATATAAATATGTAATAAAATATAAACAAATTCTAAATTTACACAGTTTTTTTAATATTTTTGCTATACATTTATAGTTGTGTAATTTTTCTTTTACGTGTGAATATAATACATAATAATTAATTATTAAGCATTAAAAAAATATCGCCAAAATTAACTAAAGTCTATATTTTATGCATTTAAAGTGATAAAATTATTTTTATTTGCAGTGTATAAAGAGTTTCTTGGCAAACTGTATGTAAAAACTTGCAACCTTGGCTGCAATATTGTCAGGGATACAGTAGAGTGTTTCCTGGAATAAAGTTGGCAGCTCTGGTTAATAAACGAGGTTGCAAATGAAATTTATCAAGGCACAAACTAAAGTTAGCTGCTTTTCATAATTAAAAGAGATGTACAAGTACAATTTTAGTGCTTGTGAAATTATTTTCCTGGAATTTCTACAATTGTACAACCGATTGTTAGTCCGATTGCCATTTGCAACTGAGTTGGCAGCCCTAAGAATTGCACATGTCATAAAGCAAACGTGCATAAAAGAAGTAACACGCAGTAGCGCAGAGAAATAGCAACATTGCGACAATGAAACATAAGAAGAAACACAAACATTCTAAGAAAAATGAAGCTGAAACTCCGAAAACGGATTCGACGATCAGCGTTAAAACACGGGGTAAGCCTGAGAACTACTTCAAGCTCTGTCAGCAGCAGGGCGGTGCCACTTTTGACGATACAGAGGCAGAGGAGCAGGATAGTGACAACACGGTGGCTGCCTGCCCCGATCCAGTGCAAACGGAGTTGAATTACAAGAATATTATTGCGTTGAAGGCAATGGAACGCGAGCGACTGAATCGCTCTCGTCAGGAGCAGCTGATGGGCGAGAAGGAGCTGCCGGGTGTTTTGAGTTGTTTAGCACGTGTCTACGATTTTCAAAAATGTTCCATGTTGAACAAGCCGAGGATGGCGGCAGCGAAACCCTTGACAGCAGTGGTCCAGCCGGAGCCACAGAAGCTGCGCGAGGTGCCAGTTGCGCCGCCAGAGCCACAGAAGCTGCGCGAGGTGCCAGTTGTGCCGCCAGAGCTTGTGCCGATGAACGGGAGGAAACAACCTACTCAAACTTCTGTTCGTCTGGGTTCGCAATCAATAACATTATCGGAATACAATCGTCGCAATCAGGATCAGCAGCTCAAGCTTGCTGGTATGGCTGAAGCGGAGCAAGCTGGACCAAACGTGAATCCAGTGGACACCACCAAGACGATTCGCTACAACTCCGTGGGATCGCAAGCACGCCAAGTGTCGATGCCACGCCAAGTGTCGGTGCCACGCCAAGTGTCGGTGCCACGCCAAGTATCGCATGCCAATTCTATGGGTGGTGCACAAATTATACGCAAGCGGATTATTGTGGTGCCGTCGGAGTCAGATAGCATGGTGACCCTGTACAACGTGCAGATGCTGTTGCAGGAGCGCCGCTTCATACCGCCAAGTGTAATGAGACGCACGAATCTAAGACATCTGGAGGAGGTCACCATCTATCGCACTCATCGCGGCGAGGAGCAGCAATATCGAGTTATCGATAACGTGGCAAAGCTCAACAATGAGGATTGGGGTCACGTGATGGCTGTATTCGTGTTGAGTCCCCAGACTCAGTTCATTGGCTGGCCGCACAATGGTGATCCCGCTGTCATCTGTCGTCATGTCTGCGCTTTCCACATCCACTTCAAGGGTTATCCCATATCGCGGGAACTGGAAGCACTTAATCTGAATATGCTGCATCTGCCGGAGCTCGATCGCAATATGGACAGCGATATATTGATGGATTTCTGGCGTAAACTGGATCCGCACATGGCCAAAATCGATCGCCAGTTGGCCCTTGGATTGGGCAAGAAGTAGTCACAGTTGGTAGTTATGCAAGAAAACTGAGAAAACAATTCTCTTGAATTCCGATAACACAAAAAGATATAAAAATCAATAAATAAAATTGAATAAACCGCCTCAAACGAGCACAGAGACAAAGACAGGCACTTGCACACACACACACACACGCACATACACACAGACGCTTATGGAGTGGGGGTAGATTGCCTGATGTTAACGCTGATAATAAAAAGTGTGGCAGCCATGAAGGCTGTGACGGCGCATCAGAAAAATATATCACGTAAGTATAAAACTCATATAAAAACGTTGCGAAACTGCAAAGTTGGCAAAAAAAATTAAGAGCACAAACAAGTCATTGGCTAGCGAGTGGGGGGTGTGAATGGGATGCGAGCAGTAATCAGCAGGGTATGGTGAGAGGGTGGCGGGGTATGAGACACAGGGTTGTGAAATGAAACGCACGCGTGAGGCAACAACTAAATGACCCACAAAGGAGCAGTTGTCTTATGTATTCCATTTCTGTATTTATATAAATCCCTATACGTCGTCCCACAACAGAGCACAGCTCACAGCATCAGGCAATGGGATTGCCACTTGTATTTAGAGAGGCCAAGTAGTTGTGCGATTGTGTGTGTGTGGCAAGTAGTTGAGCTTAGCTCGTCACATAAAAATCACTGGAAAACTCAAGAATTTTTATATTTAAATCAAATGCAGGGCAAGGCAAGCCATTTAGATGGGCGTGTGGAAGGCGGCAGCGGCTATAAAAATAAAGCAATTCACTTGAGAAGCTGATGAGAGCTGCGAACTTGGCTTAAAACACAATTTGAAGGAAGTTGGGCTATCGATAAGGATATACAATATTTAAGAATAAAACGATGCGATATTGATTCGAATAAATCAACGTTTAATCGTCGTGAATCTTTTTGAAAAACTTATAATTTAATTACTTTAAAGTACATTTAGAGTCTAAATAGAATAACAATATGGAAGTTATCCAGTAATATAATTAATGATATATTTTTCTATTGTTGATCTTTTGAAAAGTTATAATTAAATTACTTCAAAGTACATTCAGAGTCAAAATAGAATAACAATGTAGGAGTTATTCAATAATAAAATTAATGATATATTTTTCTATTGTTGATCTATATGAAAACTGCTCGTTAGCTAACTTTCTTTTTGAAAAGTTATAATTAAATTAGAATAACAATAGAGCTGTTATTCAATAATATAATTAATGATATATTTTTCTATTGTTGATCTATATGAAAACTTCTCGTTAGCTGACGTTCAATAGCGTTTTATACTTATGCTGACGTGAATCTTTTTGAAAAACTTATAATTAAATTACTTTAAAGTACAATTGGAGTCTAAATAGAATAACAATACAGCTGAAATTCAATAATATAATTAATTATATATTTTTGTATTATTGATCTTTATGAAAAACTTATAATTAAATTACTTTAAATTACATTTAGAGTCTAAATAGAATAAAAATACAGCTCTAATCCAATAATATAATTAATGATATATTTATCTATTGTTGATCTATATGAAAACTGCTCGTTAGCTGACGTTCAACAGCTCGAAACTCATGTCATTCGACAGTTATGAAATGTTAGTGAATTTGTAAAGTTTTTAAGCAACATTTATAATTTGATCCCATTGTACAGCAGCTAGTTAGTAGAAGTGTGCTGTGTGCTGTGGCTGCACACTTTCTTGTGCTGCTTGGCAATCGGCTTATTGTCTTACAGATAACTCGATGACTTACACAACGTGTGTGTGTGTGTGTGTGTGTGTGTGTGTGTGTGGGACACAAAGGCAGGCTGATTGGAATGTGGCGATGGATGGTGGGTGGTGTGCCTTGTGCGTGTTACCATGTGTGGGTAAATCGAGTTTGTCGCCAATATTCAATTTTGTAAATTGAAGCAAAGTAGAAATAATAAAAAGTAAAATGAAATCGAATTCGTGCCAGCTAAGATGAAAATTTACGCATATGGGAGAGGTATGAGTTAGCCTCACTGAATTTCTATCAACGCGTTAGAAATTGAATAAACTGGTGAGGAAAACGTTGCACTTTATTGGCATTACTCAAGAAATACATTATCAATACGAATTGCGGCTAATCGAGATGTCTTCGCAAGTCTTTTTAAAGTTCACCTAAACGTCTGCTATATATTTCCAATTTTATTGGCAATTATTCGGAAGCCTTTGAGTTGCTTCTTACGGCTTACAGACATATATTCCTCGCTCTTATTTTATGGCTCAACTAACTCCCATTTATCGCCGAATGTTACTCTGCTTACTGGCAGCTTAATGGGCCCAAATAAAATGATATATGAGAGCGGGCAAATGCATATCCCTTTAAGTGCTTATTGAGTTCATTTGGATACGGAATACATTGATGAACCCGCAACATATACAACGAATATAAATAATTTGTTGAATATTATTTATGAATGCGAACTCGCTGAATTTTATACCCTCACAGAGATATTTTATTTAAGTTAAATATCAAGTTAAGTTATATGACTGTCGTCTTCTTAAAGTATTTGTATTGCAGCTCATATTAAACTGGTATCATTTGCTGGCATTACTTGTGATTTAACACTGATCACACACGCTTCATGGCATTTTCTCACTTGTATGCGAAAAGTTTCACTTTATATCCCAGTTAGAGCTGCAAACTGAAAAGCAGCGCAACACTTTTAGCTCTTTTAAATCCCTGTGCAACGGAAAACTTAAAAGAAGTGTCTCAAGTTTTTAGTCTGTAAAAAAGAAAAAAAGATTTAACAAACAATATTAAACGGTTTAGGGGATGGCAAAACCTACAAACAGCTTTCGCATTTCTCATTGACAGTATTAAAGAAGTAAGCCACAGTACAACTAACAATACTTTAACAACCTCACAATTGTTCATATGTAGACAACTTAATATTATTAATAATTGTTTAAGAGTTATAGCGTTGATTGCAACTAGTGTTTGCATTTTGCAAAGAATTAATAGACAGCCAATCTTTGCTGTTTTTTTATGTTTCTATGATTTATTTATGTTTCTGTTTTAATTTTTATTACTTTTGCTTATTATTTTGCTTAAGAATATATATATGAACTAAATTCTGAAAGATTGAACATGAATCTATAATAAATTATTATGTTAAAGTTGAAACTGTGCCACCTTTTATATTTTGCAAAGAATTAGTTGACATACTGTTTATATAAATTAAAGCATAATAGTTTAAAAAGTGTAGCTAGTTATAATAATACTTAAATGTGCTAAATTTTATACTTAATTCTCGTGCTTAGCAGTGTTGACAGCTAATTTATTAATTGAGTTTTATTTATTAGAGATGGCATACCCTATACAGGTATATATTAACTTAGTAATTGTATATATTCTTCATTTCATTTAAAAATGCCCACAGCTTCGCCTTCTTCTCACGCAAATCTAAATACTTTATGCAAGCTAATTATAGCCTATAATATAATTTGTGAACATTTACTCTACTAACTTAATAGGAGCTTAAAGATTACTCATTTAAAACATATCTGTAAGTTTCATTAATAATTGTCTAGAAATAGGTAAGTTATTCAGAAAAGAAAGAAGAAAGAAAATAACATTTGCATTTAATTGCTTTGCTGTGACAACGTGTGCGGGAAAAGGATAGACATATATGTATATGTATATCTGAATCCACATCAACACATACATATAAGCATATGGATATGTGAATTCATCGCTCACAGCAGCAAGCTTTTGCATATGTACAAATACTCGATTAAAAGCTGAGTGTTACGTTACTTAATTTTTTAATTTTACCAACACTGTCAAATATTACACACTTGCCGACAATTATGTGGTAAATCTAAAGCATAATTTTATATTTATATTTTATATTTATTACGCTATTTCGAATATTGGAACATTTAAATTTGGCGCGCAAAAAAGCTTAATGGCTGCAGCAGTTGCCAGATCAAATTTCTTAGCTAACAAGAGGTTGCCACATAAACTTAATTACACTAAACTTTCTCATTTGTAATCGAATTTATACAATTAACTTTTCATTATTTTAATTTAATTTTTTTATTTTATAATTTTTCATTATTTTATTATTATTTTCTAAATTTTATGTGCATTAAAGTTTAATTTAAATATAAATGACAATTCTTTTTTATTATCATAAAGCAATTAAACACTTAAATAGTAATTATATAATGAAATTATTAAAATTGGGCTTATAAACAAAGCGACACTATTAGAAAAAGATATCAGCGTGTGTGATCAAAGAGAACAAAGCCACGATGACCACACAAGTAAGAGTATAACAGCGAGTTCCTGTTGAAAGCGCAACAAGGACAGCGACAATATCGATGACACTTTGCAGTCCGTATCAACGACAACAACAACAAGAATAACAATAACAGCAACAACAACAGCAACAACAACAGCAGCAAGGAGTACATGAACAACCACAATAAGCAGAGCCACTACTTTGTGGTTTGCTGTTTAGTTATATGGTTCGCTTTGGTCAGCTCTTGCCAATTGTTGGCATTACACAAGCCTGCAAAAACGGGGTATAAAAAGGAAAGGCGGACTGGCGGACAGACTACACTGTGAGTGAGTGGGCTGAATGTGAGTTGTGTGTGAATTATGAATGAGGTCTGAGCATAGGCACTTCACCATATACGCCGAGAATGAATGCAGTCACTTTCAGCCAGTTGCGCTGCCTTTGAGCCATGCAATTTAATACAATTATCGCAGTGATGTAAATACAGAAGCCAAACATACGGGGCCCAAACGGCCAATAACCGAAAGTAGGCAGTGCCAATGAATAAACTTGTGTAAATGCAGTGCAAACAACTCGACGCTTAATTGCAGTTCAGCATCAGTTCTATACTATAAGCTGGCAATGCGATGCAATGGCCAAAACATATATGGTTCGTATTTACTTTACAAGTGCTACAACATTGGTTGCATGCAACCTGTGGCACTCACAACTCTCACAGTTACGAACTACGAGCTATGAACTACGAGCTACGAGTATGAGTGTGCGGTCAACACGGTAACTTTTCAAACTTGCGCCAATCAAACAAGTTCAATAACGGTAATTAACAGTACAACGGCAACGGCAACGGCAACGGCAGCGAACTGAAGCCATTTGGCCTGTAATTTGTGAAAAGTTCAAAGCTATTAGCATGTGCCCTATGTCCTAGTCGTGCATAGCCCTTGTCCTAGCCATAGTAGTATAGCCCCCGCCCCGCTTCTCCTCCTGCTCTCTATTTGTGCTCTCGTTTTGTCGTTTGCCCGGCGGCGGCGTTAACGGAAGTTCTCGAGCTCTTGCCCAGGGCTAATGACAGTAACTGCCGAGCTTCGCGTCGGTTAAAGTCCATTTGCAAGGACGAGGACGAGGACGAGGACGTGGACACATGCTCTAAGGGGCAACCAAAAAGGGGGACTGTGGGGTACAAGCCCCCCCACCATTTTTGTTGGCTGCCAGCCGTTTAGGCCCGTGCAGTTGGCCATTTGGCACTTGGCATGTCAGTTTTGATTGAACCTGATGGACGCGCCTAATGCGGTTTAATTGTGAATGATGTGCAGCAGTCACAGTGGATGTCCTTAATGGTTATTAATGTCCACTTATAAACCGCCCTGTCATCCAGTCATAGTTCCAATCCGACAAGTGCAACAAAATGACGGCAACGTGAAGTTCATTAATATTATATTCACTGCACAAAGGCATAAGGCGAATTATGTCAGCTCCAAATGAAAGGGGAAAAGCATGTGAGTCGAGTGTGCATGACTGTAAGAGACCCGGTATCGATTCCTTATGCTATGTTCTAACACTCGATACCTCTACTCGCTTTAAACATACATTCACATACTCATTACATTCGTAGTTACATCTTTGGGTACTTCAAAACATACTCTTAGCCAAGCTACAGGGCCAAGAAAAGTTGCCAGCTCATACCACATTTCATAGCAACAATAGAAACTTAACTAGGTCGGCAATCACTGCACTGAAGTGCACAAATTAAAGATTTTACATCTATTTATTCATTTTATTTATTTCTTTATTTATTTGTGGTTTTAAAATTAGTTTACTTGCAAGATGTACAATTAAATGATTAGTTTCTCACACATACTTCCGGTTTGAGGCGGAAACAGTTCCGATTTTGTTGCCGTGACTTTCAAAGATTCAGCAGATCCATCGATTTTGAGTAGTTTGAAGCTCATATAAGCTACATACATGAGTACTCACAACATTCTTAACGACACTCACATGCACTCACACCGAAATCCGGCGACGGCAACAGCCGGAGGAATCGAGTACACGCAACCTGAAGGGACCGGAAGCCTGGGAACCAACTCGGGGCAGAAACGGGTCAGAAAAGAGGTTACAGAGAGGAGGAGAAGGATGTGGAGGATAGCGGGTGCATGGTCTGGCATCCGATTCACTTTATTCTTTCGTTGAGGTAGCCACTTTAGAAACAGAACTTGAACATGAGTGCAATCAAATGTATTACATTTTGTGCAACTTAAGCGGCGGCTGAAGTGCCGAAGACAGTTGAAAGAAAGCGAACGGTGCAGTTAGAGAGTGTGAGTGATTCACTGGGATTCAAGGAATTCAAGGAAGCAGAGAGGAGAAGAGAAATGGAGTGATTCATATATCCGCCTTTGGGTACAATGATTTCCTGGGAAAAGTCGAGTCAAGGCTACAAGGCGGTTACAAAAACTAAGCAGATGAAGTGCTTGGCAAGATGATGCACAGGCGCCGTAAAGTATGCACCATGTGGCATAAAAATGGGCCAACGGCAAACAACACTCGGATAAAGGAAATTGCTAGAAATGCATTTTGTGGCTTATGAGCCATGAAGCAACAACAGCAAACCTCGAACCCAAAGCCAAAACTAAGCTCGAGACTGAGTCACCTTGAGCCACATGAGAAGCATCTCGTATGGCAATGTCGTCTGGAAAATCAATTGAGTTTGCTCGACAAATATCCGCTTACATACTGAATGGCGAGCCAAAGAGCGAGCGAGCAAGAGAGACAGAAAGAGAGAGAGAGAAGGAGAATGAATAAACTGCAGTGACTTAGTGGTTTAGACATGATAGTCGATACTCATTGAAACTTACCAGAACAGAGAGGCAATTAAATGTTATCGCATCAACATTATGTAGAATAGGCGACTTAAAGCTTTGACAAATTTTGTAGTGTTTGCTCAATTGTCTGTAATGCGTTGATTAATGAGACAGATTGGCCAACAGTGAGCTGGCCATGATATGATTACCCAAAAACAAGTTTAAACACTGCTGCAGTCTATGCAACTAATCAAAGTCAGTCGAAGAACGATGATGAGCTTTTGCGCAGCTCTTGCCATTTTCCCTGCCAAGTGGAAAATGGAGAATGGGCAATGGGAAATGGAGAATGGGAAATGGCAAACAAAGGCCAAATGCCTGGGCAAACAACTTAAGCGTAAAAAAACTTAAAGAATGATGTGAGCAGAGCATGGACAAACGCAGCAAAGGGCGCATAGCCAAAAAGGAGTAAGTAAAGGAAGTTTATACCTAAAAGGGATTTATTTGATGACTTGTCTAACTCGTGCCTTTGACTCGCACGACAACAGCGACACGCCTGCCCCCCTCCCCCAACTGACGATGCAGCACTTTTGCAAATTAAGTTTCCCAACTTTTCCTGTCTATTTGACAGACAGAACGAGGGAGAGCGAAGAGAGAGAGAAGGCGTGGGAGAGGGAGAGGCGAGAGCACTAAAATGCGACAAAATAGAAAGAAATTAAATGCATTTTGAAAAATGATAAAGCTGTATGAGTGCTTGGGGAGACAAAGGCAGGGGATGGAGGGGAACTGAAGTCAGGGGAAGCATACAGACTTAAAGCCCGAACCTGGCAATTCTGGGAGCTACAGAAGCTGTAGTCGAATGCTTGCGATTCAGTTGGTTTTAGCTGTCGAAAAGCACAGGAAGTGTGTGAAGAGTACACTATAATGAGTACAGACTGTAGTTAAGTTTGCGATGCACAAAAACAAAGCCAATATCGAGTACGATAAGGGATATTTAAAGTTGTTTATAATTTATATAAACTAATGACAGTTGCAATTAACTTGGCTGTTAGTGTTTGCATTTACACGACGGAATTAACTTAAATGAATTTCATGTTTTTAATTAAAAAGGCCATTTCATATTTTGCCGGCAAAAGCCAGCAGTAAAGGGACAATGCGACAACATACAAACATACAAGCAAACAAAAAGGAGACAGTGAAACTGACAGCAACAACCACAGCCACAACATCAACAACAGCAACAACAGCAACAGCAACAATGGCAATTGCAATTAGCAAAATTCGAGAAGTTAGCAACGCAGCACACACTCTCACACACACACACACACACACGTGTTAATAAGTGCAGTGTAGTGTCATTGTTGTTGTTGCAAGTTGCTGAAGTGGCTGCTGCCGCCACTTAAGTCACTGACTTGTCCAATTACTACAACAACAATGCATTTAAATGGTGTGCCGCAGGCCACGCATACAAACAGGCGCACACGCAGACACACACACACACACGCAGATACACACACGCAGACACACACACATATAGTCCATCGTCTGTTGCAGGTTGCCGGTCCGAGAAAACAACGGAAGCGCCAACTACAAAGTTTTTTCATATCCTGTGAAAATTATTATACGCTTTTCGCAAAATATTTGAAGCCAGAGGCAAATGCACACACCACACACACACACACACACACAGACTTGTGCCCATTCATGGGTTGTGTGTGGCTGCACTTCTGACCAGGATGAGCACAAGGACATGAGCAGCACCACAAATTGGCAGCCTGGCGAGAACGACTCGAACAACTCGAGCGACTCGAACATTTCGAACCCTGCACTTCCTGTCGCCTCTGTCTGCCATCTAAAACCCGATGGAAAATAAAAATAAAAATAAGAAAAAAATAAACGAACGAAACTTTTGTCAAATTGTTTTACTGCAACAGCTTGTGAGCAACGACAGCGTCAGTTTTAATCATTTCCCCCGCTCGCCCCACTGCACCCGCTCCCTAACTGTCTGTTAGCTGTGCTGTGTGTGGACAAGTGCTACTCATATTTACGTTAATAAAATAAATAACTTAAAAATTGAAGTCAACCAAATCCTTGAGCATTGCTTTGGCAAACTAAGCAAGCTTTACAAGTGGTTACTGTAGATGGAAATCTTGTTTGTTTGTTGTAAGTTGCAAAGTTAGATCGTTTGTTTATTTCCACTGCAATGACATTTGAGTAGCATTTGCCAAGGATAAACTTATAATTTTTAAGCTTATTTGGGGATCTTTGTTTCAACTTTTGCAACTGAACAAATCGATTGAAGTATTGTTGATAAATAACTTGCTTGATTGCCATATACATTATATAAAAAAACATTTTAGAAATGTATAAAATTTCAAGCATCAGCAGTGCGTAGCTCCTTTAAACCTTCAGCTTCGCTCACAGACAGTTCACAGATGCATTATGTGCTTTTCAACAGGAAAAGCTAAGAAAATATACAGCATGGAGCGGCTGCCTGGCAATTCTAGCCAAACACGTAGTCTCTGCTCTCAATTCCTTTACATTCTGCCACATCCCATCTAGATGCTACTCTGGCCACATAACTCACGCCTTTCAGCGTCAGAATGCACTTGCACACAGAGAGAGAGAGAGAGAGAGGACGGCACCTGCCACGCCTTTATGGCGCAAGCAGCATTGATTATGCCACACTTAAGCCAATAATAAATTTCCAAAGTAATTTCGACCAAAATCTGCACTTCATCAGCATTAGCAAAAAGATAACCGAGCACAATTTCCTGATCGACTAAAGTATTGTTAAAATCTGAAAAATATCTCATTATGTTGAAGCATAATAGAACTTCCAACGATAATTCAATTTTCGCAGAGCGTGATTATAAATATTGAGATGAAAGGCAGCCTCACAAACTGAAGGCAAGTTGGTGATTTACTTTGAACTCAGGTCGTTATAGAGGGCTGCATATAAGCTAAGGATTGGGAGATTGTCTGACTGCTCGACATAGTTACAAATAGAGAAACTGTAGACTGGTAACTTTAGGAAAATGCGAAAAGATACAAATCTGTGCTTTGGCTCTGAGGAATAGCAATAGAATGTGAGAGCAAATAGCATACTCTAGGCTAAAAGTAATTATGCGGAGCTTAATTAATGCAATCACAGTAAAGTTCTAGACGGAAACAATCGTGATAGAGATACAGATAGAGATAGAGATAGAAGACAAAACGCAACCGAATATTCTAAACTTGAAGATGCTATCACAATCTTTTAAGCAAAGCAAAAGTAAAGCTTAAAAATATTTCGTAATTTGCTGAACCCTTTAAAATGTGTTTCCCTTGTTAATTTTTCTTCACTTTCTTTTCACTTAATGCTTTCGCTTTCACCTCGTCTTGATGCTGTCAGGGTTGACCTTGATAAGCGTGCAAAGCGTGCACGTTAGCGAGTTGTCATACATGTTGAAAACGAGTTGAAGGTTATGGAAACAGTACGCATAGATGAATTCTAAAACTGATTTCATTAGCATGTTTCCGACAACGTGCCTCACGGCAATTCCATTTGAACTTTGCGCAAAACCAACACGTTTCCATCATTGCCATAATTTTCTTTTTTCTATTCTCCACACGCCCGACACCCACACACACATCCACACACACACACACTCGTACATATACATAAATGTAAATTGCATTAATTTTATCAAGGTAGCTAGAAACGTTGTCTAACCTAATCAGGTACTCGACTGCGAGTGCGAATCTATGTGATGTGCGCGATAGGTGAGCGTGTCAAGAGTTTTAAGGTCACACTTCGGTTAATTATCATCAGCAGATAATTACCGAGTTTTTAGGCCAGAACATAGTTGAGAATCTATGGCTGTCAACACAAATGTCATATATTAATTACATGCACGTCCCCATTCGCCGTTTGTTATTGTTATTGTTTGTCTTGACGCTGGTTACATACAATTTTGACATTGCCTGCCAAAGACAAATTACCATAACGTCTCCTGTTCCTGTTCCCATGTCCCCTGTGCGTTTGTCTATCTGTCGGTCTGTCAGTCGCTCAGTCCAACGGTTGGGCACAACTGTTTGTCCTGACGAGTGTCAAATTAATTGACAGTTGCGTGGTTGCTTTCCATTGTCCACCCACGCACCACTAAACGGGCAGCAGCAGCAGCAGCAGCAGCAGCAACAACAACGACAAGGATCAAGTTGTGTCGCTATGTGTCGAGGTGATGTCCTGACAAGTGGGAGTCGCGCTTATATTGCAGGCGAAGAATTTGCTCATAAACATAAACAAAGCATTGGGCACGTTTTCCATACTCGCGTGAGGACATGTCGTTGAAGGCGAGCAAGTGAAAGGACATAATATTTGCTGCATTAATTAATGAACACACAAGCACACAGCAGTGCAAGTAGAGGGCCCCTATGTGTGTGTGTATATGTTTATGCAAAAGTAGGGTGTGCGAAATGAATGTGGAGGGAGTTTTAGGGCTTGTAAGCAATTTAATGAGCTCAAATGTGTTGAACGACTTGATTTTTGTGCTGTCTCAGAGTAATTTTAAGAGTAGTTCAAGAGCTTTATTAAATAATAATTATTAATGATTTGATTTGTTGCTATATCTCCTTCACATGTATCTGTGTCAACACAGCGGTAATTAATTTGTGCACAAAGTATGTAACAGGCAGAATAGAATGTATGTAACAAAGGAGTATAAAAAAAGCTTGCTAGAAGCACGCTCTGCGATGCTCACAATGTGTGGATCACAACGCTCACTGTAAATGCCAAGTTCGATGAGTTCCCTGCAGTTGCTCACACATACATGCGTGCTCTGCTGAGCATGCATACACACATGCATAACCAATGCTGCGAGCAAGCACTGCAGCGTTCTGCCTTTGTATGCTCAATGCAGTGGGCTCGCTCACACCCATAGCGAAGAATAGTGGGAGGCAAGCGAATTCAAAAACTCAGTGGCTGCTCTCTGCAGCGCATTCTCTCCCTCGCTCTTGTACTTTTAATGAGAGCTTTTTAAAATGCTGTTGTTTTGTGCCATGTAAAAACAATCAAAAACACAAATTACCTAAACACAATTACCTAAGCAACTCAAATGAGAGACACTGAATTTATTTAAAATTCGAATAATATCCTCTTTCAAACTGCTTTATAAATATACGTATGTATTTAACTTTTGTATTTCAAATATTTTGCTTTGTGAATTCTCCAACTGGTGAGAGAAAATCTCCTTTATCGAAATTGATGTCCCACAATGCAGACGCATGGAGACGTAGAGAAACAGGTTTCCCCTGCAGGCAGTTGAGAACTTTCCAATCAACTTTAATCTCTTTTTTATTATCTCGACTCATAGCAGTGCCTAGTAGACGGATTTTTATTATTGTCCAAGCTACCGGTAACTAACCAAAACAACGAGAATTTTCAGCAAATGGAAATATAGTGTTCCATAGTCTAACTCCCCACACTCCCCATCATTCCCACTTATCCACTCCGACCACACAGATCAGCAGTCGGTGCATTCGCATGCCAGAGTTTTGAAATTCCTGTCTGGACGGGATTTCCTACAGAAACGCATAAATGCATCGCACTGGGAACCAACCAGCCGATTATGCATGTCCCATGTTTCATATTGATGATGTGCTTGGACACACAGCCCAGCGGGCGTCGTCTACAAAATAAAACGAAAAACAGTTTTGGTTTTTGGCCGAGAAACAGGGCAAGGCTTTGCGGCCCATACTGCAATTGAGTTGCATAGTTTTGGATTTGGTTTTTGGTTTCGGTTTAGCTGAGTTTTCTTTCTTTTTTCTTTTTTTTTTGTTTTTGTTTCGTTTGTATTCCCCCTTTGATACCCCCCTCATCTCTTGAATGTGGTGCAGTAAACGACGTAAAAGACACAGATGAGGGAGACTCTGCCATGGGAGAGCGACCATTTTGCCAATTGGTTGCACTTGTACCTAGTTGAAAATATGTAGAAAATCCTTGATGGCTCCTGTGTCCTGTGTTCTCTGTCCAGACCACCGATTGCCATTTCGACTTTAACCAATTTCGTTGATTGCCATATGCGAAGCTACTACAACTGCTGTGCTGAGCACTACAACAATTGTCTGAGGATTATGTCCCTTATCTGATTAGTTTAAATGCATAAATCAAAAAGGATAATTTATGTGAGATAATAGTTGATAATTCGCATTAACTTGAGCATTGCATTAACCGGGTTAAACTAGCTGATTGTTTATATTTGTAATATTTGTATTTGCGTTGAATTAATTATACGCCCCAATGTTTTGCGGCTCTTTGATTATTTATAGTCTTAATTTGCAGCAAATTTTTACTAATTTCCTTTTGTTTATATTTGTCATTATTTTTTCTGCGTATAATTTGTTATTTTTCTTTTTTTTGTTGTTGTTGCTCGATGCTTTATGTGTGTTTAATTGCAACTCATTAAGCATATTAATTAAATCACCACATTTATGCAATAAAGTTGCTCAAGTGCCGTCGGGTGTAAGGGGCTGAAGGTGGTGGAAGGGTTATCGTGTTTTTTTCCAAACAACAACGGCAAATTAACATGAAAAACAGCAAAAATTCTAGCGAAAAAAAAAGAGAAACTGCATTTTATTCTTGTTGCTTGTCCACATTTGCATACCCGATGAAAAAATGTGGAAAAATGGGAAATAAAAGGAGTAAGTGTGCAATCATAAAATGTAAATAGCTGCGAAAAATATCATTTATGTTGGCAATAGTTGGCCAAAACGGAATTTACTTGTTGTTTTTTTTTTTTTGTTTTTGATCTGCGCTCAGTTGTTGCAACGGTGGAATTATTGCAAAATGACATCGCCAGTTGCATAATTTACATAAAAAATTACACCAATAATGACAAGCTGATTAAAAAAATGGATACACATGATTAACACAGAAATGCCACACAGTATTAATATTAACAATGGCAAGAATCCACCAATGATTGGAATATGTACATAAATATATATATATAAATATATATATATATATAAGTATATTTGTATAAGTTAATCTGCCAATCTCCCCCCCAAAAAAATTGATGCACATCAAATAATAATTTACAAATGATGGCAATTGATTTAAAAGTTGTACAAATAGAAAACTGTTGCCATGTCGAGCACACGTTTTATTTACTTTCATAAATAAACGATAATATGACGTTTATTTGATGGTAAAACACACGAATAACATAATAAGATACAACGATGAATTCACACAAATACATGTACATATGTATGTGTGTATGTATGTGTGTGTGTGTTTGCTGATTTGATAGACAGCTCACTTTTAATGAAGCGACACGTGTTCGCGCAGGCACGTGCATGTCTCGGTGTCTGTGCACATGCATCTGCCTACAAAAAATTGCAAAGTCAACAATGGCACACGGCCCACCGCCCACCGCCTACCGCGCACCGCTCGCCTCTATCAACTTCTAATGCGCCATGCAAATCACGCCCACAAACTTGACAGACAGACATGTGACATTGGAGGAGAGGTTGGTGGAGATTTCTGTAAAATTACCTTTATTAGCGGGCTTGAAAGGATAGAGAAGGAGAGAAAGAGAGTGAGAGAGTGAAAGAGAGGGAGAGAGATGATAAAAGGTGGGATAGAGACAGAGAGAGAGAGAGAGTGAAAGCTATGGTAGTAGCCCTGGTTTGATTTATGCACGATTTGATCAAGGGTCGCGCTGCTAAAGGCAAGGGAAAGAACTTACACAACATGAGGCTTGAGCATTGTATACAGGACATGAGCCTTATGCATGTCCTTGTGCCACAGATTGAGTAGAGTAATTCGCTCAATCTTCTCTCTTTCTCCCGCTCTCCCTCTCTCTCTCTCTCTCTCTCTCTCTCTCTCTCTCTCTCTGTCACTCTATCTAACTCTTTCTGCTTGTTGTTGCTGTTGTATAAACTTGGGATTAGTTTTCCGTCGGAGGCTGCGCTTTGCTGTTAACCATTAAATTGAGTCGTGTCTCGTGGGTTTGAGGCCACGCTGACGCGCCAAGCATTTAATATGTTGGATTTGCCAGCTTATGGCAGAGCGCTGACTCCTGTTGTTGTCCCCATCAAGAGCTTAAGGAGTGGGGGCTGTAGAGCATTGCGAATACGCGAATAACGTCTACATTGTTGTGTGGGCGAGCACGATGAGAGAGAGAGAGAGAGAGAGAGAGAGAGAGAGAGAGAGAGAGTGTAGCATAGTTGTCTTGATTTTGTATTTTGTATACAGAGTTTTTATCACTTACTTGGCAGACATGCTGCCTCCAATTATCTCCAAGTAAACACCATGTTCGGCATATATTCATATAAAAAAAATGTATATAAAACGTGGAACAAATTCATTTAATTTGGCAACAGAGAGAACAACAAACTGAATAACAATAATAAAGAGACGACGGTAACGAACGTCTGCAAATGTCACTGAATATTTAAATTTTGTTAAAATATATACGTATATGAAAATATTTGCATAGATATTGTGGAAAAAAGTATGCATATGTATGTGTGTGTGCATTGTATGGCGTTACTCCACAACAAAACGTAAGTAAATGTATGTATTTCATTTACATACACGCCATGGCAATAAGAACAATTACAGTGTACGTGGATACCCTGTTTTATTCGTACGTAATCACACACAGGAGGGGAAAGAGGAAACGACTAGGAGATACTATTCATTTGTCCAAGCTGCAGTCCATAAATACTTGAATGAGAAAGTTTAATAGTTAGTCATATGACACCATGATCTACTGTGATTACAGGGTAGCAGCGAAGTTGAGCATGCAATAATTGCTGTCACAGTGTCTGGCTGCATTTTGCGTGTGTGCACACAAATTAAACAAGATGCAACACTCAGCCTGTAAAGTGCATGGTCGCCAGGCTTGCGGCCATTTTGTCTGGCCATCTGCAGCATCCTCTGTCTAGTATTTCGCTTACCCATCCCCTGCCCCTGCCCCTTTCGCTACCCCATTCCCATTGCCATTTCACCAGCCGTTCCACATTACGCGCCGCTGTTGTGGCGTCGCGGCTCTATTGCCCCACCGCCCCCCCAGCTGGTGGGCGTGACGTGTGACGCCAGTTGCAGCCGCCATTAAAAATCGCCAACAGTTTGCAGAAAGTTGCAATAACAACAAAATGCAACGGCAACAGCAGCCAAAAATAAACAAGAAGCAAACAAATGAGTCACATTTTGTATATGCTGAAGATTCATCGTGCTAATTGAGCCTTGATTAATTACAAATTATATATATATTGTTATTACATTCTTAATATAACGTTTAGGGTTAATTGAATTATGCATTTTAATTGAATATTTTCATTAAAATTCTCTTGTCCTGGCAGTCGCTTGATTGCTGTAGGTGACACAGCAATTTGTAGTTGATATTAATTTATGTGATTTGCCAGAATGTTTCAAATATTAAAGGGTATATGAGAGTAATGAAAGTGTGTGTCAAAGTCTGACAATTTTTACTACTAATTATCAATAGTAAACGGAGTCGTTTGGGCTAACATAATTGGCAACTGTGCAGTTTGTATCTAGATTATATTAGTTTTCAATTCTATTTTCCTGATTAGAGTCTAGTTTGCAGTTGTATATGATAACGATACGTTATTAATTTAATACAGGGTATCTGCTGACTGTGCGCCCTGCATTTGGCACAACTCTTTTCATTTATTTGTGCTTTGCTTTTGTCACTTTTATTGCTTTTGCATTGTTGACATTTTGCAAATTAAACGGATTTCCGCCAAAGGCCATTTCCGCTGGCCAGCACCACGCCCACAGCCCCCCCACTGATAAGCTATTGAAAGCCGCTGCGCTTTTTACCAATGTCCCAATACAATTTTTATTTAGTTTTTCGTTTTTTTGTTTAATGTTTTGTATTGTGCTATTGACAAATGTATTCTCTTGTTTTTCTGTTTTGTTCTCTTTTGGTCTCAACTGCCTGCACTATTTTGATTCCAGCATCTCTTTGGTTTGGCAGGAAGATAGAAAGTGTGCGGGAGGAGAGGTGCATAGGTGCTGTAGGGGAGGCAGAGAGATGTGCAGTTATTTTTTTTTTTTTTTGAAATGCTGCAGTTTATAACAGTTGGCTGCCTGCGGGGTGCAGCATTGAATTCAGTTGCCACAAAAGAAAGTTTAATAGAATTTTGCTGGCTATTTGCATAGAACGCAGCGATTGACAATTGCATTGCTTTCGCTATTTGTTTGTCTACTTTTGTTGCTTCTCATTCGGAACGGCACCAAAAAATTGATTACTATATTATGTGTTGTTGTTACTATTGTTTTTGTTCTTGTTGTTGTGGTGTTGGCTGTTGCTGTTAATGCATAACATGATATTGCTTGTTAATTGAACGCGTTAGGCTCCAGTGAACTGAATACGCCTGCCAATTATGCAATAAACAATTGCAATAATACAACAAATTCGCAATCAAATAATTTGCTTAATAAGCTAATGTAAATATCATAATAGTTGCCTAATTTAAATCAAATATTGCTAATCATTTAATTTAAGCAATTATACAGCAAACAATGCACATTTTCTGCGAAAATTCAACCTAAGATTTGCTCTGCAATCAATAAAAATCTATTTAAAAACAATTTTAATTAAAATTGCACTACAATTGAAGCAAATACTTATTGTTTGACCTTATGAATGACATTCAGCTGGCATCTGAATGTTCTATAAGACACCTGACGATCCCGCAGAGCTGCTGCCTCATTAACATATTGAATTTAAATGTCCTGGCGACAGACAGAGCCGCCCCCCCAGGGCAAGCCAGACTGTGGCACAACCCTCAAATGCCGCAAAAATGCTAAACTAAAGTTTTTTTTGCTTTTTTTTTCTTTTGCCTTTTGTCTTGTGCCATTTGCATTGCCAAACTCAAAGCCAAAAGAAATTACTGCGTAAAAATTATGATGAAGCGACTCATCTGCATATTTTGTCGTTGAATTGAGAGCATGATTAAATGCCTCGTCATGCCGATGCGCTAAAAAATGACGTCGAAATTGTTATTGTAGTTGTTGTAGTTGTAGTTGTATTTGCATTCTAATTAGAAGACAAAAACGCTCGCCAGTGCTCGACTAAGAGATACTTCGTCTGCAGTCAATTCAAATTCGATTCTATCTAAAGAATGTATATGCAACTAATCAACAGATTTGCTTGCGACTACCACAAGTAATTTCCTCAAAAAGAAAAACCCTCATATACAGCTGCCAAGCCCCTCCGCTGGCCCCCTTTTGACCATCATTTGAGCTGCGTTACTTGGCTGGGTTGCAGGCCATGTGCGCCTTTGTGCTGTATCGAGAAAGCTCGCAAAAATGTTGCCAAAAACTCCCGCAGGATGTGCACACACACACACACACACACACACACACACACACACCCACACACACACAGACAGATACGGTCTAGCGAACAAAATGGCGACAGCAGAGCCACAAAAGAGTGCAAGTTTCGCAAGCGCTTTCAATTTGCGCCGGCGACACGACAAACTCAGCCAGAATCAGAATCAAATTAGCCAACATGGACAGGGACAAAATGTTGTAGACTTTAAGGCGCTCTTAAATGCCAGCGACTTCATTAGCGCATCGAAAGGCATTAATGTAAATTTCGCAACAGTGAATTTATGATCGTTAGAAGCCAACGGCAAATATTGTTTCAATAATTTATCGATGCTTGAACTGTGAAAGTGCACTAGATGCCACGCCTTCGCGCCGGGGCGCAGACATAAATCAGACGCCAGTCCAACATATAAATTCTAGGCGACAAGAGTCCGAGAGAATTAAACAGGTCACTGTGTGCGGCATTCAAGTGTATTACGTATAACTGAAAAGAGAAAACTCTTACTTCCCCCACACTCTCTTGTTACATATATATACCCTAACAAAGGGTATTATAATTGTGTTTCATTATGTGTTTAAAGGACCAAGTTGCATAGTAAAGTTGTTGCGTATAAAAAGAGTATTCAATCTTCGGCACAACGAATATCTCTTCCATTTCTCATTTGCCATTGCCGAAGCAGCTGGCAGGCAAACAAAGAGAGCATCCCAAACTTGGCTACACAATTTTTTTACTAGGTCATTTTGTACATTAGACAGCAAAGAGTGGAACACAGAGCCAAGATGATGATTTAGTGGTATTGAGCGCGACGAAATGGCCAAAAGTTTAGAGCCTGAAGTAACTAGCAAGTAATCAAATGCTGGACTGCAAGCAAGCGAATCAAAGCGATTTTTCTAAACTGAATAACTCTAGAAGACTGAAGAGAGAGAGAGACAAAGAGAGCGAGAGAGAGCGAGAGAGAGAGAGAGAGAGCGAGTGAGAGAACGAGAGAGCGATAGAGAGAGAGAGAGAGAGAGTGTGTGAGAAGAGAGAGAGAGAGAGATGGGGAGATAGAGAGAAAGAGAGAGAGAGAGAGAGAGAGAGAGTGAGAGAAAGAGCGAGAGAGAGAGCGAGAGAGAGAGAGGGGGAGATAGAGAGAGAGAAAGAGAGAGAGAGAGAGCGAGAGAAAGAGAGAGCGAGAGAGAGAGAGAGAGAAGAGAAAGAGAAAGAGAAAGAGAAAGAGAAAGAGAAAGAGAAAGAGAAAGAGAAAGAGAAATAGAAATAGAAAGAGAGATAGAGAAAGATAGAGAGATAGAGCGAGAGAGAGAGAGGGAGAGAGAGAGAGGAAGAGAGAGAGAGAGAGAGAGGGAGAGCGAGAGAGAGCGAGAGAGAGAGTGAAAGAGAGAGAGCGAGAGAGAGAAACGCTCATTATCTACATTAAATTGAGAATCAAATTTAGTTTTATTTGGTTGCTACAATTTGTGAAGTCCTACACTGTTTTCAAATTAATGACTGGCCCTAAATGAGGAGTTTCGTTTGGTTTTGAGAGTAGGAAGTGCAACACTCACACACACACACACGCACACACACACACAGAGAGACATTCAAACACACATGAACTTAATTATGATCACAATTAAATTTCTATTAATTGCACAGCTCGAAGGTGCTGCCAACAGTTGCCCCTACCTCTCTTGGCAACCCCTTGGCTGTTACCCCTGCTCTCTGCTCTCTGCTCTCTCTGCGAGCATTGCTCGTCAGCATAATTATGTTATTTTGGCTTTTGTATGCAAGCAGAATCAAGAATGTCTGCAGGATGTTCACTTGTGGAAATTGAATTTCAGGTAATTCCGTTGCATGACATTAGGTGCAATTACATAATATAAGATACTACACATATGCAATGTGCAATGTGCAAAAGTGTTGGCCACTTGCCACTTGCCACACTTCAATTACAAATGACTTTCTGTTTCCACTTGTTTCTGCCTTTGCCAAGTGCAATAAATTGAGCTAATTGCTTTGCCTCTGCTGTTTAGACACGTGTGCAGGTGTGTGTGTGTGTGTATAATTCACATATTACAACATATGTGTAGATTATTCATTTCAGTTAATAAAGCCCGATAAGCCACATGTACCCTATTGAGGCCTCATTGCCAATACAGCTCTTGATTAGCTTCTTATTAAAGAGATTCTGTTCTGTTTAATAAATAAATCGAATTCTTTCGACTGCTAGGAAGCATTAGAGAGTGGGAAGGGAGTCCGAGGGGACTATCGGATATGAAAACTTACCCAATCTTTGGGTAAGCAATGGATTCAGAAGAAACATGCAATTTTCATTAGGTATTATCATGTTAATGATGAAAATGACTTTGATTTTCGTTGGAATTTCTTCATTCGTTGCTCTGATTTCGAATTATGTATGTTGATATGCTTTAAAGCGGATGCCCTAATGTATGACGACATAAATACATATTATATGTGTTTGTTTTTGTGTGTGTTTGCTTGTACAAATAAAGAGAGCAAGGATAGCCCTAGCTCTACTAACTGATACGAGTATCCTTGGCTGAATTGGGGTCCTGGGCCAACATTTGCCGGCGCATAATGCTTTCAAAGCTGCTGTCAGCCAGCTGCGCCACTTGAAGCAATTTATGAAGCATTTTACTTACTTAGCTGCTGATTTACTCCACCCAACGAGCTCTGTTTGCACTTGTGTGTGTGTGTGTGTGTGTGTGGAGGAGGAGGAGAAAATAGGAGAGCAGAGACGGAGTAAGAGCATAACAGCTGGCAGGAACCTTTACGGCACATGTGTCTGCGATTTTTCCATGAATATGAAATAAGTTTTTGCCTCGCATGTGCGTAAATAAACAAACAGCTGAAAACAGCAACGACTACGACTACGACTAGGACTGCGACTATGACTGCGACTACGACTAGAAGCATGGCAAGGAACTCAGCTCTGCTGCTGCTCCGCATCCTGCGTCCTGTAGTCATGTCCTGACTGACGATCGAGTGCGTTTGTGCAAACGTTGTAGCATACTTTCAGGCAGCTGCTTGCTCTCAATGTTTGCCCAAGGCGTTGGCGAGCTTCAACTGAGTAGCAAAGCCTGAATGGCAGAGCTATACTAAACACTACCCTCTACACACTCTACACATCTGCTCCATATCGATAATCACAACAAAGTTGTTTTAGAATACACGCAAATTATAGGTGCATTCAAAAACGAGTATTACTGTCTACTTGAACACTTATCAAATATATACCTTTACTGTTTTTACAGGGTATTAAATGTAAAATGTATGTAATGTATCAGCATCTACAATAAACGAAGTTAGCACAACTCAAGACTTGTCCAATTGGCAATTCTTCAACCATAAAGCGTTCCCAAATGCTGAATCCTTCGAGTAGACACAATTGAGACCAAGGTCAGACATTAGAAATCCTTCGTATGTTGCAAATATTTATCGAAAGTGCCAGACAACAATGATGCTGTGTAATTTCAAAGTGATGGCTAAAGGGGTGTAAAGAGAGGGGACAGAGAGAGAGAGAGAGAGAGAGAGAGAGAGAGAGAGAGAGAGAGAGAGAGAGAGAGAGAGAGCGAGAAGGAGTGCCAGAGTGTGGGTAGACTTAGAAGTTCTAGCAGAGAGGTGGATAAATTGCCATAATTGCACAAAGCGAATGCAAGAAGCAAAGGAATCGCTTCGTTAAGGCGCCTTCTTCTCTAGATTTGATGATTTGCCAATTTTGTCTGGCGGTTGTGAGCTTTTTGAGTTTGTCAGTTTGTCAGTTTGCCAGTCTGCCAGTCTGCCAGTTTGTCTGTTTGTTGCTTGTTTACATAAAAATATTGCCAGCGACAGCGGACGAGCCAAAGAAAAACATAATGAGGCAGACAACGGCCCACATTCACATTCACATTCACATCCAACGAGTTGATGGCAGACGCGAATGACAGGGCAGACACTGTGGAGACGAGAATTGTCTGTCTGCCTGGCTTTGTGTCTATCCAAATGCAAGAAGAAATAGAAATGGAAAAGAAAAGAAAACAAAAAAAGAGGGAAAAAACTAGCAGACAAAGTGGTAAATAGACGTAAAATGCGTGACTTTCACTTTGATGTTGCGGGTGACGATGCCGTTGATTTGACCGTGCTGCAAAAGCCAGGCTAAGCGAAGTTTTTCCTCTCAAATGAAATACGGGAAAACGCTGCCAGTTGCCAGTTGCGAGTTCTTCCACTGATGTTTGCATAGACAACACGTGCAGACAGCTGCGGTGATTCGCTACGAGAACTTAAGCTCGACTGAGCAAAACGCCGGCATCAGCTGCAACTCAGTCAATAGACATTGTTTTTAGCCGGGCTTAGGTCGGCGAGTTGCAGAGACAATAAATAATACTTTAGAATGTATATAATATAAATAATATCTATGTTTTTAATCTAATGGAAAATGAAATTTAATAAATTCCAAATGATTTGCATTTGTTAAGTAAATATTTGCAAAATTACTTTGAAGTCCTGTTGAAAATTGTGCTGAGCTCCATTAGAAATAGTTTGCTGATTGCACCGAGTTAAAGATGCACTACATAGTGTGGCATAAATATTTCATAAAGTCAACTTTTAATGCTGTGCTTCAAGCCAGAGAAAAAAAAGAACGAAGCTAAACTCTTTTCCAAGTCTTTACAACTGATAAAAGCAAACACAAATTTCACAGACGCCTGGAGCTAGGCTTGTGACAAGAGTCAACACATAACCACAGAGACAGCCTGACAGATATGGCCAAGCAAAGTTGCGAGTATAAACAGGGACTAAACTAGAGAAATATATAAACTAGAGAGAGAGAGAAAAAAAAAAAAACAACAGGAGAAGGAGAAGGAGCAGGAAATACAAGGACAAGTAAAACATTGAAGTCGAGCTGCATGTGACACACCTTAAGGCGTGTGGCAACTGCAACTGCAACTAGATTTGGTTGATGTCTGCTCGAGCATCATCGGAGGTTATCAGCAGGTGGCACAGTAGCACTGTCCCATTACGAGACTGACTTGCCTGTCGGAGCGAGTGGCAGTGCCTTCAGCTAAATGCTAGTTGCTAGATGCATTTAAAAGTGCTACCGTTCATAGTTAGAGAAACTTCAAGCCGATAGCGTGGTAGTTTGCAATTTTCCTAAGACAAATAGAAGTGCAAAAAACCAAAAAAAAAAACAGAAAACTAAGAGATAATGAAGCGTAAACTTTTGCACACAAACAAATGAGAGAGACAAGAAAAATAGAAAAATGATGCGGCGACCGTGCCTTAAAGCAATTCAAGTGTCAGCCCAGCCAAGACGCCATTCCATGAAGCAGCGAGATCAAATCATAGACGTTGCATACTTTGCGGTTGTCTGTGATAAAACTTTGCCGAAGTGAACGCCAAATTGTGTGTAAATACTTAAAAAGTCGTTAGTGTCGGCAAGAAATGGACGCCTATAAGCGGCGGACAAAGTCCGAGGATGCAAAAGCTGGTGAACGAAAACGGGGGGAATTGAGAGAGAGAGAGAAGAGAGAGAGAGAGAGAGGAGGGGCACAATTTATGAGCATATTCAAGCGTTGCAAGCACTGCAAATTTTTTAATGAGCATCGCCTACTAAAGTCGTCATCATTAAAAATATGCAAGCATGAGCTTTGTTGATTGATTTGAGTTCAATTCAGTTCAGTTGAATTGCACGTTGCACGTTGCATGCGCCACGTTGCACGTTGCATACGTTGCATGCTGCATGCTGCAAGTGCTGAAGCGCACTGCAATTAATTGCTCCTGAAAGCGTGCCGCAATAAATTTGCCTAATCAAACTATTTAGGCGCTGTGTCTGCCACACTGCGGAAGTCAAGCTGCTGTCGCTAGCCATTAGAAGCCGTTGACGTTGATGTTGGCTAAGAGAAGCAACCATGAGGCGGCTCACATGTTACGCCTGCTCTTAGGCATTTGGCCAGACGACACACATAATCCTAATTAATTGCCAGTATCGGGGCATCAGCAGCATGAAAAGCTGCATTCACTTGTGCTGTAATTTGAATGCATACCCAGCAACTCCCAACTCTCTCTCTCTCTCTCTCTCTCTCTCTCACTCTCTCTCTCTCTCTTCTGCATTGACGGTTTGCTTGGCAGGTGCACGTGAGCACTTCGTGCGCGCCATTTAGTCGTCGTCGTCGTCGTCGTTGGTTCCTCCTCAGGTGGCACCGCTCATTGCTTTTCATGTCACTGTACCATTATTTCCTTTTGATTTGCTTTGCCAGCAAAAGTCGCAGTCGCAGTCGCAGTCGCAGTCGCAGTCGCAGTCGCTGTCGCTGCCGTGGTGTGCTGAATGTGCTGAATGCGTTGAATGTGCTGAATGGCGCGCAAGCGACGTTGGCAGCGCGACTGCAGCGCATTTCATGCACTTGGTTGAGCTTTGAAGTTGCTTAGCGCGTTTGATGTTTGTAGCCGCTGGGCCACTGCTCATTTCAAATGGTTGCACATTATTGTATGTGTGTGTGTGTGTATGTGTGTGTGTACTCTCGTACATATGTGATGCCATAAAATTTAATGCAGGCAGCAAGTGTGACAGATGGCAAGACGAAAAGTGTGTGTATCACTTAATGGGGAACCACATGAAGAATGTCGATAAAAATCAAGTGGCAAATAAAATTTTAGCTCTTTTCAAGCTACCAACTATTCAATAATTTAATAATGAAAATGTAAGCTATTAAACAATGTCAAAATATTGGGAGCAGAGCCACCCGCAGAGTTCAAACAAAGGCAAATCCCAAGTGGCTTAAACAGCAAAAGGATAGCAACAGTTAAGGCAAAGATAGATGCAAAGTTCGTATTCGTTTGAAATACGCCACAATAATCGAAATTAAAGTCGAACGTCAATGGCTAAAAGTTGGCTGTCTAAAAGGGAAGCGGCAAAAGCGAAAAAGGGGGCGGCGAAGCAATAATGCCAGAGGCCAGTGCGGCTCCATCCCCGCCCCCTTCCACTAAAAAAGTACGCAACACAATTTTAATTAGTTTTGAAAAGTATTTTAATTTTTGCAATTTGTGTGTGCCACACGGCGGCAACAGAAATCTCGAAGGATTCTTTCATACAAAAGGCAATTGTTGTGGAACTCCAGACAGCCAACGTCGAACCGATGTTACAAGCTTCCAAAGCTCGTTTAATGCGGCACATTAATGATTATTAACATTATTAGTTGTAATGAGCGTCGTCAGCGTGCTTTAAAGTTTTCTACGAACATTTTACAGTTATTCAAAGAATGAGTGCGTAAAACAAAAACACCAAACCCAACGCAATCCAAACGCAACCAAAGCAAACCAACAAAATAAGAGAAACGTAAAAATTGAAAAACCCAGCGAAAGTTGAAAAAGTTTTCAGAAATATTTGCAATTATTTTTCTGTTTAAATGTAATAGTGGCGCTGCCAGTTTTTTTTCTCTCCTTTTCTCCTTTACTCCCCCTATATATATTTTTTTTTTGTTCTTTCTCTTTCAGCTTTGAAACAAAAAGTTTGTTTAAACTATGCGGCCGGGTTGAACGGCTCGCAATGTTGGTCTGTCCATGCGTCCAACGTCTCTAGTCATTTCTACTGTCCGTCTGTCTGACAATACGGTATGAGGGGGCCACGGAGCATGGGGGCATGGCCAGTTTAGTGGTTGCGTGGAGCATGCTCAAAAGTATGCTTTGATTTTGTGGCCATCGTTTGACGTTTGGTCATTACGTGGAATTTGGCGTTCGAATTGTTTGTACTATGCTTTTTCAGCCAGTTTTAGCCATATATTTTGTTAGGCTTTGGTTGTTTTTTTTTTTTATTTTTAGTTCACAACTACAGCTCGAAAGTTTTCAAATGAAATGCAAGAGTTGTGGTGAAAAGTTTAGCTAGAAATTAAATTTAGCAAGACAGTCGTATATTTTGAAATGTTATAGAAATGATTAGTTGAACTTACGATTGCAAATTGCACTTACCTAAAACGAGAAGAAATAATAGATTTATGTGAGATTTTATTTATATTTTATAAAATATTATTAAAAAAGTATAATTAAATTCGGTATATATAATTATATTTAGAAATATATAGATAAACATTTGCAAGCTAATCAATTTGTGGAATTCTTTGCTGTAAATTGGCTCAATTGAAGCTGGGCTGCCTTTGGCAACCCACGTAGAAATGAGATATTCCCCATGTCGCTGTGCAGCAGAAGATAATTACTCACAAGTCATTTGTCGCACACAACAGAAAAAGCAACCCTCCCTGTTGACGTAGATACCCATGGGGGCCAAATGGGAGCTCGGCTTGACAGCCATGTCGTCAAATGGGAAACCCAAAAACGAGACAGACAAACGTTGCAGACATAGATGTCGTCTAACACGTATGACAAAACCCAGAGAGGCAAAAGCAGATCTGAGACTGACGTTGGAGGGGGAGTGGGAGTGGGAGATGGGGCAGGAACGTTGGCGTTGGCGTTGTCGTTGGACTTGCCACAAGCAGTGAAGCGTGCAACTAAAACAGACTTTTGTTTATATGTCATACAAATTACTCAAACGTTAATAATTTAAACCGATGGCTGCTGATGACGGCCAGTCGAGGCGTGTCGTGCTAAGGCGTCTGCAAATTTACTTTGCCAATATTAATACCCACACTGTCCAATCAATGCGAAATGAAAACCAAATAGGCATTGCCTGTTTGCGTGTCCACATATCCGTCTGTCTTTCTCAACTGGCTGATGGGCCCCGGCTGTCTAGCCATAAAAGAAGGCACCTCAAGCTTGTTTACTTTGTGCCCGATAACTTTCATTATCATGCCCTAAAATTCATAACCTACGGCATCGAAAGACATGAATACGCCATGCAATTTACTGTCAATGATTGTCAATGTGTGTGTGTGTGTATTTGTACGCAAGAAAATTCATTATTTCATCAATAAAACAATGCGGCAATCAATATTTTAACATGTAGTATTTCTGTTTACTTTGCCATGCCTGCCATATTGTGTGGACATTCGCACACAGTTCTTGTGTATTTGCTTATTTGCTCCGGGCAGATTTCATAACCAGATTCCAATAAAACTCCGAGTTGTATTTACTCCAAGCTCAAAGCTCAAAGCAAAGCAGTTTGACATAAATTCATAAAGTAATTGGATTGAAATTCCGATTAATCAACACAAACGTGCTGAAATTCGACAAAACAAAACAGAAAAGAATTGAAAATACAATAACAATACAATAAAATAAAGTAAAAGAGTAAATGCCCAATCGAATATGCATTTTTTATTCAGTCTCTGCATTTCAAACGGATTTTGCATTTACAAGTAATTTTTAAATATATATATATATATATATATATATATATATATACATATTATAGCTCTTTGTCCAAACCAAATGACTCAATGCAATGTGCAAACTGTCGGAGCTAGAACTACATAGATATTTGGCCAACTCCAAGTGAGTAAAATGATTCTTTCAAGTCTTTTTAAATTTATTAATATACCCAATTATCAAATAATATAAAACAGTAAGTTTTATACAAATAAAAGTCATCTAAATAAAAGTCCCAGTAATTAATGATGATGATAAACAACTTTACTTGTCATAAATTTAAGTTCAGTTTAGTTTTAGAATCAGATTCAGCATATCCATTCAATGAATCCTCCTTAAGGACGAGCTACTTCGTCGACCATGAAGTAAGGCCAATAAAGTAGCCGTCCTTAAAATGGTATCAAGAGAAAGATATAGATAAAGATAAAGATAAAGATAAAGATATAAATGTTAAGGCATTATGGCAAATGTGCACATCCATTGAACAATCCACGATTTGCTTTACTTTCAGCTCATCTGGATCGTATATCAGACTGTCAGTTTCAGGGCGAGGAACTACCAAAATCAGTTCAATATACAGACGTCTTGTTCTGAGACAGTATCTCTAAGCTTCTCTCAGTTTCAAAGAGTTTACATAGAACAGATAATGCTCAGAGATATCTCTTTGAGCTATTATCAGCTTTATGTACACACTTTTTCTCTTTGCCTACAGCTGCTAGATACTATTTCAAAAACTGCTCTGAGTTTCTTGTTTTTAACACTGCTTCCCAACACTTTTTTGTTAAGTCCATTGCTTTCTGCTCTTCTGCACTTGCCAATTTCGCTTTTCTTCCAGATTTTAGGCACATCTTTTCAAATACCTCAGCACTTATTTTCTTTACTTTCTCTGTTTGCTTTCCTCTCTCACTGCTGTCACTTCGTTTGTCTTCTCTTTCAATTGTTTCACATGATTTTAATTTATTTGAATTGAGTTTGAGTACAGATATTTTGAGCTGCGGTCTTTTATTTACACAGACTTCTTTAGTACTACTTGGCGATCGATTGTTCATTGCATTCAAACATCCTTTCAAAAAGTTGGATTCCACATATTGAATCTCTTTATTGTTTTGACTTGTGTGTTTGGCTTGAGGACATTTAGTTTGCAGACGCATTTTGTAAATTCTTTTTAGATTCTCACAATTCCTAATAATACTATCGATCTCTCTTACTACGGAGCTGATCATATTTACTTCCGATTGTTGTCGGTCAACAAGCAATTGTTTATCCACTGAAACGCTTCCAGATTTATTTACTTTCTTGCTCCACTTGTCAAAAAACTCCTTTGTAATTTTATTATTCAGTTCCTGTATTGCCGATTTGTCAATGCGTTTTGTGGCATCCTTCAAGCACTTTAATTCTTCAGTTGTTTCCGCTTTTTGACTGTTTTTCTGGATTTGTGAATTCGCTAAATTCAATACTGAATGTTTCGTTGATGTTGATGAATCTATCGGGGTTTTCCCCGGTCCAGTGAGCAGCTCCGTATGATCAACGCCCATGAATCTCTTCTGATTACGTATATTGTTTCTGTTCTGCATCTCGATGGCGTATCTTGTCATTTTGCTTTGCTCCTTCTGCTTAGAGGGCAAGTTTCTGCCACAAGCAGAGTTGGGAGACTGCCAGCCCATTTGTCTTTCCCATTGCCGCAGATCTTCGAGAATCTTTTCCAATCTTTTGCTGGGCGGTTGACCGCGCCATAGCTCTGCAAAGTTTGTATCTACAATCTGAGATTGTTTTGATTTGTCTTTGCCATCGGAGTTACTATACTTCAATCTGGGAACATCCCTTGCAGTCAGTTGCTGATTTTTCTTGACCACTGCTGCATTGTTGGAGCTTGCAAATATGTTTTCTTTAGAGAAACTATTACGAAAGCCTGACCCTGAAATTGTTGACCTCTGAGTACAGTTGGCAGAGGGCTTAACTTTTGAAAATAAATGCTTTGAGTCTAGATCCAATTTGCCTTTGGGTTTCAGCAATGATTTCGTATATGTGGATATTTTGATGTTTGCTCTGCTTGTTCCATTATTCTTTGTCTTTTCTACTACTTCAACAAATCGTTTAGCAGGAGTCGAGTCATTGGAGTCGTAGAATCGATCAAAAAATAGACTTCTAAATCGATTAATCAGTCTCGTAGAGCCACCGTAGAACGCTGTCTGTTTTCTCGGCATTCGATTCGTTATGTTCATTTCGGGATTTCTCAGCGATGTCTGTTGTTGCTCACACGAGACTCGATCTGATCGAAGTTTATTCGAGTTTTCCTGTCAAAACTGAGCAATTTTACATTTATAATATTACATGCCACCATTTTGTTGATCTCACCTTGAGGGAACCCGTTTGATTTTTGGTTTGTTTAATAATGGTTGGAGGACGCGAGCGCGAAGAACCTTCAGCTCCAAAATTGCGACAGAGTATTGGCTGTAGTTGAACAATGTTATAAATGTGCCACATGTTGAGAGCAGCCAATTGAACAATACCCAGAGATCATCTAATATCGCCCAGAATGCCAATGAATTTTGTATTTAAAATGAAAATGAAAAATAAAAAGACTAAATGTATATTTTCATACTTGTATTACTAAAAATTCGAATTTCAAATATCCCATGATACTGATACTATTGATTAGAGAGTCAAAACGTTACATTCACGTTGCATCTACAATTGAAGGCTGCACTGAGCCTTGAGCAACTGCTCCGCCGATTTCAGCAGAGCACACTTCTCCCACTCGGACAGATGGGGACGAATAATGGCGCCCAGACCATTCTTGTTCACAATACATGGCAACGATAGAAATATTTCATCTTTGATTCCGCACATTCCCTTTGCATTCGTGGACAACGATAGGATGCGATTGCTGTCCTGAAATATGGCTGAGATAACATCTGCGACAGTGAGTGCAATAGCCCAGTTAGTATAGCCCTTCACGGCGATGACTTTAAAGGCCGCGTTCACAACCTCCTTGTGTACTTTCGACCATCGCATGGGATCATTGTCAGTGCCTATGGTCGGGTGTAGCGTCTGCAGTCGAACACCTCCCACTGAGACCGTAGACCACATAGGCACTGAGGTTTCCCCATGCTCTCCAAGGCAATAGCCATGCACAGATTGTGGCGACACTTCCAAGATTTGCGATATAAACATACGAAAGCGCGCAGAATCCAGATGACAACCTGTGCTGAAGCATCGCTCATATGGTAAATTGGATGCTTTTCGAGCCACCCAGGTCATCACGTCCGCCGGATTGGCCACAATGATATAAATGGCCTTGGGACTCTGTTTAACAAGATTTGGCATGAGTTCTTTGAGGATGTCCGCCGTCTTTTGCGCTACGTCCAGACGAGACTCGTTAGCCTGAGGTCGCGCTCCAGTTGTGACCACAACTATTCTAGAGTTTTTAGTCGCTTCAATGTTGCAGCATTGATCAATGTGACAATTGTGAAGAAACATCGAGCCATGCAGCAAGTCCAATCGCTCTGCATGGCACAATTCCTCATTGATATCAAACAGCGCTATGTTGTTCGTTATGCCCTTGGCGAGGAGGGAGATGCAACAACCCATGCCCACAGCTCCAGCTCCAACAACAGATACTTTATTGCCGCTCTCGACATCCTGTTTCTTTAGCGTTTTGTAGAGGCAAGCACGAAATGCATCCATGAGTTGAGTGCTCTTGCTACTTCTATTCGAACTACTTCTAATCGAAGTTATGAAGCACTGCTCAGTTCTTGGATGACTGCGTCGATTGCACTCCTTGGCAAAGTATGAAAATAATTGGCCAAAACAGCAGCGTCTTGGCAACATTTTAAGTAACGTTATTTTGTTGCTTTTTGAGAATCGACAAATGGATTTGGAATTTTGAATATGTTGAAATTGTAAAACTAATTCTGACAATTTGAAACTCGGCTACTTTCCAAGAGTTCTACAAGCTTATCAATATTTTTGGGTAATTCATATAGCAGGATTATCCAATCTATTATGTTATTAGATTTATAAACCATTTATTGTGACTTCTTGTTGGCCAAAATAACTGCTGTAGTGATATCGCATTGAAATATTACAAAGTATAGGAATATAACTATTTGAAATGAGGCAACTAAATGGAATAAATGCTCTCAGCACAATGCATTTATATGGTACAGGTTAATTTAATCTCATTCTATTACATACAAATTCAAAGAGCATTCAAGAGCATAGTTTAAAAAGAAATCTTACGTACACGGCCAGCCAGCATGAAGAACACAATTATTGATTACATTTTGATATTACACTGAGCCTTCAGAAGTATTTCGGCAGATTCGTGTAGCTTTTTGGTCTCCCATTCTGTTAGCTGGGGATGTATGACGCCATACAAACCCCATTTGTTGACAATACACGGCAATGAGAGGAATATCTCGTCTTTGATATCGTACATACCCTTTACATTAGTGGATAACGATAAGACGCGATTGCTGTCTTCGAATATCGCGGAGATAATGTCTGTGATTGCAAGGCCAATCGCCCAGTTGGTATAACCTTTGCCCTTGGTCACACTTTTAGCTGCAGTTACAACTTTCTGATGGACATTCGACCAGTGCATCGGATCACTCTCGGTGCCAATCTCTGGTATTAAAGAGTTCAATTGGATTCCTCCGACCGTAACAGTTGACCACAAGGGCACTGAGCTGTTCCCATGCTCGCCGATGATGTAGCCATGCACCGACTGAACGGATACTCTTAAGATGTGTGCAATAAACATGCGAAAGCGTGCGGTATCCAAATGGCAGCCAGCACCGAAGCAACGTTCGTATGGCAGACCAGTTATTTTGCGTGCTAGCCAGGCCATTACGTCCGCAGGATTGGCTATAATGATGAACACAGCTTTGGGACTAAGCTTAACAAGTTCGGGCATCACTTTCTTAATGATGTCCGCCGTCTTTTGAGCCACGTCCAGACGAGTCTCATTTGCCTGAGGTCGCGCTCCAGTTGTAACGACAACAACTCTCGAATCTTTGGTACACTTGATGCACGTGCCCTTATCAATATGCAAGTTGTTTAAAAATAAGGAGCCATGCATCAAGTCCAAGCGTTCCGATTCCACCAGTTCTTTCTTGACGTCATAGAGTGTTATGTTGTTCGTTACGCCCTTGGAGAGCAGCGTTATGGCACTAGCCATTCCCACAGTTCCAGCTCCGATAATGGATACCTTGGACCCATCTTGAAAGTCTTGTCTATTGAGAGTTTTGAAGAGACAAGAGCGGAGGCTTTCGCTCTGCACTTTAAGCTCGTCCTGAAGTTTTTTCGGCCTAAGAGCTTCCTCTTTGCGCTTTTCCTTCTCTTCGCATTCCTTTTTAAGCGCTTCTTCTTCGCACCACTTCCTGAGATTCTCCTCTTCCAATTTCTTCTGTTCGACTTGCTCTTCCCAATTTTCCATGCGTTCTTTCTTCTCACACTTACTTTTTAGAGCCTTTTCTTTGCGCATCTTTTCAGCCTCAACTCTTATCTTAATAGCTTCAGCTTTCCGTTTATTCCTCTGCTCTTCGCATTTCTTCAGGAACGCCTCTTTCTCTCGCTTTTTCTTTAAAATCTCTTCCGCTTGCTTCTTCTTAAGAGCTTCTGCCGCGCACTTCTTTCGTAGAGCTTCCTCTTCGCACCTCTTTCGTAGAGCTTCCTCTTCGCACTTCTTTCGTAGAGCTTCCTCTTCGCACTTTTTCTTAAGCTCTTCTTCTTCGCACTTCTTTCGTAGAGCTTCCTCTTCGCACTTCTTTCGTAGAGCTTCCTCTTCGCACTTTTTCTTAAGAGCCTTCTCTTCGCACCTTCTCTTCAGAGCTTTCTCTTCGCACATTCTCTTAAGAGCTTTCTCTTCGCACTTTTTCTTAAGAGCTTCCTCTTCGCACTTTTTCTTAAGAGCCTCTTCCTCGCACCTTCTCCTGCGATCTTTCTCTTCGCACCATCTCCTAAGAGCCTCCTCCTCGCACCTTCTCTCAAGAGCCTCCTCCTCGCTCCTTTTCTTGAGAGCCTCCTCCTCCTCGCATCTTCTCTTAAGAGCCTCCTCTTCGCACCTTTTCCTTGCAGTTTCTTCCTTTTTCTTCAGAGCCTCATCTTTTTGCTTCTTAAGGGCCTCTTCCTTTTGCTTCTTAAGAGTTTCTTCCATTTGCTTCTTAAGAGCCTGTTCTTTTTGCTTTCGCAAATTAGATTCTTGCTCACATTTCTTTCTCAGTGCCTCCTCTTTACGCTTATTCTCAAGAACCTTTTCTCTGCAGCGTTTCCTAAGAGCTTCCTCTGCACACTTATTCTTAAGATCCTCAATACGTTTTTTCCTGAGTTCCTCATCACGCTTTTTCCTGAGTTCCTCATCACGCTTTTTCCTGAGTTCCTCATCACGCTTTTTCCTGAGTTCCTCATCACGCTTTTTCTTGAGTTCCTCATCACGCTTTTTCCTGAGTTCCTCATCACGCTTTTTCCTGAGTTCCTCATCACACTTTTGTTTGAGTTCCTCATCACGCTTTTGTCTTGAGTTCCTCATCCCGCTTTTTCCTGAGTTCCTCATCGCACTTTCTCCTGAGTTCCTCGTCACGCTTTTTCTTGAGTTCCTCATCCCGCTTTTTCCTGAGTTCCTCATCACACTTTTGTTTGAGTTCCTCGTCTCGCTTCTTCTTTAGGGCAATATCATCCCATTTCTTTTTACGCTCTTCCTCATCATACCGTTTCTTTAAGGCCTTCAGTTCTTCTACCTCCTTCTGTTGACATTTTCTCTCTAGGTCTGCTTCTTCGCGCTGTTTCTTCTTCTCCGCGCACATTTTCTTGAGAGCCTCTTCGTCGCAGGATTTCTTTAGTTCCGCTTCTTGGCACATGCTTTGCAAGCACTTCCTTTTAACATTTTCCACCTCATGCTTTATGAATGCCTCCTCTTCACTGTGTGATTTCTGTACCTCCTTTGTCAATTTCTTCTTTTGTTCCTCGATTTCAAGTGCTATACTGTTATCTTTTTTAGACGGATCTGTTGGCCTTTTGCATGATCTTGTCCCAGCTTCTCTGCACATTTGCTCTAATACTTTCTTTTTGCACATTACCCGGAATTGAGCGGCAAGACAATTGTAGGCACGTGCAAGTCTTTCCTGTTCACTTTTCGATAATGATTTCCTAATCTTACAGACCTGATTCCATTCGTGTTCAATGCACTTCTCCAACTCCAATAAATATGGATTCTTTGTAGCACCTGGTTCACTGCTCTGCTTTTTCTTATTTGCACTAACTTTCTGTGTTTTAGGACCTTTAGTAATCTGTTCCTTTACCTTCTTCTTCACTAACATCATATCTGTGTTTACTTTCTTTTTATTTTGGCTTTGATCCGAAGCTTTTGGGGTCGTCAGAGTTTTATTCAACACTTGAGTTTTCTTTTTCCTTGAATTATCTTTCTGACCTTTTATTGGAGTGTCTATTTTCTCACATTTTCCCATACTCTCGCACTTTTTCAACAACTGTTTGATCTGAGCTGATTTAGCCATCAGTATACACTGATTTTCAAGTTCCTTCTGATTGCTAAACTTTCTTTTCGCTGACCTTTTACAAGCATTCTGAATGCCCCGCGACACGCAATGCATTAAAGTTTCCATTAGTTCTTTATTGTTTTTAGTTAATGATTTAGCTTCTTTTTCCCAAGTTTTGACTTCATTTTCAAAACATTTTCGCTCAAGCGCCTTAAGTTGTTCCTCTTCATTCTTTTTCCTCATCTCTTCCTCTTGCTGCTGCCTCATTTTTCTACGATTCTCCAGCATTCTTTTGTACAAATCACAAGGATTCTTTGTCATTTTGCCCGAAGAACCAGAATCGGATTTCTGTCTGAATGGAACTCGTTGCGGCCCTTTGAATGCTAACTCGGAAAGTGGCAATCGGTCCATAAAATTGGCTAACACAGAAAATTGTCTGAGCGGGGCTTTGCGGAGAAGAATGCAGGTGAATCGCCTCAAAGACATGCTGAGTGGCCTAACTTAAATTTTGAAACAACTAGAAACACTAAAATATTGCCAAATTGGTTTGTATACAATTTTGACATATTCTCGGCTCGAAAATGTTGTTGAATGTATGTTTGACTACTTCTGACTACGTTGTTTTAGTTATTTTAATCTTGAAATATATTAATTAAAATAAAAATACATTATTAATGTTAATTATATACTTATTATGAAATTGTGCCATATTCAGTTTACTTTTAACTCTTAAAGATAACTTGTTAAATAGATAAACTCATGATAACAAATTGTAATCATTTAATAGGATAACTTTTACTTATGGAATTCATAGTAAAGAGTTAGCTTCTGTTATATATATCTAGTATTCATATGCAAATTTCAAAGTTTATGGATTCGAATTTAGAAAATCCCTTAGTCAGAAATAGTTGAGCATGTTCTAAACATCAGATATTTGAGCCTTTAATATGTCAAAATTCTAACTAAAAACATAGTTCATAAAAATATATATTAGATAATTTTGGAAATTTTCTCTTTTTGGCCGCAAAATTTAATTGAAATCCTTCAGTATGTCTCTAGGTAGATTCATTTTAGTATTTCATCGTAGCCCCTTATTGAGGGGATTATCCATTCTTACCGATTGTATGGATCGAATGCATTTGCCAACATCAATCGGCGGTTTTCAAAGACTCAACTACAGTAAAAAATCGGACTCGGACTCTACTGAGAATAAGGATAATCCTTGTGATGAATATAGTAAGATACTTGACAAGCGCATAGAAGAGAAAAAGAAGGAAGAGGAAGCTCTCAAGAAAAAGAAGGACGACGAACAACTCAAGGCACACGAAGCACAATGCATCGAGAATCACAAAAAGGCTTGGGCCAAAGAAATGGAAGGCATGAACAGTAAGGATAAGAAATTAATGGAAAGCATGATGGAGTGCTTGTCCAAGGGAATGAAAATGGTATGCCAAAAAATAGCTCTAAAGAAGTTCTGTAATGAGAAGGACATTGAAATCAAGTGCAGTGATATGGCAAAGGGAGCAAAGATTAGAAACCTATTGGATCAGTGTGATAAGAAATTGGCCGAGAAAGAAAAGGAAAAAGGTAAGGAAAATGAAAAGGAAAAGAAACCAGATGCAGCCAAAGCGAAAGCAAAGGCTGAGAAAAAAGATGCTAAGAAGGAAAAACCAAAGTCTAGTAAAAAGGGTAAAGCAGAGAAGAGTAAAAAGCAGAAAGAAGACTGTAAGCAAGAAAAAGGCCAAAAAGATAAGTCTGGTAAAAAGGGAAAGGCAAAGAAAAGTAAGAGTCCGAAAAAGGACTCCAAGAAGAAGGCTCCAATAGAGCAGAAGGATAAGTCAAGTAAGAAACAAAAACCAAAGGCAGAGGAAAAGAAAAGTGAGAAACAGAGTGCAGAATGTAAAGAAGATCAGAAGAAGTCGAAAAAAGAGACAAAAACTGTAAAAAAGATGGTAAAAGAGCAGACGAAGAAAAGTAAAAGTGTTAAGAGCAAATCAAAAGAAGCAAAACCAGAAAGTAAGAAAGCAAAATCGAAAACTGCAGAAGAGTGTGAGAAACCGAAAAAATCTAAGAAAGACAAGGTAGAACAGAACAAAGAAAAGCAGGAGAAAAATAAACAGAAGAAAGACAAGAAATCAAAGCCGGGAAAAGCAGAGTGTGAGAAAAAGGATGCCAAGAAAAAGGAAAAGTCAGAAAAGTCCGATAAAAAAGCGGAAAAAGAGAAAACTAAAAATCAGAAAAAAGATAAAGATGAGTCTGGTAAAAAGGAAAAGGGAAAGCAGAGTGAGAATCAGAAAAAAACATGTAAGAAAGCAGTAGAACAGAAAGATAAGTCGAGTAAAAAGGAAGGTGAAAAGAAAAGTAAGAAACAGATTGAAGAATCTAAGGGAGATCAGAAGAAGTCCAAAAAGGGAACGAAAGCTGTGAAAAAGTTGGTAAAAGAGCAGACTAAGAAAAGTAAAAATGTTAAGAGCAAATCGAAAAAAGCGAAGTCAGACGGTAAGAAAGGTGATAAGAAAGGTGATAAGAAATGTGATAAGAAAGGTGATAAGAAAGAGAAGCAAAGTAAGGGTAAAAATGATAAATCCGCAAAAGAGGATAGTACAAAATCAGAGGTGAATAAGGGTAAAAATAGTGATAAATCCCCAAAGGCAAAGAAATCGGATCCTGTTGAAGAAATATGCAAATCTTTAAAAAGTAAAAAAGACGAGGCTTCGGACAAGGGTAAAAATCGATACCTGATCAAATTGGAGAAATGCATTAATAGCCAATGGTCCGATGTCTGCAGGATTCGGGAAAAGTTCTCTAAAGAAGAAAAAGAACGACTTGCTCGTGCGCACGATTGTCTCGCCGCTCAATTCAAGGAAATGTGCAAGCAGAGAGTGCTAAAGGAAATGTGCGGGGAGTCCGGGCAGGATAAGCTCAACGAAAGGTACGACGAAGGTCAAAGAGGGAAATCCTCTCAAAAAAGTAAAAAAGGAAAAGGAAAAGATAAAGGAAAAGAAAAGGAAAAGATAAAGATAAAGATTCGTCAAAAGCAAAAAAACCTGAAGAGTCGAGTCCTGAAATGGAGAAACAGTGGGAGAATTTAGCAGAGGAAGTGCAAAAGGTAAAGAGCGAAGAAGAAGCTTATATTAAAAGTGAGCTTGAGGGACTTGAAAAGAAATGCTTTGACCAGTTGTGTGAAGAACAGGCTTTGAAGCAAAAGTGTGAAGAGGAAGCTCTGAAGAAAAAGTGCGAAGAAGAGGCCCGAAAGGAGAAGCGCAAAGAGGCTGCTCTAAAAAAGAAAAAAGAGGAAGCTCTCAAGAAAAAGAAAAAGGAGGAGGCTCTCAAAAAGAAAAGGGCACAGGCGCTTAAGAAAAAGAAGGAAGAGGCTCTTAAGAAAAAGAAAAAAGAGGAGGCTATCAAAAAGAGAAAGGCACAGGCTCTTAAGAGAAGGAAGGAAGAAGAGGCTCTTAGGAAAAAGTGCGAAGAAGAGGCTCTTAAGAAAAAGTGCGAAGAGGAGGCTCTTAAGAAACAAAAAGAAGAGGAGGCTCTCCAAAAGAAAAAAGAAGAGGAGGCTTTTGTGAAGAAGTGCGAAGAAGCTGTTAGGCAACGTCAAGAGCGAGAGGAAGCGGCTCGGAAAAAAGCGGAAAAGGCGCGAAAGGCTCTGAAGAAAAAGTGCAAAGAAGAAACTGAAAAGAAAAAGAAATCTAAGGAGGCCCAAAAGAAAAAGCAAAAGCAGAAGAAAGAGTCCCCTAAAAACAAGCAGAAGAAAGAGTCCCCTAAAAACAAGCAGAAGAAAGAGTCCTCCAAAAAGAAGCAATGCAAAGAGTCTCCCAAGAAGCAAAAGCAGTCCCCTAAGAAGAAGACCGAAAAGAAAGGCGACGATGATGTTCAGATTAGTGCAGTAGAGGAAGCTCTTATAAAAGAGTGTGAAAAGGTTCTTAGGGAGCAATGCAAAGACGAAAAAGGAGCTCTGAAGAAAAAACAAAAGAAAGGCAAAAATGCTAAAGACTGCAAAGAGGGTGGTCCGAAGAAAAGCAGTAAGAGCAACAAGAAGAAGCAAAGGAAGTCACCTAAGAAAAAACAAAATAAGCGACAAAATATGGAGGCTCTTAAGAAGAAACGGAAGGCGAAGACTCTGAAGAAAAAAGATAAAGCTAAAGCTCTGAAGAAAAAGTGTGATGAGGAGACAGAAGGCTAACAGAAAGATTAATAGTACAAATAGTTAATGTCCAATATCAAACACTTGAATAAAATAAATACAATTTAATTAATTATCATTACTATTATTGCTCTAGCAGATGAGAGGGAAATTTTGAAGTTACTTCGAGTCATTTAATGGTTTAAATCAATTTGGCTTAAAGAGCGCTGCGAATTTTGTGTCACTTCCGTTGCCATCAACATCACGAACAGAATATAGCAATTAATGTTGAGCGCTGAACACAGCAAAGGGTTCATGAAAATGGAAAAGCGTACGCTCAAGTCGCAATTTCATATACATGTAACAATAAACATGAACACGTTACACGTTACACGTTACATGCACACATGTACTTGTGCACAATTACAATATATGAGTAAACGTGTCAAGCCCACAACAGATTGCGACTCAAATGCAGATTCAGATTCAGATTCGCATTCACATTCAGATTCAGATTCAAAAATTAACAGCAAGAATGGCAAAACAAGTTGCAGAAATTAATGACTACATAAAAGAATTTAAACAAAATGTGTTGCCAGCGTAATTGCGGCAAAAGTTTGGAGTGTGTGCCTGCTGAGTGTGTGTGTGCGTGTGTGTGTGTGTGTGTGCGTGAGTGTGCTAAAATGTTAAGCATACTTATGTGCGCTACTGTCAGCCACCGCGGTGGGTGTAGTCAACTTGGCTCGTCGTTGTCTGCTGTTGTCTGCTTGGCGGCGCATGAAGTGAAAATTAATTTCTAAATGCGGGAAATTAACAAATTACAAACAACTCAACGGGCGAAGAGCAACAGGGCAGCGCAGGTAAATGTTGCTAGATGGTAGATGGTGGAGGAGAGCGTGTGGCAGGAAGACGGAAGTAGACATGCCATAATTTACACACACACACACACACACACACACACTCTCTTGCTGGCACATTCATGCGCAGCAGAGAAATTCGTTTGGGGCAAGTGCCACAAGAGAACTCAAGGTGTTGAAGCGCAGGTGAGGCACACATTGTTTTACCATTGCCTGGCAGCCATGAAGTTGTAGACATATTTCTACACTCGCACATCCAAAAACGCACCACTCATGCACTCAATCTGCTGACAGTTGACAGCTTTGCTAATTTCCAGCAGCCTTCCACCAGAAAATTAAGATGGGGATCTGTCTTGGGCTGTCAACGTTACGTTATACCCCCGCCCCACACTTCTACAAACCACGCTTGCCAGTCTAGGTGTCTCTGCTTTTGGCAGCTGCCAACTGCCTCCCGTAATGTTTCATACCGCACCACAGCTGATGTGGTCGCGCTTTCAGCATTTAATTAAGTTGTGCTCCATTTTATGTTCGACAAAATTGTTTGTCTGCCGCCTGCACTTACTGTTACCTGTTTTAAGGCTGAAGAGTCAACGATGTGGTGGCCAGCCAAGCGTGTGTGCATTAGTGTGTGGTGTGTGTGTGGGTGTGGAATTTGGTAATCATGTTGTGGTTGTGGCAGCCTAAGACAGAGAGAGAGAGAGAGAGAGACGTGTTGGCGTCATTTGTTGACACTTTTCGGGGTTAACGCAGATTTAACAAACAAGCGTCTTCCCAATCGGGTATACTCGACTGGGACAGCCGTTCTCCCTTAAGGAGTGCACAGCTTAAGTTACCTACAAATGTTTCTCAGCATTAAAGCAGCTAGAAGAGTGCTTAACTCCTGAACTGTAGCGTTGTCCTTAAGCATTAATCATTTCCCTGCTCGCATTGCCTTGTTTTAGTTATTCAGTGCACATTTCTTATTGTTAACATCTCGGTTGCAGTTGCGTTTCAATTGTTAAGAATTATATTTTATAGCTGCTGCTGTTGATTGTTGCACAAGGATTTGTCAAGGATAAAGCACTCGAGGGCATTCAGTTGTTCAGTTGTTCAGTTGTTCAGTCGTCATTGTCGACATCATGATTATGATGAGGTTCCTTCCATTGTTGTTGTCATTTGAATTCAATGTTAGACTTGAGGTGGTGGCGCCACAAGGACAGCGCTATTGTTGTTGTTGCGCATCTCTCAGTTTTTCATTTGTATTGATTTGCAGACTGCTGGCCTTGGGGTATTATGTGGCTCAACTCTTGAATGAGTTGAATGATATTACAATTTTTAAAGGCATAAGAAACTTTATTTTACAGTTTGTATTTGCAAATTGATTCATGTGTAAATATTGTACCGTTTAATCCAATAAATTCGAATGTAATTGAATTATAAACAATGCATTTGTTTGAGCAAGTGACTCGCTTGCTTGCAGGTAGTAAGAGAAGCAAAACTTCTCGCAGTCACTTCTCTAAAGTAAACTACATGATTCTCTGTCCTGATCCTAAATCGACACAGTCCCGCTGCGCCATTTTGTTGTACAAATTCGCTTGGCAAATCATTTGCAACAAATTGAGAAGCAGCAACTGCAAATGGATGTAGACCAAGCTCAACCGCAGTCAGGACGACGACAGCGACACCGACACCGACACAGACACAGACAGAAATACAGACACAGCTGCGGCTGCCAAATTATTTGCAACTGTGTGTATCTGGGTGTGTGTGACTGTGTGTGTGTGGTTGTGCTTGTGTTGATTTTGGCGGGTGTGGCATGTGGTTAGGTAAACAAAAATGCTGTGGCTGTAACATGTATATACATTCCAGGGAACAACTGGGTCATTAGGAGAAATGTCGCTGCCCCAATGCATAAAAGTCAAAATTACCTAACATAATTACCAACTCTCACATCATCGACACAAGCAAAACAAACAACGGCAACGGGCAAACAACTAAGACCAAGTAAAAGATCAAGTTTAACAGCAGCAGTCAATCCTTGGAGAAGAGAGAGTGAGAGAGAGACAGAGAGAGAATCTGTTAGGCGGCCCATAGGCTGACACCTGTTTCGCTTGATTGTGCCCGGTACGCTGCTTCATCATGAAAGGTTAATGACGGCTGCTGTCAGCAGCGAAGGTCAGCTTCCCGCACTCGCACTCCCCTGTCGCTCCCCTTGAACATCCCTCCTCATTCCAAGCTTGCTACCTTGCCCTAACTTTCAATATTTTATTCCCCAACAAACATTGTCCTCTTTGGGGTTTTGTCCTTTGTTGGGTGGACCTTCTGCAGCAGGCAAAAGTTTCGCTCCATGGGCCCAAAGTGTAACAAAAATACAAAAATGGGAGGTGCTCTGTGTGGAAAAGAGTGGGGAGGGGGAGGCGAAAGCTACTCTGGGCTCGTGCTAAATAGCAGCGTTGAGCTACTCACCTCCAACGGGGAGGCTGGGGACAACGCCGAGCGTAAAAGTTAAATGAAACGAAACACGTTAATGGCTTCTGAAACCGTAGTGAGCGCGGGAAGGGCGCGGGCATTGACAGGTTGCTGTGTGGCAAGTGGCAAGTAGCAAGTAGCAAGTGGCGAATGGTAGAGACAGGTGGCAGGTGGCAGGGGGCAGGGGGCTGCTGGCTGCTGGCACAACCCAAGTTAAAGCTCAGCCCTGTTTCTGCTGTGGCCATGGCAGCCCATTGAAAGTGAAATTTTTCAACTAGTTAGCAGCAAAGTCCTTGTTTTGAACACTGCTCTACCTTTTTGCAACAGGGGCAAGTGTCATGATGCCGCCATTGAGCTCGGTGATAAAATGATATCGTTGGCTTAGTTAAATAGCAATAAGCAGCAAGGCAGCCCAAAGTCGTTGCCAGCTTTAGGGTGTTGTATCTCAATCACAGCGTCGCCTTTCGCTTGATATTAAGTAATTTAGCCTATTTAAGAGGCGCCTTTGTTGCTGCCCACTCTCACTCTCTCTCTCTTTCTCTTACTCACTCATACTCTCTCTGTCTGTCTATCTTTGCTGGTCATTAAAGCCAAATTACAGAATATCAAGTTACTGCTTTGCTGCGCCGCATATTTCGTAGCCTTTAGGCAAATGTCTTGAATTGCTCTTCAGTTAGCCACTGCAAAACTGATTCAAAGCCATATTAAAGTTTGTTCCCTCATTTATGGCAAAAAAGAGAAGAAATGAAAAATCATTTGTGCCAAAAGACTGCAGGGCCTTAATTGAGGCAACGACTACATTCTGATTATGCAAGTACATTAAAGAGCACAAATTTCTGTTCAGTTTTGTGGCACAAAGTTGCACTGAATTGTTCGCCACAATAAACTCCAGCGGAGTGGAGGGAAAATTCAAGAATTGAGGAGTCCGACGGGGCAGAGAACCACACAAAATAAAAAGAATTATGTATCACTTCGTTACGACTTACTTCCACCTAATTTATTTTCACTCGCTTTTACTCTCTGAGCAAAAGCGACGACGTCTGTGTGCTGTAGACAAGCAAACTGAAATAAGTACGAATGTAACGGAATGTAACTTGAGACAGAGAGAGAGAAGGAGAGTGGGAGAGAGAAAAACAAGTGCAAAAGGGCAACGAGAGAAGCAAAATAAACGGCATTTTTACAGTCGATGCCACCCTTCAGTTTTGATTTGCACGGCAAAAGTTTGATATACTTATCAACTTAAGATATGATTTACTTTAGCGTGAGCAACATTCCATTTCTAACTTGCGTGTCACTTAACAACTAAGTACTACTATATCTAGGTATATCTTCTGCATTAGTACACAGACTTTCGTGATCCACTGTCTCAGACCTTTTAGCTTTTAGCGACTTCTCTGTGAAGAATGAGCCACCAACTACACGGAGATAAAGACGGCAACTGCGAGAGCTGAATAGAATTTGACTTTGTCGGTAGAGAGGGGTGTGGGGGGAGGGATTCATTCAGCATTCAGTTTGTAAACGTGAAGTGCAAATGCCTTCGACCTTCTCACCTTATATATTTGGCTAACTTGCCCTGGCGTGCAATGTCTCAAAATGCCTTTCAAATGCCGGCGTTGTAATCTCAGGTGTGCAATTTAGTGTGTGGCCAATTTTTGCCAGACTAGCCAAGCCGGAAGCCAAAAACCCGCCAACCGAGAGCCCAGAGTCGAGGTCTGAAAACTGCCAGCGTCAATTTCGTGTTGACCACACGGTGTTGCACGGTTTCGTGAATACTACGAGTGGTCTTTGTGTGTGTGTGTGTGTGTGTGTGTGTGTGTGTGTGTGCTTGTGTTTGTGTTGTGCTGTATTGCACAGGAACTGAAACGTTTTGAAATTTAAAACGGAAGTACACGTTTTATACCCCTTTGAGCTTTTATTGTTAGCTGCGTTTCCGCTTCTGGCATTTCTGAACCAACTGACGCTCTCTATGCCTTTCATATATCCGGCTCGGCTTGCTGAAGGAGAGTCTTTAAGTTATTTAAAAATACAAATTTCTTGAAAACTGTCTCTTAGCCAACTTTTGTGTTCTACATTTGCAATGCCATATTAAATAGCAACGAACGCGAAAAGAAAAACTGAGAGATAAAGAGAGAGAGAAGATAAATGTGTTGAGATCACGAACCGAGGACAGAAACTGGCGCCAAGCATAATTTTCAACATACGACAAAGACGAAACGAGGAAAGCGAAAGATGGGAAACTTTTAATAATTGCATTTCGCAAGCAGCTTCAACTTCAACTGGCCAACAACATAATAAACTTCGCGGCGAACCGGACGAGCCGAGGTAATCGTAGAATAGTTGTGGAAGTGTGTATCTACTATCTACAATCTACTATCTAAAGAAAGCCTTAACCCAAAAGTATCTTCTACTGTCTATGGAGGTTCTTTTGGACGCTGCATCAACACCAGACAACAAGACAATCAGCGGCGTCTGTGGGCCACATAAAATAACCGAAAAGTAATTCGCCACAAAAGTAAACTTGAGCACACAAAAGTTGAGTTTTAAAATAAACTTGCTGCAAACTGTGTTTTTCTTAACTAGAGACGGGATGGAGAAGCGAGTGCAGCTGCAGAGATGGGGCACTTGAGGCACAAAAGGCGCATGTTATATAAAAGAAAGTGGCTAACTAAGTCGACGGCGACGTCGAGTTGCAGCAGCTCAGCTCAGCTCTGGTCTCCTAGGCTCTGCTCTGCTCTGCTCTGCTCTGCTGCCTCAAGAGTCATCCATGAGCTGCTGCAATTGTCTATCCCCTCGCCCGATGAGTGCCAAGGCGCGTGCTGTGGTCGTCCAGTTGATTCCACTACACTACCATTCTATCAGAATGCGCCAAGAGAGAGCAAAATTGAGTAGAGAAGTTCGCTTGAAAACTACAATTTAAGCTCATTTCATTGAGAATTTCGAATTTGATTCTATGCAATAGAAGTTGAAAGACATTGCCCACTTTTGAGATGGTGATAAGCAAGCTCTTGTTGTGCAATCTTAGTATATTCTTCTTGAAATTGTATATATTATTATTATTATTATTATTATAAACGTTCATCAACATACATAATATATAGCTATTTTCATCTCTTTTGATGATTGAGGTCATCGGGAATGCGAATAGAGAGACCGGCCGCATAATGCTATCACTAAGGACTAAGCACACCCCACGCGCCACTTTATTAGAGCTGGAATATGCATCATCGCTGTCACATTTTGAGTATTCAACGCATTTCGCTTAGACCGGCAGCAAGGATGGTATTGAGGGTCTTTAGCATGGCGAACACGTAGCCAACGCACATTCAGCTTAAATGCATGGCTAAAATGTCGGACATTAAGCTCAAGGGAGTATGCAAAGACATAGACAGAGACAAAGACAAAGACAGAGTCAAAGGCAGAGACAAAGACAGCGACAGACAGCGACAGAGACAGCACACAGCTAAATATATAGGTAAAGATATAGGTAAAGATATAGGTAAAGATATAGATACAGATACAGATATTCTATGATGAAGCGACTGTAAAACCAGAAATGAAGGTAAATTGTCAAAGAGAAAATTTCACAAAAATGTGCTGACAAATTTCACACTTAACCTGCATGTGTATGAGTGTAAGTGAGTGTGTGTGTGTGTGTGGGTGTGTGTGTCTGTCTGTCTGTCCAAATAAAATAAAACCCGATATTGAAATGCTTTAAAATTTAAAATTGTGCACATATCAAACGGGATTGCAGACGACTAAGAGCACAGTGTGGCTGAAACTGAAGCTGACTCTAGAAATGGCTGAGAGTGTGTTGGTGGTGGTGGCGGTGGTGCTGGTGGTGGTGGCCAAATATTTTTATGCAAAAATATTTTGCATGTCACTACCGAACGGGCTCGGGGCAGAAGCGGTATGTGTGTGTATGTGTGTGTGTGTGTGTGTGCTCCCAGGCTGTGCATTTGCCACAGACTTTTGCATGCATAACAAGTCAGCGAGACGGCAGGACGGATGGACGGACGGACAAGCAAACAGTACAACAAAAAAAGAAGAGGAAAAAACGCTGGCAGACAACTGAAACTGGGGGGGCTGGGGAGACTGAAGGAAGGTTGTGGGAAAGCGGCAACGCCGACGTCGCGACGTCAGCACACACAGGAAACGCATACAAAACTTTAGCGGGCGGCGCATTTCGTAATCTTTGCAAATAAACGCGTGAAATTCCAAGGCGCACCGCAGTGGAACATGTGCGGCAGCAAAAAGGGCGTTGGCCGGCGGGGAGGGGCGACATGGGATAGGGCTGCGTTGCCGCCATTTGGTCGACATGTGCTGCGCCATTTTGGCACACAGCTCACACGCCAAATTGCGCATTCAGATTAAAATTCTTGAACGCGTATTTCCGTTTCCGTTTTCTGTGTGTTTGTGTGTGTGTGTGTGTGTGTGCTGAGTAGTCGGATATGCCGGGCATTTTCTTTTGCCGCTCGTTACACGCATCTGGCTTTAACACTTACTAGCCCGATGTGTTGCAACTGTTACAATGGTCGCAACCTTCAAGTGACCCTGGCTTGCAAAACTGTTCGAAGTTATGTTAAACTAAAGTATTTTTGTTAACAAATTATTCAATTTCTTATTAACATAAATTAATTTCATATAATTAAATAAATAAAACAGCCAAGTGATATTTTACTACAACAATCAATCGATGCAACAACGGAATCAATATTGCTTAGTTCAAAAGGTTAAGGGTTAGACGAGCTATGTTAAGTAATAAGAGTTTCCTTGACCTGCAAATAAGTAATATGGTTTGCTCGCTGAATGACATATCACTCATACGCCTTATTGGCTTAGATGGCAAAGCTTATTAGGCAGAGCCAACCCTGATGTCCTATTGGAGAATAGACCTTGAGGCCAGTAGCATACGTTATTTGTCCAACATACGCTATGGGTTAACCGTTCTCCGCTCGCTCTGCTCCAACAGAAACGGCCAAAAACGCTTAGCAAATAAAAGAAACGGCTTTGTTTGTTGCTTGTGGCATGGAATATCAAGCTGATAAGGGCCAGCGGCATCTGAGCCTGAGGCAGTAGCTATGTAGCTATTGTAGATTCCCCCTCCCACTCCCACTGCCAGTTTTGCAGCCAAGCTTAGGCAGATGCGTCGTGTGGGTGCTGGCACATAAATAATGTGACCTGCCTGACTGTGATTATCTGCGAACTATTTTTCACACGTTGCCGACGTACAAAGTGGAGCATTCATTGCCCGGGAATATATATTAGGCGAATGACTCACTGGGGGCACTTGGCAAATAAATTTGTTGTTGAATACTTCTATAGTGGAGGGAGTATAGTAGGAAGTTAGATATGCTACTTACATTGTACTAAAATAATGAACAATAATATCCAGAGGCGTCGATCGAATGTCGGTCTCATGACTTCATCACTTCTTCCAAGGATGTTGTGTGTATTTTGCTTGCTGATCCCTCCAACGTCACTCAATCGAACATGTGTGGAAATCTGAAAGGATAATTTAAAAATTCAGTATTTGAAAAGGAAACGGTAACGGAAAGGGGACAAGGCAAATCTACACTGATTAAGTATTAACAGCCATTTGCACATGAAATGAATTCATTTTCCACAAATAGCTTTCCTTTTCCTCTCATGCTTGATGTATTAACAAAAGGGTATCACCGTGTTAGAACGACACATACATAGAGACATTATACAGCAGTGAATTTTCGACAGCATTTTGTCTGCAGTGTTTGAAGTGCAGCGCAAACAAAACGTTACCGTTACGAGCCGAAACGTGTGCATACTTTTCTCGAACACTGTGTGTATGTGTCACAGAAGGCAAACAAAATTAGCAGCCATGTTAGCCATAGAGAACATTTTAACAAATATGAGTTATCTCGTTATCATTCTCTTTGCCATTGCCCCGCTGCCTGTTGCGGTCTCTTGATCCCATAACGACGCCCAAGTAACTCTGTATGGTTTAACTCTGCACGTAACACAATTGTAGGTATGGTAACATTAAGAGAGAGAAACAGAGAGAGAGAGAGAGAGACAGAGAGAGCGTATAATAATTAAGGTTTTGAATAATCTGACAAGCAAAGTCAGAGTGCAACATATAATACTATAAAATGTAATGTTAAAAATATTGAAATTTAAATATACTTCAGTTATGCACAGTTTTACATAGTTATATTTGAATTTTCAAGTCAATGCCAATTTCAATTTACGTATTTTAAAATAACGCTTATTTACTTCACAATCACCTATTAAATATTTATATATTAATACCACAATTTAATTTGAATCTGTCAGAAAAAACTTGCTTCTATTTTAGTTATTTTTATATTTGTGTTGGATATATTAGCTAATTTAAAACAACCATTAAGAAACTTTTTATAATTTTATTATGGGTTCTGTTAACAATTATTTTTAGTTCAATATTAACAATATAATTACAAGCTTTGCTTGCTTTCACTTTTACCCTGTTCAAATAGTTTAAACAGAACAAATTGAAATAATAAAGAATGGAGCGACACGACAGACTCATAAAGCATACTCCGTTATTTTACGCATTTTGCTTTAGCTTTTGTCGTTCGTAGTCGGCGAGCACAACAACAACAATGCACAATTAATGCTCACTTCTGCTTGATGGCCGCAGCTGCATGCACTCTTGGAGCAATACAACAACAAATCACACGAAAGTGTTGATGCTCAGCTCAAAGCTTAGGCAGAGAAGAATGAAGATAAGAAAAGAAATGCTCAAAATTGTTGCTGTAGTTTGCATTGGCTTTCGAACACTTGTCGTTGCAATTACAAAAGCAAATATGGCAAGTGTTGTTGTAACTTGTGGGGTGAATTGAATTCGAATTAAGATTTAAACTGCTAATCCAGACAAACTTTAACTCCAAACATGATAAGATAAATATGAAAATCATGTTTTATTTATATAAAAGAGTATAAAACTTTTAATAAAAGGAATCTAATGTAGCAGGAAATGTACCTGTATTATAATGAAATGTACCAGTATTTGTACAATTGTACCATAACTAAACTGCTAATCCATACTAATTTTGGCACCAAAACTTGATTTAATAAAGATGAATACTATTTTTAATTTATGTAAAAGATTTTACAACTTTAAATAAAAGGGATCCAATGTAGCAAGAAATGTACCTGTATTATGATGAAATGTACCAGTATTTGTAAAATTATACCATAATTGAACTATTAACTGGTAGCTGTTCCAGTTTAAATTTCAATTATTTGGAACGCCAAGTTCCATCAGAAACAACATAATGAGCACAGAGGGTAGAAAGTCGCAAACATTGGAGTTATGTAACATATTTAGTTGAAGTAATCCAACTGTGAGAAATACACATACATACATGGCAGCTACAGGAACTATAACAATGTCAGCATTGGGCAAACATATCACGTGATCAATTTGTCACACTGACAACAACAACAACAACGAAAACAACAACACAATATAAATGAAGTAGCCAAAGCATTGATGAACGCACTGACAAACTGTACAAACAAACAAAGGACAGAGGACAATCAGCCATCTTCTCAATTCCAGGTTCAACTGCCAACTCAACATTGTGGCCAACAAAATTGACAGAAACAGCGACGGGATTTGACGCACATCATCAATATGTGGATGCCAGTGCTTGTGTGTTTTTGTGAGTGTGCTCTGTGTGTGTGTGTGATGCTGTTGTTGTTGAGCTTATGACATGTCACACAGCTGTCATTATGCAAGACGAACCGTCGAAAAGAAGTCCAGTGACAGACTATTACATGGGCATTGTTTGTTAGATGAGCAGCAGCAGCAGCAGCTACAATTAAATTGGGTTAGACAATGCAGTCAGGCCGTTAGTTGGCAGCAGCACATAAACAAATCTGGCTTAAAACTAAATCACAGTCAGCATAGAATGTGTATAAAGAGTTTAGATATTATTATTTACAAAAGATATAAACGCTTATAAATCATACTTATGACCAAGGCTGGGCCATTAGCGGCAGGTGTTCACAGAGGGAAACAAAGAGCACACACACACACACACACACACATTGAATACCTGCCACATTTTTCTCACGTCTCCCGGCAAGCTGATGCCAAATACTAAAAACGGTCTGGCCTTTATTTATTGCTAAAATGTTAAGTAAAGTTTATGGGCTTTAAAAAAGCTGCAAAATTGAGTCTAAAAAGTATGGAAAAATATCGAATACGTTGTAAACGTGGAAAGGTATTTATTCAACATAAATTCCATAAATCCTATCAACTATTTTAAGTGTGATAAAATGCGATATCAAAAACACACCCACACACACACGCACACACACACAGAGAGTTACGAAAATGTTATAAAACAAAGTACTTATGGTAGCTTACGTGCCTTGGCTCCATTTCGAAATTAACCGTAAAGCGCACAATTCATAACTAAAACCTCAATTAAAATCAAAGCCGTAAACAATGACCGACAGATTTTAAAAGAATAAATAAATATAAACACTAACAGCAAAAGTGCAAAATTTAATTGCCACAATTTTAAAGCCACAAGCGGCAGCAACAACAGGTAACTGACTTTGATGATGATGATGCTGATGATGATAATGATGTTGATGATTTTGTTGATGATGATGTGGCAATGCAGCCAATGCATAAACAATAAATACCAATGGTATGTAAATTTTTGCTTATTTACCGCAACAATGCAAAACTATCTGAGCTAGTCAAGTGGGCCGACCCGGGCATACCTCGAATTGTTGTGCAGCTTTGTAAAATTGCAAATGTGTTGCACACGAACATTTTTTGGTAAGCCACAAAACAGTAAAGGATAGTGGGGGGAGGGAGAGAGAAGGGACATAACAACAGAATGCAAACATTTGGCAGGCAAATTAAATTTACATAAAACTCGCAAAAAGTCGCTTGTAATGTCAAACGGGACAAGTAAATAACCTACTAAAAAGACTGCTTGGCTAAGAAATATATCAATTGAAAATATATATATTTATGCATACATATGTACTCAGAGTACAGTTTATTAAATAGTACATATAATATTGAATTTAATACAACAAAAAAATAATTAAAATTCAAAAAGCAGTTCTGCTTTTGCGCTATTATAATGTGCCACGCTCATAAAATCCGTGACACAGCCGTGAAAATTGTTTTTCCAGCGCGTTGCTTCATTAAATGTGCAATTGGATGAGCTACAGATAAAATTTACAATTACAACTATAAAAACTACAAAGAAATTCATTCTCTGGCATCGCATACATTAAGCTGCTCATAATTGCAGTCAACTTGTGAGCGAAATTTAAATTGTGTTATTATTTGTTTTTAATTTCACAAATTTTAATTGCCTGCTCGAAATTATGTTGCTGAATAGAAGTCGACAGAGTTGGCTTAAATTATAGCGTTTGGCGGCTAGAAAGCCTGTTTACAGCGCACAGCTTTAGTCTAGATAACATTGTGATTAGAGCGGATATTGAAGAGTAAAGCCGCTCAGTGGCCTACTTTTCAGCATAGCGCAGAGTAATTAAATATATTTCGAATATCAGAAATAATTAAGCAAATTAACGTTAGAAAGTTGCTGGAAGAAACTAAGCCAAAGTAATTGTGTTGCTTGTCACAGTTTAGCCACACTGTTACCTGTACCTGCAAACTGTAAACTGTAAACTGTAAACGGCTTCATTTCACTGGTACCCCTGCTAATACTTGTCGGGCACCTTAATCAAAGGCTACACTAAGCTGTGGCAATGGCAAGAACAGCCAGAGCCAGAGCCAGAGCTAGAGACTGAGCTGGAGCCGAAGTCAGAGCAGAAGGCAGAGCGTGAACAAGGCAAAAAGCGAAGGCAACAAATGGAAAGTTAAACAACTTCGACAGTGTTGCCAGAGTTCATTGTTTTGGGCATGCGGCATGCGGCATGTGGCATGTGGCATGCGACTGGCAGGGTGACAACCAGCACCACAACCTAACGCCACTATCACAATTTCCACATCGACGCGCTGCGCGTCTGCCGAATGCCACTTCGAGCAAATTTTTCTTTGTCTTTTGCATGCGCTGCCATACACAGCAGCAGCAGCAGCAGCAGCAGCATCAGGGCCGCCCTACTACCCTTTCAAGCCCCAACGCCTCCAAATTGCCCACACATGACTTATGTGGCGTGGAGAGAAACAAATGTGAAAGCACAAAAGCCAACATATTGAATAATGATTGGGTAGCAAAAGACTTTCGCACATTTCAACAGCAGATAGAGAACAGCCAGCCAAGGCACGCAAGCACAAATGCAGAATAGATAGTTGATTCAATCGGTAGATACATGGAATTACAACGATTGCTTAATAGTTACAACAATGACAGTTGTCGGAAAATGATGCTGAAAGTCTTGTCTTCTCTTAGTTTCACAATACTACATTAGTACAGGGTATACGCGATTCGCATTTGCCCAACTGTTTCACTTGTTTGTCTACTTTTTAGGCTACTTTCTTTTTTTTTGTTTGCCTCTCTTTGTATAAAGTAGGCGATAAATTTGAGAACTGCTGCAAATGCTGCAGAAATTAATGATGCGCCTTTTTATTGTTTTCGTTGAAGGCCCCACCACGCACCACCCAACAGCCAACACCCAGCAGCTGCCAGCTCTCCCTACTTTCAGTCTTTTGCCAAAAAAAAAGTAAGGAAAAAATTCACATTGCTGGTGCTTTTTATGCGATTTGCGTTTTGTGATAAATTTTAATCGAATTTCACTTTTGTTGCCGCCTCTGGGAGGCACA